>BMAU01019738.1:0-665320 GCA_019973935.1 Trichonephila clavipes | reverse complement strand
ATACACTCTGTCGCAAAAAATATATGCACCCAGAAGAAATTGAGCTACATTCACGAAATTTGGTATGCATGTAGTGTATATGAAAATAAACAAATGATTAAAAATTCAGAACAAAATATCATTTTATTAAGCGGTTACAGCTTGCAAAAGGTTAAAAATCAGTAAGTAGTAAAGCCACCTCTGGCAGCTATACAAGCCGAAATTCGGCGTGGCATCGATTCAATTAGATCACTTATGACCCCCTGTGGAAGATCCTGCCATAGTCTTTGCATCTGCGCAGTTAATTCTCCTGTATCTCGGGACGGCTGCAGTTGCCTTCCCAGCGCGTCCAGACATGCTCTATTGGCGAAAGATCTGGTGACCTGGCAGGCCATGGTAGGACGTCATATCCTTGAAGACATTGTTGGGAGAGTCGCGCAGTATGTGGACGAGCATTATCCTGTTGATAAATGGCACCTGGGCGACTTGATAGCATGGGTAGCACAATCGGCGTTAAAATATCGTCCACGTATCTGCGAGCTGTCAAAGTGCCTTGAAGGACCACTAAAGATGATCGTGTGTCCCAAGAAATTGCTCCCCACACTGTCACACCTTTGTGAAATTGCTGTATGCCGCTCGACAATAAATGCCGGATCGGACCGCTGGCCGGTGCGCCTCCAGACACGTGCGGTGGTCATCAGCACTGAGACTGAATCGGGATTCATCACTGAAGATGACACGTCTCCAGTCTGTCACACTCCAAGTTGCCCGAGGTCGGCAAAATCCAGTCGACACTGCCTATGATGTGGGGTCAGTGGTAAGCGTCTTAGCGGACGTCGGCTCCTCAAGCCAACTTCGGTCAGTCGTCTCCTTATGGTTTCTCTTGATGGCACTGGATGTCTGGAAGGAGGTAAGTGGCGTTGAATCGATGCTAGCGACGTTGTTGGTGCCGAAGTGGCCACTCTTCTGATTGCACGATCCTCGCGATCATTTGTGTTCCTGGGACGTCCTGACCCCTCCGCGACGGTACACTCTTACCTTCTGTGATCCACTGCTGCCGCTAACACCGAGCAACTACGGATATCGCTCCGACCGAGGTGGCGGCCGATACGTCTATTCGACCAACCTGCTTCCTTCGAGGCCTATTATACGGCCCCTATCAAAGTCCGTCAGCTGCTCGTACTGCCGCCGGTTACGTCTGAGCGCATCCGTGTGTGTCCTCAATATCGTTCATCAAAGTCATCAGGATCTGTTTGGATAGCCGTATATGCCACCATGCTTTTAAATCCTCCCAGTTGCACAACTAATATGCGCATAAGCACATAGCCTTGTCTCATTGGCTTCGAAATTTTAATCATTTGCATATCTCCTTACCAGACTACATTCTTGCCGAGTTTCGTGATTAGCCAGCTTGATTTCTTCCTGGTGCATATATTTTTTGCGACAGAGTGTATATCTAATATGAAAGGTTACACAGACTTTTCCTCAAATGTTTAACTAAAAATCTTAAATGCCCTTCTAGAAAACCACGATTCCAAGGAAATTTAAATTTTTAAAAATCATGGAAATATTTATTCATAGCTATTCTATTTCTTAATGCATTATCATGATCAAACAATTAGCAATAATTATTATCTAATGTCAAGTTTATCTGCCCCATTTCGTTTCACTTGATTTTATTTCAGGCTCTTCAATTTTTATCCCAGCAAGTTTTCATTTTTATTGGAAATTTCATTAATATTAGAAATCAAATGATACTGAAAAAAGAAAGACCTTATTTTGTTAAAAAGCAGATAATTTGAAGAAAATGTCAGACAAAAATATAATAATTTATTTAATATTCCTGAATATTAATAATATAAAATCTTGAATATTAATAAAATAAAATCTCTCGAGATATATTAAAGAAAGAAAAAAGAAATTATTTATACATTACACTACATTTTTTTATGCAGTCTAAAAATTTAACAATTCTTTGTGTCTGCGAGAGCTATTTTAATTTGTAAAATTTTTGAAACCCAGTAATTTGCATCAGTGATCCCCAACCCTCGGTCCGTGGATCATATAGTACTGGTCACAAATGGAATAATTTCCATTTTATCATTTCCTTACTTTTCACATCTTAATAATATTTAATTAAAACGTAAATAATTAAGTTATTTCAATTTTATTTGCTTTGGTGCACTTCTCTCGTTTTTGTGTAACGTTCCACGTTCTATCACTTTATATTCATTTTTTGTTGCACCAAAAAATTTATTCTGAAAGCATTTTTGAACACAATTAAATTGAAATTATTAAATTAAAATAATCTAAAATATGAACAATCAATGCCACTCCCATCAGAGGGTCGCGGTTAAATTATTAACCGGTTCGCGGCTATAAAAGGTTGGGAAGCACTGATTCACAACAGACGAGCACGCCGATCTTTTAAAAAAATTTTTATTTTTATTTTTTTCTTAGATATTAAAGAAAGTAGAAATTTAAATTTTAATCCAAAAATACCAATTAGCTTTACAATTATTGAAAGAAAAAATTACATCATTCAAGTAGTTACGATTCATCCGCCCTAAATACATCGCAATACAACCACTTGAGTCCGGGTAGGAAACACAACAAAACCACAAGATAACAAACCATTTGAGGGTTTTCCTAGTAACTACGATTACACACACTAATTACGCTTTTTCCAGCAAAATTAGATCCTTTAAGTAAAACAGAAAGTAAAATAATAATCTTTACTTTAAAGCTCATTAGAAAATAACAATAACAATTTGCGAAATGTGATCGTCTGAAAAGTTTATAAGAAGGAAGTCGGGAGTGGGAGGGGAGGTAATTAATAAAAATAAATTAATGTGATATTGGTATTAAAAAATTATATAAAATTTAATTTTTATGTTCATTATAATTTCTTCAAAACAACGCGAGTTATTTTAATTAAAAGATTTTTTTCCATAGAAAAAAAACCTTTCAACTATTTACATTTTTTTTTGAAACATATAAGATAAAACTCTTCAGTAACATTTTACAGAACAGCCCCATGTTTTAAAAACAATTTTTATTTTTTAACTGGGGGAGCTGTCCTTCCCTTACGACGGACCAACCCCATTGTACAAATTATTCATCTGCTCATACTCATTGCTAAAATTGTAATTTATATATATTATGAAAAAGATTTCAATTTATATATATTTATACCTCATTTATAAATGACGAAAAATTTTTTTATATATAGAGAGAAAACTTCAGAAATTTATATATAGTTTTTATTAATTTATTTTATTTTTAACATCAGTTGCGCTTTATTTATTATATTTTGTTACTTGCTCTATATAACGAGATGGATTTAGAACTTCTATCCATTATTTTCATGGTTTTTTTCACTCAGTTTTATAGACAGAAAGGGAAAAGGGTTGGCTAGCCTTCAAACTGGTTAAATCTCACTTTTATATAAACTTAAAGCCTAGTCAGCTTTGTTTATAATACTGCAGCATCGAACTTTTTAAGTTCCTAAAATGTTAAAAATATTTTTATCTTTAATATTCGAGTCATTTCAGTCTCAGGTAGAGATTATTAAAAACTATATATATGTATATGTACGGTTTTTTTAGGTCCTTTGTGGGTAAAAAATAGTAAAATTGCTTAACAATTATTAAACCGCTTTTGATTGATAGGCCTAGTTGCCGCTTTATTAAAAACGTTGCAAGCTAGCCAATGTCAGTATTAAGGACTGCTGCCAATTTGACAAAACAAAAAGTTACAAAAAATTTGTTTCCAGATATACAGGAATAACTTTATATAAATATTAACAAATATAATTTTAAAACATAACATAATATTTACACAATAATGAAAAATATTCAAAAAGTAATAACAGTTATTATATTTTTACACTTTTTAACTCATTACATATATATGTGTGTGTGCCAGTAGCGCACGCAGGAATTTTTCAAGGGGTCCAGGGTCGAAAGTTCACCATTCTTGTATCATGCTCCTTTTGATTTTGTTGATTTTCGGGAACAAAACACAGTAAAAAACTAATTATTGAATAAATAATCAGCATTAATTAATAAAATTAATCATTAATAACAAATAATTAAATTTTACGTACTATATACTTAGAATTATAATCAATCGGAAAAAAATCAAGGGCTTTGGGGGGTCCGGACCCCCAGGACCCCACCCCTTGTGTGCGTTACTGGTGTATGCATACACAAATTCTTGAGTTAATGCTCACAATTATTATTATTAAGAACTTCCTATTTCAAATTCATTCGAAGCAAGGGCATTAACCTTGAGTCGAAAAACTATCCTACAATGTCCTTATAAACAAATTCCTATCAGGACAAAAAAAAATCTGTATTAACACTATAAAATTACACAAGTCTGAGATAGAGACATAAAAAAAAAATCCCTATTTTTTCCCTCTCCATTCAAACCCATCCGTTTCATCTGACACTTCACATGTCACCGCGATGAAGGCCTACGCTACATAGAATCCATCTGAGAAGAAAAATTGTGTCGTAGGACATCCGCTCTGATATCCCAACTGGCCCACTGCATCTGGTCTTGCTTACTTCAACCCGGGTTCAAGGTTGTCACCGCCTGTTCCTTGTTGTTGCTGAGTGATTTTTTAATTGGCTGCTTTCATCTGAACCAAGTTCTCATGACGGACCCAACCGACTGTTTTATCGGAAGATCGCCTGTCGAAACAATGCAAGGCGGCGTTCAGGTTGGTGTCACGCAAAAGTGGACAGCCCATTGTTTTTAATTGTTGCCGATGGTAGGGGCAATTTCTGGACAAGGGATTAAAATTCTTTCGACGTCCCAATACAACAATGTGCGTACTAAACGGAGTTCCTGCAAATGATTTGTGAGACGTTTCACATGCGGTTTTCTGGGTGTATTTATTTATAGGATTCATGGATCAGTGGTTTGGGGATTTTGTAATTCCAAAATGTTTTGTCGAGATCCGTATCGTTGGTAATGGGAATTACACGATAAATAATGGGCCTTTGAAGATAAGGAGTTAATTGTTAATAAATGCAAATTGATCGACGAAGAATCATCATTAACTTGTAGAAATAATAATGTTTTTTTTCCATGAAAACATAACTCATATTCAGTTTTAAGCATCTTGTATCTGATAGCATTTACATTCCAAAAATATTAATAGGTTTTGAGCCATATGCAAAATAAATAAAGTAAAATTTGTATTCACTCTGTTATATTTTTAGTTTTTATCGACAAACAACATAATCTGGCCGCTGTTGACCAGCAGTCGTGGTCACGAGCTCCTGACAGGCATGTCATGAGTTCGAACCCTAGTGCCTCTTAAGACCAATGGCGTAACGTACACCCCCGCATGGTGGGAGAGGGCAGGATTCTAGGGGGCCTAAAGCCCATGTTATGTTGTGGTTTTGCAATCCTTTGTAAAATCCGCCTTGAGGCACAAAATCTGCAGGGGTCCCCTAATATTCTCCGTTACGCCACTGCTGAAGACGACCCTCCGTGTAAAAGGGCTGATGCACGTTCTGTTCTAATCTGTTGTGGCTCAAAATCCTCGCGTTAGCGTGATGTAGTAGTTAGGCGATTCAGAACTACGAGGTCCGTTGTGTTGTTTTATAGTGCGGCTTTACTAAGCCCTCACTCACTCACAAACAGCATAATAATGTATTGATTTAAAGATGTAATCATTTACCGAGGTCACACTTTGAAGAAACAAAAGAGTTGGCGTAATTTGAATCCCGATCAAGTGACGAGAACGACACCTGAGCTGGCACCCCACTCTCCAAATTTCCTCATCACGCCTTCGTGAAGACTTTGAGACACGACTGGTTTAAGAGTATTCGCCCATGTAATGGGTTCAAAAAATTGAAAAAAAAAATTTTTTTTTCATGAATTGCTTTCTTAACATGTCTAAAATACGGTGGTAAAGTGATTTTTAAAAATTCGAAATCGTTATAAAGAAGCTGGTGTTAGAAGAGCAGCTGTTCGGCGCGCTAAGATTTTCATTGTTTTAATCGAACTTGAAACTTTTTTTTAAATGCGTTTTGCTCACAAATCTGTATTTTTTAAACTTTCCTCCATCATATCTCAAGAATGGTTCGACCAAATGACTTCAAATGTATAGGGTAGACTCAGCACAAATATACGCACCAAATGTGTGTGTGCTACAATCATTCCAAAATTCACAATATTTCTATTTTTTATAACAAAAAAACAAAACAAAAAAACATGACATCCGAAACTTTTCTTCAGAAGTCTACCAAAAATCCAATTTTTGATATTTTCAATTAAGTATAGTTTATTTGGTGTATTTAGGCTTATAAGTTAAAACGCCGTTCATTTTTTTAAAATTTCAGATAAGCCAACTAACAGGAATCGTGGAGGAAGTGAGCGAACCTTTTTTTCGAGACAGGTGTGTTCAGATCGCTATAACTCACGTTCTATTGAGTATTTTTGGCTAAACATTTATATACATACTCTTAAAACACATATAAATAAATGTTGGAAAACATAAAGTTCTATCATTTTACTGGTCGTCAAAAAATTTTTCCTAAAAATGCTTAAAAAACAAGCTGCCGCATGGATGAACCCCCTTTAAGTGCATCGATAAATCTTTAGCGAGATCTTTGATAAAACTATAAATATAATAAAAAAATTTCGAGACATTTATATTCAAATTTAATTTTATTTTTAAGAAAAAAAAAGAACGACAAAAAAAAACGTGTTACTGTTTTATGAAATGAAACGAATTTTTCTTTTTTTTAGTATATATTATAATTAGTTTATATCCGGCGAAAGTTTTTTTTTATATGATAAAATTTTTTAAGGGGTGAAAAGTGGAATGAGAGAGATCGAAGATTTTTTTTAACATCATGTGAAAGCATGATCTTTCCACTAAATTGAGAGAAAACTTTAAACTGTTTAAAGGTGTGCAAAGCAAAAGGAAGGGAAAAAAAACTTTGTAGAAAGAGATATTATAACATAACTGAAATTTTTTTCCCGACCTATGGACTAGGAAAGAAAAATATGATCCTTCGAAATAAGGAATGACAGTGACGAAGGAGAATTTTTAGGTGCTTCATAAACGGAATCGATCCCGTAGAACGTGATATGATACATAAATTTTCCAAAAGTCCCATAAGACTAATGCTAGCTTCTACGACAAAATCGATTCCAGTTCCAAAAGAATAACGTTCCGAAAGGAAAAAAGTATCACATGAAAGCCAAAGAAAAAGTCGATAAAGAAAAACATGGTAAAATGGCGATATAGAAAAAGTCATAGCAGTGATTTATGGATAAGAATTCTACTTAAGGCAGAATCTTGGAATTTTCTTCTGGAATGATATGGATTTAAAAAATAATTTAAGGATCAGTTTTGGAATTTTATTTTTTTATTTTCATAGCTCCCTTTTATTTGCAGAAAAGGTTTTCCACATAGTTGGTTGTACATTTTTTCATCGCGCGTTTCCTTTTGTGTGAAATGGAACATTTCATTTCTTAAAATAAAAACTTTCTTTCCCGTTCGCGTATTTTAAAGCTAGAGTTTTTCAGTATATAGATTTATATATATATAAGAGATGTAAGAAAAAGAAACAACATGAAACAAAAAAGGCAACGAAATTTTATTACTTTAGCAGCTATTTAAATAAACCTGGTTAAATAATGATGCATGAAAAATCATTCAACGTGTTAAAAAATTAAAAGTATTTTAATAATATTTTTAAGCTAAAAATCAATTTTTTACTTATAACATAAGAATCAAGTAATCTAAATAAAAATAATAGTTTTCTAAAGAGCAATTAATTTGACAGAAAACCATTTAAAATATTATTTAGTTTTTATATAATAAAATATATTGATCTGTCTCACTTTTGCCCTCTTTAAATAATAACACAGCAAATTTTAACATTTAAATAAGAACTTAAAATGCCTATTTCCCGCAAGATTTTTTAAATTATAATGAGCAACTTCTTTCGAATAGTTATATCTCAAAATTTAACAATACATTGCTAAAAAAATTTAAAGTATCCGACTACTTGCGACAATTTTTTTTAAAAAAAAATGGAGATTGAGAGATTTGTTGTGGTTTTTATATTTATTTAGTGCATTTTAAGAAAAATATACTAAAAATGAAAAGAGAAAAAGAAATTATATTATTGTTAAGATGGAAAAAATTGGTAAAAATTTATAAAAAATTCCATAAACGGGGCCCATTCTGTAGAAAAAGATTATTAAAAAATTTTCAATTTTTCGATTTTAATGTGTTGCTTTGCTATTCCTTTTTAAAATGACCTTCAGGGTAAGAGATATTTTAATCTTTGCAAAAACTGGAGCACTTTTTAGAGCATCTTAGTTATCATATGAAATTGCTTAAAAAAATAGTGATTATATTCACATAAGGGACTGTAAATTTTGTAATAAAACAGTGATTGATAAATTCGAAGGTTAAAACACTTCTACTATTATGCAGAACATACACAAAAAATTTCAGTTAATTATTTTCAAAACTTTTTGAGCAATCGCTGTCCCCGTTTGAACATCTTCACACACACACACACACACACACACACACACAAAAACACATTTCGAGTAAAACGCGTTTTAAAGTATGAGGTCTTGCTTAAGGCTGTTTTCGGTCAATGTTAAAGGATAGGGATGAAACAGCAAAGACATTTGTGGGCAGAAAAAAAAAGCTCAATAATAATAAAAAATTTTATGGATATAAAAGAAAATAATTGTTTAAAGGATAGTGTTTTTTGAATTTTGATTTTTTTTTTTTGGAAAATTACACAGTTTTCAGCATTTTTGCAAAATGAAATTTGACTTTTCTATGTTAAAGTATAGGAGGTGGAAACGCAAAAGACATTTTAACAGAAAAAAACATTTTTTAGAGTAGAATTAAATAGTATATAAGAAAGAAAAAGCTTCCCTCTTTGGACTAGTGTAGCCAGAATTAAGTTTTATGTTTTTCTTAATTAACTTTTTTAAATTTTTAAGTTCATTCTGAAATATTTTGGCGTAGTTAGGACTATCTCAAACAGATGGCACCACCATCGTTTGAAAAGCAATTTATTCTTGGCTACGAATACTTATTTTTGGCGATATCTTTCTGAAATATAGTCGCCAGCTGAAATTATGGTAACTTGCAAATTGTTACAAATAGTGGACAATGGAAAAGATTTATGATGTGTACAGAGATTTAACATCTCAAATCTGACGAACTTTCCGATTTAGGAAAGTTTTAAAATATTTTCTGCATGTGTGCTTTAAAAAAAATCGTTTATAATTATACAGCTTAGATTTTTTTTTGTCTGTTATTGAAGGAATGTCTGTAAGAATATTTAAATTCTGCGAAATGGCTTAACGAAGAATGAAAGTATACTTACTTTATACTTGATCGAAAGTTGTGAATTAACTCTAAAGAACACAAATTACTACTCCTTGCTCACAAATTAAAATTTTAATCTAATTATTGTAATGCAATTATTATTATTATATTATTTTCTTTTTAACTAACAAAAATTTTTTTCCCATCGATTTTATATTTGACGTAAAACTTTACCATAAACCATTGGAACAATTATTAACACAAAATATTGTTTTTCTAATTTAATTAACAGAAACTTATTTTTCAATTAATTATGTTCAGATTCTAAGCCGCACCCCAAATTCTCAACACATTTTTGTGAAAAAAAATAGTGTAAAATATATTATCGATATATGATATGTTTACGGAATGAAAAGTGGCTGCGATACCTAGTGGTCAAGGTAACGTACTCGTGGCTGGCGTGTCATGAGTTCGAGCCCTAGTACCGCTGAAGTTCTGTCGTGTAGGGGAGCGATGAACGTTAAATCTGAGAGCTAAAACGTCCTCTCATTGGTGTGGTAGTTAGGAGATGGGAGGTGCAAGCTCAGGTGTCGTCCTCGTCACTTGACTATGATTCAAAGTTACGAGGTCCGTCACCAAAAGCCCTCGTGTAGCTGATCAATATGACATTTATATTCAATCACTAACTAAACGAAATAAAAAAAAATAATAAAGGTGAATTAATAAAAAGTGAATAATTAATTTACTTTACCAGCATTAAAAACTTTTTTCAGTCTTCGAATCTAAGCTGCACCAGAATTTTGTAGCCTAAGTATCGGGAAAAAAAGTGCGGCTTAGATTCGAATAAATTCGAAGAAAAATTCAGTGTAAGAATGTTCGCTACATGTCTAAAGACATGTGCCAGTACAGATATACGATAATTTAATGGAAAACCATCTTTCAAAATTAAAAAGTACAAAATATCTATGATTTAGAGAGCGAAACTAGGGGGCAAGCATCTTCTGAACGATGGAGATATGAGAGATCGTTGAGACTCTCATCTTTTTTCAAAGAAATTGCTTGCAGGAAAAAAATTCTACTCCGTGTTCGAAGCTTGTGATGCGCATTGTGTATGGTAGAGACTTATGCAATGCAGCAATGAAATATGGATTGGCAAACGAGGAGATCGCTCGGAAGCAGTCAGTATGAGAGGGAATATTCAACTGAAGTAAAAAATATGTGGCTTATTTTTTGGACAAAAAGATAAACCCTTTTTGTGTGCTTCACCCGATGGATTGGTTGGTGATGATGGACTCATAGAAATTAAATGTCCTTATTCTGCGAGATTTGAATCAAATCTGCTGGAATTTTTAATTACAAAAAAAATAGTCTAGGTTTCAAATTTTCCAATGAAAGGGGAATCTATTTACTATTAAATCATAAATTTTACTTTCAAATACAAGGTCAGTTATTTATTACACAACGGAAATGGTGTGATCTGTATTTATGGTGCAAAAAGGATTCGTTAACTCTGCGTATAGAGGCAAACGAAAAGTTTTGGAAAGGAATTATTCCAAAACTATAGAAAAGTTTTACTTTAAATGTGTTGAGTTACTTGATGTAAGAGCACCACCAAATATGCCTTTGAGGGAGCCGTTATATGTAGAGGAATCTAGTAGAAGCAAAAAACAGAAAATGATTGATATAGGTTAGGAAATGAAACCTATATATTATCGAATGATTATTTGATTAACGTCAAGCTTTGAAGCTTCACAAGGACTATCGCCGACCTCGTCATTTCGATCAAGTGACGAAGACGAAATCAGAGCTGGAACCGCTATCTCCTAAAATTTCCACCATTAGCAACATATAGTATCATCATCTACTTCAAACATCTGCTTTGAGGTTCAGCCTTCTACATAGCGGACGGCCGCGGTAGCCGAGTGGTATAGGTATCGGACCGTGGCTTGCCTTGCCACGAGTTCGAGCCCAATACCATTAAAGACCCGCCATGTAGGGCAGCGATGCACGTTAAATCTGTCGAGCCCGTTGGTGTGGTGTGGGAGTTAGGAGAGGGGGGTGCCAGCTCAGGTGTCGTCCACGTCACTTGACCATGGTTCAAAATTACGTGGTCCGTCGCCAAAAGTCCTCGTGTAGCTGAACAGTGCGACGTTAATATTCAATCAATCAATCAATCAATCAATTCTACATAGCGGATCTTCAGCAGGGACACCAGAATTCAAACCGACGATGCAACACCACGTCGATCACGAGTTCGTAACCATGAACTCTTGCCTACTGTGATCTCCTATATCTTCTCGAACAGGATACCGTAAAAACTGTCCGTGATATATATTTTTATAATTAAGTATATTACTTAGCCATTTATTTGGATTCCTACATAGAATGAAACTATTATTTTGTTACCAAATATGGCCAAAAAATTAAACAATAATGCAATTTTCTTTGATTTAAATATAATGTTAACTTCAAATTGAAAAATTGTTATTGACATATATTCATTAAATAAACATAAATTTCTTAGAAAAATAAAAGCAATGTTTATATATTATATGCTTGATTAATTGTGCTTGATAATTAATTGCCAGCCTATTTTCTCTCCCTTATAATGATATTTTAATCGTTCTCTAAAGTTACAAAAGTAATTTTAATTTCAAAATATCTCTCTTTCTTTCTTCCTTTTTTTTTTTTTTTTTTTTTTTTGCTGAACATGAAATAATTTTTGTAATGCTTATTTTCATTTACGTACCATTTCTTATAAAAATATTTTTTGAATTTAAAAAATTATTTTACAAACATACGTAAAATAATGGTCAAAACCTTAATTAACCAGTTTTTAATGAAATAGCTGCACACTATCTTAGAAAAATATCAAAATTGATAACCTTTAACCTTTTTAACATTTAAAACTACTTTTTAAAGAAAACTATTCAAAATTGTTTCCCTTAAACCTTTAATAATGTAATACAGGTGTAAGTGTATACCTAATTGGAAATTTCTGAAACATTTTTTTTGTACATAAGAACTTTATTTTGTAATACTTTTAGAAACATTTATTATTCCATTATAAAAAGAATATTAAATCGTTTTTCTTTATATGTAGTGCCTACTAGATTGTGAATATTCCATTGTTTACTGTACGGGGACCAACAAAACAAATTTATTCACGTTAATACATTGTTTTTGCACAACTAAATCGTTTTGTAATGGAAAATGAACTTTTTTTATTTGTGGATAAAAACACCTATAATCAAGGAGAGCGAACAACTTATTGACATTTTAAAAGACATTTGACGGTAAAATCTATATTAAAACAAGAACAGCTCCTAAAATTTAGATTGCAAAATACATAAGATTTTTCCATAGTTAGAAACGAATAAAGCATTCATAACAAATTATCAGAATCCATGAGTCGAAAAAGTAAGAAAGCCATTTTAGATCTCTCTCATGGTCAAGAGTCAACACTATTTTACCCCCCCTCCCAAAAAAAAGAACAAGTATTTCGTTTCACAGTCGTAAAGACTGTGGCCCTCTTCCCCCTGCAGAGAAAGGGGAGGATTCTATTGAAGGAAGTGCGCTACACACACACACAGAGAATTTTTTTTTTTTTTTTTTTTTTTTTTTTTTTGCGTTTTTCAAAATCAACCAAAAGCGGAGAGCAGAGTGCACGCGATCTACTCTTTTCAAACAATTAAATCTCATCAGCAATGACATCCAATAATTCACAAAATAGCTGTAAATTTATGTTTCGAGATATCTTTCCGATTTTTTCGAAATTTTGCAATTGTCCATAATTCTGGAGATCTTCGTATAATAAGGACCATTATAAATTTATCATCTTCCATCCTCTCAAAAATTGACACATTTGTTGAGTAATTCAGAGTACCACTGAGAATTGTACCTCTCGTGAAATAGGTTGCCAACCCCTGTTCTATTGTATAAAAGTAAAATTGTATCATACTGTTTGTTCATTAAAACGTGAAATTTAATTTTTCATTGCTTTAAATCCACCTATTCTTCCTTTAAAATTCATTTGTTCAGGAAAAAATTAAACAGTTTCGTTCTGTACATCATTTATCTAGAGAATTGATCGACAAACTGTGTTCCACGAGTCCCAATAAAAAAAAAATGGGAAAGAAAAATTACAAATATGTATGCAAAATGGATTTATGTTCTCATGAAATTCGTTTAGCCACAATTATCTAAAAGATCATAGACTAAAATTAAAAATTTTATTTATACATAATTTGAAAATTTTTTAAACTTTTATTGTAATATAATAAATGAATTTTAAAACTTTATTTTATGCAGTAGATTGTGAATATACTATTGTTTGCTATCCCGAGTTCCACGAAGTAATTTTATACTAGTTAGTACAATGTTTTGAAACCTTTTACATTTGTGGGGGAAAAAACACCTATAATGAAGAAGATAAAAAAAAAAAAAATTTATCGACATATGAACAGATTCGATGCTAAAATTTAAATTTAAGCTAGAAGACCTACATTTTAGGTTACCAATTCATGCCATATACGCAGAATTTCGCACACAGCTATGAACATTTTTCATGCCATTCACAAAAATGTATTTAGAAAGTGAAAAATATTTTTAACGCGATTGGCAACAAAAACAAAATACAAAAACGAATTGAACACGGAATATGAAATGCTACTGCAGATAATTTCAAAAGCTTATACGTCGATAGTTTGTGTAAAAAATTGTGAACACATATCTCAGTTACTAAGTATAATGCATGCGTAGGTGACATTTGGATCACAAATTTATAATATCAATGAGTAAATAACATTAAAATTACATCATAAAAGTTTTTAATAAAAAATAAAATATTTTTTTAAAATTGTCTTTACATATAATATCAAAAATATGTTTATCTATATACTTTAAATATTATTTTAAGATATATTCCCTTCAGCGAGGAAGGGGTTTCCTCGAAAAAAGTCATGTTACAGTTCTAAGGGTCCAAGAGTTGAAAAAGTTTGATGATTGACCAATGTCCAGACATGAGAAGTCTTTCATGGTCAAGATTCACTCTGCTGCTTTAACCCCTCGCCCGAAAAAGAAAAAAAAAAAAAAGAGCTAACATTTATTTTACCAGTTTGACGACCGTCACCCTCCCCTTAGCCCCCCGCGTGTTCCCGTTCGCGGAAGGGGAGAATTTCATTGAAAAGGTTACCCGAGAGAGAAATTTATGCCCATCTTGGGAATCTTGAGACAAATATTTGTGCCAAAAATTTCGCAATAGCCAACGCCATCTAGATGTCATGTAAGGTGTTAAACTAATGGCCCGTAGTAGTGTGTGGCCTCTGATTTTACTAAAACACTTGTAGTTTTTGTTCTAGTGAATGGAAAATAATAAACTTTATATTTTTATAAAGTTAATAAGATTGCCTATAAAATAAAATCATAAAAAAACTTGTCCATTTTTGGCAAAATTCACATTTTTAAGGTTGTCGGATACCTTAAGGTTCAGAGCTTTTAAAATGGAAACATATAATAATTAAGATATCAAATAAAAATATCTGATTATATGTTATGTTGACATAATACGTTACAAAATTTTTACTCGTAAAAATGATTTTAAATAAAAAGACAAATTGATTAAAATATATACATTAATTTACTAGACATTTAAATGTATCGCCAAATGTACGAGAGGTTGAACTAAACTATAAAACCTTGTAATTCATACATCTGTTTATAATTTTGCGATTTTTAAAATTTCAAAATATTCCAGATAATTAATATTTCCTTTCACCAAGTAAAAGGATATTTTATTAAATATTACAGTATAAGAGAAAAAAATGGATAAGTTAAGATAAAAATGAGTGGTATGAGATAAAATATCCTGCTTTCTATAGGTTGATGAAGCCAAAATATATTAAAGTACTTTTATATCTGAATAATATTCCAAAATCGGGTTCTATTCTTTAACATTAAGCGAAGTCAGCCTTAAATAAAAGACTGGTACTTTTCCGTTTCGCCGGCGAAGGGGATAAATTCCCCAAAAATGATACAACCGATGCTAGACGGCATATTCCCGATGGTAACCTTTTACCACAACATTTTCAAAACAAGTCGCGGTGTTTTCTTATCAGTAACATCTCTTTCATAATACAACAAAAATAGATGAAAACCCTATTAGAACTAGCATTTATTAACATTATTTTGGGTATATTGTTTGTTGTCGCCAATATAAAGACTGTTTGGCGAGATTTGCGCCGGCGAAATGGAAAAGTAGCAAAAAGTCAAGTTTATAGTTTTAAAAAATGGTGTTTGGAAGATAGTTTTTAACTCCATCTAAACTGCCTAAAGGGATAAGGATTGTAATTTAAGGAAAATTGCAATTTTATGCCTAGTGAACTTTCAAGGAAAGAACTAATTCTATAAATTTTACTTATTTATTTTTAACAGACATAATTTTAGCTGCAATTTGAACCTTCCACTTAAGACCTTCATTATGCAAGGGTACAAAAAAAAAATCTTCTGCCATAATTTTAGATAAATATCATCAAGCTTTAGCAATGAGGAAAACACAAATGTTCATATTTAATAATACATCTTTAATTCCTAGTCATCGAAATTTTACATGCATAATTAAAAATTGAGTGAATTCTTCAAACAAACACATATTTTCTACAGAATTCAATGTTATTAAAAAAAAACAAAAAGGAGAATAATTTTATTTCCAAATGAATGTTATTTACAAACATCATCAAACATGTTCTGCTTCAAAAATAAAATTAAAACTACTTCATTGGCTATTAAAACCACATTGTTCTAAGCATGTATGTGAACAATAATTAGCAGCGTAAAATAACGGCTGTAAAATGTTTGTTTATGTTATCTTGGCTTTCCACACTCATAAACAAAAAATGTTTTTAATGTTTGATGTGTGTGAGTAATTAATATGGTTCAGATTTATTTTCAACAAATAAATAAAAGTAATTTTTTTAAGTGATACACATTGAAAAAATGAATTGATTGCTAACTACTTCATTATGCTGAAAACTATTCGTACCAGCCTCTAAAATTTTATCAAAACAATTGCACTGACAGGCATGGTCATGTTAGGGAATGCTTCATTAAGTGCTTAATGAGTTGGAAAAAATAACATTAACTTGGAAATGCGATCTAAACCAAAAGAGGTTTCATTAAATAGCAGCAATAAGTTTCTTTAAATGTTAGCATTTTTCCCAAAATAACTTTATATTTTTCTCTGTTTAAGACAGCAAAAAAAAAAATCTAATGGGAATATTTATAGTGATTTAGTGTTCCACAACTCGTATTTGTAAAACGGACGTAAGCAATTGATGAAAATAGAAAAATAGTTTTATTTGGATAACTATTTTTCCTTAATTTTATATCGGAATTAAATTTGAATGCTTTTAATACATTGTGATATCAGAAATTTTGAATTCCGTTAAAATTTTTCCGATTCTGTAAATAAATTACTGGCTCATAAACAGAAATTTAATTTTTTTAAAAATGTTTTTTTTTCGGAAATATAAATGAATGATTTACTTTTGTTTTCAGTAAAAGGTGAAATTTGCTGAAATTTTCTACTGCCTTATTATTAATTTTAAAACGCTTTTTTCATCTTTTGTCAGTAAAATCCAATAAATTTAATTATCTCTGCCAATTCCAGTCAATGTTCAAGTTATTTAACGCTAAAATATTTTTGAAAAAAAAGGTTCTATTTTAACTTTTTTTACTGTCATTTTGCAGTATTTCCGACCTTGACTTTTTAACCTGAAGGGATACAAAGATCTATTTAGTACAGAACACAGTGTATCTTAATCATCGGTCCATGAAAAATATTTGCTGGTCTATGAACCGGTGCCAATTGTTTGAGTTCCACAAATTTGTATCTGTATAAATTATGTCACTAGTCCAAAGTAATAAACTTACCGGTTCACGAAAAAACATTAAAATAGTTTACCGATCCTCAGAATTAATGACTTTAGAAACACTGGTCAAAAAGTCTAATGTAACATAATTTTTCCTTAAAAAAAACACAGGTTCCACTTATTTTAATATAAAAGAAACAAAATATATAAAAGAACAAAATTAAAAATTGTGTATTGTCAGAGAAAAGATCATTTATACAAACTTTCTAAGCAGCAGTCTAGTATTTTAACCGTGAGTAATTTTCTAAATATAAAGCCCCAGACAATTTTTATACTCGATAATAATAACGTATCCCCCCTTCTCCAAAATTGTATGGAAAATATTAAAACACGATTTATGGAGAAAATATACGCAGACAATTTTACCCAAAAGTAAATTTTTACAGATCATGCTTAACCATTTTTACCATTCGGCCATATACAAAAAAAATCGAACGATTTTTAACAATACCAATAGGCGTTGGACACAACCACCCCTCTTGACCCTTCCTGACCTTCACATAACTTCGATAAGGTCAGGGCAAAGGCGTAAATTATCTAATGCCCTGCCCACAGGCAAGTTTCCGGGTGCGTTAAAACCGAATTGGTTCCCCGAAAACGTTTTCCTCTGTCTGTCCATTTTGAATGACTTGCGTATTCGTTCGTTTCTTCGAAAACAAGTAGGCTTTGTTGAAGGGGACAGCAATTTTAAGTTTTTGGATGTTAGTAAATGTTTTTTTTAATATAAAATATATAGTGAGGCCTTTATAAAAGTTATAAGCATGTTTAATAGAATGTTATAGAATAATACAAAACTTTAATTCTAACGATGTGTTATTCCAAAAACTCAATTATATTACTCTTAATCCAGAGGTATTTTTTTACTCTTCAGTGTTTTCAATATAGCGGACTGTGAAAGTTTTACAATAACAATGTTACATATTTAATAGACAACAGATAATCACGGATTAAATATTTTCAATTATTCCTCTCATTAGAATCTAGAAATGCGTCTATGAATATAATCTAGTTTTTTGAAAAATTAATAAAATGAGGTTCACCTTCATCCCTAAATGCCTGATGTAAACGCAGAAAAATTTAGAAATCCATGAGTATAATCGATATAACAATCTAATTCAAAATCGACTGGCAAAAATTTTCTAATTGAATCACAGAAAATATGTTTGTACGAAACAAAATTTATTTAAACCTATAATTTTTTTCAAAAAAAAAAATCCAACCAAAATGATACAAAAATTAATGAACAAAAGAAGGAAAATTAAAACTACCAATTTACATAACATACAAACATTTGTCTAAATTAATAAAGTATGAAAACATAATATTTCACCACAATATATCGATACAAGACAGGTCAATTTAATTACTTGACACAAAGGATTACTTGGTCAAACAAATTGCTTGACACAAATTTAATAAATGTTATTTCAATTAACCGTTAAAAATTTTTACCGCAATTCATATTCGACTTGTTTTAAAGGCACGGAAGAAAAAAAAAACGCGCGTGTTATCTTACTATACTTTAAAAATTTCTACTATATTTATATTTTTGCATATTCCTTTATTCAACAAATCATTGATACATACCATTCTTAAATTTTTAAAATAAAATCCATTTTTAACCCTCTTCAACAATATCGAACACATTAAGACACTAATTTTCTTTTTTTCTTAAATTGAATTCCACGCCTTGATTTTCTTAGGAGGAATAATAAATCTAAAATGTATACTTTTATCTCCAGAAAGTCAGCAGAAAGCACAGGAAGAGGAAGTATAACCCTATCTAAAAACAAAGTGAATCGCCCAACACATGGTTTGTTTCCGTCTGTAGAAGGCAAGTTACAGCTCTGTTCATTGAGAAGAATCAGAATCACCAGTGTTAAAACTCCTCTCGCTTATTGTTAAGGAATACATATAATAGCGTTTTACAATAGTCTATGAGTTTATTATCCAATGAAACTCATGCACTACAAAATAAGAAACAATTATTATTAACAAACATGAAAAAGATAGAGGAAATGAGACTTGAAACCATTTTTATAAATTTAAATATTTGAATTTGCTGTTTGAATAACTATTAAAATCTGTGAGATTATAAATGATCCCGCGATTGAAACCACGGATCCAAAAATGTAACCCTAACTGAAAGTATATGGTGCTAATTATATAACATTATTGCATAAAGCTTTTCAGTCTTAAGTGTGGTTTATGTGACCATGTTTAAGTCTTATACTGCTAATCTATGTAAATCTTAATGTACCTCAAGTAGAGGAGTTTTGGTTCTTGGTTAAGTTCACGTTCTAGGTTATGATTTTTAGAAATTTTACTTATTATTTGTGGAATTTTTTAACCATCATGTTCCTAAATTTAAAGAAAATGAAATGATATCAAATGCAAAAATTAATATTAGAACATTTCCAATCCATAAGACCATCCCGAGTTTGGATTTTGTTCTTTGATGACCTTGACAACCTTCATGTAAAGCAAAGATAGCCTCAAAGCGAAGTAATTAATCAATAACTAATTTTTTTAGGTGGATCAAAATTCCAAATTCCACACTCAAGGTGAAAAGGTACTTAAAAAAACGTACTGTCACCTTCAGTGCGAGGCTAAACGAAAATTCAAGCTGTTAAACCCAGTTCTAATTAGAATCACAAACTGAGTGAAACAATGATCCAATGACGGAAAAACATACTTCAAGGTCACACTCTTATCATTCGGAATCAGTGTGGGCATTGGTAAATATATTAAAGAAAGAATTACACGTGTACACTCGATTCAAAATTTCAGCAATGCAGGGCAGGTCACAAAATACTCTTCGATCTTACGTGGGATTGAATAAGATGTGACGCGTGGGATGAAAGGTTTAAAAAAAAATTTCCATGTTTTCTGTACTTAACAACTAATGATTTGTACAAGGTTAAACGTGTCATAAGTTATAAAATCAATACGAACGCGCGATTTCCTTATCCTAAGTTGATTTTTTTTTTTGAATAATTAGCGATTGTAAAGCATTTAAAATATTCAAGTATATAAAAAAATTCCTCAATTTGATTCACAAATTAGATAACTAATATTTGACCTAAGAATTATGCTTTGTAATTAGTGTAGTGAAAATTTAAATATTTATAAAACGACAATTCTTCTTAGATGTCATTTCCCCATATATATATATATATATATGTGGCATGCAGCCAAAAGCAATCTTCGCGCGCAGGCGCAGCTAACTAAAACACGAACTGAAACTTTTGAACTAGTAAAAGTAGAACCAAAACTTTGAAGAAAAACAGCGGAGAGAACGAGAGAGGTGCGCGAGCAGGCGTTACCTTCTGTATATCATTGTCAAACTTATCTACCTTTTTAATTAATTTTTGTTAAAGTTTAAAATAAAATAGAAGAAAGACAAACGTCTTGGACCCCTTGTTGTCTCCACATATATATATATATATATATATATATAATTTCTAATTTTTTAAATTCTAAATTAACTTTATCAGGCCAAATCTTAGATGGATTGATGTCCTAGAAGTAGATCTCCTAGTTTCGAGAACTAAGAATTGGAGAACACTAGCAAGAAGAAGGCTGGCCGGGAAAGGCATCTTGAGAAGACCAAGGCCCACCCTGGGCTGTCGAGCCACTGAGGAAGGAAGGAAATTAACTTTGTTTAGTGATTAATTTTATACGAGGTACTTTTTAATTAAAAATGGATAACAAAAGTAGCTGATTATAAAATTATTAATTAACCCATACTCCATTTTTCTTTTACTTATCTAAGACTCCTAAATATTCCCAAAATACATGTAAAAGTATATTATCAAAATGCTTAGTTTAATTTCTTCACTTTAAGTATTTTTAATTCAAATTTTTTGAGTATTTTTATGCCATCAAATTTTAAAAATTTTTACCTCCCCCCCACATAAAAAACAAACCCATAAAACAATATCTAACCCTACAATGTTTGCTCTAAGACAAATAGTTTGCTATTGTATTACTGTAGCTAATCTACTTTGGCGTGTACTTTCTTGCTGTATTCTTAGATACTGTTAAGAATTAGTTAAAATTTTAGCAATTTTTATATTACTAAGCATCATATTTATGTTTGTGTGTCTGTGTGTGTATTTTCCAATTAATTCTGATTTTCTGCTGTTAAATTACCTTCATTTGATATATATCTATTCCCACAGGCTGATAAATATAATATATATCAAACATAATGTTGCCTCTCACCTATTTTACCCAAATAAAATATGGATATTTTTTTAAAAATTAATTTCTTTTCTATACTTCAGAGAGTTTTAAAAATGTTGTGAAACACACACACACATGTAATATTTGATAGAAAATTGTGACCCAAGTCTCTTGAATTTACAAGGTTTACTTATATCTACATTCGTAAAACCAAATGTGTTTCAGTAGACATTTTCAAAGTTAAAATTGATAATGAAGACGTATTCTTTTTAAACTCAGGTGAGAGAATAAAATTATTTCAACTACTAAAAGAAAAAAATATCCACCACTGATGTGTCTTAATACTTGAGGAGTAACATTTAAATTCAGGAAGAAAAGCAGATGTCAGGCGAGTTCTACGGTATTAACCTACATCATTCTTCATTCAACAGTCTATTCTAATTTCTTTGTTAAAAATCTAGTGAGCAATGCGAGCAGAAAAAAGAATGATGAGATAGACCGGATTCTAAAATGATGAATGCTTTTTAATAATGTATACATTATAGAGGACCAGTTTTTGTAAATGTACTCATCTCAGACCATGAATACCAAATCGAAAAATTCAATTAAATCCCATTGTATTCGCGAGATAACATAACAAAAGATATATAGTATGAATTTTTAAACTATCAAATAGTATACGGTTTAAAGCCTTAATCCCCTTATTTAAATGAAAATGGGTCAAATTTAATCAATATCTGTAGCTTTAAATATAATCGCTCTTTTATATACGTATATAAAATAATTTGCTCTACTAACTACAATTTTAGTACGAATAGTAATAGTTTCTGTTAATTTAAACGTTAAAATGTGGATTTTTTTAAAAAGAAAGATTAAATTGGCATTGGGCTTTTACTTCTCCTAGATCCAAAAAAATAAATGTTTGTGAGCAATTATGCACTTTATGACTGAATAAATATTTATATTTTAGAATTATATACATACTTACATACCGATAAAAATAACATATCGATAATTCTTCATATTAGTGTTTTTAATTAGTTGTTTGACTTGCAGTAACATGTGCTATTTTTCATCTGAAGTATGCATTTTTGATTTACAAAAATACATTTAATTTGATATCAATACCAAAGATAAAGAAAAAGTGGGAACAGAAATTTACATTAGCTTGAAAAAAATTTTAATTTGCCATTTTACCGAATATTCGAAAAAATGTAGCAATTATATTTAAAAAAAATATCATTTGCAAATAAAATTAAAAAATTTCTTGAGAAGATTATTTATCAAAAGCAAAGTGAATTTTTGTTTAAAAAAAGTTTCAATTTGTCATTTTCCCGATATTCGAAGTTTTGTGTGTGTAGCAATTATACTAAAACAAAAATCGTTTGCAACTAAAACAAAGATTCTTTCTTATGGTTATTCAACAGAAGTAAAGTGATTTTTCATTTTAATATTGTCGAGAAATTTTTGTCGTCTGCTGTTAATACTTAAATTTTTAGAACTTTGAAATCAATTCTAACCAGAATTTTACTGGGAGAATATTTAAGATGGGATACCGCTAAGTTTTTTATTTACTATATTGATTTTCTTAAGAATTCTTGAAGATTAATTTCTTAAGAATTAAATATGAAATTGTGCATCATATTATTATTTTGTTACAATTAATAATATGATTATGTTTGGAGCAAAATATTGTTTTAATGGAATTTATTTTCTTCTCGAATATTTGATGTAAGAAAGAGATAGAATTTTGTTTAATTTGTTCCAACTAGCAAATTAAACTTGGTTAGGTACATTTACAAAAAAAAAAAAAAAAAAAATGAACTCCTATAACAATTGAAGATTTATTTTGAAAGAATAATATGTAAATTTTTTTTCCAGCACTTTATTTACTGTTGGAAAATATTCTAATAATGAAAATTTTTGGGCTGAATAGTTATAAACATACTCCGTATTAATTTGAAAGGAGAGACATTAAATAAAATAGCACAATGCATTCAGATTTTTCCAAAATAAATAACTTTAAAATTATATATATATTTTTATAAAAATAAAAATAATAGCTTGATTTTTCGCTTCATTTTCATCTTGCTCTAGACGTTTTAACTAGACAGAACCTTTGAAAATTTTCCGTGAATAAATTTTTAGAAAGTACATCTGGACTGTTGCCACAAATTCATTTGTTTTAAATTTTCATTTGTGTTTTATTTAGAATATTTTATTAACAGTAATGAATATTTTATTTCATTTGTTTTAAATTATTTTTATTCATTCGCTTGTTTTATTTAGAATATTTTAATTCATAACTAAATGAGCAAAAATCATAACATTTAAGGGTGAATTTAATTCGAGACAAATAAAAGTGTCAAAGAGGCTTGCATAAACCCTAATATTATGAAAGCAACACTTGCAAAAAGGAGCAAATAAAAAGTATTGGATGTTGGGGAAATTGCCAAAATACAAGGGATTTTATCAGACTGTTTGGCGTCTGGAATAAATCGTTTAAATAACAATCATTTTATAGCAAATATTTTTCTTTCTTTCTTTCGGAACAAAAAAAAAAATCGTTTTAAAAGTTTATTTTGGTTAGTAAAACCACATGGAAAATAAAATTTGTAAAATAATTTTTATAGCAGATGTTTTCAAGTACGAAGAAAAGTGTTATTATTAAAGAAATAATACATTTATTTACGTTGTATTTTTGTTTACAAAACTGTATTAATGATTTTTCTTTTATTTTACTTGCGCGACATATGTTTCTGTCTTCCCATTTAATATTTTGCCATTTTTAATCTTATTTTTTTTTCTTGATTAGTAAACATTAAGTACTCATATTCAAATCGATTTTTTCCTTTACAACATTAACATATTTCAATGTTTAAAAATTATATTAATTTTAATTGAAAAGATACTCATTTACAAATAATTTTTTAAAACTTGTTGCAACAAATTATTTACAAGTTATACCAACAGTAAGAAAAAAAGAGAAAAAGTTAAAATTGCATGTATAAGGTAATTTTCATTTTCTGACTAATCTTAAACACAAAGACGTGTATCACATTTCGGAATCATTATTGGGCTTTTAGTTGGGGTGTAAAATATCTGCAGATGGTATGCAAAAATGCAACGAAAAGTATAATTTCTGATAAACTAACAAATAAAATTGAAAAATGGAGAGAAGTAGAAAAAAAAGTAATTAAAATCGAACATTTCTCTTTGAAAAATTCAAACATCCTACAATTTCGAATAAAATTTTTCATCCGGAAAACTAAAGCGCGTCTCCTCGATTTTGGGTTATCAGCGAATCAACATTCTGAAATCATGCCTAGTCGAGAAGATCAATTCTTTTCTTTCTATTGTAAAAAGAAAAAGTTTTTATTATCCAATATGTATGAAAGAATGCAAAGCATCCCCAATGATTGAAGATTATAAATAAATATCAAAGAAGAAAAGTTTCTGTTTTTCGTTACACAACGTAATTGTTTGTAAATCTTTTTTGCAAGCTATATATAGAATTTTTTTCACTAATGCGTTATTGTGTGATAAAAAATAACGGGATAAGGTAGCAAAATTTCAGTATTCACGTTTAATTTTTATATCAAAACAATGTAGATATTCATATTTATGCAGGTGTTCCATTTCATAGAATGTAATCATTTATTTTGATTGTAAATTTTATAAATATAACCTGAGTATAAATATTGATTTTTCATTGTGTGTTAATGAAAAAGATATTAATCATTGGAATGAATTAAACAACGCGGTCCTGGCTTATATTTATTTTTAAAGAAGTATTCACGTATTTGGGTGGCATTATTTAAAAGTTATTTAATGATGCATAAATATTGTTTTAAATTCAAATTCATCATTAACTAGATATAAATTGCATTGCACATAATAAAAATTTCATTTCAAGAGAACTGGTAGAATATCTCTGTTCCAGTTACCTCTTTTAAGGATAAATTGTATCATATTCTAATGATAATAATATTTCGTATAGTCAGGGCTCAACTGTCACACTTACAAGAAGTTTCATAAAACAACTCCTTGCCCAGTACCTTATCCAGAAGCGTACATAGAATTTTATTGGGGAAAGGCAGTATATTCTAAAAAATACGTAGACGAAAGCGGCGAGAGATCTCTAGTAAAAATTAAAAATCTGTTGTTTTAGGAGGGGGTGAACCCCCAAACATGACCCTTGAGTACGCCACTTCGCTTTCCTACTTCAAATGCTTATTTTTATTAAAATCAATCACACACACACACAAAAAGAGAAAAACAATATCCAATCAGGTTGTTCCCTCTTCACCAAGGACTGCTACTCCATCAGGCACCGTTAACAACTATGACATGGGATGGAGGTTCGCTTCGCGAGCCATATACCCAGCGACAGCCTTAAAAACAATACATTTTTATTTCCCATAGTTTATAAATCACAGATTTTCAACGTAACCATCTAAAATGGTGCTTTAATTGCTATATTATTATACTCCTTTTCATATTTCTAAGGGAAAATTTTTTTGATAGAAAACTCTCAATTTTATGTAAGATGATGATATATGTATTTATATAAATTCAGAAACCAATAAATAAAACAAAACAAAAACAACATAAATGAAATAAACTCTAAACTAAACTCAGTGGCGCAACAGTCTTTGAGGGCCAAGGCCTACTGAGCACATCTCAGTTTTCATGACCTTGGGCATTGAGGTGCATGAGCAGATGTTCTGGTCAGGTGATCAGTCTGAAGTGAAACCCTCAGTGTTAAGCTCCCATACTCATTTATCGACCCACTGAAGGGATGAACGGCTGAGTCGATATTGCTCAGGCTGGGATTTGAGCCCCGGACCAGTGGAGTGGAAGCGCGATACACTATCACTCAAAAATATTTATAAATATTCATAAATTAAATAAATTGTCTAATTACAACGACTAAGACTGCGTTCAATCAATTGTTAAGATTTTTTAAAGCAAATTGAGGAAAGTGTTTCTATTTTTCTTAATCATATCAAAATATTCAGAATATAGCAAGAATTACTTAAAATTTTTGTAACAAGTTACTACTTGAATAATTCCATCGACGTAATTACTCTATCTTGTCAGGTAGTCCTTTTTATTCCCAAAATCCAAATCTTATTTATTTAAAAAAATATCCTCGAAAAAAAATATGTGTATATGTAAATTAATTTAACATAATAAAAAAAAATAATAGTAATGAACATTTTCTCGTTTTCCTTTCATTTTATAACAGTAAAAATATTTGCTATTATAAGAAAATATTCATATTTCTTTATTTTTATCTTTATAGTAAAATATCACAAATTATAAAAAATACACATTTTGCTACTTAATTTGTTCCTTCAAGAAAAAACGCAAGTAATTGATTTCAATTAAACAGCAAAGAAATAAATGTAAAGCTAAATAAAGCAAGTTTTATTCATTCAATTTTTATGTATGAAATATCTTTCTTAATTCTGTGGTTGAAGGCTTTACTAAAAAATAATATGGGGAAAAAAATCTATAAATTTTAAAAGCAGTGGCGCAATTGGGAATTTTTCAAAGGGGGGAGGGGATTCCAGGGTCGAAAGTCTACCATTCCCGTATTATACCCTAATATGCCGCCAGACATTTTTTTTTCTCAATTTTGTCGATTGCCGGGAACAAAAAACAGTAACATATAAGTTATTGAATAAATAATTAGTATTAATTAATATCATTAATTATTAATACCAATTATTTAATTAAATTTTACCCACTATATATAAGATTATAATCAATAAAAAAAACAAAGGGCGATGGCACCCCTTCCCTTGTGTGCGCCACTGATTAAAAGGCATTATTATTTAACATACTTAACGCAAACGGGGACAGAAGGGCAAAAAATGGTTTAAGAAATATATTCATTGTTTCCTTAAATTCCTTTTTAAAAATAAATTATTAAAAATATCATTAAAAACTAATTCATTGTTTGAATCCAATACTGCTGAATAAATGAAAATTCCGGTGTTTTTTTTAAGTACTTTCCTTCGCGAAACGATTTACCCGAAAACCTTCACAATGTAAACCAAAAGAAAAAATATAAATCAAATCAAAAATCAAGAATACGTTAACATAAAATTTCTTCACAAAAACCATCAACAAATTGATTTCAGCGATAACATATTGATTCTCCCTTTCTTTCTATTTCAATTCCATCATTAGCATACCACTGGCTAACAATGCGAATAATCGTTGGAAAAAGAAAGTCACCTGACGAAATCACTGAAGACATGGAATGGTCAATAAACTGACGATGAAAAACAAGTCTGTTTCTGAAGACTATTGCACCCATTGTGCAATTTTTCGGTGGCCAATTTGCGCTCGGGACAGATCCTCATTCTTGGAGGTCCAAAACCCATTCCCACTCGAGCGAATCCGACAGTCCCCGTGATTTCTTGAACGACCTTGACTTTTTTTTCCTAAGGACGCGACGCCGAGTATGTAAGTGTATGGGCAAGTTATTCTCTTCTCCCAGTATATTCCTTTGATTGTTAAACGGAAATGAAAATTAATGCTATCACATGGATCTCAGTGGAAGGAGAGGGGGGGTCGGCGAAAGATTCGTATCTTGTTAAGACATTCTTGAAGGAGATAAAAGGAGTCACGGCCGGGAATGTTCGATCGAAGGGGCTCCTGACCAACAGACGAAACACACATGCGCGGAGCGGAAGGGGTTGGCAGAAGGTGGAGGATCAGTTTTCGAGAAACATGTGTTGGTTGACCCCTGAAGACAATCGTGGTTTGAGAAAGGGTGAAGTTTGTTATGATAGTGCCGGAATAGAAGGTAGCGTGACGAGAAAAATACCCACATGAGTGATGAGGTCTACATGAGAGGCTGATTCATATTTTATGAGAAACGCATTTTGTGTCGCACTAATTAAGCCTTTAATGCACCCGGTGACCTTCAGACGGATCTTTGCGTTATATTTGTCTGAGAACATTAACATTACATATTGGCAGATACTAGAAGCGGTTAAATTATACATGCTAAAAGCCTTTTTTAGTATTGGGAATGACAACACCTTCAATAATGTGGTTCAGAAATGGGGAAGGGGAAAATTTAATCATTTTTTTTTGTTTTTTAAAACAATAAAACATTGGAATGTTAACGTATTTTTTCATAACCTGATAAAATAAGACAATTTCAAATAAAATTTTATAGTTTACGCTGAACTAAACAAAAGATAATTAACTAACTACAAATGAAATGTAGATCCTCTCTTTCTATTTTTTACTATCTTAGAATTGTAAGTTTTATTGCCATAAATTTGTTAAATTTATATAAATCTAGAGCAATTACATATTTAGAATAACTACACATATATCAAGTTATTACCAATATTTTTACAATATAATCCAGGTCTTCGAACCGTAATTTTTTCGTTCCGGGTCAACTAAATATATATATATATATATAGGTTCAATTCCAGTTTTTTCGTTCTACCAAAAATAATGGTTTTCGATTCAGTTCCGAATGAATAATTTCCTTTTATGCATATTCTTATTTATACTAAAAATATTAATTCTATCATTAACAAAAAAAAATGTAATTCTATCAAAATTTAGAAGATTTTATTCATTTTAAATTGGTACACAATATAAATAGATACAATTAATCAGCACGTACGATACGAGCGATGAGCAGAGAACGGCGAACATTGGCATTATTATCCACTATCAAAATGACATTTGACAACTTGGATCATGATTATGTCGATTATGTATGCCCTCGTCACTTGACTCTTCCTGCTCACATCGTGCAATTAGCCTTGCAACAATTATTTAAAAAATATGTTTATGTATTTATTTAACATATGAAAGTTGTTGAACCGAAATAAACCAATAGGTTTTTTTTTGGTTCAGTTCCGGTTTTTGTTCCAACAAAAATAATGGTTTATTCTGGTTTTCGGTTCGAAGCCCTGATGTAATCAGTTTGCACATCTGTTTTTGCTATTAATTTTTTTGTGAGGTTCTATTTTAATTTAATTTATAAATTGCTGTATTAAACAAAGATTGTTAAGGCGTACTAAAATAAAAAAAAAAAAAAAATTAATGTTAATAAAACTTTAATTGTAATTGTACAAAACAAAAGATTTGACCTACAAAAAAGAAATGGAATAATTAACTTCCCAAAATAGCTTTTCTTAAAAACATTAAAAACCTTTAACAATTAAATTTTAATAACAATTTTTCCTTTTAAAAAATATTGTCATGAAGTATTGAGAAAAACATTTTTTAATTCAAATGTATTAAAAACCAATATGCACATATTTTGATTCATAATTCTCTAAACGTGAATTAATTCTTCCCTCATACCAAAACTTTTCTTTAAATTTCCTATGTGTGTTTCGATAACGATTTTTAAGCGAACATAAATTACTTACGTACAAAGCAGCTGATGAACAGCAATTTTTCAGGTATTAATTTATTATAATATTATACTGAAAACATATTTTTTAATCGTTTGAAAATAAAAATAAATAGCAATGTTGACGTAATTTATAGTAAATATTAAATCAGGAATAATTTTGAATATGAATTAATAAAGTGTTCATATAAAATAAACGTTTTATTTTCGACATACTAACAATAATTGTGCGGGAAACACATCCATTATATTAAAATAATGATGATGTGTCTAATAAAGAGATTTAAATTCTTCATAAAAGCATATCATTAGCGAAACTTTAACATTTAAAATTAAAGCTTCGCTATATTTCTGCAGAGGATCTAAAGAAAATAAATATTGGAGCTTGTTCAGTGGGAGCATATTCCTAAAGGTAGGGACTATTTATTTGAACAAGGGGTGGAAGGCAGGGATTAGCTACGAACCTAGTAAGCAACGATGAAGTTATCGAGAACAATTTCTTAGTGCTACTAAGATGACCTTTGGCAAATTAGAGGGAAAGAGCATCTCTAAGTAGGGGTTAAGAAATGTCAAAACGTTATCTCTAGTATACGTATTCAAGGACTTTACCCAAGGTGGTACTAAACAGGTGCCCTTGCTTCCGCTCTTGTACGAAATTATTCAACAAGTCGGTGTTCTCTCCCTCTCTCTCAGGGAGGTGCTCGTTGCAGTGGTGTATACAATATGGCGGGGGGGAGTCCAGAGACGAAAGACCATCATTCTCGAGTCATGCCCCAATACGCCGCCAAATATATTCTTTTGATTTTGACGATTGTAGGGAACAAAAAATAGTAAAAAAAAATAGTTTTAATTTTAATTAATTAAAATTAAAAGTTATTAACATAACCAACAAAATAATTTTTGATGTGTAACACCTTTCCCCTCGGTAACCGAATTTTGTTGAGAGTGATTTCGTCAAAAGGGACGAATGTGGGTAACAGGAAATGACGTAAGCGCGAGCTATTTGATATGACCAATGAGCGCGCGTGATGGTGTCTTTTCACTACTCTCGCATTGGGTCCAACTCTAGTAGGTAGTTGTTCTTTTTATATTGTTAGATCCCATATTAATCAAATTGAAGCTTCTCAAAGCATCATCCTTCGTCAAATCTTAAATGCTCGATGGTTCATGAGGAACACTGACATCTGGGCCGGAAGTAAAATGCTGTCAATTAGACAGTTTATTAAAAATGATTGCAACAAACTTCTTTCAAAATATTGATAATTCTGGTAATCTCTCGATCTTGGATATTGAAAAATATATCCCAGATCCTAATTTCAACAGTCCTAGAAATATTCTCTCAGACCCCCTCTTCATGTAATTATTTTTCTCCTTTCAAATTTAGCTTCTTCCATCTTAAATGCTTATCCCCCTCCACTTTTCACAAGTCCCCTGTGGTCTAGTGGTCAGAGACTCTCGCTCCCAATGCCTTGCCCAATGTTCAATTCCCAGATTCTCTCAATTTTTTTTTTCAATTTTACTATTTACTCTTTAATTTTCCTCGGAAAATTATTCCGACAGATCTCTTCTTTATCTTAATGTTCTTCCGCCATTTTTATTCATGATAGTATTTTTTAACAGCTTTTAAAAAAGCTGTTTTCTGTTTCTCTTTTCAACTATTTTTCGTGCTCCTAGCTACATTCACATTGGTGGGTTTCACCTCGTCCACCCAAGGTCGAAATTCTAACTTCATTTTCGGTGCTTTGCGCCGACTTTGAAGCTTCTTTTCTCAATTTTAATGCATTCTGATATTTTAAATTCTTATTTTCCCAAAATCTCCAGTATTTTTATTATATATTTAAAGCCCCTTATTTCAACAAAGGGCAAAAGTCAATCATTTACAGTCACTCAAATACCTACTGATATGAGGTTGTAGCTCGAAAGAGCTGGGTACTCAAGTCATCCAGCCAACGATATATTGTTAAAGTAAGCATTTCAAAAGATTCGAATTCTTATTTAGGATAAACTTACGATCCTTATGCTCAATTGTCAAAGTCTCAGGACTCGTTGTGTAAGAAATCTGAGGTTAATTTATATGTGTAAACTATATTAATAATTATATTTACTGTTAAGTGTCTGAAAAAGTTCAACATTCTTAAGAATATATGAGTAAGTAATATGGAATTATTTGAATAAATATTTTAGTGTGTATCTTTTTCATACTTTGAGGTTAATTCCTGTCGCTGTCAATAAGAAACAGAACAACTCACATGTTGTGACTCCTCACATGGACATTATTTATCATCAAACAAGTGGACTGGGTATGGCTAGTCAAGATATTGGGGACATATGTGTGGCTGAATGCATATTTGAAAATCGACAAACAGTGATTTCGGTGACCGTATACATTTCTCCGAATCAAACGGTTCAAAAAATTAAAAATTTCCTGCATTTTGTACTTTTACCATATACCGAAGATGGTTCTGCTCTTTTAAAAACAAACTATCACTCGCTTCCCATGATTTTGAGTGATTTCAACGTTAACTTCAGTTTGCCAGAAGTTGAGCCGCTCATAGCTTTTTGACTGATGAGCTTAAGTTCGAAATGAATACAAAATGAAATATTTCGACAGCTAATAGTGGTACTGTCATTGACGCTGTTTTTCAATGGTTTTTAAATACTTTGAAATCACAAGTATATGTGCCATATTTTACTTATCATATGTCTATTGTACGCACTCTTCCCCAAATTGAACAAGAATAAATATTTTTGATAAAAAATTGTATTACTTCAAAATAAAATTTTCATTAAAGATATAATTATTCGATAGAAAATTATTTCCAATCATACTCGATTCAAAACTCAATTCAATCATACTCAAAATCATGGGAAGCGAGTGATAGTTTGTTTTTAAAAGAGCAGAACCATCTTTGGTTTCTGGTAAAAGTACAAAATGCTCGAAATCTTTAATTTTTTGAAACGTTTGATTCGGAAAAATGTATATATGGCCACCGAAATCCCTGTTTGTCTATTTTCAAGTGTATTGTATCCATTCTTCCCCAAATTGAACAAGAATAAATATTTTTTTGATAAAAAAAATTGCCTTACTCCTTGTGTTAAATAGATAAATTTTCATTAAAGATATAATTATTCGATAGAAAATTATTTCCAACCATACTTGATTCATATTTTTCAGAATTTAAGTTACTATTGCGTGTTTACCACGATAACATGTCAGATGTTACACATCATATGCGAGTACTATAAGGGGCTCGATTCTTTCTTTTTTTCAAATACTTAATTAAATGCTACGTACTATATACATGTCATAATCAATTACAAAATAATGGGGGAGGGGTACAGACCCGTACCCGTGGTCACTCCCTCTTGTGTGCGCCACTGCTCTATTGTAAAAAATAAAAACTTGTTTGATTTAGGGGGCTAAAATCCCCAACCCCCTAGTGTACGCCACTGGCTTTTGCATATTTTAAGATGTCTTTCATATGTAATTGTGCATGTATTAACACGACATGAAACGGATTCAATTCAAACTGTCAAATAATAGGTAATTATATATCTAAAATTCTACATACGTGCTAATATTCCCTTTTATTTTTATAAGGACAGTTATATATATTTATGCGTAAATAAAATAGAAAGAAAATAATTTTATTCTATGCATAAATAACGGGAGAAGTGTTCAGTCAACTTTTTAAATTAACTCAAAAATCATTTAAGTTTCAAAAAAAAAAAAAGCGCATACTTGTATAGATTTGATACAGCATGAGAATATTTAAAGAATCCTATTAATTAAGAAATTTTAATAGAACATGAACCATAATAAGAAATATTAGATTGGGTTTAGCTCACAATGAATCAATAATTTTTACGCGGAAAATTTATATTCTCAACTATTTTATTAAATAAGCCGTTATTCTCATTAATTCAAATTTTACAGATATAAATTTCTTTTGAAATACCATTGCATTAACTTAACAGAAGATGTCTAAAGTTTTTGATTTTTTTGATTAAAATAGTTAATTATGACCCCAAAATTAAAAGTCAAACAAGAATTTTGATTATTTTCACAACAGTATCACGCACTATTTTTACCTAATTTTCAGCTTTGAATTTACTAACACAATAATCTTTAAGATCGTAAGAAAAAAAAATCAAATAAAAGAAATCAAAACAATTTACACATAATGCATTTTGTCTAGACTTAAAACAATCAATAAATCAAAGTAAGCTCTTAATTAAAAACAAAGTCTTTTTCCTAAAAGGGAAAACAGCAAAAAACACTGTTTGTTTATTTAATTGTGTGAGAACCGTTTCCGCGATGTGCACTTTTCTTCATTATCTTTAGAAAAGCAGAATCAACTGATAAGACAAATCGGAGACAGTTCAGTTAGTTACTTACAGAAAGTTCCCAGTTTTATTTAACGGATGTACAGGGTTAGCAACAATAGAATGCAACTGAAAACAAGGGATAAGAGTGCAAATAAAATTTCATTATAAGTTATTTACGGCGTTGATAAGAGATAAACATTGATCCCATTTTCCTCACAATTTCAAAACGGTTGTTTATTTTACTTGAATGCTCATTTTAAAATGAAAAGGCCGTTATACTGGAAATAACAGATTTTGCAATATAATTGTACGGTATTGTAAATAACAAATTAATGGTGTTTAGTTCGAATAAATAAATAATCAATAATTTAATAGCAATAAATGCTAATTGAAAAGAAACAAAATTTTTATGGGTAAGAATCTAAATCAGAAAATTTTTGTTGTTTCTTATGCCACCTGATCTTGACTACGTCAGATCCAAGTTCAAGAAATTCATCATGGCAAGGGGCTAGATATATGCCAGTCGTCAGCCGTAGTCTTGAGCACCATGACAGAACGATTTAGCTCGGTTCCAAACCAATTTTGAGGGAGAATACCCGGGGGGGGAGTCAGAAGCCTCTCTTCCCCTTCTACCAACCTCACGAGAGGACTTGCAACTCGACGGATATTTAGAATATTCTCCTGCTGCAAAGGCATTATACATTTCCAAACCGGGATTCGAACCCATCCCCTATGGCACAACAGTCAGCTTCGCTAATCACTATATCGCACGTGCGACAAATCAGAAAAATAAGCCTTATTATTTATCTTAACGGAATTGAAACATTTTTTATATAACTCTTTTGAGATAAAAATAAATGTTACAATTTTTTAAATATTTTTTTATACATTAAAGACATTAGTTCTCTCAAGTAAGTCCTGCATCAGTTCTGGTGGCAGCGGTTAATTTAGAGGTCATGGTCACGAACTCGCGGCTGGCATTGTCGAGTTGCAGGTTCGAGTATGGTGCCACAACAGACCCACTGTACAATGAGGCTGATGCTCATTAAATCTGTCGTGGTTAAAATCCTTCTGTTGACGTGGTGTGGAAGTTCGGAGAGGGTGCCAGCTCAGGTGTCGTCCTCATCACTAGACAACTATTCAAAATTACGAGATACGTCACCAATAACCCTCATGTTGCTTTAGAGTGCAACGATAATGAACACTCTCTCACACGACATAAGTTCTATCTCCTTTAAATATAATTCACGAGAAAGTTGTTTTATGTAAAATATAATAAAACATATTCCTCAGAGAGGGAATCATAGTACTTTTTTCAAGGGGTTAAAAGAAATTTCCAGAGAAAATTGCTTTATATTTATATAGTTTATTGTTATTTTTTCCAACTATTTTTTCGAATAGATTTTGTAAACTAGTGAAATTTCACTACTGCTAAAGAATTCTTCCTCTCCTCGAAACAAGTTAATTTTTAAAATATTGATTCGTTAAACTACAGTAAAAAGGAGAAAAAAAATATTGAAACCAAATTTTTTTAGAAAGCTCTACGGTCTATTGATACTATTAAATGAAGCGTAAAAGTAGATTATAGTCTTGTCCCTTTGGATAAACTGTTTTCTGTGAATAAAATTCTTTAAACCCATTAAAAAATTTCAATTTATTTTGCATATAAGAAAAGATTTTACTCGTGGACGAAAGAATTTTGCTTATTGATTTTGTTAGATAAAATTAAATTCTACGCATTTTTAATTTGTTTATATGGAGAAAAATTCAAAGAACTACTTAAAAGAAATATTTTATCATGCTCTACCCCGTATCAAACATTCATCAATTCATCAGCGATAATTCGATGAATTCCATACGTCATACATGTTTTTTTTTTTTTTGGCTTAAGAGGTGGTGAAATGAAAACAGCAATTTGAAATAAAATGGAATTATTATTACAAATATAAATAAAAAATTGCTGATTAAACAATATATGTTCAACAACTGTTCAATAGACAAAATTTTTCTATAAAAATAATGATTTAGGAATTAATATCAAGGCACATATTATGTAAAAAAAAAAATTGCGTCATTTTTAAAAATTTATAATTTTCTTGCGTCAATAATATCTGGTGAAATACTGTATATATATTTAATACATTATTTAAAAAAGAAATATATTTTCATCATTGAATGTAATGTAGTGAACTTAGAAATTTAAATAAACAGATTTCTCTATTTTTTTAAATGCTTGCTTTTTCTACAAAAAAGAAAGAAAGAATGTGCATTATAATAATTTTCAAAACAATTTCGAAACTTTTTTATCCATACTTGTTGTTGACGCTTATTAAATGGCAAAGTTCTTATAGAGAGAGAACCTTTGGCATAAACAACAAAGTAGCATAAATATAGTATCCATATTTAAAAAAAGGGAAAAGACATTTTTTGAATTTTGTACATGAAAAATGCATATTTTAATTTGACATGACCTATATTAGTATTGCTATACTCCATTTCATTTTTATTTGTTGGTGTCAAACGAGAGAATGCACCGCAGAAATTTATTTTTCTTCTCTTAAATATCATTGCATATGTTTACCTATTTTATCTTCCACATCTGGCGTTTTGCCAGTTGTCAGAGTATGACAGAAGTTTCAACAAGTGTTGTGATCAATCTCTCTTTCTTATACATACACATTTCCATCTTTCATTTTAAGGCAGAATAAATAAGATTCGACAGTTCTATTACTCAAATGACAAACGATTTTCCCCCTCCTTCTCTTTTCATTTTGATGATTTGAAACTCTAAAAAATACTCATAAACTTTACTCCAATTTATTTGATTCATTGGCGATTGTAGCATTATTTGGAAAACAAAAATCACAATTATAATCAATGTTGTTGCATGGAACTGATACGAATAGTTATTTACATGATTTTAGTTGCTAGATTTTTTTAAAAATTGAAAATCAATCAAAATCTTAATTTTAATTTTGATCCATATTACAGATAAGAGCCGAACATTACAGTCATGCTCGTTCATCGAATTCCTTTTCGAAAAAAAAATTTTTTTATCAGTAAAAATACTTATTTATACTTTTTTATGAGAAATAACAATAGTGGAATAATTTATTTAAAAAAAATTATTCAAAATTTTCTTCCGTGAGATATATTTGGAAGCAAGGTGCAACACATAGCCCAACACAGCAATTATTACACATATAACAACTCTCTTTTCTTTTTCTTTTCCCTTTCAGTAAAACACTATTTTGTGGGTTATTCTTTTTTGGTGTTGTTGGGACAAAACTGGGGGAAAATGATGTTCCATTAGTCGCAGAATTCCAAAGGATTTTGGTCCACCTCATTCTTTCATATTTGCATCGCTATGCTAATTTGTATCACTAATTTGATTCTGAAATCTAACATTTTTCATCTCTTTTTTTATACAAATATTTGATATTTCCTGATTTAATTATTAAATAAACTATAACATTTTTCTACATTTATGAAATCACTACGACGGATCGCAGTCAGTCTCATGAGTGCAGACGATGCTCGCTTATATTCGAGCGTAAAAGTTTCAGCAGCATAAAATACGAACCCGCTCGAATTATCTCGAGTGTGCACAGGTTGGCCTATTTAGAGCTCTCGAATTTACTCCAGTGCACACATTAAAGGGTTCATTGTTTTGATAATAACCAAAAATAAATCCTACAACTAGATTAAAAAATCATTTTTACAAAAATTATTCAATGAGTATTATGCGTTAACTCAATAAGAACATTATATATATATAGTATAATAAAATAAAAGTTAAAAAATTCTAGAGAGAACCTACAATGCTAAAGAAGGAAGAAATTGGAATTCACAAGACACAACAGATGTAGACTAAACTGGAGACCAATTTTATGAATTCTAAAGCTGTCGCTGAATTAGGCTAGCGATTTAGGGTTAGCAATGCTTTATGGATCCAACCTTTCCCGTAGAGCAGAAATTTTCGACATAAAAAAAAAAAAAAAAGAGAGCCATGTTGAAAAGTTAAGCCTATTTCTAACACGTGGATGATGAGCCTGATAATATAGTAAAAGGAAATTAGGAAAAGAGAACAATAATGAATCTCTCAAAGAGAGGAATGATAAAAAAAATTTTTTTATAGAAATATATATATATATATATATATATATATATATATATATATATATATATATATATATGTGGAATGCAGCCAAAAGCAAAGCAGTCTTCGCGCAGGCGTATCAAAGTAAAAGCAGAACTGAAACTTGAACTAGTGAAAGTAGAACAAAAACTCTTAGAGAGAGAAGCAGCGAGAGAGAGAACGCGAGAGGTGCGCGAGCAGGCGTTACCTTCTGAAAATGATCGTCAATCTTATCTGTAAAAACTTTTCTACCTTTTTAATTAATTTTTGTTTAATGTTAAAATAAAATAGAAGATAGACCAACGTCTTGGACCCCTTGTTGTCTCCCACAAATTATGGGGGCTCGGCCGCGATCAAGGGATCAATGAAATTTCGATTTTGAACCAAAGTCTGGACAATGAACAACAGCGTCCGTGAAGGAGACGCGCCGCCATTTTTCGGAAACTTCGTTCAACCTGTGTAGAGGTTGAATTTTTCAATTTCATTCCGCCTGTGTAGAGGTTGGAAAACCCATCGACGAAAATTCCGCCTGTGTAGAGGTTGGAAAACCCATCGACGAAAATTCCGCCTGTGTAGAGGTTGGAAAACCCATCGACGAAAATCCCGCCTGTGTAGAGGTTGGAACTAATTCAGTGTGAATAATCCGCCTGTGTAGAGGCCGGAACTACAATTTCAAGATATTACCTGCGAAGAGGTGAAATCAGTGGAATCGAAATTTTTTCTTCATTGGATACATCGTACGTGCGAGCAACAAGGGAGCCAGAAAAAAAAAAAAGGTAGGATCTTTCCATTTCTAAAATGTATAAAAACGCTCTTAAAGAGGATTTCATAAGAGTTGTTGAGAAGCTAAACGGTACTGTGGAGAATACTGACACTATAGTTAAACTAAAGACTAAAATTGAGAACAGTAGTACATTTGAAAGTGATCCAGATTTCGTTAAAACTTTAATTCAAAACTGTATAGATGAGAGGGTATCGCGAAACAAAAGAGAAGTAACTTCAGGAAAACAGAAAATTGAGCTCGCGAAACTACAGTTAGCACAGTTAGAAAAAGAAGTCGAACTTCAATTAGCTAAAAATAAAGCATTAAGTTTAAATCCTGCAGCTAAATTCGAAGAGAAACAGTTCAAAACTTTAAATAAGGAAACTGCAACTCATATTGGCATTCGAGAAGCAGAAGATTGGTTTAGGCCTATTGATTTAGCTAAAGAGTGTGATATTTATATTTCATCTAGAAGCGGATCACATAAAGAAATTCCTATTACTTATGGATATACCCAAGACCCCTTTAAAAATAGATCACAAAACTTTAAACCAAAGATTAAAGAGAACTATCCCCAATATCTTGAAAGAGAAAATAAAAATTGCTTTATATGCGGTGATTCATCTCATTGCGCAAGAGACTGTGAGAAGCGTTTTAAACCTAAAGAATCTAATGATCACATCCATAATAAAATAAACGTGAATACTTTGAAAATCGAGCGAAAAACAAAATAGCGAAGAATGCGCAAATCTTCAATACGTAAGCATTTTTGTAGAAAATCAGCCCGTAACAGCATTGATTGATTCAGGTTGCCAGATCCCAGTTTTAAATTCCTCACTAATTAGAGTACAAACACCTTCCGAAGAGATCATAACATTAAGTTCATGTTTTGGTGAACAGCGTATGGTAGAAGTTAAACCCATAAATATTTCTCTTAATCAACAGTCTCCTAGCCTAAGTGTTGGAACGGCAATATCACCGACCTTGACCGAAGAATTTATTATACATCCCAGTGTATATTCTGAAATAAAAAAACTAGGCCACGCAAAGAGCGATGTTTTATTGAGTGAAAGTGAATCCTCTTTAGGTGCTCATGCTTATGCTTATTCAAGTGTTTCTTTTCCAAATGTTTCTGTTTCAAATGTGATAAAAAACTGTAGTTATGATTTGCCATATGTTAAGAACTTTATTACTAGAAACGATTCGAGTTCCCTAATTAAGGATTATAAATGTAATAAAATTAAGAGTACTAAGTTAAAAATGAATATTAAATTGAAAAATGATATTCCTGTGTGTCAGAGAGCCAGACGTTTATCTTGTTCTGAGAAATTACAGGTAAACAATCAAATTGATGATTGGTTACGACAAGGTATTATAAAAGAGAGTGTTTTTGATTATTGTTCTGATATAGTATTGTGTAAGAAAGCCAATGGTGCCATGAAAACGAGTTCCGTGGAATTCATCTCCCGCTCACCTACCCCTTCACCTATGGAACGTAAATATAGACGGTTTGTGTTGCTCCGACGAATCTTTCAACCTTGGCAGTGGAAGCGAAGGAAAAAGAGAAATCGTTTTGAACAGACGTCCAGAACTCTACAGAGGAAAATATCGATGCGTTCAACCAAAGATCAACTTGTTGAAAAAGATGTTATTATGCCGGTGAAACACAATGTTTTCCTGTGGAACCTTCCGGATGTCGAAGAGGTGCCTTCACATGATGGAGGAACTGTCTAGTTTAGCAGAAAAATTATGATATGTTTAATCTCTATATATTTGTGGTATAGTCCTTGTCTGTTCCGTTTTTTTTTTTTGTATGTTTCAGATTCTCCTCTGGTCTCCATGGAAATACCGCTGCGGACAGCGTACGGTCAGGCTGGCCGTTGTGGAATGCAGCCAAAAGCAAAGCAGTCTTCGCGCGCAGGCGCATCAAAGTAAAAGCAGAACTGAAACTTGAACTAGTGAAAGTAGAACAAAAACTCTTAGAGAGAGAGAAGCAGCGAGAGAGAGAACGCGAGAGGTGCGCGAGCAGGCGTTACCTTCTGAAAATGATCGTCAATCTTATCTGTAAAAACTTTTCTACCTTTTTAATTAATTTTTTGTTTAATGTTAAAATAAAATAGAAGATAGACCAACGTCTTGGACCCCTTGTTGTCTCCCACATATATATTATTTTGAAAGAACAGAGTCATTCTTTTCCCAGTATTCTACATCTGTAATTCAATTTCCAAGAAATAATACCATAAAATCTTACAAACAGCCAAGTTTTATTTTTCAATTTAATTGAATAACGAAACTGGAAGTGTTTGTTTCACTCAAGTCAAATCAATTGTCTTTAAATTTAAAAAAGAAGAAATCATATTCTAATGAATAACACGTGTGCTTTAGGGGAAAAAAGAAGGGCGTCGTGTCTATCATCAGCACCCATTCTGTTAGTGATATTACAAGGAACGCATCATTACAGATACCTAGTCATTAGAACTACTTATCGACCACATTGTTGAAGGTAAATTGCTTTGTTGACATTGAACATTGTAATAACACTCCTTACTTTAATACTGATACGTTAAAACAAGTTCTATCGGGTTTTTTTAGAGATACGAAACAATACATAATTTGTTCCAGGTTGCTAATTTTTAATCACCTTTTCTTTGAAGCTTGAACTCTTCTTATTTAATGAATTTAATGAGTTTTAAATTTTTTTTAAAAAGTATTGAAGAATAGATTTTAAAAAGAAAACAGACAATATAAGGGTCAGAGTTAAAAATATTTTTTTAAAAAAGAAAAATAAGATTTCCATTACAATACACAATCATATGAAATAAATTATTCTATTTTTCGGAAACAAGTTTGCATTTTTTAGTCTAAAACCTAAGTGTTTTCAATTTATTTAATTAAAGCATACTATTACAAAAAAAAGTAGTAATGGCGAAACGTATTATTTCCATTAAACTCACATTTGCATCATTCTTTCACACATAAGCAGAATATTTAAGCAAATGTAAATTTATTTTTTAGAACAGTTTTAGCGCCACTAAAAACTTTATTCGAAGAACGGGAAGGGGCTTTATATACTCCTCATCCAAAATCAATGAGTGAATCTTTTTTAACGTTGCTTCCCAAGGCAAAGCAAGGGCTATCGGTGACATGCTTAGTAATTTTGACCCTCGGTCAAGAGACGAAGACGACACCGGAGATGGGATGACAAGTGGTCTGCAGGAATTCAAATATGACATTAGACTTGTACTTGTCGTTCTGTTTAATAAATTTAGACGCAATTTCAAATTTAATACTTCGGTAAATAAGTTCAAGTATCAAAATTCTTCAAAACGTTTTCAGTTGTTTTTTTTACAAATCTTATATTATGTGTATTTTTAAAATCAAGTGCATTCTGTTTATTATTGTAGACAAATATGTACTTTTTAAAAGAAAGTTTCTACAAAAAGAAAAAGTAGTCAATAGCGAGGCACATGAATTGATTGGCTGGAAACAAGTGATTGCAGTTATCCTATGACTATGACGTCACATAAATTTTCTCCATTCGTCAAATAGCTGTAATATTAAATTACAGGGTAGATTAGTTGTGTTATACAAATTGCGTGTGTGTGTTTAGTTAAGCAAAAAAAATGAAATGTATATAATAAAGAAAAACATTCACTTAAGATATCTATTTTTTTTAAATTTTAATTAATTAATTTATGCACTCATTACACACACACACACACGAATTCTTTTTAAATACTCCAAAAATGACAGTAAATTTGGTTTTGAATTCACCTAGAGCATTAAATAAAAAAGACTTTTTTTATTGTTTCGTTTATATCTGATGAAATTTTGAAAATATTCCATTAAAAATTTATTCCATTGAAACCTTTTGAAAGGATTGCACAATAAATAAAATTTCAAATGAATGATTTAATCAGATTTAAAATTAATTTTAAAAAATGTTTTAGTTTTCAGTCCTGAAAACAAATAGTAAAGCAATATAAAAATGTTCTTAAAAAAATTTTTTTTTTTCTTCTGATAATTAAATTAGAAATTTTAAAAAACTTTTTTTTTCGGTATAAAACATTAAAGAATTAATTAAATAATTGAATACTACAGTTGAGAGAATAGTTCCAGAACTGAATGAAAGTTCGTTGCCAAATAAAGCTCACTTTTTCTATAAACAATAAATATCGTTTGCACTCAGACAACTTATCAGGAAGGAAACAAAGGCTAAGATAAATTAATCAGTCTTCCACACAAATAACGCGGTTTATATCTCGTTTACTCTTATCTTATTTTCCTGCAGTTTTATGCTGGAAGATAATTTATACAGTTATTCCAGTAAATAAGCTGGCAAATGGGAGCGCTCATGGATTACCGGTATTCCATGATAACTCAAGCAAAGCAATCAGCGTAGAGCTTTTTTTTTTTTTTTTTTTTACTCTGAGATAAAAAGTGAAATGCAAATCGAAATTTGATGACATGATCAATTTTGAGCTGCACGTGGTTTTTTCCTCTCCCTTTTTTTCTTTTTCGTTTAGTAAACAAGTAAATAAAAAGAACATTTGAAAGAAATTATATAAAAGAGAACGATTTACGCTCGCTTCCTTCTTTATTGTGTTTGGAATCATTTTTATTCTTCAAAATCTGGCAACGAAACTAAACGACCGAGAGAAAGGTCTGCATTGATTAACCCAGTTTGTTTGTTTGTTTTTCGTTTAAAATGTATGATGTTTACCAATAAACCATTTATGTCATAATCTTTAAAAAATTGCTTCGAAAACATATCGGAGTAGAATTTCAGATTAAGAAAAAAAATAAGTAGGTTAGACGCATGGAATAAATGACATTGCATGAACTCCAAACGCAATAGAAGTTGCCTGAATAATTTGTGCAGAATTTGTTTGGATGTAAAATATTAACATGTTGCTTCTGATTCATATAATTTATTCGATTAAAACATTCATAGAAAATTTAGATAAGAAAAAATTTAATAAAAGTATTTGTATGTGATTTAAAAAAAATTAAGCTTGTTTCTTGTGAGTTAATTACACAATATTTATCTACATATCAATATTTACACATTATTATCAATATCCGAGTTCTTTTCGAGCTATTCGAATTCTGAAATTATTTCTAGAATCAAAAAGAACAAAACTGGATCTAGATAGTTTTAAATAGAACGCATGTTATTTATTTATAGGGTAGTTATAAGTTTCTCTTCCCCCCTCCACACTAGTTTATCGATTATTACAGCAGATTTATATCATATTTAAAAGTATACTATTTTAAATTTTCTAAATAAATAAAAATTCTTATCAAGTTATTTTTCTTGAATATAAATATTGATGCGCCCGTATAACTCTTAAGAAAATTATTTTCAATGGTTTCAAAAGCAGCACCTAAATTTAGAACTATTATTATTATTTATAAAATATTTTGCCCTAATATTAATATAATTTTGCACACATAAACCCATGAAATTGATAATTCAGAAAACTGCCCCATTTAAGCAATTCCTTTTTTTTTACTTTAAAGTTTAAATTTCATTTAAAATTAAAGGAGATGAAACAAAAAACCTCTATCGTATACAAGAGAATATTTATCGGTTTCAATGGAAATTAATGTTTTCTCAAAATTATTACTCTGTATAATATAAAAAGGTAACAAAAATGTGTGAACAGACACACTTTCTACCAAGAAAAATATTGAAGTTAGGGACTTTTCGCTCTAACAGTTAATTACAACACCTCTTCGAAAAGGCACGCTTGACTATGACGGACAGGTCACGTAGGTCATTACAGTTCTATTCAAGTGTTCACAGGAAAAGGGGGTGTCCTTGAAAGGGTGGAAACCTGAGAATTCGAAGGGAAGTAAAACTGGACAAACTTGAATCAGCGTAAAAACCCTCAGGAATGTCTCAAATTCCTTTGATTTTTATGAGACGTTACTCTTAAAACTAAAGGTTAAAGAAACAACATCGTAAGCAACAAGAATTTGTTTCTTTTATTTTTTTAGGCATATTATTTGACATATAAATTTTCATTGCATTTGATCAATCATAGCATTAAACAAACATTTTTTCTCAATAGTAAACATTTTAAAATAAATAATTAATAGAGATACAGTTCAGATAAGTATGGTTAATAATACTTTACCCTATATAGTTACGCCGCTAAAGTAATTAAGTAATCAGCTATTAATAAATGTGTCACTCATATCCAGTGGCGCACACAAGGGGGGTCCTGGGGGTCTGCCCCCCCCAAAGCCCTTAATTTTTTTCCGATTGATTATAATTCTAAGTATATAGTACGTAAAATTTAATTAATTACTTGTTATTAATGATTAATTTTATTAATTAATGCATCATTATTTATTCAAAAATTAGTTTTTTACTGTGTTTTATTCCCGAAAATCGACAAAATCAAAAGGAGCATGATACAAGAATGGTGAACTTTTGACCCCGAACCCCCTTGAAAAATTCCTGTGTGTGCCTCATACCTATACTCACTCTCACAATTGTTTTCAATAGAGAAAGTCATTAACGTATTCTTTATTTGCCACTTGTTAGGGGGTGGAAACTTTTTATTTATTGCTTACTATTTACTGATTCACGGGGTATGAAAAATCTTCACTGTATGAAAAATCTAAAAATGCACCAATCACATTTTTTTCTTAGTGTATATCTGTTTTAATAGCCAAAAACAATTGCATTTAAAACAATTTAAGTTTAAAAAACAAAACCATTCTATTATTAAAGTTTCCTTTGAGCATTTTTACTACCATTCTATTATTAAAGTTTCCTTTGAGCACTTTTACTACATTATGAAAAAGGCCAACAAAAAATAATATATTACTTACACTTCTCTGATCAAAAAAAGAAATGCACATTCTTTTAACGGGTATCAATTACAGTAGATAAAATTACTTGTATATGAAAACTAGAGACACGTTTTAAAAATAATCGAAACAATGTACGAACAAATGGGCAAAGATTTTAAAATTAGCAATTTCATTTTGTTTAACATCCAAATAAATTATATTCCTTTAATTTGAGCAACTAACTTTTCACTTCATAACAAGTTTAAGAACCTGCCATATAATTCCAGTATTTATACTCATATATGAATCACATCATCAGTTTCAAAAAAAAGAAATACTGCTTATGGCGTGCATTTCTTAATGTATAATTACTTTTTTACATTTCGACATTCAGGGAGGCTATATTAAAATATGAGACAGCAGATTTCTGTTTAAAATCACAGTTATAATAGGATTTTTCCAATTAAACGTAGCTTTGTGTTTACGATACTTGATTACATATATAAATTGGGGAAAAGATTCATTATTTACGTATTTTTTTTAATAGCCAAGCTGCAAGAACGATAAATGTAACCTATTTCCAAATTATATAAATGATAACAAGAAATAAATGCTTAATTTTTAAACGTAAGTTCGGAAAAAGAAAGAAAGGGAAAAAAACAGTTTTAAAATGTCAAGATTACACAGCAATGTTTAACAATTTTGAAGTCAGTGAAGCGGTATATCTGTTATCTGAGAAACTGTACAATTATAACGTTTTAACTATTTATTCTTAGTATTTCTTTCTTTTGCTTGAATGAGCATCACGTTTAGTAAGATAAAAATTATTGCAAAGCTAAGGTATGAAGTTATTGAAAAAAATACTATATGGAAATATAGTATAAGTAATACTATATATATATATATATATACTATCGAACCATTTAATGATAGATTTATATAGTTGTTTTATTTACATTCAAACTTAATTCTTAATGATATAATAGTGATAAACTTGTTTTTATTCCCTGATTTAGATATTAATTTTTTTAAAAAGATTTATTTTAGTAATCTCGATGTGTGCAGTTAATTGTTGTTCCTCACACTGTATTTTAATTTGCTTTTAATGTCATTCAAATCTGCAATCAAAAATCCCCATCCGTTGTTAATATCCAAGTTTTCAATTGGCTACAGAAGTCTGATTTTTTAAAATAAAATTATTGACAACTACATTTATCATACTTGTATTTGCTACTTTCCCCATAAATACTAGAATTTCCTATCTTCCGCTGTAATATTTAAGATAATGCATTCCATCACAAAACCGAATTACCCTACGATTTGTAGCACTCAATTAGCAGGAAATTCTTTTACGACAGCGTATTTTAAAATCAATGCAATGGGCTTAAAGCCAAGAACCGATGTTCATTAGCAGTACTGCCATTATCGGCTATTAATTTGCATAAAACATAAGCAGACAATAAAATTAGGTAAATGTGTTTTTCCTGTCGATATCTTTCCCTGACGGTGTAAATGTCGCTCCTCCGTTCCGTTAGAGCATGCGCCGGGGAAACCGCTTCAAAGGGGCTTCGAAAGAGCGGAATTGTCAGGGCTTCTTAGGGGAAGAAAAACGTGAGAAGACGCGAAAGAGAAGAAAAAGAAAAAGGGGGAGACTTACCCGCTCGTGCAAAGATCTCAGATCGTTGGTTACGATCTGTTGTTGGGGCACCTGCGGTTGCCGGGGCGTCGCCAGGGGCTCGGATTCCGAATCATCGTCTGCCTCATGACCCTCGTCCGAATCTCCCCTCAGGGACAGGGATGAAGGGGGTGTCCGGTTCTCCTCATTAGAATCGTCTCTGTGTGCAGCTATTTCGGCATCAATCTCTCGCTCCATCTGCACCAACAAGGGTGCCGGCATGCCAAACTTGGTGCCCCGTCTCGCCACTTCTAGAAGACACAACACCACGTTTTTTTCATTCTTCCGCATCACCAAGTCGTCTGTCTCGAACAGTAAGCACTCCTTGATGCGGAGGCCCTTCCTGCAGAAGGCGATGAAGTTGTGGACGTTGTCCCTCGCGTGGAAGGTGCCCGGCTGCACCTCCGGTCGGAACACCACCTCGGACCGGCACTCGTCCCCGAGGGTCCGGCCGCGGCGTTTAGCCGACGTGATCACGCGGTTGGCATGACGGCACAGAACGACCCCCGTCTCCAGTTTCTCCATAAAGTCATCGGCGGTGACAGATAGGTCGTAGAGATTCTGCAGCCATTCGGCCAAATCTTCTTTCATGGCATAAAGGTATTCCTCGTGGCTCCGAAACGGGCGGAAAGGCCGCGGCCTCCGCCCGCCGTTGTCTTCTTCTTCGAACACGGCCATCGACTGAAGAGAAGAGAGAAGTTGCGGATCAATCCCGCAGCGAGTTGTGCACGTGACCACTGCGCCAAGGCGAGCGCGGCGCCCTCTGGTGGAAAGAGGAAACAACGTGCTAGTGACCGGTTGGGGAAATACCTAAAAAGGAGAAAAGATATCAGCGCGATGCGCGGTTTTGGTTTTCGTAAATAAGTTAGGTTATATTTATTGAGCTAAATCATAAAATAAAGATAAATTGTATTCTTCAAAAAAAGTAAGAAAAAAAAAATAATCGTCCGATTTTTTTTACGTTTAATGTATGATTTATATAATTGAATTTTAAATTTCATGAAAGAAATTCACTCTTTATATCACCTGAAGGTTTATGAATAATTAAGATGTTAGCTTTTATTATACATAAAATATACAAACATTGTCGCGGTTGAAATAATTTTTTGACATTTCAGTTTGACTTCCACTGAGATATTCATAATAACCCATTAATATGCTTAAAATTCTTTTTTTTTTAACAGCGGCAAATCAAATGTAAAACATGTAATTATCTAACTAGCATAAAAATTATAAGTTCGTCCGTGTTTATGATCAAAACAATTTAAAAAATTATTAAAAACTTCGTAATTTCTGAATTTCTTTAATAAATTGCAGATATTTTTCAATGAAACAAGTCAATGCCTTTAAGAGATAATTTCCTTAAATAAATCTTCATCGTGTAATAATGGTTATAATTTTATTTAAGAGATCATACTAATCCAATCGCAATAAAGATTTTTTCCCTCTCGTTCTCGTTTGCTATAATGTTATTTATCTTAATATGTTTTTCTATTTAACAGTATTAAAATAAGAGGAATCAAAATTATTTTTTCTCACCTGTGATTTTATTTGTATACCACACAACATCGAGTAAAATATTATATTGTCAGTCAATGTATATATATATATATATATATATATATATATATATATATATATCTCTTTTTTTTCTTCGTTAAATATTCTAAGATTTCATGATTTTCAGGAAAAGAAATATCAAAACAATGAAAACATGATTCGTTTTAAAATTTCGTTTGTTTTTATGTAGGCTACTCAATTTGAAATTGGTTATAGCTTATAGGCAGTGGCGTAATGGAGAATATTAGAGCATTCCCCTACAAAGTCAGGTTTTACCTTTAATATTTTATAAATTGGTTAAATACGTATTTGACGACAGTCAGGCTTTGAGCCTCCTAGAATCCTGCCCCCCTCTTCAATACGGGACTGCATGTGTGTACGTTACGCCACTGGTTAAAGGTATAGTAACTTGCTATCTTATTAAACGAGTGTCTCGCTATTGAAATATAAGAAAGTAAAGAAAATACAATTTTAAGTTAGTCATAGTTCTGGAACAAACCAATAAAAATATTTTTAACATTTAAAGTACCATACATACGAAAAATAAATATTGAAAGAATTACGACATTTTTAGAAAATAATAATAATAGTTTACTACCAAAACTAACGTTTTATTCTTTTTTATATCCTAAAATATCAGTTTTATGATAAGAAAGAGAGAGAAGATTTTTAGGACACAAGAATAAAAAGGGAGAGAAAGTTAAAAATTGTCTATATAAATAACATGTAAATATAAATTATAAAGAATCACATTACCTTAAACGTCTTTTCATATTATAATTTTGAAGTAGACAATTTATAAAATGAAATACAAACACAAAACTATTAGAGCACTGAACAATTCACTGATAAATGTTTAACTATCAATTTTCAAACACTAACCTTTGCTTATTTATAAAATGCTCATGAAGGCAAGAAATTTAAATACTTTTCAGGAATACTCAAGGTCATTAGTAGGTCAAGGTAATACGCGTGGAAGCGTACCTTAAATACTCACTAAACACTATAATATTTTTTTAAAAAAAAATCTTTTTTAGAAAAATGAGAAAGAAGGCAAAATACTGAAAACTGACTAGATAAACGCGAGTTTTTGCAACAAAATACAGTAACTTGAATTTAACCATTTCACAACATAAAGATAATTAAATTTTTACCTGTATATCTACAAAAAAATTATGCCCCACTTGCTCGTGTCAATTTAGTTATGAGCATAAAATAATATCTTTATTTCTTAATTAATTTTTACTGATATGCATATTTATCTTTTATATTTTTAAACCGTTATTTCATTTTATTTGGAAAGATAAATAAAGATATCAGCATGATACACGAAGCAATGTGCGACATTCTCATACGATCTTTACAATTAGTAATTGTGCTTCAGTGTTTTTTAATGAAATAGCAAATTCGTTCCTGTACTAAAATAATTTGCAACGCAATAATAATTAAAATACTAACACATATAAAAATACTCTCATTGACTTCAGAGAGAATTTATTTACAAACTCACTAGAAACTCATCCAACACGATATGAAATAGTTCTACAAATAGTTACTGATACCAGAACGTTGAGATATTAATAGATCTCAACTAATACCTTTTAGTTAAAGGCGAATGAGAACTTTAACCCATTTGAAGTTAATGACGCATCAAGTACGTCATTCGGTATCGATTTGAAGTAGCTAATGTTGAATCAGGTGCGTCTAGAGAAAGAAGATAGGTATGCACAATAAACTTCTGGTCTTTTTGAAAACAAAACGTGGGCTGGATAAGTGAAAAGTTGGTATAAATGCGAACAAACACGTAAATAATGTTCGCATGTTGTAAATGACAGAGAAATGGCTAAAAATAATCTAGATAGTTTTGGAATGGCTTCGTTGTAGTTCTGACATTTGACGGCTATAAAAGAGGAATTACTAATGTAATTTTGATTTGACTATGTTTTAAGTCATAATCATTTTTTTTTACTATGGGTTTTTTACCCACAAATTTTGAAACGTAATTTTGATATTATTTCGAAAAGAATTTGAGAGAAAGAGAAATAAAATATATATTTCACAAAAAATATTTATTTTTGAAGATACTTTTAATTTCTGAAAAATTTCAAATATAACTAGGAAGAATATTCACATTATATAGAGTGTTTTTTAAAAAAAAAATACATTATATATATATATATATATATATATAATACATTATATATATATATATATATATATATATATATATATATATATATATATATATATATATATATATATATATTTAAAGAAAGAGTATTTCTTATCCTGCGTCGAATATATTTTTGAAAATTTAGTGCATTCTAATCAAAGAGGCATTACTTATATTAGAGCAGGGTAGGTAAATAATGACCCGCGGGCCACATGCAGCCCACAAAGAGATTTTTTTCCGGCCCGCCACAACAGTCAAAAACGGTGTCTTATTAAACTGATTCAAAAATTAAATTGTGTTTGCAACTGCAGATGATATGAAATTACCACAATAAATAAATCGAATGAGTTATTTTAAACTAATATTTATTGATTTTTATGATACAATTTATGTTTTTACTGATATGCAAATTCATCTAATCAATGCAATCCCTTTAAAAGGGCGCGGCCCTCCATTATCCTCCGCTTCTACAGTGTGACCTTCGAACCAAAATAATTGTTCACCCCTGTATTGTCATTTAAAAGAAAGATCATAGAGCCCGCCTTAATTTCTATATCAGTGGTATTTGGAAAAGGAATCTATTACAAACTTCAAAAAATAAGAATAATTAATAACAAAAAACTTTATACCATGCATTGCAAGGTTGAATTTTTCAATTCCTACTATTAGGTCACACTCTCTATATATTTATTTATTTGTTTGTTTATTTATTTATTTATTTATCTTGGTGTAATTTTCAATCGTTAATAAAATACATTATAAAGCGCTCAATTGAGCTGAAATTTCAAAAAAAAAAAATGATTATTTTGGTTGACAATACAATAATTTAATCATAATTAATAAAAATTAATTGATTAAAACTAATTATTTAAAGAATTACAAATACAGCCATATAGGTGACTTAGCGACCCTTTTGGCGACTTGTGTCAAAACTTGAAAAGGTTTTTTTCTCACGTGCATTCATTTGAAATGAAATTTTATTTGCATGAATGCTTTGGATGACAATACGATACTTTAATGATAATTAATAAAAATTAATTACAACTTAATGTTGTGATTCTTTCATATGTATTTACAAATATATATATATATATATTAATTGTAAATAATAAATAAAAATATCTAAAATAAAATTTTTCCTTGTAGATCGAAGTAGGAATTGACTTAAATTTTTTTTTATATTGCTTGTGTGTTTTCTATGTTGAATGGCTGGTAATTTTAGTTTAATTGTTTCATTTCAATTAAAGTCACTCTAAAGATCTACAAGAACTACTGGAGATATGAGCTTTATTAATTTGAGTTATGGTCATTTGGCGAGAACGAGACTCGATTTGGCGTCTCACCTACTAATATCTCGATAACCTCATGAAGACTGATTATTTATTTTAATATGTAACTGTAGAGCTCTGATAACTCCACTAGATTATCTTTTGCTGAACGAGAAGCTGAACCAGCTATTCCATATGTCCATCGCTGGCCATGAAACTGACGTTTTTGTCACTTGAATAACAAGGTTTCTAGTTTGAGAACTTGTATAATATATAAAAGGAAGAATGAATTTCATAAATAAAAATTAATATACAAGGCGAGTTCAAAAGATATTCGGTGACCACGATAGCCTAGTGTTTAAGGTAACAAACTCGTGGGTGGCGTGTTATGAGTTGGACCCCAGTACCGTTGAAGATCCGCCGTGCAGAGGCGGCCGATGCACGTCAAATATGTCGAGGCTTAAACATCCTCCCATTGGTGTGGTGTGGAAGCTCGGAGATGGAGTTGCCAGATCAGGTATCGTCCTCGTCTCTTAACCATGGTTTAAAACCACGAGGTCCGTCGCCAAAAGCCCTCGTGTAACTGAATAGTGCGACGTTAATATTTGCTCACTCAAAATATATTCGACTATAATTTTCCGTGAGTAAGCAAATGAAGCTAGAAAGATGAGATTTGGTGTAAGGGCCTCTACACAGACTCATTTTATAAGGGGGTTACATTTAAAAAAAAACGCAAATGAAAGCTCAGGGGGAGTTAACTCCCAAACCTCACCCTTGTGAATGCTTGTGATTTAGTACGCATATGTAAGAAATTCTAAGGCACGAGTTCTTTCTACTTACAGAAGCTGTCAGTCACTGGTAGACCGCCAAAGAGTGAGAAGATATTAAATTAGTGATTTCGGATTTTTTCGCTTTTGACAAAATGACAGATTTTGATAATAAAAAAAATCTACTGTATTAAATTTTCTGTAAATTTTTGTGATTCTTATAAACCACGGGGAAAAGAAAACAAAAAAAGGAAAGTTATTTCTATTTAAAGAGAAAAAAACCTATTGCTAAAGACGACTGTCCAATTGCGCATCTTCTCAAAAGAAACGTTCGAAACGCTGCCAACAGTGAAGAATCAGAAGAAATATCAAACTACTCTGATATTTTATTTTGAGGGAGATTAGTGTACGGCTGTGTTACATGAGAATACAATAATCATTTATGAATAAAAAAATCGGACATTTTTTTAACGCATTTTTAAACTAAATCACCAATTTGCACTCTTGATTTGTGCATGAAAGCCAAACGTAAATACTTACATTTGGAAAACTTCTTATATTTTACTCTAATTTTTTTTTTTTGTTTCGCTAGAAAACGAAACAGAGCAAATAAGAAACGGATTGAAAATAATTAAGAGTTTAAAGAGATCATAAATCTCATCTCTTGTGTGTGTGTGTGTGTATTATAAGTTCATCATTCCTATTTCTGTATACAAAGTAAGAATTTTGGTCCTGCATGATAGAGGAAAATGTGAAAAAATCATACTTTTTACACATAATCTATATTTAAAAAAAAAATCTAAGCGCTTTTGAACTAGATCAGGGGTATCTAACCCACGCCTGGGGGCCGCATGTGGCCATCCTTGAATAATTTTGCGGCCCTCGAGATTCTTTACAACTTTTCAAAATTAGACTATTTTTTACAATATTTTTGTTTAACGAGCTGTTTTTTTTTTTTTTTTTTTGCAAAAAATAAATCCCATAACTGTTATTATTTTATCTCGTTGCTTCTGTAGCTGCGAATCTCTTTTTTTTTCTAAATTAAAATTTATCAGAAGGTAAGAGAAAGAGTTGAGAAACAGATATCTCACTAATTAAATAAATTAAACATTATATGATTATTGCACTATTATTATTATATTATCTATGTTTGTATACATGAAAAACAATGAAAATATTAATAATATATTGGTCTGTTTTAAATTTTTACACCAACAAATGTTTGTAACGGTTCCAAATCCAATATAAAGATATATCTTTTTTATATGCGGCCCGCGGGATTGTTAAGTTCTCCCAAAGTGGCCCGCGAGGTCATTTGGGTTGGCCACTCCTGAACTAGATGATAACAGGCTAGCGAGCAGGAAAACGAATGTTTAAGAATTGAAACATAATATATTTTATCCTTTTTTTTCCGATTCCATACAAGAAATTTGATGAAAAAAAAGAGTTTGAAAGAATGATTGGATATATGCAGATTTACATGGGTAATCTATACGTAGTTACAGAATTTAAAACAACGATATTTTTCAAAACAAAGTTCAATGTTTTTACACTTTTCATTAATTCTATTCTTCAAATCGAAGGAAAAAAATTTAGAAAGAAAGCTTTCATCTTCTGATTGATTGAAACATATTTATAAGCTTTAAGTAATTTAACCTTGAAAGTTTGTAAAAGACAAAAATCTTAAGATCCAAAAACAAAAAGGGAAAGGACAGTAGACTTAATATTTCAATTTAATAAATATGTAGAGGGTGTTTTTAAACAGGTGTAACGGATTTGAGGATTTTTTCCTGTTTAAAATTAGCTGAAGGAAAAATGTTTTAGAGTTGCTTGAAACTCATAATTTAAAGTTTTAAAATACTGTAAAACATTTGAAAACAGGAAGTCAGTTTTATGAATTTAGGCGTCTAAAAATAAATAGATTGTAAGTATTTTACACAGTTGTTTCTAGAACTTAATATTTTAAGAAGTAATTTCCTTCTAAAATATAAATTAAGGGCTTACGAAATTCGAAATCAGAACCAGAAGAAAAACCATATCGGTTTTAAAACTATTATTAAATTTGTAACATCAGAATAAAGTCCATGATTAGAAGTGGAGAATATTAACTGATATATGCATACAACAAATTGACTTTTAAGGGGTTGAAAATAGTTCAAAAAGGATGTTTATTAGTTTTAATTACAAAACGGCATTAATCATGTAGAATAAAGTTTAAAATAAAAAAAAGCTAACAAAATTGGTTAAAATAAAATTTTTATTATTTTTTTTGCGAAATTTCCTTTTAAAACAGTTCATAATTAGTATATTAAGAAGTTTTAAATACTATACATAATGCACATCTTGCTAGAAGTTTTAATTATGTATAACATATGTATATCTATATATATATAAATGGATGTTTGTATATATGACCTCACTTCACTCCAACACCGTTCAACCGATTTCTATGAAAATTGGCATGTTTATATATATATATATATATATATATATTTGAGGAGAAGATTTTTGTGCTATTACCTTTATCGAAACTCCCCACCAGATGGCGCTACAGCATATCGACTTTTGCACCGTCCAATCAATCACCAAGTTACACACATGGTCGCCAAAACTTTTGCCAACTTTTCTCTATCGCCATTATTTCACTATATTTCTATTGAATCACCATTATAGTGTAAGGAACGGCGTTGCCTGCGAATCTTAAAATTTTAACATAAAATAAGTACAACAGAAAGTAATACTAACGTATTACACATCTAGGTATAAATTTACTCTATTTGAAGCGATTATTATCCAAAATTTGTAACAATGTGTTACTTTTGCTGAGCAGAGATCAGCCTCGGAAGATGTTTTCAAAAATTGGTCCACTAGAGAGTAACGGCGCGTTATAAATAAAAAAAATCCTTTTTATCAGCAATTAGATCTTCAGACTTAAAATTTAACAAATATGCTGTTTTTTTTTTGTTGTTGTTCAGCTGAGGTATGCAAAAAGCTTTTTTTTGTTTGTTTAATTTCCAATTCATGTAAAAGTAACTCATTAAAAACTTTTTTATCCTTTAATCTGTATTGCTTAATTTTTCTATTTACCCGTGCAAAGAATGGGTATACCAGCTAATATTCCTACATTTTTTGTCTTGAAGATGATATTAAAATATGTTTCTAAATAATTGTAAAATTCATTATTAGACGATATTTCTATAGTTAATTAATTCTAATCTCAATGAAAAGAAACTTAATTTAATTTAATTTAAATTTTAATTTTAACCCCCTCTCCCCGCTAATTTATTAAGTTATCATCCCATAAACCCAATAATGCGCATTTCGGCAAGAAACTCCTAATGATATCTAATATTAATGTGATTCCTTTATGTTTAATTTAAAAAAATCCTCAAAACTCCTATACTGACAACTGTTTTTAAAGAACGCATTTGTATTGGTAATGATGATTCATAGGCAGCACCTACATATGAATTTCCAGTAATAATAATAATAAAAAAAAAACCAGCCAATGCTTCTAATGACGACGATGGGATTTTTTGAGTTAAATAATTCATTCTGAGCATAAAAAAAAAATATGAACATCTTGTGTGATGTATTACTTGTGTCATTCTTTCAACTATAATTTTCTCGGATTTGCTAAAATGAAAAGTCAGGCGTTTATCTACACGTATGGAATGAAATATAACATTCCAAAATAAAATATGGACATCGCAAAAGCAGTATAAAACATTCTCATTCATTTAACTTAAAATATTCACTATTCGGTTAAATAAGAGAGAAGTTGTTCAATGCTACAGATTTATTTCAGCCATTTGATTTTTCTTGTTAATTTAATAATCTCTCAAAACCCGTAATCCCGTAATCCATTCGTTTATGCGAATAATTGGAGCCGTAAAAGAGCGTATAAATGACACCGCAAATGAATAACCGTTAATATAATCCTTGTTGATGGCATCACTTACCTTTTTTACCTAATTTCAAAAGCTCACTATATAGCTTCCAATAAATTTAAGCAGTCACAAAATAAATTACACTGAAGAATTCCCAAATTTGTGTGTTAACACATAAATGCGTCTGGGATATGGTCGCAGTAATCGAGCAAATTAATAAAGTAAATCCATGTAAATGGGAGGATTACTGTCTTTATATATTTTGGGCAATAAAAATTAGCAATTTACGTGCATTGGTTGCTATGCATTTGAAAAGAAATGTTTTCAAGTGATTGTATGCTTGAGGTGTGCTTGTTTTTGCTAAATTGGTAATAAAATATTCTTAATATAAATAACATATGAAAAGTAATTCTTTAATTTAGTCAATGATTAGAAGAAGTAAATAAAAAGTATTTTATCAGACTGTAGTTTATTAGTTTTCAGAGAATTTTCTCTCATATGGAATAAGGCTTTGTAACGCTTAAAAATGCAAATAAAAACTGTATTTGTTTTTTGAATATTGTTTATAATTATAAATAGTAATTTGTTGTTAACTTTTGAAACTGTACTAGTTGATGTTTAGAATTATATTTGTGAATCTGAAAATAATTTGTTCTTATCTTTTTGCTTTCGTCAGATTGGCAACAGTTTATAGTCTTGACTAAGAGTGTCAAACTCAAAGGCTAACTTGGGCCGAACAAACAATATTTAACTTTAGGTGGGCCGCAAAAAAAAAAAAAAAAAAAATCGATGTTCATAAAAATGTAATTTTATTTCGAATAATACATTATAATATGCCAAGTGGCTGAGTGGTTATTGCATCACGCTTCCACGCCACAGGTCCGAGGATCAAACCCCGGGCTGGGCAAGGTTGACTCAGCCATTCATCCCCTCAGTGTGTCGATAAATGAGTACCAAGCTTGCTTGGGAGCTTAACACTGGGGGTTTCGCGTCAGCCTGAACATCTGCTCATGCACCTCAGGACCCAACTGAGTTGGGCACAGTAGGCCTTGGCGGGCTGTCGCGCCACTGAGTTAAGTTAATATAGTATAATAAACACAAAAAAAAGAACAGGATTGTTTACTTAGATTTTTACTACTTTGCTTAATGTTTACTTCCTGACACTTGACATATCTTCTCTGCTGCTATTTTTTCTATATTTCGGGAAAATTTTTGATATTTTATTATTTGTTACTGTGTGCCGATATACTGACGGGGCCGCAAAAATGTTCGCTGTGGGGCGCGAGTTTGATACCCCTGGTCTTGGCTAACTTACAATATTTTTTTCTAAAGCGGCAGTTTGGCCTAAGGAATAAAAAGTGATTTATTATTTTATATCCAATTTTGCTATTTTACACGATAAAGAGCCAACAGTTTAATCAAGATAACATAGATACTTTTCTGACGTTCTGGAATTTTTTTTCCAGCTAGCAATTATGAAAAAAATGAGAACGTGAACTTTTTTGAAATCAAGGTACCAGGAAACACAAGCCACATAAATAAAATATTTGCGATTATTAAATGCTAGTTGAAATATCCATTATTACACGAGGGCTAAAAAACATGAAAATTTCGTACCAAATGTATCCAATAAAGAAAAAAAAATCTTTAAATTTCCTTATACGAAATATGTTGCTTTAAATAAACGTAAAATTGTTGGATTTTATGCAGACAAAAGTAAGGAGGCACCATCAACATTTTTTAACTCAAAAAATTTCCAAGAAAAAGGCCAGTCTATATGAAGAAATATTCTGGTCTCGAAATAAACTTAACGATTTCACAATTTTCTCAATACTAAATAATTAGTTCGTGTATGTTAAATTTCATTTCAATTACCTATAAATTAGGGTAACTTATTGATAGATGGATCAAAAACAAAAAAGTTTTTTCAAGAGTTTTAAAAGAATTTGTTCGCAGTTATATAATAATTTTCTGGGAATTAAGGTTATTATATACTGATAAAAGCTGTCATGAATGGTAAATTAAACAAACAAGGATCTTATTTTATTTCTGCTTTCTTGTAGATAAAACGAGATTAATTTTATAAATTATTAATCGAAAATAGAAATTTGACGAAAGAACTTATCCCTGGGGGGTGAAGGAAAAAAAGGGCCTCATACTCAAAAAAGTCGATGCAACGCCGGGCGAAACGGAGGGAAAAGAAACCTGTCTGAAAAGGAAAAGAAGTGGAAGAAATTTTGGAAAAGATAACTTTAATGACATAAATATAGAAATTCCTCACATCGCGCATATATGCACAACCAAAAATACTGGCGTCGAGAGGGTAAAGGAAAATTTCTATGGGGATAAAGTTAAACTCTCGGAAGAAGCCCGTGAAACGCCGAAGGGGAAACATGCCCGTCCAACGGGGGGAAAAGATGGAAGATATTTCGAAGAAGATAATTTTTATGACATCATATAGAAAACACATAAAAACATAATGAAGTGCTGACATCGTGAGGGGAAGGGGAATTTCCTAGACAAAAAGCTATACACTTGAAAAAGGCCGTGCCATGCTGCTAGTTTTATATATTTGATATCAGTTTCACGAACTTATAAGTGAATGAATTTTGAAAAGGCTATAAGAGGTATGTAGAATGAATTTAAGAGTATATGTACATGCGAAGCATCAAATATAATTTTATACAGATATACATGTTTTTAAACTTTTTTAATTTACTATATAAATTTTTTGAAAATGATTTTAAACGTATAGCGTTAACATAATATTACTGAAAAATATAATTAAATGAGTAAATTCCGAAGTTATTTAGTAACAAAACCATTTCCACCAGTCCAATGTGAATGGTCTAAGGAATGACATATCTTATGAATTTTTAATGCATTAATCATTAGTAAGTTATACGACTTCTGACTTTTGAATGGGTACCAATTCTGACTCATGCTTTCGAATGAGAGATTGAATATTAGAATTAGTTACATAAAATCCATATGATTCATAAAATAATAATTCTGTGTTATTTTACCAGGTTCATATTTTAATTTTTTATGCAAAATAAAGTGATTTTTTAAAAAAAGATGATTAATAAAAATAATCATGAAATGAACTGCTTATGTATTAGCTTGTTTTCAATATGTTTGATAAAATTTTTAAATGTGTTTAAAATTGAATGTAAAGTATATTTCGCTCAAAAATAAACAATTCTGCTGTTTTTCATTTTACTTTGAAATTTGTTCTTTTTGTATGATTTTGAACTTAAAAAAGCTCAATTTTAGATTAAAATCATTAATTTTAATTGAATAATATAGAAACAAAAAGAAAAAAAATGAGTACCAAGCTTTTCAGAAGATTAACAATTGCGAAATTTTACATAATTGTTTCTTGGAAGCTTTCATCTACCAGTAAAAAATCAATAAAAAAATTCTCTAATTGATGCGGCATGATATGAAGATGAGAATTTTCAGTGCCTTGAGAAAGCTACTATTCTTATTTGAATAATCTCATGATACTAATACACCAAAACAGCTATCTAAAGAAATAATTTTTAAAAAACTAAAAATAAACTTCTGAAAAGGTTAATTTGAATTGATAAGGAATATTACGAATGTATGACTCATTAAAAAAAGTTTATTTAAAAATAAATACATGTATGTTGAGGATGTCATCATTCTTATAAAAATTGAAATAATAAATAATACTTATATAAATATACATAAATATTATATTATAAAAATCCTTCTAAAATTCAATGATGCATAAAGTGTTACTGTTAATTTCGGAAAAGGCTACTCGTTTTGGAAAAAAATGAAATACTTCAAGCCAGAGACTCTAAAATTGTAATTACCGCCTAGAATATGTGAAAAATTCTTAAGAAATACGCAAGAAACTCTATAAAGATACTAGCTGTTACCCATCCGTTTTGCTCAGTATTTCATGAAATTGTATGACTATTTATTGTGGTTCTTTTTATATCGAAGTCCTAGCATTAAGTTTTCGAATATTTTCAAAAGCATACTCGCCTGTAGATTTAAAAAGGACAGAACTCTTTAATTTCTAAAACAGAAGTATATTGATGTTTAACGCCCCGTCACACCCATCCCCTTCCTTTGAATTCGATTTCCGTTAAACCCGTCCTTAGTGGATTTCTATTCAACAAAAGAAACATGTTTGTCAAGTTTTGTTGGTTTCATAGCTCCAGAGATTTCGTAATGAGTGAGTTTGAGTGAGTCGATATCTCTTGAGTGAGTGAGTGAATATTTCGCAGCGATTCTCAAATTGTGGGGCGCGTAACCCAACTTGGAGGGGAAGGGACGAGCATAATGAAAGTAAAAAAAAGTATTAATTTACTGAAAGGAAGCAAAACAAAATACCTTCTAACATGATGCTAAAAGGTAAGAAATAAACAAGAGTGACCAAATCCTGTCACTCTCTTTCCTTACAGCTATCGGTTGCCAGTCCGGGGCACGGTGGGTCCATTGGTAGTGGATAATGGAAGGACTCTTCATTCAGAAGACAAGGAAAGGGGAAAGAGTAAGAGAGTTAAGGGGAAATCCCTTCTGAACCAAAACTTACAAGGTAAGAACCGAAGGAGGGGGTTCTCTGGAAATATTGGGAGGGGAGCAAAAATTTGAAGTGCCTAGGACGCCGGGGAGGTTAAAAACGGCCCAGGGTACTAGGCTCGAATTAATGACACGCCGGCCGCGAATCCGTTACCTTGACTAGTAGGTTATGGTAGCCACTATATATATATATATATATATATATATATATATAAATAGATAGATGAGTGTCAAAACAAAATAATTTATTAAAACAGTTTTTTTCCAAAATGTACATCACAATTTATGAGTACATTAGATTATTGCTATAGTAAAAAGTTATAAGGGACATACGATCTTGACTAACGAAACATTGAGAAAATCATTTAAGAGTCACTATCTTTTACTTTTTTATATTTCTTCTTCCATGGCTCGACAGCCCTGAGTGGACTCTGGCCTTCTTTAGAAGTTTTCTCCAGGCATCTCTACTTTTGGCAACTGTTTTTCCAGTTTTTGATCTTTAAAATATTTGGGTATTTTTTTTTATATTTAGGGCTTATTATATTTCGAAAGTATTACCTAAGTAGTCAATAATTTATTTTAGAGTAAATGTTTTTTAAGTAAAATTTTAATTAATTATAACATCAGATTTAATAACACAGTGATGTCGATTTTCTTCTCACATTCGCGCGGGTTGTCTTCTCTTAATATTAAATAACATTGCTACAGGTTAGATTTAAATAGTTTAATAACTTAAGACTAATTCTAAGACTAATATATGATTATTAAGACTAATATATGACGAATTTAAACATAAAAAGTACTCTTGATTCAACTCAGAGAGAGAACACGTTTACAAATATAACTTTAAATATGTTTGCTAGAATTCAATATCCACATTGGTAGCATTTCTTCCAAGCTTGTACCAACCATTTGAATCTTACAATTGAATAGGACCTCGGCGCAGAAAATTTTTACCGAAAGAAAGTAGTGTGTTTTAATATTTTATTATGAGCTCATCATCATATAACTCTCTATTTGCTAATGAAGTCAGAATACATTGTCTTAATATACTACTCATTTTTGTAAGAGCCAATCCATCTCTACTATGCATACTATGCTTCTTATTTAGTCAGCTAAATTAGTATATGGATTCCTAACATAGTATATTATTAGAAAAACTACGTATTTTATAGGATATGTTAAATATTTAGGGATAAAATATTCACATCATTTGACCTTAATGTTAGGAGAGAGGTAGTATCCTTATTATTTATTTACTGTAAACGGTTGGAAAGTTCTTGATGACGTACTTAAAAGGACCGTCGTGTAATGAGCTGATGTTTGATGATTCCATCGAACTCAAAACTTTCTTCCCTCGAAATGTTGTTGAGGTGGGGATGTGTGCACTGGGGTGCCGGCTCAGATTCCTCCTTTTTACCTGATTGTGATCCAAAATTACAATGCTTATTGGGTGTATTAAATGGACAGAAATAGGCAGCTGAAAATATCTACCAAACAAATGTAATATCAAGGAATTTTTGTCTAATCTTATATTCATTCCATTGTTGAAAAATATGTAAATAAAACTACATTAAGACTTTTTAAGATGATTGTATTTAGCACATAATTAGATTAATACTACTGGCATGATATTATTTACAGATTTAATCAGAGAATAAAAAGAACCCTTATTTCTGCCTCCTCGATATGAGTGTTTCCTTAAGTCGCACTATATAGCAACAAGAAGTCATTCGTTCGGTATTGTGGTTAGCGACGCTGACAGCTGTACCGTTGGGCCTGGGTTCGAATCCCGGAGAAGACATGGATGTTTGTAACTGTATAGTGCCTTCGCGGCATGCGGGTACTTTAAATAGCCGTCGAGCCGCTAGTCCTCTCGTGAGGTTGGTGGAAGGGGAAGAGAGGTGGGAGGCCACTGACCACCCCCAGGGTATTCTCCCTCGAAATTGGGGTGAAACCGAGCCAAATCGTTCTGTCACCTGTATGATGCACGAAGCTACAGCTAACGACAGGCGTCACTTAGCCCTTTGCCGTGATGAATTTCGTGGGTCTTGATTTGGCCTTTGCTGATCAGGTCACATTAGTAACAACAGCAACAAGAAGGTTGTTGGTGATGGACCTAGTAATTCTGTATCACAGCCAAGCGATAAGGACGGAGCCTGAGCTGCCATCGCCTTCTCTAAATTGCCACACCACGTTAAAGTGAGGGTGGCCGTGGTAGACTTGTGGCCGGCGTGTCATGAGTTCGAGCCTAGATCTGCTGAAGACACGTGTTGTAGGGAGCGATGCACGCGTTAAATCTGTCGAAGCTCAAACGTCCTCCCGTTGGTGTGGTGTGGAAGTTAGAAGAAGGGTGTGTGAGCTCAGGTGTCATCCTCTTTCGAAATTCCGAGGTCAGTCGCCAAAATCCCTCGAGTAACTGAATAGTGTGACGTTAATATTCATTCCCTCATTCCCACCAACGGGAAGACTTTGAGCCATCATACATTTCAGTCTCCTCAACACGGCGGGTCTTCAGTGGCATAAGGGCTCGAACTCATGACACGCCGGCCACGAGCTCATGATAATGACCATCAGGTTACCGCGGCCATCAGCCTCCTCGATGAATGAGTTCATTTTATCTCAAGGAGAAATAGATTAATCAGAAGGATGAGAGGGATAAATGTGATGAATAAACTCTAAACAGTATATTTCTATGAGTCCCTGGCGTAGCTAAATCTAAGTGGGCCCTATATCAAATTCCTTCAGGGCCTTTTTTAGATATGGGAGCCCTGTTATAGTGGGACTTACACATGTTGAGGCCCTTGTAGCTTGGGGTCCCCGTATCATTGATACGGCGGTGGCTATGAATGCTTTACGCATTTAAAACTTTTTACTTGTCTTCAAGATTTTTTAAATTAAAAAATTTATTTTCTCACTAGAAACACTTTTATACTTTTTAACAAAATAATTTTGGAACAATAGTATACCTTTTAAATTTATTTTTTGTAATTATTTGTTACCATATATTCAGTCTCTAATGCATTCATACTCACGCAATTTCACTAGTATATTCCATAGCGGTAACCTCAGAAAGAATTTTTGTTTTGAGTATTAACGATGCTGAGAGCGTTACATTTAATAGAAGCAAGGGCACACAGTTATTAAAGAATATTACTTTTGTAAAGAAACAAAATCACAACTCATATTTTGTTCCATAAAAACCATTATTATCTTTACGCAAAGCATGGAATACTTTGCCCTTTTTTTACATTACAAAGGTCACACATTTTGATTTAGTCGAAAGTGGAAGACTAAATAAATTCCGTAATGAGCGAACATAATTATTACGTGACTTAGAGTGGAATAATGAATGTATTTGATTACAAGTAGTTATCGCTAGCAAATATGAAAAGTGCTCATAAATATTTCCATTGCGTATATTTCTCTATGAGTGTTTTCAAATTCCTTACCGCGAATAGCACTTATACATATGGAATCAAAGTTGAAATAAAATTAACCGATTAAATCATAATAAAATAAAAAAAATATTGAAATACTATTTTTTTTATTGAAAACAATTATAAAATCCCCGTGCATCACAAAGTATCACACGGGGCTCACAGAAGTAAGTATTAATCACAACATTACAAAGAAAAGAAGGGAAACAAATTTTCAGGTTAATAAGGATTACAAACATTTACAACAAATTCACAGAACTTTTTAAAAGCCCTTCTGGTGGAAAGAAGTTGAAAATTCAGAGGACAATTTATATTAAGTCTTTTGAAAGCCAGTGTTAGGATCTTCCTCTATCTGACAAACTAGGGACACAAAAGGAACAGGACGGCTTAAGGCATGGGCCAACTGGGCCCAGGCCCAGGGCCTCAGTCACAATAGGGGCCTAGTCTCGCTCTCAACTCAACCTTAATAAGATCATAATTCAAATAATTTGAACAGTCAAATGTGTGTTATTTCCGGTTGTATCCTCCCAAAAACTATAAATTTCGGATCATATGTCATCTAGCCAAATGTAATGACCGTCGTCCACGTACAGCCTAGGTCCGGCAGCCGGTTGAGCCGGTTTGTGTGACTGTAAGTCATGCACATCTATTTGTTTCAGGCTATTATTTGTACGAGCATTTGACAATGTAAAGGGTGTTTTTTTAGAGGTATAGAACTTTAAATTGCAATAAAACAACGATGTATTATTCGATTGACATGAATTTTTTTTTATTCGAAAGATAATCTTGTGGCATTACATTTTAAATATGATTTCTGGCATAGGACTGCCACGGCTGGCTCGGATGTAGTCCAATCTGGAAGTCCAATTTTCGATGACTTTTTCCAACATTTGTGGCCGTATATCGACAATAACACGGCGAATGTTGTCTTCCAAATGGTCAAGCGTTTGTGGCTTATCCGCATAGACCAATGACTTTACATAGCCCAACAGAAAATAGTCTAGCGGTGTTAAATCACAAGATCTTGGAGGCCAATTCACAGGTCCAAAACGGGAAATTAGGCGGTCACCAAACGTGTCTTTCAATAAATCGATTGTGGCACGAGCTGTGTGACATGTTGCGCCGTCTTGTTGGAACCACAGCTCCTGGACATCATGATTGTTCAATTCAGGAATGAAAAAGTTAGTAATCATGGCTCTATACCGATCACCATTGACTGTGGCCTTCATCGTTTTTGAAGAAGTACGGACCAATGATTCCACCAGCCCATAAAGCGCACCAAACAGTCAGTTTTTCTGGATGTAACGGTGTTTCGACATACACTTGTGGATTAGCTTCACTCCAAATGCGGCAGTTTTGTTTGTTGACGTAGCCATTCAACCAGAAGTGCGCTTCATCGCTAAACAAAATTCGCTTATGAAAATCGGGAACAACGGCAATCTCGTTTTGGGCCCATTCGACGAATCTACGCCTTGCTTGACGATCGTTTTGATGAATTGCCAAACCAAACTGAGAATAAATCACTTGAAAGCTGTTAAATCGGTCGCCATCTTGGAAAGTAATGCCAACTTAAACTTCTATACCTGGAAAAAAACACTCTTTATATTATGTACTGTATATGTACTGTATAGTATGTGACGTAGATGAGGGCTACATTTGTGTAGGGCACAGTGCCTCAAGAAGTCTTGTCCCTGAGAAGGAGCGCATGTTCTACATTTTCCTCGTCAACAATAATACAAACACAGAAAATACTATATTGTCATAACAAGTACACACAACTGTCCAAAACTTCAGAAATATAGAACTCCGTGAAATAGGGGAAAAATCGGAAACAAAAAATTCCGCGTTCACGAAATAAGTTAAACAAAAGTCTATAATGAAAAAAGAATTTTTTTTAATAAGGATTCACGGTAACAAAAATTTTGCAAAGGAATATATATTCTAAGTAAATATTCGTTCAAGTGAGAGATAGAATAAACTCCATCTTGAGCAGCAATTCTTGAAGTTTGTAAATGTTAAATTTCACACGAATAAAAAACATAAGGTATGAAAATCTATCCACTACTATAGGCATGTTTTGAATTAAAATCTAGTACTAGGGGTGAAGTGGAGTAATATAAAATGAAATATAAATGTGTGTGTGTTACATTTTCTGTACATGTGCAATTTTGTTTTGAAAATGGGCCGCGATTGACAAGATAATAACAAACTTCCACAAATCATTCTGATATATATATATAATACATTAGTCTCACATTAAGAACATCTCTTTCTGAATTTAGGTAAATAAATACATGTTTATTTTCCTCCATTCGAAAGAAACAAATGGACACGTTACTCGTTGTTGAGTATTTAAGGTAGTGAACTCGTGGTTATATAGCGTCATTTCAATTGAGTTGTCGTCTCGAGCTCTGGTGACTAAAGATTCCCATATAGAAAGTTCGATCTTAAAGCTCTTTTGTTCTATAAAAAAAAAAAAATTACCGTTACTTTTGTCTTAGAATCAGAGACGTATTAAGGTATTGACCAAATGGGTCCGGGTCCAGGGCCTCATTCTCGGTAGGAACCTCGCTTTACTCTAGACTTCTTAATGAAATCATTATCAGGATAATTTTAATGTGTGTGTGTGTGATCAAATATTATTCTCATACATATTTTCCAAAAATCAGAAAATTTCAAACTGTGTGTCAACTGGCAAAAGTGGCAAGACTGTATTAATATGTAATGACCATTTCCATGCGTAGGCTTAGGCCTAACACCCTAAACAATCATTCAACTCATTTAGTCTAAATGCGGTCATCGATCGAGCTGGTTTGTGTCTAGGTTTGTGATATTGTGAGTGGTTCACCTTTATTTGTTTCAAATTGCCGTTTGTACGAGTATTTGACAATGCGAGCTATATATATATATATAATGTCTATTTTTAAAAATCACAGGCAAAGCCTACTCTTGTATAGAGGCCCAGGGGCTCAGAAAATCTTAAGGTTTCTCTGAGCCCAGGGTCATAAAAAGTCTTAAGACGACCCTGCTTAGAATCTAGAAAATTTAAAAATTCTATAATTTGCACAGGAAATTAAACAAGTTTTCTGTAATTATTTATTTCAGTTCCATAAATTAATTGCAAAAGAGTTACAAATACCTTCGTACAAGATGATTTCAAATATCATGAACTCCCCTTAGTTTCTTGAAAATTTTCTAAGTGAATTCATATTAATATTCCAATTATAGTTATCGAGTGTGTAATTCCTGATTGTGAATTATAATGGTTTGATTTTTCTTTTTTCAGTTTTCATTTAAATTGAATGGTTTTCTGAACAGAACATCTCAGTTACATCGATTCCCTCAACCTCTTTTCAAATTTTTGTCTTTTAAACACTTGAAAACAGGTTAGAAAATTGATCTAGTGGTATGATAGAAACCACATAACGATTCAGAACGAACAAAATCAGTACAAAGTTAATGAAGCAAACACATTTTCTTTACATATTTATTCGTCCATCCTCAAAAGAGAATCTTATTTGCGATTCCTCATGTCCTTAAGGCAAGGATTAAAAAGGATGATGAAGAGGATGCATCGATATAAATAAATTCACTTGGGAGCCAATCGAGCATGGACATGTAAATCACTTTCTCCTTTCAACGTGCGCCTGAAGCAGTTTCCTCGAAAATCAGGTTTTAGCCACTAATTTATGGATTAATGTCTCACTGGAGATGATTTCTACAGTAGCATTCGAAGCACTGATAATTTTTTTACAAGTAGCGGACAAATAGCTATTGTTCAGATCTTACGTTAGTTTGTGTTTAGAAAATATTTTCTGTCAAAATCGTTTAACACGAAACTGAAGGGACTGAAATATTTTTTCGTGTTAAAGATTATTACAAAAATAAATAAATAAATAATAATAATAAACATATCAACAAAATTAAAACATAAAGGGTTCACTTTATTTACATACATATATACACTCTGTCGCAAAAAATATATGCACCCAGAAGAAATTGAGCTACATTCACGAAATTTGGTATGCATGTAGTGTATATGAAAATAAACAAATGATTAAAAATTCAGAACAAAATATCATTTTATTAAGCGGTTTACAGCTTGCAAAAAGGTTAAAAATCAGTAAGTAGTAAAGCCACCTCTGGCAGCTATACAAGCCGAAATTCGGCGTGGCATCGATTCAATTAGATCACTTATGACCCCCTGTGGAAGATCCTGTCATAGTCTTTGCATCTGCGCAGTTAATTCTCCTGTATCTCAGGACGGCTGCAGTTGCCTTCCCAGCGCGTCCAGACATGCTCTATTGGCGAAAGATATGGTGACCTGGCAGGCCATGGTAGGACGTCATATCCTTGAAGACATTGTTGGGAGAGTCGTGCAGTATGTGGACGAGCATTATCCTGTTGATAAATGGCACCTGGGCGACTTGATAGCATGGGTAGCACAATCGGCGTTAAAATATCGTCCACGTATCTGCGAGCTGTCAAAGTGCCTTGAAGGACCACTAAAGATGATCGTGTGTCCCAAGAAATTGCTCCCCACACTGTCACACCTTGTGAAATTGCTGTATGCCGCTCGACAATAAATGCCGGATCGGACCGCTGGCCGGTGCGCCTCCAGACACGTGTGCGGTGGTCATCATCACTGAGACTGAATCGGGATTCATCACTGAAGATGACACGTCTCCAGTCTGTCACACTCCAAGTTGCCCGAGGTCGGCAAAATCCAGTCGACACTGCCTATGATGTGGGGTCAGTGGTAAGCGTCTTAGCGGACGTCGGCTCCTCAAGCCAACTTCGGTCAGTCGTCTCCTTATGGTTTCTCTTGATGGCACTGGATGTCTGGAAGGAGGTAAGTGGCGTTGAATCGATGCTAGCGACGTTGTTGGTGCCGAAGTGGCCACTCTTCTGATTGCACGATCCTCGAGATCATTTGTGTTCCTGGGACGTCCTGACCCTCCGCGACGGTACACTCTACCTTCTGTGATCCACTGTTGCCAACACCGAGCAACTACCATATCGCTCCGACCGAGGTGGCGGCCGATACGTCTATTCGACCAACCTGCTTCTCTGAGACCTATTATACGGCCCCTATCAAAGTCCGTCAGCTGCTCGTACTGCCGCCGGTTACGTCTTAGAGGCATCCTAAGTCTCAATATCGTCTATCAAAGTCATCAGATTCGTTTGGATAGCCGTACGGCGCTCGTACTCATGCTTTTAAACTCTCCCAGTTGCGCAACTAATATGCGCATAGCACACTTAGCCTTGTCTCATTGGCTTCGAAATTTTAATCATTTGCATATCTCTTACCAGACTACATTCTTGCCGAGTTTCGTGATTGTAGCTTGATTTCTTTTGGGTGCATATATTTTTTGCGACAGAGTGTATATAGATGCATGTATTTAATAAAAATAAATTAAACAAAAACACTCGCAAAGATCTTCATGAAATTTAATACAAAATTTTAAAGTTTTTTGAAAAACAAATCATTTAATGAGTTTTTGGAAAATAGACTGACATTTTTCTTTGCTTTGTCTTTTTTAGCATCAAATTATCAACAAATTGTTTCATTTTGCTATTGATTTCAACACTGGAATGCGCGTCTGAATAACTTTTCCTAACGTTCCTTATTTCGGACGATATGGGAACGGGAGCTGTATTATTCTTTTCATTTTCGTCGTCGGAATCTGTTTTAATGGTACTTTTTGAGCTTTGAAGAAACTCCAAAATGTCTTTGACATAATTAGGGCTGTACTCACATTATCATCATCTACTACAACGAATTCTTCCGATAATACGATAGGACAGCTGGTGTGTTTTCCGTATTTTATTCATTCCCAGAAGGGAAATATTTTTGTGTTAAACGATTTTTGTTTCGTGTTAAGAGAAAAAAATTCTTGAAAATACACATTAGTTTGTCGGTACCGTCGTATTATTTCGAGTCAACCGATATTTTGTCCTAAGTGTTTTCGCGTTAAACGTATTTCACAGTATTTCTGAAACGTAGGTTCCTTTGTTGAGTTGTAAGTATTGGTCACTTATATTTGATTGGTTGTTATGCGAGTAGATGGTAAGAAATTTGCACAGTTTTAAACCTCTTGTAAGTAGATACTTTTAAGTATGATGATTTTATTCAAAATATATTAAGATGTATAAGTTGTATTCTTGGTTCGATCTGAAATAAAAAGGAATATTTTTTAACAAATTTGAGAAATTTTTGCTCTTAATATTTCAGTCAAATATTAAAAAACACTCTGAAAAGAATTTTATCCAATTAGTCAAAAATAATATCACAAATTTCCGACGTATTACGACGTATTACGGGCACTTAAGCTTTCAAACATTTTGAAGTCTAGGTAAAGTGTGTGAGTGGGGAATAAGAACATGAAATGAAATTAAATGACATAATTCAAAAGCCATTAAAAAAATGTAGTGCATCTAACAATCTAAATGGAACGGAAGATGATTTTTTATTTATGGATCTGAGTAATAGTAGTAATAGAGCCGTTTTGAACCTCACCGGCGCACTAGGCACTTTAAATTGTTACGCCCCCACCCCCTACAATTTCCAGAGCACCTCCCCTCCTTCAGTTTTTATCTCACCAGTTCTAGTTCGGGAGGGATTTTCCCTTAACTCAAATTCTTTTATTTGTTTTGGAAGAGTCTTTCCACTATCCATCAACTACGGACTCACCGCGTCCTGGACTGGCAACCGGCAGCCGTAAGGAAAGGGCAGTGGCACGTTTTTGCCACTCTTGTTCATTTCTTACCTTACGGCATATAGCTGACCCCCTCCCCTTTCGTAAATTAGTTTAGTAAATTAATAAAATCGTGTTTTTTTTTTTTTGTTTTTTTTTTTGCAATTGCAATATAGAATGCACATTATTGTGTGAATTGTTTTCAACTTGTTTATTCTCATATTTTTCTTCGCTTATCGTTTTACTATATTTTACTTTTAGACGTCCTTATTCTTTGTTGAGTCACTGTCATTGTACTTGTACAGCAAAGATTTTCTCCGCGTTTTGATCATTGCAAAATCGTTCATGACACCATTGTCATCAATATTCATCATAATATCATTTTGAGTACATAGCAACATCAAAATGTTAAGCAATTCTTTTTCCATAGTAAATCTTATTTCAGTCTACTTTCTTAAGGACCGAAATGCTTATCTTACGATTCGTTAGGCGGTAGTCGTTTGCTGTAATTTAAATTTTTTTCTTTTTTCGCCCTCCAATTTTTTGAGCCCCCAAATCGTTTGCGCCCTATGCATGTGTTTAGCGTACCTAAGCGGAAAAGCGGGCCTGATGGTAAAGTTTAAACAGAATTCCATGGTGTGCCTAAGATATAACGGAAGACGAATATGATAAACTTTCATGTTATCCAATAAGGAAAGTTCATAAGGTTTGCTGTCATTTTTGTCTCATCCATCATGCTATCATTCTTATATCCTGCGTATAACACGCGCACCCAAAAATAGTATTTTGATCTTATTTTTTTGTGTTAAAAGTGTGTTATACTCCGGAATATATAGTACTTACCATAAGTTAATATGCATGCATGCACAAATATATGTTATCATTTTTACTTATTGCATTTTTATGCAAAAAGTAAATTACTTTTACATTAATCATGTACGTATTATTACTAATTACTTTAAGTACATTATGTAATACTTGCTAATTATGTTAGTAAATTACTTATTACATTATGTAGGCGTTTTGCTTGTTTCGCAGTTGCATATTATATTAACAGAATTTTGTTTATTTTTTATTTACATCTTTAAAATTATATACATCAATCACACACACACACACAATGACGTAATGTACACTGCTGCAACCCCCGCATCGTAGAGGGGCCAGGATTCTAAGGAGTCCAAGTACGTACTGACTGACGCCAAGTACGTAGCCTTTGTAAGATCAGGCTTGGAGGTCAAAAATTGACTTGCAGGTAGGGATAGCAATATCGGACCAAAAGTTCAATACCGGTATTCGGTATTTTTTAGATCTTAATACCGGGTGAGTGAGTGAGTGAGTGAATAGTAACGTCGTACGGTTAAGCTACATGAGGGCTTTTGGCGACGGACCACGTAATTTTAAACCATGGTCAAGTGACGTGGACGACACCTGAGCTGGCACCCCCTCTCCTAACTACCACACCACACCAACGGGAGGACGTTTCAGCTCTCGACAGATTTAGCGTGCATCGCTGCCCTACACGGCGGGTCTTTAGTGGTACTGGGCTCAAACTCGTGACAAAGCCAACCACGATCCGATACCTATACCACTCGGTTACCGCGGCCAGCTTAATACCAGGTAGTAGAAATTTTAGAAAAAGAAAGAAAATTCCAGGTTTTCGTTGTTTTATTTGCTAGTTTTATTAGAGAGTGTAAGTATCACAAAGAGTACTTTGTAACTTGTAAATTATAAGAGTATATAAAGAATCACAATGAAGTAAAAAGGAACAACTTATTTATTTAAATCACAAGAAAGTAAAAGTATCCGAGTATTTACCTCTAAATCCCTCATCTTCAAATAAATCGATTTCTCGTTGGATGGTTTTGGATATATCTGATTTCTGTATTGTACGTTGTTTAGTTGAAATTTTTTTAGTTATCACTAATTCTAATTTTGGTTCAAGAGACAATTCTTTTTCACTATCGGCATTAGTGTTCGTCATCATCATCATCTTCGATAACTGTACCGAGTTCTTCTGAATATGAATATGTTTGTGTGTAAACAATTTTAAGAAAATTTACTATAAATTTTTATCAAATTTGAATTGGTTAGTTTCTTTTCTTCTTTTTCATTCTTCTGTGCAAATAGTTATTTTTATTCATTATTATGGGGGAAAATTTATGAGTATACATATAATGAATTTGAAAAATATTTTCTACCTTTAAGTATGATATGCAAATGCGTTGTGAATAACAAGGAAATCAATTTAAAAAATATCGAAATATTTCGCGCTTTCTTCACAACTACAACTTTGTTTTTACTGATACGAATATTAGACTATGAATCCTGCGTGTGTGCAGCATCGCTCTGAGCTGTAGTAGGCTAGTTTTTGCCCCTTCTTGGATGATTCACATACACTGCTGGACAATTGCTAAGGACGGATAACATTATCATCCATAGCAACCACAAAATGAAAGGAAGCAAAATGTGGAAAATTAGAATAAGTGCGGGATATTAGTAAGAAGAAGTATGAGTATGCAAATTTTTTTTCCACGTCTGTTCATCACGTGATAGCGTCCATAAGAGCTATAAAGGTTTTGACGCGTGTGGACAGTTGTTGTTTCAAGTCAAAGTTTTACAGGAAAGATTTAATAGACGAACTTCAAATTTTTGGCATGTCTTACCGACATCACTTAGATGATTTTATGCGTTGCCGAATTATTGGAAAGCTCGAAGAAGGGCGAAAAATAACAGATGTTGCCAGGGAGTTCGACATCGCTCACAGCGTTGTTTCACGGCTGTGGAAGTCATTTAAAACTACTGGAATGTGTAGTAGACGGCACGGGGGAGGTCGTGTTAGAAGTACGACGCCTGCACAAGACAGATATATCGTCCTATCAGCAAAAAGGAACAGGCGCACCACAGCTCAGCAGGTGGCAAATCAGTTTCTTGCTGCCTCAGGAAAGCAGATCTCCCGAAAAACTGTTGCCAGACGTTTGAGGGGAGGAGGACTATACGCACGCAGACCTGTTGTGTGTGTCCCATTGACCAGACAGCACCGTACTGCCCGTTTGCAATGGTGTCGTGAGCATCACAATTGGACTGAACAGGACTGGGCATGCGTACTATTCTCAGATGAGAGTAGGTTCAGTCTGTCATCGGATTGTAGACGCCAACTGATCTGGCGCGAGAGTGGTACTGCTTATCGTCCAGAAAATATCCAGGAAAAGGACCGATATCCGACATGCAGTATCATGGTGTGGGCCGGCATCATGATCAATGGCCGCACGCGCCTACATGTGGTTGCGAATGGGACTATGACGGGCCAACGATACATTGATGAAGTTCTACTTCCTCATGTTCGTCTTTTCCGTGGTGCTGTCGGTGATAAATTTGTTTTTATGGACGCCAACGCAACATGTCATCGAACACTCGCTGTTCAGGATTGTCTAGACAGCGAGGGTATTCAACGTCTCGTATGGCCAGCGCGTTCTCCAGATCTAAACCCCATTGAAAATGTGTGGGATGCTTTGGGGAGGCAAGTTGCTGGTCGAAACTATCCTCCGACAAACAAGAACACCCTCACCCGTGCACTCACAGAGGAATGGGATAAATTGTCTCAACAGCTGCTGGATAATGTTGTGCAAAGTATGGTACGACGTGTGGAATGTTGCATCACACTCCACGGTGGACATATCCCGTACTGATACCTTTCTTTAAGGTGCCTGCTAACTTTTAGATGCATTGTTCCATTTCTCCGTACGCAGATCAAATGAACATTTTTTTTTTCTTTCAGATGTTTCACAGCTTTTGTACTTTCCAGAACAATAAATATTTTTTATTATAATGTCTGAAAGTGTGGCAACTATATTTTATCCTACTAGGCCTCATGTCTCGCTTAATGTTATGCTACATAGCAATTTGTGATCCGTCCTTAGCAATTGTCCAGCAGTGTATTTTATCACTTCTCTTAATTGTACAATGCAACTTTATATTCACAGTCTAACTAATTTCGCCCGTTCGGATGACAAAATTAAAAGGTATATACTATTTTGCTATATTCGTGATCCCTGAACATAAAGTGGAGACAATTTCAAAAATTTCTAGTAAATACCGAAAAACCGATATTTAAACTTGTGAATACCGGTATTACAAAATTGTACAAATGACTCAAAATACCGGTATTGCAATTCCTACTTACAGGGGAGCCCTAATGGTATCCATTACGCTACTGATATCCATTCTTAAAATTCATCGCATTTTTTAAAAAATAAATAATTAGCTGATGTGTACTAAAAATTTTGCTTCAAATGTGTAGGTTATCGATTTTTACGAATTTTTCAGCTTACGTTTTTTCTTGGTTCCACCTATCACGTACAACTACAGTATATTTCTGTACACAAAACATTCTCTTCTTCTGACCACTCAGATATTTATTCTCGTTAGATTGACTTTATTCAAGTCACGCCAGCGTGAAAAAGCTTTTATCCGCTGCTCTTTTATAGATGTCTCTTAAGACGGCACGTCGATTCGATCGTAGGCTCTCCGGATGGAACAGTAACTCAATGGATAGATAAAAGCTACTTTCTGGAGGAAATTTTTCGCTAAATTTTATCGTAAGAACAGAACATATTCATAATTATACACTGCTGGCCACCGTAAATGCAACACCCTGGCGGCAGCATGCAAATAACATGAAATTTACAACATGCATTAGCGGAGGTGAGATATGCAAATGATTAGAATTTAAGTGCAGACACACATCACGCGCGCCTGTGGCGCCACCTCAAAGCGCTATTTAAGGGTTCGAAATTTCGACGATTTCAAGTTCGGCAATTGTGTTTTTCTTGTGGTTTTTTCAAAAAACGATCAGTTATGTCTCGTAGAAAACAGCGATCAGCTTTTGATCAAGTATCCGAGTTCCTCAGAGGAAGGATAGTGGCCTACCGAGATTGTGGATTATCTTTCAGGGAAATCGGTAGTCGTGTTGAAGGAAACCAAACAACTGTAATGCGGATATGTGACCGTTGGATGCAGGAGGGTACGACGGACCGACGTGGTCGATCGCATCCACCTCAGTGCACCACTTCACGTGAGGACAGGCAAATTGTGCGCATGGCAGTGACGGATCTCTCAGTCCCATCACGAACCGTAGCACAGCACATTCAGTCTGTAACGCATCATTCAGTGTCTGCGCGTACCATTCGACGCCATTTACAGCAGAGTGGTCTTTCCGCAAGACGTCCATTGCTTGGTCTACTCTTGACGCAGAACCACAGACGTCTCCGCCGCCAATGGAGTGATGAAAGAAGGATATGGGCGGCAGAATGGAATGAAGTTGCCTTTACTGACGAGTCACGCATCTGTCTGCAACACCCCGTTGATCGGATTCGAGTCTGGAGACACCGTGGAGAGAGGATGCTGAACAGCTGCGTTATGCACCGCCACACTGGTCCTGCACCGGGTATTATGGTATGGGGCGGTATTTGATATCACTCTCACACTTCTCTAGTACGTATTGCCGGTACTTTAAACAGCCAGCACTACGTCTCCGAGGTGTTGGAGCCAGTTGTCCTTCCTTACCTTCAGGGCTTGGCCACAGCCATATTTCAACAGGGTAATACGTGACCACACGTAGCACGCATTGTCGAAAGGTTCTTCGTCAATCACCAGATTGAATTGCTTCCCTGGCCGGCTCGCTCTCCGGATCTTTCGCCGATAGAAAACATGTGGTCCATGGTTGCTCAACGATTGACCCAGATTACACCCCCAGCTGCCACACCAGATCAACTTTGGCAACTTGTGCAAGCTACTTGGTTTGCTCTACCCCAAGAACACATCCAAAGTTTCTTTGAATCAATGCCGAGGCGTGTGGTAGCGGTGATCTCCAACAATGACGGCTACTCTGGCTACTGATTCTGGCAGGAACCACACTTCACAGAAGTCTATAAATTTAATCATTTGATACTTGGTCAACGTGTTATCTACAAAATAAATTTTGTTGTGCTATCTCTTGTCTTTCTTGGTGTTGCATTTACGGTGACTAGCAGTGTAATTTCACTTATATTAAATGAATATCAGGCAAGTAAAAAACGAGAGCCTTGAAATATTTATACAGTTCAAATCGATTTTAATTCTTTTATCTCAAACAGTTCTTGCACCATTATAAAATTTTGGGGGAATTAGGAGATATATGGCTTATAAGTATAAATACTATGATTCTATATTTGGACTAGCCATTATCCCACTGGCGTAGCTAATCCTAAGTGGGCCCCGTATCAAAATTCCTTGGAGACCCTTTTTGGTGGGATCTCAACATTTTACAATTTATTCTTGCACATTTTAGGGCCCTTGAAACTAGGGGGACCCTTATTATTGATACGACTGATACGGCGGTAGCTACGGCCCTGCATTACCCACCTACTTTGTTGCATATCTCATCACATTTTAAGAGAGTATACATTCTTTTAGGTTATTATTATCTATATGCCCTGGCTTTCGATTGAAAAAAATATTCTTGTTGGCCTTGGCTCTTGGTTTCAAAAGGACAGGGCTTGGATTTTTAAAATTGGAGTTTATTTGTCATTTACGCGCCTGTAACCTTCCTTCCCCTCACTTTGAAGTAGATTTCCTTAAATCCATTTTTAACGCATCTCCACTTAGCAAAAAAAAAAACTTGCTTACCAAATTCCAAGTCTGTAAGGCTAATTGCTCAAAAAAGGGTTTTTTTTTAATCCATAGCACCCTCCATAACTTCCCACAAACCCTCTCGAGTGTCGATTTCTGCAAAACCCGTTACTAGCAGATCTCTACTATTTGCCAAATTTAAAGCTTGTGAATATTTTTTCAAAAAAGGGAATTTTTATATCCATAATGACCCCGATAAGCCTTGGGGATCGATTTCCACAAAACCCGTTATTAGAGAATATCTGCTCAATAACAGAAATATGTTTCCCAAATTTCAAATATGCGGGGGAAATATTTCAAAAACACAAATTTTTGTCTAAAACCCTCTAAAACTCCCTTGTGAGTTGATTTGCGTTAAATCTATTCTTGGAGAATCTCTCAAGAAAAAGAACGTGCCTGTCAAATTTCAAGTCTGTAGGTCTAATAATTTCTAAATCTCATTAGATGAGTTTGTGAGAGAATGAACGAGTCGCTTTTCTCCTTTTTTTATAGATAGATTTAATAGCATCGAATTTCATAAATGACGTTTAAAAGTAAGAAGTATTACGTACGAAAGTATGTATTTTTACTGTAAAGTTAGAATAAATTTAAGGAGAAAAATGAGAATACGCATATGTCTAGTGCAGCTGCAAGTCAAAGAATATCTGGAACTATTTTTTTTTAAATTATTGTTATGAGAGAGAATGTCTGATAATGGGGATTCAAAGAATGTCTAATAATAACGATAAAGATTTACAACTGTATTTTTCTTTTCGTGGCCTTTTTTTTCACTGACGCAGAAAACTGTGTTTGTCTTTAAAATCTGCTTAACTTTAATACAATCAATGCCTTTATAACTGCAACATCTTCTAAAATTAATAGCTATAAGAACGAGCCAAGATCCAGATTCCGTCCAAGTCCAGCTTTTCTCACGTTCCCAAAACTGGACACTTGAAGTAAACTTTTCCTCAATAAAACTAAGCCTTACAGCTTATGATTTTCCCCTTTCCAAATTTGCCTAGAGGTGTGAATTTGACATCGTCAAAGCACTTCATCCAAGCGAGACGGATTTAAGATGTTTTTCTACTCCGTTACAATGAAAACATATAGTGTTTTTAGATAACAGACGGCCAAACATTGCCGCATCACCGATCTTAGTTAAAATGAGAAACGTATGCATCTTCTCTAAACAGCCACAGATTTCCCCAGTTGGTTTAAGCCTATGTAACTATATCGTTGAACTGTGAAGAAATGCAATGGTTGATTTGCTTAAGGATTTCTTCTTTTTTTTCTTTTCATCAAGTGAAAACTCATAATGAGGAAGAAGTATTTTATCGGGTGGCTAAGTAAATAAATAAGTGCGCTATTAACTAATTCTTCTCGCGGGCATAACAGTTTTTTTCTTCTTTCTTTTTTTTTTAAATATACTTTTGTTGTCGTTTTTGATTTCTCTTCCATTACTAATGACTTATTTACTTTCTATTTCCTCGTGTGAGAAAAATTATCATAATTAGTTTCTAAAAAAAATGTATTCGAGGATGCAGTTGAAAGAGGTGATTTGGTTCTTTATATACGAGTCAAGGGTTCTGCAAAGCGCGCATCAGTTTAAAAATTTAAACCGTTATTCTATATATCAAACATATTCTCTATTAATAATAATAAAGTATAAAAAAACAAATATTGTGAATAGTCACGGATACGATTAATAAATACGATAAGGTCATTGAGCTCAGTTTTTAGTTTAAGGATGGGATTTACTAAGATATAAATACGAATTTGAGAAAATGGAGCCTTTTAAATTTAATCTAGTATACCCTGCGTTATATAGAAAGCGTCAATATATCGAAATAGACTTATTTGTACTTTCATATACATTCTATATAGCTTCAGAAAATATATGATATCATTATCTAAATATTTGTACAAAATCATGTGTCATACAAAAAAAAAATAACAAATAGCATTCAAAATTTCTCTAGCTCTTCTACTCTCTCTCTCTCTCTATATATATCAGTATTTCAGGTTCAATATTTCAGATGCAGTGGCGTAACGTAGAACATTAGGCCCCTTGCAAAGTCAGGTTTTGGGCCCTGACCAGATTTTATAAAGAATTGCAGGACCATAACATAACATAGATTGTGGGCCCCATAGAATCCCCCCTCTCCGATGCGGAGGTTGCAGGGGTGTACGTTTGTGAGGTTCTTTCATCCACACCTAGTGATGTGAGAGGAAGGGAAGGAAGACTAGCCATATCCAAAATTACTCAATTTATTTATCACACAATCAACAACACAAGTTCAAGCAATCTAAAATAAGAGATGCACCCAATTGAAGCAATACGTAGATAAATAACGAGGTACGCGAAGTATGAGAAGACTTTGAATAGCAGTACACTTAATTTAGGTTCGAATCTTACTTTTCTTGCTATCTAATCTCTAGTGGCAAACGTTTTACTCTTAGCATCAGAATTGTTTTCCTTTTATTGCTTCACATTAATAATTTTTTAATTCTAACACGATATTTTTTTTATAAGTCATACGAATATATGAATGTCAGATTTTATGGCGCAAAAGCCAAATCTGGCTATACTGCGCCAAACATTTGTGAAAATCTGTGATCTAGACGGGAAAAGAACGAAAGAATAAATTGAATGACAAGCAGGAGGGTCGAAAATAGAGAAGGATCACTAGGGTACCCCAGGTTCGTGAGACCCGTATTTACCAAAGATAGTAAACCCTTTGGGAATAGGAAAAGATCACTAGGGTACCTCGGGATTGTGACACCCGTACTCACCTAAAGAAGGTGATCCCCTGAGGGATTATAAGTCATACATCGAAATTTGAAGCTATATCTTATCTGTGAGAGGGATAAGAAGATAGAACAATAATTTTACACACAAAAAAAAAACGTGCTCGGGCTATAGAGCGGGGAAAGAAACCTGTCACATAAATCAAAAATAAGTAGAATGGAACAAATTTCGAAAAAGGGAAATTTTTTGACACAATTTCAGAAATCACTCACAATGTGCACGTACAAACACACACACAGAAATGCTGGTGTCATGAGGAAAAGAGAAAGCGCCCGAGCAACGCCGGGCTAAACGGTGGAGGGGGTGGGGGTGGAAGTCATTTTGAAAAAGAGTATTAGAAGTGCTGATTTTGTGAAGGAAAGGGAAAATTTATAAAAGTAGAGAAAGCCCGTGCAACGCCGGGCCATGCAGGTAGTATTTTTTTAATTTTTGTCACTGACAATAAATTAAAAGACTTTAAGAAACTCTACTTCACAATTTTTTCATCAGTAAACGGTTTCATATGATTACCAATAACACAACAAACTTCATAGGATGTCTGCTGTGATATTATCACTGACAAAACACTTTGTTGTTGTTGCAAAGGATATTCAATTAATACTATTTACATCTCTTGAAAGAGATCTTGGAGGAAAAGTGCCATTGAATGATTCCTGTGTGCTGGTATTTTTAAATACAGCACTTTCAAGTGAAACAAGTACTGATCCCTGTTTGTTTTTCACTACAAAACCGTCAATTTCGAAATCTTTCGAATATTTTTCGCTTGCAAGGTATGAAAATTGTTGAAAATTAATGCCACCCATAGAATTGTCGCTATTCTACTGTTGTCTGTTATCACTAACCGTGTGACGGGCTCACGCGTCATTTCTTTAACATGTCCTTTGGGTTCATTGGGCCAGAATTAATGGCAACTCTTTTCCAATTAAATCCAAGAAGTGAAATGTGAATGAAAGATGCAAATTAACAAGCTTTTAAATATCGGAACTTAGAGTAAGCGGGATGACAATTTGTGGCAGTTGATGGCAAGTAGAGGAATGTTAATATAGTTCGTGGTTCAAGTTTGGATAAGGTTACGTGGCGGTGATTAGAAGTTTTAAATGATAAAGATATAGAGAAGCAAGGTGCATACCAGTGCATGCAAGTAAATACAAGATTGCCTTTAGGATATTAGTGATTGATTCTCCAGACTGCAACAAGGTATGATTGAATATTTAACATTAGAGAGAGAGAATCAGTGATTGTATTAGAGTTGAGTTTAGGCGATTCAGCTATTGATAGTGGTCCGAGTTAGGTTAAGTCGTTATTATCTATATATATTGTTTGTTGCTTATTTTGCCATCGTAGATTCTCTCACATTAATTAATATAATTTAATTTGTTAGAAGTTTAAGTTGAAAATCTTAATAAAAATATATTAAGATTATGTATGCCTCTAGTTCTTCCATTAATCCTACGCTTCTAGCTCACGCTGATACTCCGAAAGATATTCTCCCAGGGGGGGGATATTATAATCGTAACCGTTACAAATAGAAAAAGAATATCAATTCGCAGCCGTACGACATCGACAGCAAAAAAGCAAAATTGATATATTTGATTTCTTGTTACAGAAATTCCCACCAAATTTTTAATACATTGTTCTCAAATAACTGAATTTCTCAGAGCAATGTGTCATGGCAGGGGCACTTAAAAATCCTCAGTGGGCCGCATGCGACCCGCAGACCACTGGTTGAGCATCGCTGACCTAGACTGTATAAAGTAGACCTAATTTATACAATCACGTTCTCTTCTTCAGAGGGTTCGTTGCAAATAAAATAGTTTTAAAAGACCAAAGATTTCCCAAGAGAATACGTTAATCAGAAGAACGTGGATAGAGTCGTCACACATGACGCCTCTGATCAGGTGGCGTAAAAATCGTTTTTTTTTTTTTTTTGTTTTTTGTTTTTGGAAGGAGTGACTAGAAGAAAGGTGATAAACTTCTTGATTTACTTTTTTAATTTTTATTGCAAAAGTAGAAAGAAAACTATTTGATTATATACTACACAATATCCGAAAAACTTTTCATAATAAATTATTTTAATTTTATTATCATCTCTATGGGAAATCCTCTTTTCTTTTTTTTTTTTAAATTATGGGTGTAATTTTTGGGTAGCTTTAAGCTGCTTAATTTTAATTTTTAATAGTAATTAGTAATTATTAATAGAAGATATATTCAGCACACAGGTTCTGCATTTGAAGGTATATGAAATAATCGCAAAAGTAAATCGGAGCGCATAATAATGTTTTTTCACTTTCTCTTGTGAAATAAATAACTGAAAATTTATTTTTAATTAATTTCCAGCGGTATTAATTTGATCGGACTGGATAACTATAGTTAATACGTGTGTATGGAATAATTTGGTACGGATGTTTATATTTAGTAAATATAGTAATTATAGAAAGAAAGTTTAACTTTGTCTCAAAATTAAGAAGGGTATTTTCTCTACATCAGTTTTAATCATCTAAATAAAAGAGTTTTAACAAAATTGCAGTGAAAATTTCAGAAGAAGGGGAAAAAATCTTCGAGTTTTAGCAAAAAATATACTAAAAATAAATTATTTGAAATTCTTGTGTTTTGTGCATAGATTAAGAAAACCATTTGGAAGTTCTATTTAAATTGTACTCATAAAGTTTTGAATACGTAAACGAATGACAGAAAAGAAAAGAAAATTACTTTTTTCTTAAACCTTATACTTTTTTATCAAACACTATTAAATTTTTCTTTTGTGTGTGTTTCACTTTTTAATATTCTATTTTTTTTTTTGAATTAACACAAAGGAAATTTTAAAAACTATACAGAGAAATATTATTTTTACAAAATATTAAAGAAGGGCTTGAAAGTAATATTCTATTTCTTAAACACAAACTCAGTGGCGCAACAACCCATGAGGGTCAGGGCCAACTGTGCCCATCTCAGTATACATGACCATTAGTCGCTGAGGAGCATGAGCAGATGTCCCAATCAGGCTGAAGCGAGATATCATTTAATAGTATATTTCAAATGCAATGTCAAAAAAAAATAATAATAATAATAACTAGAGAAAACTATCAGATAATTTTCCCCGCCCTATTCAAAAGTTTATTTTTATCAACGAATCTAAAAACAAAGATAATGAATTGAATATTCCTATAGCACATTTATTTTTTTAATTGCGTATTCAGATTTTTTATCACGTGCCACGAATTTCATGCGAAATTACATTTGTCAATTTAAAACTAAAACAAATCATAAGCAACTAATGCATATTTTTGGCAATAATATTTATCAATTGGTAGACTCTTTTCAAATTTTTATTAGAAAAGCATTCAGAAACGTATATCAGTTATTTTATCTCTGTGAATAATATTACGTATCGCAAGCGAACATTGACTGTATGCTATTATATTTTAACGATATTTTTTCAAATTAAAGAAAAAAAAAATCAGTAGTTCAACGGCGTCATGAAAAGTTTTTGACATGGAAAATCACGCAATATTCACATGACCTTCATTTATTTATATATCAGTACTAAAAAATACTTTTTTGTTTTTTAGTTCAACATCTGGTATTCTAAGACAGCTGAAAAAATTTCAATCACTCAGTTTGAGCATTTGTCAGTGTTCTGTATTCATTGATCTAATATCATTTGATAGTTGAACTTATCTAAAAAACGAACCTTAGACTGATACCTGTCATTTTTTATTCGAAAATTTGTACATTAGAGAAAAGAATGAATAAATAAATAGCGCACTTGTCGAGGTTTCTCTTCCTTTTATTTTCCTTGAAATGTTACTGTGTTGCCACAATCGTTGAATGTGCTAAAAGAATTTATCCTTTTCGAAGACTGCATCGGTTACTTTTTTTTTATGTTAAAAGATAAAAGTCGTCTGGGGGATATATTTTCCACCAAAAATAAATTATAAATATAAGGAAATCATTTTTTTTTCGAATGATTGTCGCTAAAAATACTTTAAATATTACACATTGTCACAAAGCGATTATTCTTCGAAATAATCGCTTCATTAAATTTTTATAACGACTCAGTCATTTTCTTTTGATACAAAATTAGTGATCTGTCAAGCTAAAATATGTCATAGTTCTTGTGTTCCTCATGTAACATGCACTACAAAACAATTTGCAATACTTTTCAAATAAGCTTTGTCTTAAAAGTTTTTTTAAGAGTATATTTTCTGAATTGTGGTAAAAGTAAAGATAATTTAAATTGCAATAGCGAGTATAAATAACATCTAAATGAGATAATAAAATGGCTTAAATGTTTATTTTTAATAAAACTTCAAAACACACGCAATTTGTTTTCTAGACTTCAGTTTTACAATTTTATACTATTAAAATAAATTTTCTGATTGTATCGCGCGCGTTCTATATTGCCAAAATTAAATGATTGTATTATTTTAAAACACCATAGTTTGACTGTACAAAATCATTTCGTAAAATTTTAAACTATAGTTGCGAATAAATGGCGCAATAAAAACATACTAAGCAACAATTCGAACGTAATTTTTAATTTATTAAAAGGTAAATATTTTAACAACGGAATTCATATATATATAACTTAAGATATACTTCTAGCACGATAATTATTGTGGAAAATTTATATAAATTCTAGAAATTTATTCCTCAAATAACTTCTGAAAATTTTTAGATGCCAGAAAAAAATTCATAATATAGGCACACACACACACAATCATGTGTTCTCCTTTAAATTCAAAACTAATATTAGACTTATACTTGTTATTCTACTTGCAAAATTTGGATAAAATTTCAAATTTCATAAAGACGTTTAAATATTAAAATTCTTCTGAAACTTCTTCAAATTAAAAAAAAAGTTCTTATTATTGTGTATTTTTAAGTCAAGTACATTTTTGAAGTGATAACTTCTTTAGGCGCGTTTTGCTGGAGAGTGAATTTGAATGATGCGTTTTAAGAAGCCATGCATTGTTACGCTCGGGTTTGTAACGCTCGTAACAATGGATCGGAATTTTCCGTACCAATGTAAGGCCCTTCAAGACTTGTTATAAGTATGAGAAAACGCATTCTCAACAATTGGTATATGTTGCGTTACCAAAAGTAACAAGTCTTGAAGGACTTAACATTGTTACGGAAAATTCCGATCCCAAATTCTTCCATGGACTAAGATAATCTACATCTCTCAGAGATCAACGAAATGAATTTAAAGGATTATCACAAAACCAACTTAAAACAATCACAGATATCTTCACAAACTTCATTTCCACAAAAAAGGGAATATATCAATATATTCTTTAAGATGTCAAAGTTTACGTGCACATGCTTTGGATCTCGACGCCAGTGTTATGCAACAAGTAACTATATTATTTTTTAACAGAAATTTAGATAAATAATGAAGAAAACATAGATGTTCCAAATTTTCATTGTATTGTTAAATTCCAAAGATACAATCACATAGCTGGTGGAGTTGCTATACATAAAAATAAGGGAGATACGACAGCTTATGTCACTTCAGAAATGGATGTAGCATCAAATACTACTGAACCATTTGGGTTTAATGTGTCATGTATCGGAGAAATTTGTGCAGCGAAATGTAGAGCAGAAAATGGACAAATAATTCTAATGGTTACTATTTATATTTCACCAAATCACAAAGTGTTGAGAAAATTATCGAATTCATTTACAAAAATTTAGTTGCCTACACTGAAGCCGCATCAACTCTTCTGAACAAATTGCTTATTATTTTAAGTGGGTATTTTAATGTAGATTTTTCAAAAGACAAATCAAAAGTCTTTAGTAGATTTTTTTTAAAAAAATCAAGATCCAGTTTAGTTATGTCAAATGATCCAAATGAAAGCACGACAAAGCACGGAGCAACGCTTGACGGAGTTTTTTTTTTAGATATTTAAATAATTTTGAATCTGAAGTATTTATAACCTCTATTTCAGCTACCATAAACCTATTGTTTCCTTCTTAGAATACAATTAATTTACAAATATGATTGCATATTTCGCAAAAAATATTACTTTATGAGTACAGACATATGACTAGATAATTTTATAGGACAATACTAATATCCCCTTGTTTTTTATTCACCTAACTAATCCCTGAAATAACATTACAAAATTTGAAGTTATCACTTCTATCGTGTGGTCATAACCACACACACAGTTTTTTTAGCTGTGTGAATAATTATTGCTGACAAATATGTATTTTTTAAAAGAAAGTTTCTGCAAAAAGCAAAAGTTTGCAACAAAGAGGCACATGAACTAGGTAGCTGGAAACACGAGCTTGCATTTATCATGTGACTATGACGTCATATGAATTTATAAAATGGTTGGCTAGAAACATGAGGCTTTAATTATCATATGACTACCACGACACTTGAATTTAGCCCACTGTGTTCTGCAGTTGAATCATTTTGTTTAAAAGAAAGCTTTCATTTTGTTTACATTATAAATGTTGCTTTGGGCTCTGAATACTTAATGAGAAAATTAATGAAAGACCAAAAACGGAAGCGCATAATGTTTTCTATATATTTAAACTTCAAAAACATTCAAAGATTCTTTTATATGAAACTACGAATTCTAAAAATTTTAAACATTGGCGAATCTTGTTTCTTGTGTGTATGAGCGTATTTCTGAGCCCTGAATTTTCTTAAAACTTTAATTTACTCATGTAAATATAAAATGACTTGATAAAAACGGTATCAAACAACAATGTATATAAAATAATTCTTAAACATCTTTTTTTTTATTAGAGCTTTTCTCATGCATTTAAATTTAATAAATATTTCGTTCATCTCCAAGCATCTTGCAGTTATTTATTTTAGTATGATTTTTAATATTTTATGTATAATAGAGAATCCGATAAAATTATATAAAGCAAAATAAAATGAACTTAGAACAATACATCACTGAAAAATATTCTTAGAAATCTATGACAAAAAACATCGAATGTAGGCATGCCAATACTCATCATTACTACGTGCAACAGTGACCTAAAACCATGAAATACATAAGAGTGGAGTTGAGGGGTTCAATTCCACATACACTTAGATTTTTTTTTAATTTTTAGAATAAAAATGACGTATCAGCGCTTTCGTATATGTTTTTTTTTTTAAATATAACCCTACCCCATCGCTATAAAAGTAGTCACTGTCTTAAACTGTAATACTTTCTCATTGAGATAAAAACTGGATTGAGCTAATTTTATTTTTCAATTCCTACTATTAACTCACACTCTCTATTTATTTATTTATTTATCTTGGTGGAATTTTGAATCGCGTTAATAAAGTACATTTTAAAGCGCTCGATTGAGCTGAAATTTAATATACATGATTATTTTGGATGACAATACAATAATTTAATTATAATTAATAAAAATGAATTGATTAAAACTAATTATTTAAAGAATTACAAATACAGCCATGTTGGCGACTTGTGTCAAAACTTGAAAAGTTTTTTTCTCTCACGTTTTAAAGCATTCAGTTTGTGATGTACCTCCCCTTGAAAGTACATCTCTCGAAGTATCAGCGTGAGAGCTAGAGGTGTAGGATTAACGTAAGAACTAGAATCAAACATTATCTTAATATGACTTTATTAAGATATTCAAATTTAAACTTTGAACAAATATAATATAACTACTTAATGAGAGAATCTACGATGACACAATGCGCAACACACACAATATAATACAGACCTATATCAATAATTGAGAGAACCGCCTAATCTTCAAATATAATTATAGTAAGTAATCAATCCTACCTTATATTATTCCGTAATAAACTTGTCTTTATCTACAGTGGTATGCAGCCGTACATTTAACTTCTAATCAATCATCAATATGTTTATCAACGACACGTAGAACTTGAATCTTTGAACAGCGAACTTCGATAATCATCCAATACCACAACGCACGTTAATTGTCGAACATTCCTTTACACTACCATTACATTGCCATCATTGCCATCTCGCTTACTCTAAGATCCTATATTTATCCTATATTATTTACATCTCTTTTCTTGGATTTGGTTGGAAAAGAGTTGCCATTAATTCTGGCCCCAAGAACCCAAAGGACTTGTTAAAGAAAGACGCGTAAGTCGTCACAAGTTGAACTACAATTTTATATACACGATTATTTTTTATGACAATACGATACTTTAATGATAATGAAAAAAAATTAATTACCACTTAATGTTGTGATTCTGTCCTATGTATACACATATTTATATTAATTGTATCTATTTAATTAAAAGTAACTAAAATAAATTTTTTCTTTGTTGATTTAAGTAGGAATTGACTTAATTTTTTTTTATATTACTTGCTTTCACATTACAGTATAAAAAGTTTTCTAATACAAAAAAAAACCCTTCCTAATTTCATTACAAAATTTACCATTAATACCTTTGTCATTTTTAAAATTGCAAAAACAGAATAATTTTTCGATACTTTTTTTAAACATTCTAATTAGACTTAACATTTTATGAAAATAACTTTCCCCTCATATCTTACTATCATCACCTCTTCACTGCTCTTCAAAATTACCAAATCTGATGTCAATAACCCATACATATCCTATCGAATTTCAAAGCAATCATCCAATCAACTGAAATCCAAACTCTTACCTTTGGCTTAAAATTGTGTCGAAAGTTCAAAATGTAATAAATTTTCACCATAATACCATTCTAATACATTTGATAGGTTAGTTCCGCTACTACATAAAAATAAACAACAAAGACATCAATGAAAAGATCGTAGTTGGTATGCACATTTCATACAGTCATATTTTATGTAAGATTAATCATCTTATTTGTTTTAATTATAATGGAAATGATTCGTAAATTATAAGGAGCGAAGTCAGTTAAGAGAGAGAGAGAGATACACGAGCACCCGTTTTATGCCTCACCGAACGGTAATATAAATAGACCCAACTGAGGTAAGAACGAAGCAATATCGCGTAAAAAAAAAGGTCAATGTTAATTTAACTTCATACATTTTATTGAGGTTGCATTTCATTGTTTTGAACATTAGCACCATTCTAGAAGTGTATTTTTTTCGCCCTTTATTTGGTAATGTTTTCCAAAGCGTAATATTTCGAATTTAGACAATCAAATTCAGATCAGTGAAATCATAATGCTATTGTTTTTACATGACTGGGAATTTTTTTTTCGCTTGTTTGTTTCGATGATATATTTTCGTCAGATATCGTATCAATTTCGATTGCCATTGGTTCCACGTAGAAACTGAACATCATGTCTGTATTCAGAATTTCAAGAACTTCGTGGTTTAGTTGTTTATTAACAGCTTTAGGAAACAAGAGGCTATTGACGACGGACTTCGTCATGGGCTAAATTCATGTATAGTCATAATCACAAGATAATTGCAGTTCCGTGTTTCAAGCCAATCAGTTCACGCGCTTCGATGTTGCCAACTTTTGCTTCTTACAGAAACTTTCTTTACAAAAGGGGATATTTGTCGACAGTATTAGCGCATTCAAGTAAACAAAATGCACTTGATTTAAAAGGTACTGTGGCAGTAACTAAATAAGCCAGTAACAGCCTCCGGACAGGAGTGGTCACTTTTGTATGGTGGTATGTTACGTGCTTACGAATCCGTAGATCTCGGATTCTATCCTCTGACATTAGTGACTTTGGCTGAAAAGAAAAACGCAAAACCTTCTGATGTGTCGGGGTGCCATCTACCTGAAAAGAAGAGCAAGCAAAGTCATCAGACTCATTTGACGCAGCAAAACAAAGTCGTCAGATTCACTTGACGCAGCAAAGAGTCGTTAGACTCACTTGACGCAGCAAAAAGTCGTTAGACTTACTTGAAGCAGCAAAAAGTCGTTAGACTTACTTGACGCAAATGTAACAACTCACACACTCGCCATAACAACAAAATATCTCATTTGTTCACCTATCCACCGACTCACTGGTGGGGGAGTACTGTGGCGGTAACTAAATAAGCCAGTAACAGCCTCCGGACAGGAGTGATCACTTTTATCTAGTAGTTGTTACGTGCTTACGAATCCATAGGTCGTGAGTTCTAATCTCCGGCAGTACTAATATAATATAAGAATTTCTTTTTTGTTTTAATTTTGAAACTTTTTTTGAGGAATCTTAAGACATGAAGGCCTTAATCTGGATTTTGCAAATACAAGTCTAATGTCTGCTTTGAATTCAACAGAAAACACGTGATTATATTTATCATGTAATAGTCAGGAATTCGGCCCATTGTCAAATAAATAAATATGTATTGCATAGTAAGTAAATAAGTAAATATGCATATTATCTAATATTCATATTGTTATACAAAATTTGGTGAAAACATTGAGGCGTATTGAAACATATCAGAGGGGAAAAAAAAGAAAGACATATTGATATCATCAACTTTCACTAAAATCTATCCATGCGGTTAATAAATATTTAATATTTGGCTAACCAAGAGTTTCAGATCCACACCTACCGTTCGAAATATTTTCCTCGGATAACTGAAACCCGTTTTTTCAAGCATGTAATAGGGTGTTTAAAAGTGCAAGAAAATATTGACACTTTCTCTTGTCTACATCTCGATATGCTTTTACAATTTTTAGAAGTGAATAAATAATATTTTTTCTTATTGTTTTTTATCGACTTTACATATGCTTTGAACTTATTAAATGAATATTTTCTATCCGATCCGACAAGGAAATGCATTGTGAAAAAAAAACAATCTACAGAAAATGAAAACATATTTTTCTCTGGTTAAAGGTTGAATTCCTTTGTCTTGAATATATATATAAAAATCTTAAATGCTGCTACTAATTTCAATATTATAATAATCATTCTTAATAGTTAAATTGCTAAATAGATTAAGGTTTTATTACACGTGCAAATTTTAGGTCTAAGTAGTTTTCAATCTCGGTTTATTTTTTAAATTGTTTTCTTTCATTATTATGTATAAATTTTCTACTGAAGAGGAAGGAAGGTTAGGATTCTATAAACCAAGCTTAACACTACTTCACTGCCCTAAGTCGGAAACAACATTAGAAAAAAAAACAGTTTTCCATTTTGGTCAATTTACTGTTTTTATATTGGTTCGTTGTTCTTGGTTTTCGGTTTGAATTACGACTTTCTCTGTTATGTAGAACATTTGATTTGTCGATCATTACTTATATTTATTATATAGATAGAGACAAAACATGTACTATAAGAAAATGATAGAAATAAATGGAACATATGTACATTAACATGCTTTTTAATTAGTAATTTAATTAATCTTTATTTAATCTATCTCGAACTTTAAAGCACAACATACTAAGAACTTTCGGAACAGGTAACTTTTTAATTTTTTTAAAAAAAATTATACTGAAACTTAATATATACACGCTGAAATTTTTTAACCATTAATATTTACAGTATCTGTAAAATCGCAGTAAAAACGGGGTGGGGACTTTTTGTATTCTGATGGCTCAATTTAAATAGAAGAGAGAATTTCAAGAGAAAAAATAAAATATTTCTTGATGTAAAAAGGCGTAATTAATATAAATCTTTTGAAATTTTTATACACATACGAATTTTATTCTATATTCTTGAGTATCTCTTGTTATGAAATTGTCTTTAAACTAGCATTCTATACACATTCAAATGAGGAAAGCATAAAATTATTTTTTAATATTGATTATGGAAAAATGTCTAATGGAGTAGTCTGTCATCATGTCAATCTTTTTTTATGACAATTAATAGAAATTAAAACATATTTATTTGGATAAAAAAATCCTTTTATAATTATAATTTTTTTTTGAAACTTTAAAGGATATAATTACCAAACTATTTTCTTTTAAAGAAATTTTCTTAAGAATGTATAATTTTGCTCTTTTTTTCCTGTTACACATATGTTTCTGTACTTACTTTCCCTTTTACAGATAAATTTTTTTGGTTGCTGACAGTCATATTATCCAGTTTTTCGTGAAACAATGTTTTTTAACAATCAATTTTCTAATAATTAGGTTTTTTAAATGTTATTTTAAATGTCTGTTCCAAAGGTGCTTGAAAATTACAATCGAAGACATAAATATATCTTCAACTTACATTTTTGTGTGTCCTCTAGTTTCTCTTCCGGTAATGATTTGGGGGAGTTCAGTTCCAAGTTCTTTGAAAGATGCACCCATGGAGTAGATTTGTGAGGCATGTGCCCGTGGGGGCCCAATTCTACATTATCTACGCGACCTGTTTCTGTAGGAAATAACGAAGAACCAGACATATCATTCATCTTAATATCTCTTTATTAAGATCTTAACTTATTCACTACACACAATGATAATAATAATTATAGGATCTGAAGTGAGAAGACACAATTCGAATTACCAAATAATCGCGTAATTGACCACTATATCTAACTTTACAGCTTACGACTAATCTCCTTAATACACGTAGTTCCTTATATCTTAATTGAAGAGTCTTGCCGCTATATATCTTGGATAAACAGCAATTTGCTTGATCATAACTGACGTGGCTTTAGTCTTTGTGGAATGGTATCCATCTTTAACTTGATAACACAGATACTGGTAGATTAACTCTTGAACTCGGGATTTCCTCTCACTTTAACTTAAGCGTTTGTAAACATAGACCTCGTATATTCACTTCATATAGCCACCCCGTGAACGCTTAACTTCAATTATTTATAAGATTCTTACTAACGTTTCCTAATAAACGTCTCACGTTTTTCTTCTGGATTTGGTTGGAAAGAATTGCCATTCTGGCTCCAAAGAACCCCAAAAGGACATTAGTAAGAATCGCGATGAAAGCCCGTCACAAATTTAACAGGTGAAGTTTGAAAAATGAAATTATTGTCCACGAATTCGATTAACATCATTGTTCTTTAAAATTCATCAATATTGTGAAGTCATTTTGATCAAATAGTCATTTGTGACATTGGCAATCGTATACATAAAGAAGAATACATTTAAATTTTTCTTTTAGAATCAATCTTTTTTAGAATTAAACAAAATCTAGGAGAATTGGAGTTAATTTTATTTTTTTCAATCAATGAATGTTTACCGATATAAGGAGAATCTTGGATTTAAGCTGAATTTATCGCTTTTGCATGATCTTCATTGTAATAAGAAAACAAGAAATGTATTTAAATTTAAGTCATTTTGTAAATTACCTTCATTTAAACCCTACAGGAGCATAACATTTTACAGTTCTAAAGTATGGTAATATACCGTAAATCGTTTTTGAATGTAACATCGAATGTAATGATGAGGAGGGGAAATCACAGAGAGAAAGTTTCATTTACATTTAATTCGATTTTTTGAGGTAAAAGGGGCATTTTTTTTAAAAAATTTTCATTTAAGTTTTATGAAACGAAGCATTTAACTTTTTTTAAAAAAAGATTGTTCAAAATAGATAAATTGTTTTTTAAAATATTAATTTTAGAGACAACACCCAGCTGTTGTATGCTCCTTGAATTGTACCAATTCTCAAAATTTGTAATAAGAGTGTGTGATGATGGTGACTAAGATTATTATTATAAAAGTGTTTAGATATTTAAGCGCATTTTTTTACGACTAAACCATATTAGCACTCAGAAGAAAACTATAAAACTTCATTAATTTTTAAAATTCTATTTTTCATTGTACTTCCTGCTATTCAAATAAGTAATATTAAATTTTGAGAACATATTAGAACTTATGATATTTATGTTCACATAATATATTCGTTATTCATTTACTGAGGAATTTTAATATCTATGCAAATATCCTTCCCGCAAAGGCTCCTAAAGTTGAAATTCTTTGTTAATTGAATTTTAAGCATTTATCTACCGCTTGCACGAGTTAGTATCAAGTTAGGAAAATCTCATAAAAATGAAAATGAAAGAAGTTACAGATATTTTTTTTCAGACTATCAAAAACTTTATCAAATTGATAAAGATATCGTCACATAATATTAAAGAATAGAACCTCAGTTTGGAATATTTTTTAAGGTATTTAAGTACTTCAACATTAATATTACGTCCTGTGTTCTCCATTTATGAACTCTGGACAATTAGTGTTATTCTATTTTGTATTATGAGTACGAATCTTGAAAGGATTAACTCCAATTTATTGCACTTCTTGAAACAGATATGCATCTTACAACAATAAAGACTTTACGGCACAAAAACAAAGACAACACACAAAGCGTGGCAGCCGGCGGATTACAATATTGCAGAGAGGCTAGAGCAGAAGAGAAGAGACCGCGCGATTTCCAGATCTCGGTATTTATAGGCAACGGGACATCACCTGATTTTAGGAGGTGGATGGAGATAGTTTCTTAAGTCCCCGGTAGGCGGGTAACCAATTAAAATAATTACATGGTTGTCCTGAAGGACTGGACGTTAATAATTCAACAGCTATTACAGATTATTCGAATTATTACACACACACACACATACACACACACACACACACATTCATTCGGTATATATATATATATATAAAATATATAGTCATACAAACATTAAACACCCAACGAAGCGGGTGGGTAATGGTTATTCCGATTAAACTGAATGGAATTTTTTGATTTTATTTTTCGGATTTAATGGGTAACAATCGGCGGGTAAAAATATCGTGTATATTTAATGGTTCAACGAATTGCACCATTAAATATGACCCTTATTATATTAAATATAAATGCAATGGACACAGTTTTACTGCTTCTTGTGGTTTCTGACCTATGCTATAAAACTGATCCCAATATAATTCCTGTAGCTGATATATAGAATGTTTTTTTTTTCCAGGTATAGAAGTTTACGTTGGCATAACTTTCCAAGATGGCGACCGATTTAACAGCTGTCAAGTGATTTATTCTCAGTTTGGTTTGGCAATTCATCAAAACGATCATCAAGCCAGGCGTAGATTCGTCGAATGGGCCCAAAACGAGATTGTCGTTGTTCCCGATTTTCATAAGCGAATTTTGTTTAGCGATGAAGCGCACTTCTGGTTGAATGGCTACGTCAACAAACAAAACTGCCGCATTTGGAGTGAAGCTAATCCACAAGTGTATGTCGAAACACCGTTACATCCAGAAAAACTGACTGTTTGGTGCGCTTTATGGACTGGTGGAATCCTTCTTCAAAAACGATGAAGGCCACAACGTTACAGTCAATGGTGATCGGTATAGAGCCATGATTACTAACTTTTTCATTCCTGAATTGAACAATCATGATGTCCAGGAGCTGTGGTTCCAACAAGACGGTGCAACAAAACGTGTCTTTCAATAAATCGATTGTGGCACAGCTCGTGCCACAATCGATTTATTGAAAGACACGTTTGGTGCCCGCCCAATTTCACGTTTTGGACCTGTGAATTGGCCTCCAAGATCTTGGGATTTAACACCGCTAGACTATTTTCTGTGGGGCTAAGTAAAGTCATTGGTCTATGCGGATATGCCATCAACGCTTGACCATTTGGAAGACAACATTCGCCGTGTTATTGCCGATATACGGCCACAAATGTTGGAAAAAGTCATCGAAAATTGGACATCCAGATTGGACTACATCCGAGCCAGCCGTGGCAGTCATATGCCAGGAATCATATTTAAAATGTAATGCCACAAGAGTATCTTTCGAATAAAAAAAATTCATGTCAATCGAATAATACATCGTTGTTTTATTGCAATTTAAAGTTCTATACCTCTAAAAAAAACACCCTTTATTTTCTTGGCGAACTTTTCCGATCTGAGCTTTCCGCTTAATTTCCCGCATAATTTTAATTTTATACTTGTTAGTTCAATGGTTTTGTAGAACTTAATAGTTTTCCAATGGAAAATGCACATTTTTTTTATTTGTGGACAAAAAACCCCCATAATGAAGTAGAGGGAAAATTTATCAACATATCAGTAGAGAATCGACGTTAAAATCTATGTGTAAGCAAAAACAGCTCCCCTAAATTTTAGGTTGCAAATTCACGCACAATACACAGGATTTCTCACACAGTTATCAACTTTTTAATGTCTTTCAGAACAATATTGAGTAAATATATTAATATTACATTAATTTTTATAACAAATACAATACTTATTGACTTTGCATAATGTACCCAAAGCATGTTGATCTGCTTTAAATATTATTTTAAGATATATTCTGTGTGTGTGTGGAATAGGGTACCCGAAGCACCTTATAGTTCTAAGAGCTCCTTTACACGAAAAAGTTTCAAAGACATCTTTCATGGTCAAGATTCAACGTTATTTTACGTTGAGCTTGACCATACCTGGAACGCTATACAACTTCTCCCCCTTCAAAAAAAGAAAGAAAGAAAGAACTAGCATTTCTTTTTCCAGTTTTACAACTGTGACCCTCCCAAACTTCCAATCCTTATTGCATTTCCCCTTTAGAGAAAGGGGAGGATTCTACTGTAGGAAATACTAGGGAGAGATATTTATTGCCTTTTTGGAAACCTTTAGACAAATATTTGAATCAAAACCCTCGCAATAGCCACCGCCATCTAGACGTCATGTAAGGTATTAAAATCCCCGACGAGGTCTACACTAAAACTGCCACCTTAATTTCCTTATCCATGCCAATGTTAGGATTTAAAGCGCACTAGTCCCACTACAAGAGGATCTTTGAAAGTGGCCTGATCCCACAATCCATCGGTTACGTGGTCGTTTCGTAATAGCACAGTCCAACGCAATCTTTGATTACATAATATAATGATATAATTATTTCTTAATCAAAGCTCTTTCTAATTATTATGCAAGTGTAAGCTCTCACATACTAAAAAGAATCGTACACTGAATTTTTAATTCATTAAACGCTAATTTGTCGAAATCATAAAGGTAATTTGAAATCGCATTTCAATAGATTAAACCGTTTGCTGTTGTCGTTACTGCGCAATCTTTATATTCTTTTTTTTTAAAGAAACCGATTGCAATTTATTTTTAGATATTTCTAATTCTATATTTAGTTATTTATGATTTGTTTTGAAAGCTGAAGTCATATCTCGTTCCTGAAAAGTATTATGTAAACGTCTCAAAAAAAAGATTTATTTGAAAATTTAAAAAAAAAATGCAGCTGATGTATTGTTATTAAAATTTTTTAGGTGCATGATTGAAATATATTTCTTAAAATAGACGTTATACACGCTCTTCATTCTTAGTAGTTGATTGATCGTTTTGTTGAAATTTCCGTCAGTCGCGAGAACTACTCAACTCTTAAGAAAGGAATTCTACAAAATAAGAAAATAAATTGGGAATTTTTTTACTATTTCGTTACCTCGAGATTGTCCATTTTTTTTTATCAAGTGTTAAGTTTCCTATAAGCCAGATAATCCATATTATTTATATATGTACATATTTCCCTTTTAAATGAAACTCATTAAATATATTTGGTTTCTAAAAACAAACATGTAACAAACAATCGATGAACTTCATTGCTATCAAAATTTCAATATTTTGGAGAATTTTAATGAGGAAAATAATTTTTTGTGTTCTATTTATACATATATTTAGCTATATATTTCAAACCCTTCATATATATTTATCATTACAGCTTAAACTTTAATTATTTCTGTATTCGATTATTGTGCTTCTTTACATATTTTGATGTTTTTATGCGCAAAAAAATAAATATTCCAAAATTACATATCGACGTAAAAAAAAAATAAACAAGATATAAAGTTTTGTTTGTTTTTCGCTAACTTGATAATTTAAATAAATATGAATTTTTGAAATAATAACTGTAAACATATTCTTATAACACAAAAAGAAATATATCCTTCAAAAGTTCTTGAGAATTAACTACACAACCTTAATATTTTTTTATTCTTACAGTTTAGAGTTTTTTATGAAGGATGTGTGGGACATTTTAAAATGCGATGAAAATCGCTTAACGCAAAATTGAATAGACTGAAATATTTTTCGCGTTAAAAGAATTCCTTGCTAAAAGATATAAAAAAAATCATGCATCAACAAAATTAAGTTTATTAGAGTTTATTTTACTTACATAGATATGTATATACGCATATATTTAATATAAAAATCAATGAAACTAAAACATTCACAAGAACTTAATGAAAATTAATACAAAATGTCCAAATTTTTTTGAAAAACAAAACATTTATTGAGTTTTTGGAAACTAATTTGATTTTTTTTTTGCATTTTTTGTAGCATCAAATTATCAACAAATTGTTCTATATCATCTATTTTGTTATTCATTTCACCATTGGAATGTGCGCCTAAATAATTGCGCATACTTTCCATGATGTTTTTAATTTCGGATAACGTAGGAACAGGAAATGCATTATTAATTCCATTTTCATCGACGGAATCTGCATCAATGATATTTTTTTAGCTTTGAACAAACTCCAAAATGTCTTTTTCTGCCATAATTAGGTCTGTACACACATTACATCACATCACCACAGTCCAATCCGGCTGGTGCTTTCCGTATTTTGTTCGTTCCCAGAAGGGAAATCTTTTCATGTTAAACGATTTTCGTTTCGAGTTAGGAAAAAAATGCATGCAAATGCATATTTTGTCGGAAGCGTTGCATTATTTCGTGTTAACCCATCTTTCGTCTTAAGGTTTCCGACTACGTTCTGAACCGTTATTTTGCAAAAGCGTATAAATGGATAATATTTATGGTATTAAGAGTCACTTAGATTACAAAATGTATATAAAATTGTATTAAAATATTATTACAATAAAAAAGTTATTTAAGTACAGTATTTTGGCAAAAAATTAAAATAACCTTTTTTCAAAATATTCTCCTTTTGTGAAAAATGCTTCTAAAGGGTGTTTTTTAAGAGGTATAGAACTTTAAATTGCAATAAAACAACGCTGTATTATTCGATTGACATGAATTTTTTTTTATTCGAAAGATAATCTTGTGGCATTACATTTTAAATATGATTTCTGGCATAGGACTGCCACAGCTGGCTCGCATGTAGTCCAATCTGGACGTCCAATTTTCGATGACTTTTTCCAACATTTGTGGCCGTATATCGGCAATAATACGGCGAATGTTGTCTTCCAAATGGCCAAGCATTTGTGGCTTATCCGCACAGACCAATGACTTTACATAGCCCCACAGAAAATAGTCTAGCGGTGTTAAATCATAAGATCAGGAATGAAAAAGTTAGTAATCATGGCTCTATACGGATCACCATTGACTGTAATGTTGTGGCCTTCATCGTTTTTGAAGAAGGGTTCCACCAGCCCATAAAGCGCACCAAACAGTCAGTTTTTCTGGATGTAACGGTGTTTCGACATACACTTGTGGATTAGCTTCACTCCAAATGCGGCAGTTTTGTTTGTTGACGTAGCCATTCAACCAGAAGTGCGCGTCATCGTTAAACAAAATTCGCTTATGAAAATCGGGAACAACGGTGTAAGGAACAGCTGCCTGCACCTGGCAACAGGTCGAACGAGAGACGATATAGAGAAAAGGATCTAGCAACGACGGAGGAGAAAAAGGTCGGAACGGGAGAGAAGTGAGGTTGGCGAAAAAAGCCGGGGTCGTGAAAAGTAGACACGGCTGGACGATGTATGGTAATCCTGTAACATCTGAATATATTCTTGATTTTAAGAAATGTCCCATAGAAGGTATGGAATAAACAGTGGGACCAAATCCTGTCTGCAATTATTTTCTTGTCACAATTCGAACACGGTCGGAAAAGAACTCACGAGTTTACACTGGTGTCAGAAGTGCGGTGCAATGGAGCAGAATTTAAATGAAAAAAAAATATTTCAAATTGATCGGTGTTTGTACTACATAATTGTGAACAAGGTTCTAGTGGACATTCGGTTTGAAAGGAAATTTTTAACAAGGAAATAGAATCCTGCTGTGTATCTTCAAGTTGATGACCACGTGCATCCCGGGAATTGCCTTGCAGCAGTTTCAAGTGAAAAAAAAAACAAGACCTTCTTCATATGGAGTTTTACCATCACCTGCCGAGTTGGGATATGAACGAACAGATGTCGTATTTTTCTTCATTTTCTGATGAATGGAGCCGTGATCTGAAAAGTGTTCAAGTACTGAAACAGCTTTCATGTCGAGGTAGGTGGCTATTGTTCCCCTAAGTTAAAATATTGTGTGAATATTTAAAAAAGTAATGGGATGCAGTCATATTTAATTTGTTTTTTAAAAAATAAAATAGAAAAAGCAGATATATCTGAAAAAAAGAAAAGTTCATTGGTTTATTGCAATATTCTATGTTGTTGGATTATTGTGTAGATGAAATAAGAAAATTGTGTACTTATTTTACCTGGAAATGATAGGGTATCATTTTAAATGTTGTAAAATATGGTATTTAGAGTTCTAGTGTTAAACTATAATTTCTTTTTTTATCATCATTCTTTACTTTTTTTGAAGTTGTCTCAAAAAATTAAAATCTGGGTATAGAAAGTGTTTTGCATAACAATTCAGTTTGCAGAATTTTTTAAAAAAAGAGTTAGATTAATTTATCTTGAAATAATGGTTGCGAAAAATGTATGTTTGAGTGGGTGAAAAATATCCATTAAAAAAAATGTGTATATGTATTTCAAGTAGACGGATTTCCTGTTAAAATGTTGTAAATAAGAGATTTTGTAGGTTATTTATGACTCAGAATGTGGCATGTTTTTTTTTAATATTAAATGATTGTTTTTCATTTTAAGCAAAAGTTTTGCAATTTGTCAGTTAGTTGATAGTTTAATGCAATCTGAGGTTATTTCCTTTGCTCGTAATTTAGGATGTATATGTATATTGGTTTTTTGTTTCCTGCATAGGACTCTTCTTTTAATTAAAAAAAAAAGAAACTAAGAGTAGATTTATGATTTGAGCTAATGTATGTTGTTAATTGTGTTTTTTTTTTTTTGAAAAAGGTTCTGCGTTCTGATTAATAACAAATAACTGTGTCGCATATAAGTTTTATTGTAAACATATTTCGTATTGTGTTTCTGGAATTTGAGTACTCTTAGAAAAAACGAGTAGAATTTTTCTTGCTTGTTAAATATATAGTACTAGGTCATTTAAGTGTTTGTAGTTAAATTTGTCAGAAGGTAATTTGGCATTAGGTTTAGCTTGATTAAAAATGGCATTTCTCATTAGAAGTAAGAAAATTGACTTAATTCAATTAGCGCGGACTTAGATGAGTCACCTGATCCGTCTATGTCTAAAATTGTTTTAAGGAATTTAATAATCTCTAGTAAATATTACAAGGAGGAAGAGGCAAAAGAGTTATTGGAAGTTATTACAGCCGAAAGGTTAGAGACAGAACAGCGGCAAAAACTAGAACAACAAGAACAATTATCAATTGAAAAATTACGCTTGGAAATGGAATTATCTAGGATCGCTAATCAGAGTGCTAATCAAAATAATGGTCAAACCTCACGTGTAAAATCTTTAGATGAAATAGTTAAAATGGTTAGGCTCTTAACTGTAAAGGTACCCAATAAATCAGACGGGTGGGAATATTTCTTTTCTAGTCTTGAAAAGGCTTTCGCTAGTGAAATGGTTAGCGACGAGTTAAAACCGAAGGTTTTGTTATGCATGTTAGGAGACAAAGTGTCAAACTTATTAGTTAACCTAGGCGAAGAAGAATTAAAAGATTACGAATCTTTAAAACAGGTTGTGCTCAAGGAGTATGAACCCTCACCAAAAATATGTTTAGAAAATTTTAGAAAGGCCAAACGTAACTCTGACGAAACTTTCTCTCATTTCGCGTCCCGTTTAACATCGATGTGGTTATACTACTGTAAGTTAAGAGAAGCGAATGATTTTGAGTCAGTTAATCAACTGATCGTAGCAGATAAAATGTTTGAAATGTTGGATTCTGAGACGGCGACGCATATTGGTGTGCTCCAAGGGGAAGAATAGTACAAACCCAGGGACTTGGGCAAACAATGTGATATATTTTATGCTTCCAAAGGGAAATCCTACGATGAACCTGAGAGAGCTAAATGGAATGATAGTGAAAAGAGAAGTTTTAATGGTAGTTGGGGTAAACAGCCATTTGGGGAGAAAAGTTAGATAATTTTTCTTCTAGGAAAAACTTTGATAAGGGTCAAGTAACTGAAATTAAAAATTCGCTTGTTTCACCTGCGGATCAGATAAACATTTTAAGCGGGATTGTTCGAAAAACAAAGAGGTAGATAATAAAAGACTTAATGAGAATAAGGTGTCAACAGAAGGGACGGAATTGGTAGATGGGACGGTAGCTGCTAGAGTTGATGTGCTAGGTAAAGTCATTCCTAGACGGGCTATTGAAGACAAATTAAGTAAATTAGTGAAAACATCTATCAGTGTAGATGGGAAGTTAGTCCATGCTTTATTGGATTCTGGTACGGAAATTACTGTTATCAAGAAAGACTTAGTTCCTGGAATCTCGGTTGAAGGAGCTTCCACGATTTATTTGAAAGGTATTTTCGGTCCAGCGGTTAAATGTCCTTTAGTATATGTTCCAATTGGTCTTGTTACCGGTGGCCAGGTTGATGTGGTGCACCAGCAAGTGTTATGTGCTTTGGCAGAAGTTTTGGTAGAAGACGTGTTGCTTCCACCAGAGGTTTTGGATATGTTGGGAGGAGCCCAGAGTGAAGAGAATTCACTGGCTCGAAGCTCTCAGGACCTGAGGGTTGACTCAGGAAATGTAGATGAAACCGAGGTTTCATTGGGTATTCTGCCAGAGAAAGCACAGGAGCACATTGAGGATTCTCAAAGGAATATTACTTCATGTCGGAATGAAGTGGGAACATTGGGTACTAAGGATGAGGAGGTGACCGCTGAGATGGATAAAGGAAGCATGGTGGCTGATAGTTTTCGTTCCGAACAGGAGTGTTGTGCTGAGTTAGCATTGGTTTGGAAGCAGGCTAAGGAAGGCAAAGGAAACTACTATGAAGTAGATGGATATCTATTTCATAGAGATAAAATACTCGGGGAGAGTATTGGGCAACTGGTAATTCCGAAATGCAGAAGAACGGAGGTGTTGAGACTAGCGCATACTTCCGTGTTCAGTAGTCACATGGGTCCCAAGAAGACGCTTGAACGAATCGAGTATTCTTTCTTTTGGGAGGGTCTAAGTTCCAATGTGAAGAAATTTTGTGAATCATGTAAAGAGTGTCAGCTCACTCGATCGGTTAGGATTAAAGACCGATCATCTAGTACACCTGTGGCAAGGCCTGAATTGCCATTTGAGGTGGGGAATATGGATCTGATAGGTCCAATTGATCCGCCAAGCTTAAAGGGACATAAATATATTTTACGTCTGGTTGATCAGCACACTAGGTGGGGCGAGGCTGTGCCGTTGACTAGTCTCAGTGCGAAGGTAACCTGTGAAGCTTGGTTAAACATATTTTCGAGAACCGAGATTTATCTTTTGTCGAAAAGGGGAGGTTTTGTAGAAAAGAATAGCGCAGCATCGTGGGTCACGGTACTGGATTTGTGGAAGTGGTATTTCTGTCGTTCTCTCACGAAGAATTATGCCGCATGCTTTATGTCGTTTGGAATTTGCATGACTAAAAAAGTGAGGTTTAAGATTGAATACACTTCTTATGGATGTAATTTAACGGCTCAGGTTTTAAGAATGTTAGAGCAGTTTGTTATATCTCGAATAGTCGATATAGACCTTCTGATGCAAATTTGGAAAAATCGTGTAAAGCGAATTAACTTTGTATTAGGATGGGTTGGGTCGGAAATCATACTGGCCAAAGGCAAATTAGAGCCGTAGGAAAGTTTACTGTGTACTTAATATAGATTTAGTGAACTCATTGAGCATTCATTCATGAGTTAATGAAATAAACATTGTCTAGATTAAGATAAAAACTGTAATGTATATATTTAGTGTTGTTTTTTTTTGTATAATGTGTTTTCCATGTATCTGTTTGCAATCCCATTGCAGTTTAGATCTTTCTGGGAACATAGTCACTTATTTCAATTGGGTGAACTATTCATATTATTTCATGTGTTTGTATTAAGGAACTTTCACTAGAACAATCATCAAGACTTTCGACTGTTGCAATTATTGTGTGTTCTGTTTGTGGATTTTCTGTGTCACGGTTTGTGAATTTTCTGTTCCTGGTGTCTGATATGGTAAAATCAGCCACAAGGGGCAAATTTTACTCTTAGGTGGGGCGTGTAAGGAACAGCTGCCTGCACCTGGCAACAGGTCGAACGAGAGACGATATAGAGAAAAGGATCTGGCAACGACGGAGGAGAAAAAGGTCGGAACGGGAGAGAAGAGTGAGGTTGGCGAAAAAAGCCGGGGTCGTGAAAAGTAGACACGGCTGGACGATGTATGGTAATCCTGTAACATCTGAATATATTCTTGATTTTAAGAAATGTCCCATAGAAGGTATGGAGTAAACAGTGGGACCAAATCCTGTCTGCAATTATTTTCTTGTCACAATTCGAACACGGTCGGAAAAGAACTCACGAGTTTACAAACGGCAATCTCGTTTTGGGCCCATTCGACTTATCTACGCCTTGCTTGATGATCGTTTTGATGAATTGCCAAACCAAACTGAGAATAAATCACTTGACAGCTGTTAAATCGGTCGCCATCTTGGAAAGTAATGCCAACTTAAACTTCTATACCTGGAAAAATAAACACTCTTTATTATAATGATATTTTGCCTGTATATAGCTCAGACCTCTGTATAGAGGCTCAAATAGAATTTTTGAAATATATAACTTAGAAGTGGGTTTATCCATGTTTTACAAGAGAGGGTAGAAATTTTAAGAAAAAAAAACGCCGATAATTATTTCAATGGGTTGTAACTCTGAAAATAATGTAAATTTTTCAAAAATCATTATTGAGCCTCCGTACAGAGGTCTGAGATATATACAGGCCAAATATTATTATAATAGAACCATTTTTTACAAAAGGAGAACATTTTGAAAAAAGGTTATTCTAATTGTTTGCCAAAATATTGAATTAAAAAAATTTCTTTTTGTCAAAATGTCCTTAAAACAATTTTATACATGTATTCTAATGTAAGTGACTCTAAATATCATGCAAATTATCCATTTATGCGCTTTTTTAAAATCACGGTTCCGAACGTAGTCGGATACCTTAAGCTTTTTCGCGTTAAACGTATTTTACTGTACCTAGATTTTTCAATTAGAAATCCTTTTAACCTACAAAATTAAAACAATCAAACCAATACCTATTCATGAACGAAAGTATTATAAGTTTCATCCACAAAAATCTTACGAATAAATTACAGCAATAATAGAATTGAAGTTTATATTGGAAGAAGTATTCAACCCCCCAAAAAAACTAGGTCGATAAGGGCAAATCGACAAAATTTTTCATTCGCAATCTTTTCAAGAAAAATAACTTCAAACACAATAGCAATCTGAAATAAAGAAAAAGAGGTGTAAATTTAATCCTTCGCGGCTGAAATAATTCTTTGAAAAACTTGTATGGGAAAAACAATAATTCATTACAAAAATAAAATTATAATGCTTTTTAAAAAGAGGAAAAAGGGTTCATGATGGATTGTCTTATAATCAAAGTAAAGGACTAATTCTGAAAGATTAAAATTTTACTAATTAAGAAAGTATACTAAAACATGTAAAATAGTAATTTCAAAAATAAGGTTTAACGAAAAAATGTTGCGTTCATCGAATTTAGAAATACTTCAGAAAAGAAACGTGTTTCCTTTATCTGCAGATGCATCATTAATTATAATGATTAATTATTATAATATTTTTTTTAAAAAAAAGAGAGATTAAAAGCGTTTTCTGGGGGGGGCTTGCTTTGTAAACTATTGAAAATTGTCTAAAACCATTTAGGCGATACCCAATTTCCGCAAGTAATTTTGACGCCCTTTTTGCCTCCTCAGAGGAAAGTAAATGAGCTCTGACGATGCGAACTTGTTTTAGGAATTCAATTTTGCCGAGAGCCTCAAGTCAAACAGGTACTCAAGGGATCTTTTACGAGCCGCATAATCATACGACATGAACTCTGTCGATTTTACGCATCATGAAAATCTACCGACTTGGGCCGGGGTCGAACCCGCAACCATAGGTGCAGAAGCCAGCGACAAACCAACTACGCCAACAATCGGCTAATTTGTGAAAATCCAGAACGGTGAATAGCAATATATAGCCAAACAATCTTTTAATACAGAAGTATCAATTTAGCAAGAAATTATCAATTTTGATTTTTACAGTTGGTGAAAAGAAGACCAGTACTTCCTTTTTAATTAGTTTTGATATACACAAAAATTAAATGAATTAATTTAATTTAATTAAATAATTTTAAAAAAATAATAAGTAATTAAATTAATGAAATAAATAATAATAATATAAATTAAATTAAAATAGATTAAATGAATAAAAGAAATCCCATTCAAATTCAAAATATAATATTCAATAAATAAATAAAAAAATAGAAGCTGTAAATTGTTGTTGAATAACCTCTTCAAAATAAGTTCGAAATAATGTTTAGATAATATATACGAGTATATTGAATAACGATCCATTAATGAGTTATTCATGTAAAATTATATAATTATAAAATGTTTAATGTGTAATGAGACAGAGTAATGAAGTATTTATAAAAGAAATTCTACATAACAGTCGGACTCCTATTGAACGAAGTCACTAAACCCCGAAAAAAAAGTTCGTTACGTGGAAAATTCGTTAAATAGAGATTCATCCTTTAAATCCTTTTCATTCTTAAAACCACATAAAACATATTTTAAATTCAAAAACACTATATATTATTTAAAAAAGTAATCATTCACACTTTATTTTGAAAATTAATGTCTATTTCTTTTATATATCTTACCCATCAAACGAAATTTGCAAGGAAAACAAGGGCAAAAGGGGAAAAACTAAGTCCAGGAGTACACTGTATTTTCAACTTTAAAATATAATATCATATTAAAATTAATGAATTTTTTAGAGACATTTTCTAATTTTAAGCCTACGAGTAATTTTAAATGTACATTATTTTATAACCAGTAATTTTAGGCACGCACTACCACATGCGTCTTTAAATCTAATTCCTGATAAAATATGTTAATTTTATTTGAGTTTGCTTGAAAAATTACGGCGATTTCATTGCTCTAGGCGAGTTAAGCACCTGGTAAAACCAGTTCAAGGCCATTGATCACCAGAAATGGGCTAACTGAGAGCGTAACTTGAAAAATATCCTGAAATATCCTAAAAATAGAAAAAAAATCAAATCACAAGAGAAAAAGTTTGTTTAGAAAATGCACTTCGCTAGTTGGAGGTTATTTTACGAAGAAAGTAACAAAATGTTCTTGGTTTCTGGAAAAGATTCGCAAAATAGAGAAATTTGAAAAACAGAGGTACGTTCGACTGTATTTATACAGTTATTAATATATACCAATAAAAATCGATTAATTTTATTCAATATTTTATAGTTATTAATGTATTACGAACACGTCGGAGATATTTAGTTGCTCCCCCGTTAATATTAAAAAATAAAAATAGAATACAAAGCAAATTATATATATTATTAAAATAATAAAATGTTTTATACCGTGTATATAGCTTATAAAATGAAGAAACAAATTTATTTTTTCATTCAATCATTTTTCAAGGAATTTCCTTATAATTCAATTCAATCAAAGGGTTTATTTCAAAAGGAATTCAAAATATTTCCCTAAAAAAATTGAATCGTAACTATAAATATGCATATAAAGATCCACGATATGTGGTTTTGTGTGTGTGTGTAGTTTTCTTTAACCTTAATACTATTTCAGATAATACTGTAATTCACACAAAGATTAAAATAAAAAAATAACTAAAATTTGCACTTTTGATGTTCTTTTATGTAGTTTTTTGACGAAAACTATACCTCCCAAAATATCAATCTATAAGGATTCTCTATTTTACCCTAACATCGATATCGTCAATGAATCAATAAAATTTTGAAAGATTTGAAGCTGAGAAATGGCAACATAAAGAATCTAAGGAAACTCACAATGACCCCATAAAAGTAGCAGTTTACTTTTAATTTCTCAATACGGATGTAAAAATCAAAAACATACCAGCAAAAATGCCTCTCCCAATGTAGTACAATAAAATGTTGAGGAATTTTTATGATTTTCATGACCTAAATGACAAAAACCTTTTATTCCGGGATGTAGTTCCATTATTTTTCGACGTAAATGATATCTAAAGCAATCATTGAATGTATTGAGTTATTATTTATAAGCGTATCTTACGTCACGACAAAAAATTCTTTTGTGAAATATGTAGCAACAATCTTTATTTAAAACTATAATAATGTGTGCAATTGTTATATCTTGCAAATAAACTTCCGTAAAATGCTTTTTGACAGTTTTATTTTCACACTTCCTTGATATCATACAGCTTAATTTACATCGGCATAATAATTACATCAAACACTTAGGAACTTTAGAAATAAATATATTTGCTTATGCACCGCTATATGCAACAAAGCTTAAGGAAAATAAATATTATAAAATACCTACGCGTGGAAAATGGTTTCTTTCTTTCTTTTTCTGAAAATATTACGAATAAAACAAAATGTTAAAACATACGATAAATTCTGCAATTTTCAAACGAGATTAATTGTTCTAGAGTTTTGATTTACGAAAACGTTTTATGATAGAAACATATATTTGGAGGTGTTTTGTTTTGCTTTTTAAGAGAATTTTTTATCGAATAATTGTTTTCTTAATAAAGAAACTCAAATTTAACGATGAAAAAATTCGAAGTTAAAAATCCTTTGCAATATCTTTTTCCCTTATATATCAAAGAAAAATATGTTTTTTATATTCTCAAATCAGGAAACAAATTAACGATATAAGTTTTAAGATGTAAATTTTTTCGATCGTTTTTTTAATTCATAAGAACAAATTCTCTGACTGAAGAATTACAAAACGTAGCAATATTGACGAGTTTTGAAGCATTGTATAATCAATTATCTTTTTATAAAAAAAAGTACTTCAACCAGTCTAAAATAAAAAAAAAAATATTTTTTTCAATCAGAAAATTCGAATAGAAGTTCCGTGTAGCGTGTGTAAGCGAAATCTTGTTTTCTATATCTGTGTGTTTTCGTATAATGTTTAAAAATAGAACCCAAAACCGGAACATTTTTTTCATTCCACAAAATGGCTCAAAGCAATTTCGAATTCCAATTTTACCAGTGTATAAAGAAATTACCCAATCATCTTTCAACTATTTTTACTCTCCCTCTCCCCTTTAAATAACATATTTTGAATTTTGTATTTTATACTATAATGCTAAGTGGATTCTTAACTTCTTTGTTTAAAGGGAAAATTTTCGAATATAAATAAGTTATATCTAAACTTTTACCACAAAATATGACAAACCAAAATTTTAGTTATAGTCGCAAAAACTTAAGAGTATTAAAATTTTTTTTCGCCTCTTTGAAAAAAATTCCAAATTTTTAGTCTGTGTTATTTAAATTGAGCAAACAGAATTTTCCGATTAAAATTATGTCTACAAAATTTTAAAATGATTTAATTTAAAAGTAAAACAGAGTCTCTCTTAAAAAATTATTTTGTGGTGGGAAATTTAACGTTTTATTTACGATAAATGAATTTCTGATTAACCAGGCTTTACCTTTTTAAATGTCAAGGAGAATTAAACAACGACGAATTTGTCAATGATAAATTAGTTGATCAGATTTGCAAAAACACTAGAGCTACTGAAGATTGAAATTTGCAAGCTTTTCCTACAAATTAGCTCCATTTTAAAGTCGAGCGACGTCTTTATTCCCAAATTACTCTTAAGAGTTTAAATAATTGAAGATTTTCGGATTACTTTTAAACGAAAATTGTTCTACCAAAAGAGCAGCAGAAATTGCAAGTGGCAATTACCGAAAATACTTTTTGGAGCATAAAATTTGATTGACACAGCAATTACCTCTGTCTTCTTTTTCTGAATTTTATTTGTAACGAGATTCAGATAAAGGAGAAAAAAATAAACTTTAAATAATTTTAAAACGAGAATTATATAAAAATCATAACAAGTGAAATAAATTCCTGTTTTACGAAACCAAGTTAATTTAAAAAATCGTTTGTCAAACAGCGCGCGTGAAATATTAGAACTTGAATTACAATTCTCAAGTAGGGCACTTGTCAAAACAGCAGCTTAACAATCACTTTAGATGTCAAAACTTATATTTCTGAATGAATTAAAACAATAAAATGTATTTAAAACAATAATAATCATTGGAATATGTGTGTTTCGTGTTCTTTTTTTCGAAAGCAAGCAGAGCAACATAAAAACAGAAAAGAAAATACAAATATGAAATGACTACAATAGGAAGGTAAAAGGATTTCAGAGGTTTTTACGACAGAAAAAAAGTGTGAGAGATTACTAACGGATTGTTTTCGTAAGCTTCCGTGTTTCAAGAAGCCATACAGTCAAAATACTTCCAGATGAAGCAAAAAATGCATGTTTATTTGTCAATAGAAAAGCGCCGTCTTTCGATGTGGCTTCAGTCAAGGAATATCTACATGTAATAATAAAGAAATATTTTCATATTGAATATAATATAATCTGACTTTTATGTAAACAAATACTTAGAATATTTTATATGTCTAACATAAATTCAAAATGCATCATTTTTTTCAGAATATGAAATAGATTTACGTGTTAAAGTCAATTGTATTCTCAAAAGCAAACAAAAACGTTTGTTTCGTATTGGAAAATATTTAGTACAATTTAAATTTTTATTTCTTTATTTTGAGCTAATTTTTGATTTCTTAAATTATACAGTAGTCATGTATCCACCCTGGATACCAAGATTAATTTGAGGCAAAGAATCACTAAGAGCCATTTGTATAATAATAACTTATATTTATTCAATTGATTCAAATGTTAGAAACTCTAATGGCATATAATATTTTATGTTATGTCAAACAAAAGGGAATTACTTTCAATATTAAATTAAATTACGAAATATGAAATTAATCAATAACTACGCGTAAGATCAATAAAAGGTCTACCGAAATAGGAGGTCCGAGAAATACACGCAATTCGAATTATTAGCTTTCATTAACTTAAACTAATTTTATTAAACTAACGCTAGTTTTAAGCGATAATAAACTATAGTATATCACCTGGTAATACTTTGATATCTTCACCAGTATATTAACGTTTAAGATTCCTTTGTAGAATACTATCAGAAATGCTTCATTATTGTAATCCAATTGAATCCCCTAACTTGACTCTACTGCTGCTGGCTCAATAGCCTTCATCTTTGCTAGCTTACAACGCTCTACTTAAATACCCTATCTACTTTGCATATCCCGTTCGCTTCTCAGAGTTGATTGGAAATATACGCGAATTTATAATCCCCAAAAAGACGCCTAAGAATATTAGTGGAAAGGTTCCGTACAGATTCGTCACAGTCATACAGATATTGTTTAGAGTATGAAAATTATCTTCCACATTATATATATATATATATATATATATATATATATATATATATATATTATCGTCTGCTTTAATTCAATTTATGCAACTCTAATTTATCGGATTACTTAATTTATATTTGCTGATAAATAACCGTGTGTTGTTAAAGTTAGGTTGTTTTAAGTTGACATCTTTTGGAATTATTCTAAACATTTTTTTTAATCGAATAAAAGAATTATAACGCACAAACGACGTTAGTTGAACTTAATATGTAATTGATTTTTGTATATTGTCGAGATATATATTATCATTCATCTGGAGATTTTTTTTATTATTTGTGTGATTATAAGAATAACTGGGGGCATGAGTGGAACAAACTTTGGCTACTATTATTCACTATGTTTCTGGAAAACATTTAAGACACGTATAATAAGAATGACCTTTCTTTTACATTATGTAAAATAAAATCCAAAACCTAAGAGAAATATTTTTGGTGTTTTTTTCTGGAATATATCTATTGAAAGTACATCTCTTCCTTTAATATATATTTTAATTTAAGAAATAATATTTTATACCAATGTTTTTGTGTGTGTGTCCTAATTATATGCAAAAATACAAAATACATTACTAAATTGTTGCACTACTGAATTCACTTAAAAAAATTACTTTAATTTTTAAAAAAAGTTGTTTTAAAGTAAAATTGAAGTTTTCTGCTTCTTTTTTCAAAACATAATACACAAATGAAATAATTTGTTTTGAAACATTTTAAAGGATTTTAGTTATGATATCGCTCTAGAGATAAGCATGGGCTGTTTGAAATATTTTAATGCCACAATAACTGAATGGGATCGTGACATCGAGTTCGAAGCAAGCAATGCTTCCGTCGAGCCACAAATTCTAACCCTGATTCCACTGATGTGCATTTAATCAGTAGGGGCACTGAGTCCTCACGTTGATGTGGAGAAACGTTCGGCAATTAAGGTATCAATCTCCTTATCTGAACGTGGTTTGAAATAACAAGGTTCGAAATCACGTATTTGTGTCGAACAGGAATAGGCAGCAGAAAAAGAGCTATAAATAAAGGGAGAAAGTTTATTCTGTACAAGTGCTGTTGATACTAGAGAAAATTAACATTTAAGGATTCTTCATATTTCTCTATAATTGCTGCGTCTGAATTTGAGGTTTAAGATAGCAAGTAATAAAGAAATTGTTTAAAAATTAAATGATGGAATGAACTAAAATTAAAAAAGATCACATAGTTCAGTGATATTCAAACTTTATCGACTCATGGAACCTTTGAAACTACAAGGTGTTTTTAGTGAACCCCATCCAAGCTTTAGAAGTATATATCTTAAAATAACTTTAAAGTAGATCAAAATGTTATACTAGGTACTTAAAGTAAAAGCAATTAAAAAAGTACTGTATTTTTTTACTATAATATATTAATTTAATTAACTCAGCAATTTATGTTCCAGGTGATCTACCATTGCATTACAAATAATACATTTTATAACAGGGATATGTGTTTGCAATTTTACACAAACTATCGAAGTCTAGGTGGTATATTGAAGCTATCTAGAGTCACGTGTCATATTCTGCGTTAATTTGTTTCTATGTTTTGTTTTTGTAGCCACATAGGTTGAGAAATATATTTTAAAATTAAATACATCGTTCAGAATGGTATTAAAATGTTTAGAACTGTGAGAGGGACTCATGCGTATTCTGTAAATTTGGAACTGAAAATTTAGGAGCTGTTCCTGATTATATTTAGACTTAAACGTCGAAAAGTAATTCCTTCTTCTACTTTCGCTAGCCTTCTAAGAAATGCATTATTGCTTGAAGAATGTCACTTGTACGAAATTTAAAATTTTATTTCATCCATAAAAAATTTATTTATATTTATTTTTACAAGCATACTACCTTTAAGAAAAAATTCGATCTTTTATAAAAATATAAATCGTATTAAAATTTTGGCGTTTTGATTAAGAAAATCGCGATCACTTGCGACACTCCTGTCAAAGTTCCAGGTCACCCAGGCTAAGAAATCTGACATAATTGTTCATTAGGTGGTTTCATCACAAAAAAGAATAGGTAACATTGAAATATTAATAATGCTGTTAAATTATCATGAAATCCAAACTCGATCGGTTATTCTAAAAATGGCGAAAAAGAAAAACATTGCATAAATGGGTTTTCTCAACAGCTAGCTACCTTCAAAATCATTAATATGCACGACAGAACAATATTGAAGGAAGCAAATCAATGTGGGTTTCTTTACACACTACAAACTAATTAACCTCTTAAAAACAACAAACACTGCAAGTACATTTATAATCAGGAAGTACACCGCAAACGTCGAGATCCTGATTAATCTAAAGACACCCATAAGGGTTCCGCAAACATTGCTACTACACATCGCGTTCATCCAACACATTTTTTCACCAGCAGAAGGTTAAGTTTGAAGGCTTATTTATTCATCTAGAAGGAGTTCGCGCTTTGACCCGCATTCCTGAGGCCCGTTTTCTGTATTTACATATAACGCCTGCACGATTTTCGGTAACTGTCGACGCCCTCGTATGTTACCGAATGCACTCTTCCAAGTTAAAAGCCACTCGGAGGAAAACAATGCCTCGTTGTAACAAAAGCCAGGCTGTAAAACGCCCCTTTCTGCAAAAGAACGTCGTGCCACCTATGCCTGCTTCTCAAACTCGTTCTGCGCCCTCTTGCTTTCACTTATTCCATTTTAGATTGAGGGCAGATCATCAATTACAATTTTACCACATCGAATACGGTGCGATCTTATTACTTTTCCCAGCCGATATTGTCACGTCTTCGAGCAAAAGAGATGGTAAAGGTTCTAATTTACTAAAGGAAGCGAGCTGATTCGCGCGATCTAATCTAAAAAATAATCGTGGACATTAAAGGTGGTTTTTCAGGAACCATATCGGTTGCATGACATACTAATTTTATAAGAACAATGTATCATTATATATATTTTCCTATTAAAAACTTGATACTAAAGGACTAAACAAAACAAGTCAAGTCAGCTTTCCATTTCAGCAGTTATAAAGAGTGCACAAACTAGTATTGCAAAAACCGAGTTGAAAAATCATTAAAAAAAAATTCATTTTTTCATTTCGATTCTTTAAATTTAAATCTAGATGAATAAAACATTGAACCAATTTAATTACCGTAAAATACGACGCACAACGCGCACTTTGAACACAAAAAATAAGATCGAAACTTAAGGATACGCGAAATGAGCCGGGGGTATTCAAACGATAGATTTGAAAATAACAAAAGAGATGAGCATAAAAAAATTTTTTACTTCTATAAGTATCGAAATACTGTTTATTTAAAATAAATGCGGTACCGATTTAAGCTCATTTCGGGCCCTGGGCGCAGAAGATCTACGGGTCCCTTTGGCACTGGCATATGGAAATTTATTACCAGAAAATCTGGTTAAATCCAGCTTATCCGGGCCCCCTCCCCAATGGATAAACCGGTACTGAAGAAATGACTTGCCTTATGAACTAAAAGAAATGTAGTTGTAGAAGAAAACTATTTTGTCAAAAGTCTGAAATAATACCTTGAATACATGACTTCAAAACGTAAGAGCAATGCATACTAGTATTTCAGATTTCTTCGACAAAAAGGAGGTGCGCGTCATACGTTGAATATACCTAAAAATTAACCTTGAAAGTATAGGTGCGCGTTCTGCACCGGATTTTTGCGGTACTTATTTCAACTCTATATATTCATTTTTTATGCTTATTCAAATCTTTCATAAACGCTTGCATTTCTCGAAAAAGCAATTAATAACGGTGATATTAAAAAACGATTTTTAGGGAATGGAGAAAAAAATCTTATTATTAAATTTTAACTATATAGCTCTTGCACAATTTATAGCTTTTTCCAATAAATTTTAAAAAATAATTAGTCAAGCTATATATGTGAGAACCCACCTGGGTTCCCCCCTGGACACTAAGATTGAATTGAGGCAAATAATTACCAGACGCCATTTTTAGAATAACAAATTATATTTATTCAATTAGCAACCTTCTAAATACAAATATTAAACAATATGTCTACGTCAAAGGAATTTACCTTTAATATTAATTTAAATCCCCAAAAAATATGATATTAATCAACTACTAAGCTCAAAATCGAACGGGTTTACCGGAATAAGAGGACCGAGAAATATACGCAACTTGAATTACTAACATTCATTAACTTTACACACTAACTTTACTATAAATTAAATCTTGTGGTCAGAGAAACTAAGTTATAAATATCACCTGGCTATAATGTCGTTCTCTCCAGGTAGATCAATCCTTCCAATTGTATTTCGCTGACTAATAACAGTAAGACTCTAATCACGCAATTCACTTGAATCTTCTTAACTTCGTCACTACTTCTCTTGGCTCAATAGCCTTCTGCTAACTTACAACGGTCTCCTTAAATACCTTAATTCATTTGCATATCCCATTTTCTCCTTTCAGAGCTGGTTGGAAATATACGCGAATTTACAATCCCCAAAGACGCCTAAGAGTATTAGTGATAAGGTGCCGTTTAGATTCGTCACATATATACCGTATTAACTCGAATCTATCGCACTTTTTTTCCGTTGTTAATGCTACTGATAATCGGGTACGGCTTGGAATCGAAGGAAAACAAATTCGTTGGATGGGGCAATAAGAACTATTACAGGTTCATGTAAGTATTTAAAAGTTTATAATATTCGTAAAATAACTCATTATTCACTTCTTATTAGCTCTCATTTTAAATTTATTTCAATTTCGTACAATTGGATATCACAATTAACCATTTTTCGCAAAAATGTTGAGAATTTGGGGCGTGGCTTGGAATTGAATGAATACAGTGTATGTACTTATTAAACAGCAGTGTGTAAGCCTTATCGAAAGGCACTTCATTCGTACTTTTGAAAAACAAGGATTTTGTTTACCTTTAGCAAAATTCCTTACATTATTTATTACAAAATGACTGATAATTTTTGACGTTTTGGAAGAAAAAAAATATATTTTATTATTATTTATCCCTCTAAAATATCTTTATTTCGCTTCTATACAAGTTTTTATCTCCAATTGAACAAAAGAATGAATTTTTTTTTATGAAACAATACAATTTTTCTTAAAATAATTTTAGCGTCAAGTCCTTTCTCTGACTTTGAATGATTCATAATATAATTTTAAGGCTGCTTCTCGTAATGTTAAAGAATAGGACCCGACTTTGTGGAATATTTTTTTCAGATTTAAAAGTGGACCAACATTAACATTAAATTCTATTCGCTTCGCTATTCTTCAGAGAGCGATACATATTTTATCAGAGCCGCTCATTTTTAAATCAATTGATCCATTATTTCACCATTACTGTAAAGCTACCCCTTTACACGCGTGTTAAACTAATCAATTATAGTTTAAAAAACAGCCTTTTATAGTCAATCGAACTAAGTTGTAACTTAATCTTCTAGTCGCCAGACGCGGGATGGAATCTGAAAATGGGAAATCGTTAATCCTGATGATTCTTATCAGGACAATAGAAAAAAATTATTGTATAGTCATCGGTCCTGGACAAGTGAGCAAAATTTCGAATTAATCTGACCTTTTAAAGTGGGTAAAAACTGAATTCAAAGATTTCGATACATTCAAGTGAAGCGTATAAAAGTGTGTTAAAAAAATTACTCATTGAATGGAATATTTTATTTTTAAGGTATCCGACTACGTTCGGAACCGTGATTTTTTTGCAAAAGCGCATAAATGGATAATTTTCATGATATTTAGTGTCACTTAGATTAGAATACATGTATAAAATTGTTTTAAGGACATGTTAACAAAAAAAATTACTTAAATACAATATTTTGGCAAAAAATTAACTTAGAATAATCTTTTTTCAAAATGTTCTCCTTTTGTGAAAAATGCTTCTATTTTAATATTTTGCCTGTATGTAGCTCAGACCTTTTTAGACTCAGAGACTCAAATAGAATTTTTGAAAAATTCACATTATTTTCAGAGTTACCATTAATTGAAATAATTATCGGCGTTTTTTTCTTAAAATTGCTCCCCTCTGTTGTCGTAAAATATATGGATAAACCCACTTCTAAGTTATATATTTCAAAAAATTCTAGTTGAGCCTCTGTAGAGAGGTCTGAGCTATATACAGGCTAAATATTATTATAATAGAAGCCTTTTTTACAAAAGGAGAACAATTGGAAAAAAGATTATTCTAAGTTAATTTTTTGCCAAAATATTGTATTTATATTATTTTTTTGTCAAAATGTCCTTAAAACAATTTTATACATGTATTCTAATCTAAGTGACACTAAATATCATGAAAATTAACCATTTATGCGCTTTTTTAAAATCACGCTTCCGGACACCTTAACCAGTCAACTGTGGCGCCACGTTTGAAAGCGTATTCCTGTGTGTGCCACAGAAATCGAGCGATGACGAGTATACTCGTCAATCACAGAGTAAATGTCGCGGTTTAAATATTAGATAAAAAAATGGGTTTATTTTATAAAATTGGCTATTTTTTTATTACTAATACTTATTTATTTGGTTAACATAAACATGTTACATACATATTACTCGAAAACGCAAGGAAGTTTAAATATATGTAAAGGTAAGAATTTTAAAATAAATCGGTAAAAATCAACTTTTCGACTTAGTTTTTGCTCCTTTTAGGCTAACATCTAAAAAACATTATCATCGCATATAAATAACGAACTTAAACGCTGTTTCAGCCGGTGCATACGGGAACGCATGAGTTCATCTTAAATTTTTCATGTGGTTTATTTTACTACGGCCTGGCCTGAAAAAATATTTTAAACATCTTGAAATTTAAAAATATATTTTGTTTTTCTCAAAAATTACTATTTAAATAGCCAATATGGTCACTACTTTTTACGCATGACACAAAATCCTGCAACTTCTCCATGACGAGTGTACTCGTCAATCACAGTTAACTGGTCAAAAACGTATTATAAAACAGATGTGCATGAATTACAAGATTTTCATGAAAAAACTTTTCTGTTTGAAAATGAGTTCCACGTTTTCGTACATTTGGCGAGTGAGTGAATATTAACGTAGCACTATTCAGCTACTCGAGGGCTTTTGACAACGAACCTCGCGATTCTGAACCATGATCAAGTGACGAGAACAACTCCTGAGTTGGCAACCCCTCTCTTAACTACCACACCAACGGAGGACGTTTGAGCATCAACAGATTTAACGTACACCATCCCCTGCCTCTACACGGTGAGTTTTCATTGGAACAAGGCTCGAACTCATGACACGCCAGCCACGAATACGTCACCTTGACCACTAGGCTACCGCACATTTTAACAAACCGTTGAACTAACGAAATAGGCCTTCAATAAGTATATTTAACATAAAAATAAGTGAACTTGAAATTGCTTAGCTTGAGTTATACTGATATAATGTAAATAAGTAGAAATCTCAAACGTAATTTTATATTTTGTCACAGATACTGAGTGTTTATAGAAACAACATAACACACCACAACTTAAAAATACTAATAAGGGTATTATATAAATTGATCTTTTTACGAAACGAGTACTTCTACATACATACTTCCCTTACATAGTTAAATATACAATTATTTGTAACTGAACACAATTTCTATTTTGCAAAACTGAAGCAACCTCTCTGTAGTGGAAGCATGTTATAATTTTATTAATTAATTTCATGTTCTTTTTGTATTCAAATCTTACATAAGAGCATAAGTTATCGACCACAAATCTTGTTAACTTGAATCATAAGTTGCAAGGATAGCAAATATCTCTCAAATTTATAAGAGCATGTACGAGTAAAATGGCAATAAATCCTGCAAAAATATGTAAAATCACAATTCTAGGTTTTTCTTAGAATTTTATATAATTGGTTTAGTTTCTATACAGCATAAGTCATTTAAGAAATACTCAATTTATTTTTAAATACTTTTCCTGAACATGTTTATTTACAATGGTTTTAGGACCAACCAAGGCGAATTAAAACTTTATAATAGAAACTCAGGCCTTGTTCTGCCCAAATAGGAATAAGAGTTAAATAAACAAATTATTCACCAAAACCTACTCAATTTTTCACTAATAATCTGTTCTTTGTTTTAAAATGGCCTTCACTTCGCTGCCAAAATCAGGCAACTTGACATGTAGCTCTTTCCCGTCTGCTTAGTTTATTTTGATCTATTCCTAACTTTTGTGTATATTCATGTTTACTCACACACACGAGACCCTTTTTGAAACTACAGTAGAACACCGTTTATTATCCGGAGCGTCAAATATCCGGACCCATTTTAACCGCTCGAAAGACAGAGCCTGAAAGATGCATGGAATAAGCTGTGGTCAGATTTAGAAGGCGAAAAAGATTTCAATGACGACCACAGAGAGGAGATTACCGACTTTGTCCAATCGATCCCAGAATTTCAAAAATGCGATGAAGTAGAAACTTGGATGGCATGCGATGCAGAAGACTGTGGACTTCAAATGCTAAATGATGGCGAGATTGTGACTTCCGTACAAGAATCCGACCCTGTCGACTATGAAACGGATGAACATGAGGACAACAACAATGAAGGTTGCAAGGGTCCATCAAATGCTGATGCGTTAGAGACATCTATGAAGTGATACGAACAACAATCAGAGTGCTGTCCTACGCAATTACTGCTGCTTAAGAGAATCTGACACCTTGCAGCGAAAAAACGAAATTGTACAATCGTACAGCAAAAAATAAGTGATTTTCCACAATAAAGGTATAATTTCGACATTTTGCTTTTTCTTCAAGCACGTTTCCGCATGCGATGATTTTCAATATTCGTATAGTTTCCGGTTTCATATACTGCATGGATCGCATTCGGTAATCCGACCAATCGTGTATCCGAACGGTGTCCGGTCCCAATTGATTCGGATAAACGATGTTCTACTGTAGAAGGTACGTCCTTGTTCCAAATCGTGCAATGACATTCAAGTTAAGCATTATCATAGAAATTTAAGTGCAATGAACTGTTCAATTTGTTTTATTAATGTCGCACACACACCTCATAATTTTAAAACATGGTCAAGTGATGAGGACCACATTTAAACTGGCACTCTACTCCTCAAGCTTTCACACCGCATTAATGCATGTATTTTTAGTTCTGCAGACTTAACATGCATCAGACCCTCTACACATTGGGTCTTAAGTGGTACCAGGGCTCACCAGAAATTACGCCAGCCATGAATTTGTGACCATGGCCACATAGTGAATGAATATAAACATCTATAATTTCTTTGTCACCAGCAGACTGGAATATTCCACTGCAATAGTTTGTAGGACTAAGTTAAATTGGCATTGCTTCTACAATTTTTTAAAAAACTAATTCTTTTATGTTAAACAATTTTTATTAATTGTATACACAGTTAGAACATGAAATATTTTTGCAAATATATAAAAATTTCTGAATTTTTTTAAAAAAAAGATTTTACAAAGCTTAAACATATATTTGTAATTGTACATTCATTTTATTCTCCCCACAAAAAAATACTTTTGATAGTCAATATGTGTTTTAAAACTGCTAATGTAAAATTAATCACTTGGTATTATATCTCTATATATAAAAATGTTGTGTTGGTTTGTGTATGCGCGCATAACTCAAAAAGTTCTGCATGGATTAATCTGAAATATTGACACAACGTTGCATTTGTCTCTGGTCAGGATCTTATGTACTTTTTATTTCGAAATTATCTTTAAATTTTTTAAAATTTAATTTTTAAGTGATTTTTTGGTGTTATGACGTCACGATTCGCTCTGAACGCGAAAATTTAAACTTTACGCTTAGATTTTTTCAAATTATTGTATAACTCTTCTATGGTTATGTTTATACGTTGTCATATTTATCTGTTTATTGCCCTTTGATACGTAATTGGGATTGTTTTTCGAATAAATCTTTTTTTAAAAATTATTCTTTCAAGAACTCAAATTTTGTTTTGTAGGTTTGGCAACAGTTTGATAGCATTATGGCGGGATGTTTATGACTTTCATTAAAATCTACATCGTGTTTTTTCTGTAATTTTAAGCTAAATTTATTTCTCTTAATTAAGCGAAAATGAAACTAACATAATTGACTTCTGTTCATTACTTATTTTTCTACCAAATAGTTTCCGTCAACCATTTACCTGAAATAAACAGACATAGCCAAATGCCGCGATATAACATTCAATGTTTGGAAACAATTTTTTCCACTTGGAGATATTTTAATGTGACCAAATTAATCAACGGAGTTTTTAATAGGAATGTTTTTTTTTTTTTTAGACAACTTTTTAAACTTCATTTGATTCTTACGTATTATCGCAACAATCGCCAACTTTAATGATAACTCGCAAAGTTGGCCATTCCATTTTCGCAGATGTACGCGCGGAATTGGCAATCGTGCTTCGTCTTATACAATATCGCTAATAGGTTGCGATAATACGTAAGTACCTTTCATTTGATGTTAGTATTGAAATACAAATGTTAAAATTAAGATTTTCTGATTTTGAGTCATCAAAATATTGCACCTTATTTTGTTTTTCATTGCTTTATAAGATTATTACCTTATTAAACAGATTCCATTAGTAATTTGTTAAAAAAATACTGGAAGTTATTATGGTTTGTTTTTGTATGGTACGTAGAGCCACCGCTGTATCAATGATGCAAGAGCCCCAACGAATGTTATTACAATTCCGCTTACATGGTGCTCATATCTGAAAAAGGGCCTCAAAGGAATTCGGATACAAGGCCCGCTCAGAGCTGTTTTGTAATTTCATGCTTTTCTTTAAACCTTCACTTTAACTGCAGTCAATCGTCTTGAGTACATAAAATTGTATTGCAGAAACTCGAACTTAGGTCATCATACTGACCAAGCAAACGCAGTGCGAGGAATAAATGCTGATCAAATTAGAGTAAGCATCAGTGAATGAGCAAAACAGACAGAGGGCTCAAATACATGTTGAGGAAGCAGGTTGTCATAAGATTGTAATTAGTTTTTCAAATTTTACTTTCGCGTTGATAAAGATAGTTCAGCTCTTTTTATGTCAATTACTGTTCGTATTGTATATCATTTTTCAATTTATTTTTAAGCACAGAATATTTACTTTGGATAATTTTTATATATAAAATACTAAATTTAATTCTGTACACTATGTATGTGTTTAGCGAGTAGTATACCGGTTAAAATCTTCCACCTACCGTAAAATCCGGCTTATAACACGCACTTTGAACACAAAAAATAAGATCAAAATTTACAGGTGCGAGTTATACGCTGGGTATAAAAATGAGGGCTTTAAAAAATAAATGAGCATAAAAAAGTTATACTTCTAAATATTTCAAAATACTATTTATTTAAAAGACATGACATTCTTATTGAACTTAAAAGGTGGTAGTTCTAAAAGTATACTATTTTTGCAATTGCTTAGATAAACACCTTGAATAAAAATCGCTTCTAAACATAACAGCATTGCATTTGTACATTTCAGGTTTCTTCGTAAAAAAGGGGTGCACATTATATAGCGAATATACCTAAAATTTAAAAATTGCAGCTTGAAAGTATGGGTGTGCATTATATGCCGGACTTTACGGTATTTTATCTTTCTCCAATGAATCTAAATTAAATTAATATATAATTTTTATGGTACTTATATTTTTTTTTTTTAGTCGGCCATTTACCTAAAATCAAAAGACATCGCCAAATACTGCAATATGCATTCAATAAGGGAAGAACATTCTAAGCCAGTTTGTGCACAATATTAATACTTTTTTGCACTTGGTAGTGAATTTTTCCACGAAATAGTTATTGTAGTTTTTAATAGTTGGGGCAATAACATTAGACTCACGAAGTATCTATTTTGTGTAATTTCAAAATTTTATTTGGTGTTACTGTGAAATATAAATGGAAAAATTAAGATTTTCTGATGTATATTTTGTGTTTGTTTTGATATTTATGTATTATCGCAACCATATTGGACACATTAGCACTTAATTGCCAATTCACCGTGTATGATGCGAACAAAATCAGGGTTGGTATAATTGCAACAGTACCCAAGAACCTTTGTTTGCAACTTTTTTGGTGATTTTATCAAAATGATAATTTGTTGTTAATAATTGGTTTTTGATAGCTTTTTATCATTTAAGTTTGTTATAGCTAGCTAGCTGTACCCAATCATGTTTTCCTGTGGCTCAGTCTGATGGAAAAGAAAGAAAAAAGAGAAAGCACACATTTCTAATATCTTTAACTGCTTGCACTTGAGGTATGATTTTTTTTTATAAAAAATGTGGAAATATACATTAACAAAACTTTTCTAAACAGATTGATTTCATTTGTAATTTGTTAACAGAATACTCCCAAGTTATTATGGGTTTTTTTTTTGTCATGGTATGAATCTAAAATTATTTGCATTGTCTCCATAGAAGAGGTGCCAAGTTTGAAAACAAATTAAATGACTCTTCTTGAGGTGAAAGGGTTAATTTTACAATGCTTATGAGTAGACATTTTGTGTTGCTTTATTGTTTGTATATATACAGAAATTGTCTGCTGTGCCTGCTTTAGAGCAGTAGTCGCCATTTTTCAACACTTCATGTAATAAACTTTATAATTAGCGTTTCACTAATAGGATTGACCTCAATGTGGTGGAGCACTATAGCTATATTTAATCTTCTATGTCCTGAAAATAAGCGGTAAAATCCTAGGAGAGCCCACACCCTTCGCGACAAACCAAAAAAGGCGCCAAGCCAGAACAAGATGGTGCCAAGCGAAAGCGACAATGGTGGCAAGGAAATATAGCGGGATAAGGTGGATGCATAATGAAAATATATGTAAGCAATACAGAAATTAAACATTTGAGATAAAAAATATAAAAACAGCACTTTCTTACTGCTGGAGGGGACAGCGTAACAACAGATTTTAAAAAAGTCTTAAAGGTCTCATCGCTAAGCGAATGATCGTGTGAACGCCACCATATTTATTCTGCGAGGTAATGGTCGAACATACATTCGGCGTGGCTGGCACGATTTCGAAGAAAGCGTTTTATTGTTGACCATGTTACATCATACTGATCATTACATTTAGGACATTCATAACTCGAAGCAATCAATTCTTCCTTCATACACCATTCAATCAATTCTTTCTAAAAATTCTAAAGTAGATTCCCTCACACACGCAACCAGCCCGGAGACCAACAACAAAATGAAATTCGAAATGCGCACCCACAAAATACAAAAATGCTAGAAATAGTTAGGGTGTTCGTATGTAGTGTTTAAAAGTAGGGTTACCAAGATGGCGCAATTATCGCCAACCAAAGTAATTCGCCCCAAGGGTGTGGGCTCTTCTAGGAGTGAACCAAATAAGCTTCATGAAAAGCAACAATCAACAAACTGAAGTGTTTTGCCTACAATTTTCCAAAAATGGTTGAGGTTACCAAAATCGCTAACCTCAGGAATTATGTTTTTTTGTTTAGTTATTTCAGTAACTAAAAGCTTTTAGTAAAGAATAATTCGTGTTCCGTAATATGTTGTTTTGTTGTTCATCTTTTTTAAACTTAATCTCTTCATAAAAGTATAAATAATTTCCCAATTTTTCTGCATACCATCCAAAATTTTTCACACATCACCAATTGGTGACTGCTGCTCTGTAACACACATCAGTAATTATGTATTAGCATGACTGTAACAAAATTGGTGCCATGTATATCGTACCTTAATATCTAAACATTAAAGATTCTAGCATTTTTTTTATGAAAAAAAGAAATGGAGGGAAAATGTTACGATTTGCATGGCGGTAATTTGGTTGTGGTGATGCTAATATTTAAGTACACAGATAACAAATAATTGTCCATGTGAAAAGCTGTCTGTGTCTAGATATAAACCACTCTGTTTTTAAGATAGGCCCTTAACTTTGTTGATAACAATTGCTAATACTAATTGAATTGTGAATTGCAAAAATACTCCCATCATTATCAACACTTTGTCATAGTTTTCCGCTGCAAAATCCGTGTTTATATTGGAATTTTCCTGGCGTATTCGATTAAAAATACCTTCAGCCTCTCATTGCGTTGAATTTCAGCTGTGTCAATTGATGCACGTTTAAAGTTAAATATTTCATTAGCATTTTTTATTTTTTCCTTTTCTTTTTGTTTCTGATTTTTCTTTTTTTTTTTTTTTTTCATGTTTTGAAATTTTATGTTTTTGTTTTAATTTTCTTTTCAAGTGTAGTTTTAAGTTTTTAAGAAATTTTATATGCTTTGTTTGAATTGTTTTTCTTTTTAAGTGCAGTCAATTGGCTTCACTAGATAAAAATAATGCCTTGCGGAAATCAAGCTTAGGTTGTCATACTTGCAAGGCAAAAGTACTACAATGAGTGTAATTGCACATCAAACTGAGAAAGAATGGATATCAGCAAACAAGAAAAGCAGACAAAGAATGTCACAAACACAGGCTGAGGGTGCAGCTGAGCAACATGCAGACAGACTTGAGGATGCACATTTGCGAGCACATCATTCGTGTTTTACAACATCAGAAAGATGTTAACCAGAAATAGCACATCTGCATCAAACATGATTTTGTGGTGAGCAATCACACAATAACAGTCAACTTGCATCCTGGTACAACCCAGTGGAAGATTCTAGGTTCAGGCAGCATGTTCTCATTTACACAATGATGGAAGTGTATCCTTATTGCGCAATGTTCTAGACTTTAAGGGAGAAACCAAAGGAATGTTTTGTACCACTGAAAAAATTAAACTGCCTCAACTCGGAGAACAGAACCATTACAAATTTTACTTGCTAGATATACTGCGGAATCAAAACATTTCCTATATGACATCTGGAAATACAATTCATGTTTCCAAGTGACATAGTTTGGATAAATATGCATTTGTGAACACACCTCTGATTTAATAAAAAATATACATAAGCATTGTAAAACTAACCCAATTCCCTCAATGAATCCAGAGTGGAGCCATTTAAAAATTATCTTCAAACTTGAGGTCGCCACTTTAAAGACAATGTAAATAACATGACATAAGGACAAAAATAAGCTGTAATAACTTCAAGCATTTGGTTAACAAATTATAAATATCAGTTTAGGAAAGTTTTTCGTATATATATTTTACATTTTTTTTTATAAAAGATCATACGTGCAATGCAAATTATTTAACATACTGAAAATATGTCCTTTCTGTCAAACATGACTGAGCCACAGCAACGCGTGGCAGGGTACAGCTAGTATACTATAAATTTATATTCATTTCATATATTTCCATCAGGTTGTAATTGATCTGTTCAAAATTTACACACACTGCACTGAGTTACTTGAAATCACATTATATAGTATGTATATATGAGTATTATGATACACTGAAGAAAGAATGAAAATAAAGATTAGATGAAAATAGTTAATTGAAAAAGTAAGCTTCAAAATACCACATGCATATTGAACTTAAGTCTTCTCAAGGAATTTCTTTTCAAAAGTATATTCTTTTTTTATTTAATACATGTAAGTTCTATGTGAAAGCAAGATTCTAAATTTCATGTCAACCAGCTCCAATGTGCTTGAATTTGTTTTAAATACATACAATCAAGAATATTCAAATACGACTAAGAAATTCAGAGAACAATTTTCAATTATTTTTTTTAATAAAGAATTTTTTTTCTCAACCAGGTTAAATTTCAAATAAATTATTTATTAAAAAAGCAAATTAGTAGTTCATAAATTGAAGTTCACATTCTTAATGTATTTACCATGAATATTTTAAATTTCAGTATGACTTTTATAAATATTTATATTTTTTGTACTCAGTTTTTTACTTCAAATATATTTTTAACTTGCTCTTATATTTTCCCCATCTTCAAATATTAAAGTTTTTTTTTATTTGTTTTGAAGTCATTTATTACAGGTATTATTAGAAGCTTTAGAAAAAAAAATAGGATACTTCTAGAGCTACAACCCTTTAAACACATAAAGAATGCCATTTTTTTTTAAAGAAAAAGCATTTCGATACATATATAAGTCTGATTTTTGTAATGCTCATCTTTTTTTTTTATTTCTGCGAATATCATTTTTTTTATACCTGGCGTATAACACACAGCCATAAGTTTCGATCTTATTTTTTGTGTTAAAAGTGTGCGTTATATGCCGGATTTTACAGTGGTTTTAATTTAACAAAATATAAAATAATATTTTCAAATATGTAGAGCAATCAAAATATTTACTATAGTAGTAATTTTTATAGCTTTAATTTCAATTGAGATTTTTTTGGTCAAATTTTAAAAAAATAAGTAAATAAATTTTTAAAAATTCTAAGGAGAAGGGACACAAAAGAAAAGTTCTTTTTTAAATGAACAGATAAGAAAAATTCATTCTATGCATAAAATTTTGTTTTAAAATGACTGTTTCAAAAGAATACAAGAAACAGCTATTTATATCAAATTCACAAAGTTTCTTCTTAGCTGTTAAATTATGAACAAATATATGATATACATCACATGAAAATTCAGCTATTGCTAAAAAATAATAAAATGATTCAAATTTTGAATGCTTTAATTAAACAAAATGAATGAATTGAAAAAAAAGTAACAGAAATAGTAAAAAGATTGAGAATTTAAGACTGAATTTAACAGACATAAGAAAAAATTGTCATTTTTTTTTTTTTATCTTTTCTAGAAATGCTTAGTGTGTTAGATTTTTTAAATTTTTACCAATTTATTCACATTTCATTACTTAGTAAAATATTTCGACTTTCTAATGAATTTCAATCACTCAGGATATTAAAAGCAAATATTTTATTCCATGTCATATAACCTCTTGATGATTTAATTTTCTCTACAAAAATTTATGAGAGAGAGATTTAAGACACTGAAATTAAATTAACTATTTTAGATGTCTAATAATTAATATTTTACATGTAGCAAATATTCAATAAAATACTAACATTTAACAGAAAAACTCGATAATTAACAAAAAACTTCCTTTAAAGTCCATTTCAATGGATGCTGCCTTACCGAGTTTAAATTTTCAATTTCAAAAATTGTAATTAAAATATGTTTACTTAAATTTTCTTGCCACATATTAAATATAAAAAATGTGTTAGTTTTATAAATAAATCTGTAAATAAAATACCCGATGTAACATTATGTATATAAGTACCTAATACACATTCAGCTTATATATTACAGAACACTAACTATTCATTTTCAGGTAATTTACACATAAAAATAATTTTAAATAGGGAAAAAATATACACATGTATATAAAATTTTAATTACCTAATGCAATATTTTAATTAATTTCCACATACAATAAAGTATTTTGTTTTGTAATCTCTGAGAGGAGGTAAGCTTTTAAAATGTGATAAATTGCTATTCACTGGACAGAGAAAAATGTAAGTATATTTTTGGTACATAATTCTTTTGCGATCAGAATATTACAAGAAACTTTCTGCAGATATGTAATAAATACTATACTCAGATGGTGAAATTAGTTTTAATTTATGCATATATTTTACATCTAACTGGTAATTTATTTGAGAGCAAAATTAAGAGCTATTCTGCCTCCTGTTTATATATCTTCAAATCCATCAGGCAAAGCATTAACTTTAGGGTTGTGGAAAAGAGTCTTGTTGCCATCTTTCCATGGGAACCTCTGAAATGGAGGAAAATAAAGGAATTTAGTAATTTGCATCCAAAATAAAATGTTGCTTGAGAGAAAAAAAATAGCATCTTTTTTATTAAATACGAGTTCCAAATGATACAGGACAAGTAATGAAAATGACATTTTAGTTCCACATATTTATTGAAATTCAAATTAAACTTCAAATGCATTGATTCTAAAAATAGGTTCAAATGAATTTATAAAATAACATTACACTTTTTTTTTCACTTCACGAGTTAGGACAGGAGAGGGATCCTTAGATTAACAACTATTATTTCAAACATTAAAGTATAATTTACAAAATAATGATTAAACATTTTAATTTATATAGTCAATACATATTTTTAGCACAGCATGAATGATCTTTGATTTTATAAACAGATCTCCAGTACTCTGATATTTATTATTTGTTAGATATTATATATAAGACTTAACAATTAAAAGAGTTATAGCTGAATATTTTTCAATACCTAACAATTACAACCATTTTCATTTTTAAACTATTGTAACAAAATAGATGGCATTATACTTCAAGAGCTTTATTAATTTGCGATTTAAATTATGCTCTCTCACTTTTAAAATTTTTAGGGTAAATCCTTTTTCAGATCTAAAACAAATTTCTACAAAAATATTTAATTGTAATGATGAATAAGTTTAATAAGAATCTCCTGGTAAAATAAGAAAAAATTTTGTAATGTTTGTGATAGATAAAAATCTTACAGATATAATATATGCCAAAATACCATATTACTTTAAAAAAACCCCTGCTTAGTGAAAGAATTAAAGAAAGCAAAGTATATTAAAAGATAACTGACAACTACATATACGATTATTTTTTCAGGTATGTAAGTGTAAGCACAGTCAGGAATTGTTTGATAACAAACATGTACTTTTAAATGAATTCATTTTAAAAATCCCAAATATAAAGACGTGTATAATTATGGTACATAATAGATCACTATTATATACCACAATAATATCACCCCCCCAAAAAATTGGCTCGTTTTTTACAATAAATAATTAGTCAAAGGGTGAAAAAATCAGCCGCTAATAATTAAGTAATAGTGATAGGAAACTAAGGAAAACTCAAAAAGGTAACCATCACAGCAATAAAAAAGAATTTCAAAATTTTTATATGAATTTATACGGGAATATTATACACTTACATCACAGGGGGAATACATTTACAGAATTATTTACAATAAATTTTAATATAGAAAAATAATTTAAAAAAAAAAATGTAACAAGCAAGCTACATTTTTTGCATTCAATTTTTAAAGTATGATATAAATGATATTTTTTTTTTAAAAAAAAAGATTCAAAATTTGAAGAATTTATTTTTAAAATTATAAACTGTTTGATACATAAATAAAAACAGAATTTGACGCAAGACTTTCCCCTTCCCAGAGCACGGATTTCCTATACCATTGAGAAAAGGAGAGGGACTTGGAGATTGAATAGATTTGACACAATTCTTGGCAAGGATAGATCTGCCAGAGACTGTTCTTGACATCTCAAATTTGCCAAAGTGAAACATGAAAAGAACGATGTTTCTTAAATGTTAAAGGGTAATGTTATATATTTGGAGAAGAGCTTTTAGTATAGCAAGGAAAATTAAATTTATTAATATTTGGATGCAAGATTTATTTACCTTACATCTTTAAAAATTTAACATAGAAAATTGAAGAAAATTTAGTATTAAAATTTCAGAAGGTAGATTAAAACAGATTTTTAACGCTAATATGAAGTATGAATAGAATAATTTTTTAAGATGGAAATAGCTTTTAAACTATTATTTGGCTTCAGGATAAAAAACGAGCAAGTGATTCTGAATATCATAACTGCAAAACTTGCTCACATTAGGTTGTTAAATCTGCAGAGATTCAATTATTTTTTAAATATCTAATTTTATATTAGTAGAACTTTCATTATTTAACAGACAATATAGTGCTATTTTCAGTTACTTTGATACATTTCACCCAAAGGTATAAATAATTCTAAAAAATTATATTTTTGAATACTTCAGTTAATAACTATTGTGAAAGGAAATACATGTCATTAATAAAAATTCTTTAGATAAATTCATTGTTTGCCACCACTCCTAAAGTACATACTATAGCTTCAAGTTATACAGGAAAAAAATAAGGTACTTATCATTTATATATGGGCTTTGAAGTCAAATATGACAATAACCAAAAAATATATACCAAATTCTGGCCTATATGAATAGGCAGCATTGTTTTTAAGTATCATGGATTATATTATGCTGAAACTATAAACAGGAAATGTTATATATTTTCGAATAACATCAATTTTTATTTAATTTTCTACTACCCAGAGACAATATGAAAATTTAGAATTAAGGAGATAAAGATATGTGCATTAAGCTTTTTTCAACGGAAAGAAAGGTCACAGCAACGCATTATTCCAAACAATCATACATTGTATAGATAAAAGTAGCAAGAAATGTAGTTGCTGGTGTAATATCTTTGGTTGTCAGCACATAATTTTCATGAATAAATTTGTTTTGGGGATATAGGATTTTGTTTATGGAAGCCTTACACTTTTGTTTTCTACTGGGTAACAAATGCATTTCTGTGATGTTTCATCATGCCAATGACAAATAAAATTCAGCACAGAAAAAATTGTACATTAATAACATTACTAATGTTTAAAAACTCAGAAAAGCAGTTTCCAACATCTAGTTCTTATAACCGAAAAGTATTGAAAATAATGTCCCTTTTGTGAAAAATTCACACACAAAAATTGCTACAATATATATTATAATGATTAAAACACGATTAACAAATTCACATTAACATGAGTAAAAGCAAAAAATTTTAATACTCAACAGAAATGAAGCAAACTAAACATACAAACCTTCTTGCGAATTCGAAGGTGCTCATAAGGTATAAATTCCTCCCTGTGAAAATGTTCCATATGTTCTTTTTCACCTAAGTAAGCATTTACCATGCACAACCCAATAGCAGGCATAGCAACAAAAAATGTTAGATTTCTCCATGTTTTCACACCACCTGCAAAATTTTTTTTAAATAATGTATTTTATAATGCACATGCTAAATTTACCTACTTTATAATGGACAATATGAGGAAAAATGTGCAGAAAAGTACTTAAGTTATCAAGGATCCCTTTTATACAATTAGTTTATGCATTCAATGTAGAATGGACAATGTTTAAAAATTACATCAATACTAAATACATGTAAAAGAAATTATATAGGGGCCTTGCGAGGACTCAAAAGGCATTATACATAAATACAGAGTGTTTTTTTTCCAGGTATAGAAGTTTAAAAAAGTTGGCATTACTTTCCAAGATGGCGACCAATTTAACAGCTGTCAAGTGATTTATTCTCAGTTTGGTTTGGCAATTCATCATGAATAGACTCACACCTGAACAACGCTTTCAAATTGTGCAATTTTATTTTGAAAATAATGGTCGATTTTCATAAGCGAATTTTGTTTAGCAATGAAGCGCACTTCTGGTTGAATGGTTACGTCAACAAACAAAACTGCCGCACTTGGAGTGAAGCTAATCCACAAGTGTATGTCGAAACACCGTTACATCCAGAAAAACTGACTGTTTGGTGCGCTTTATGGGCTGGTGGAATCCTTCTTCAAAAACGATGAAGGCCACAACGTTACAGTCAATGGTGATCGGTATAGAGCCATGATTACTAACTTTTTCATTCCTGAATTGAACAATCATGATGTCCAGGAGCTGCGGTTCCAACAAGATGGCGCAACATGTCACACAGCTCGTGCCACAATCGATTTATTGAAAGACACGTTTGGTGACCGCCTAATTTCACGTTTTGGACCTGTGAATTGGCCTCCAAGATCTTGGGATTTAACACCGCTAGACTATTTTTTGCGGGGCTATGTAAAGTCATTGGTCTATGCGGATAAGCCACAAACGCTTGACCATTTGGAAGTCAACATCTGCTGTGTTATTGCCGATATACAGCCACAAATATTGGAAAAAGTCATCGAAAATTGGGCGTCCAGATTGGACTACATCCGAGCCAGCCGTGGCAGTCCTATGCCAGAAATCATATTTAAAATGTAATGCCACAAGATTATCTTTCGAATAAAAAAAATTCATGTCAATCGAATAATAAATCGTTGTTTTATTGCAATTTAAAGTTCTATACCTCTCAAAAAATCACCCTTTATATTCCTGTTTTTGGACTATTAGACCTACATGCTAGAAATTTGGTAGGCAATTTCCTTTCAAGGAGTAGAGATCTGCTCCATCAGGCGTTTTCAGAAGCGACCTGAGAGGTCGTTGCAATGGCTTAAGAGGCGTTGCAGATAAATATTACTGTTTTTGAACCATTAGATACGCAGATTTGAAATTTTGTGGGCATGTTTCTTTTGTTGAATATAGACCTGCTAAGAACAACTTATACAGATATAGACTTCTGGGTAGGGGGATTACTGGGACTTATTTTTTAAAAACTACCATTATTGAACTACAGTTTTAAGTAATGAAATTTGGTATGCATGTTGGTTTTGTTGAATGGAGATTTACTAAGAAAGGATTTCAAGGAAATTGTCTCCTAAAGGGGAAGGAAGAATCTTTTATTGCGCCTTGATAAGCAAATCCCCATTTTCGTGAGCTACTAGACCAACAGTAATTAAATTCAGTATGCATATTTCTATTGTTGAATTGAATGGGTCTTTTGAATTCAACTCTCAAAAGGAGCTTATTGATATAAGAAAAGATTTGTTAGGTTATACAGGAATGCACAGGTAGTGTTTAACCCCTTAAAGCAAAAGTTTTTGAAAAAATTGGTACAAAATTATTAAAAGTATTTTTGGACAGAAAATGAATGTATAGGTATAGTTTAATAGTATTTAGAATTTAACTATAATCTAGACAATTTTTACTAGGACGCATCTCAGATAAGAATTAGAAATAAAATAACACGAGATACAAGATTGCCTATGTGAGGCACATGAATTGAGGAGTTAAGACAAACCACATGTGAAAGAGGAAAGATCAATGAGGAATATTCCTGTAAGAAACCTTAGGGTTGTACTTGTCTATAGATGATAAGCACAGAAGGAAGAAAATTTCTTGAGTCATAAGATTTCCTACAATCTGAAGTCCATTATTAAAATTTTTAAGCCAGATAATACATGAGTAAAATCATAAATATTGTTAAGGACTGAGATGACATAGATTTTCTAAAGATTGTAACAGATTAAAATGTTAATGTTTTTGAAAATTATTATAGCTGTACTATTTTGTTGTTCACTTTTTAAATCATAATTGTTAATTTTGTTAACCTGAAAAATTTCTTTTATAAATTTTTTGGTTTTACTAGATTTGCAACCACCCTCATGTTGACATTCTTGATTTGCAATGTTTTTTTTTATATATAGAAGTGGCAGTTAAGCCAAGTCAATAAAAAAATGATTTGATGTTTGTTTACTAATGTTTAAAACAAGAATGACCAACAAGATAAAATTATATTTGAGAAGAACTGCATGAATACTTGTCAGGTCTGGAGGATTTGGGATATTTTGGACCTTCCAATTTTTCACAATCAAATCGTAAACAATGAAAACCAGCAATTCATTTCTTTCCACAGTGTTTATATATTTCAGTCTTGAATGAAAATTCAGATCTGTATATTCTTATAAAACCGATTTTCAAATCTTGTGGATTCGTCTTTTGCTTGAGCACTACATAATTCAATTACTCACACCCTGCTTCTTGTTTCGCTAATGTATATGTTCTGATGTATCATGCAGAATCAACACTCAGTCACAACAATTTATTTTGAGTTATTTATTTCTTTACTACGGAGTGTGGGTTTGTTGTAATTGTTATATCATGTTTGTTATATGTATATCTACGCAGATTTGAGAGATGTGTATGTCACCAAAACAAAGTAGAACAACCTGGTTATAGAAATGATATCTATAAAGCCCAGTTCAATCAAAAGATTGAATTACAGAGTTGAAAATTTCCCACAGAAGGCCTGCTTAATTGAAAAAGGTTTACAAATTTTATAGAAAAGATACTCTAACGAAGAGCACATTTTTTCAACAAAACTGGGAATAAAAATATTAGCATGCTACAAGGAAATATTGTGCAAGTAAAAAACATCTATAAAGCTGGCACACAAACTATTTTGTTAGATTTTATGAAGCCTACCTACATCTAAATAATTTCATTTTGCGATTTTTCATTTGTGTTATCCAAGATTTTATCAAACATTTTTTTTTCTAAACTATTTTCTTCTGACTCCAGCTCCAACTAAGAACAATATTAATAAATTTATATGCGAAATTATGCCCCGGCTTACACTGATATCACTCAGTCCCATCAATTGCCTAAATTCGGAATAATACTGTACACTTTGCTTTTACAGTACTAAGCCTTCATAAGATCACACAGCATTAATGACAAATTAAACATAACTAAAGAATAAATATATATGCATGAAATGAAAATTATATTTCCTTCTTTTGATATTAATTTTTTTAATATCGTCATTAGCCTTGATAGCCATTTAAAAAGAATCACAGCTAATAAACAGAAAGGTCATTGAAGGTGGTCCTGGAACATACCATGCCAAAGAAATTTTTTTCTGAATTAATGCATATATACATATATATATATATAATGATTAGAACTCTAAATCTTTTACATGCAATAATTTATCATTTTACTTTTAACATGTTTCAAAATACAAGTTGTTTTCTCAGAATTGTGAAAGTAGTAAAGTTCAGAGTAAAGCTAAATGTGTTATATAACTTGGTTCACTTTATAGATCACATTGTGATTAGTAATTTAACAGTACATAATAAACTTTGCAATGCTAGTTAATATGCAACTTTGTTTTAGTATTAAAAAATTAACAAGACATCACAAATGAACTATCACTTATTTCAAAACATTTTATACATATATTCTCTGAGTATTTAGAAAAAGAGTATTTTTGTATTATTGCAACCATATTGGCGACATTTTATAAAAAAAAGTACATGGTTGCCAATTCAGCATATACATACCTGTAAAATCATTAATGCCAACTAGGCGAGTTACCTTGAACATTGACATTATTGTGATAATACGCATGTACCAGAAAAAGTATTAACTAGTTTTTATTTTATGATTAAAAGCAAAATCATTCTGATATATAGAGAAAGACAATTTACATTTTTTTTATTCACATAAATAGAACCCTTCAAACCATCAGAATGGAAGGCAATAATAAAATCCCAAAGCTGAGTTTTATTCAAAACATTTTATATGAACCAGAAATAAAAGACAGGTAACTGATCTATCCCAAGTAGCACTGAAGGGTTGACTATTTTTGCTTAGTTCATCGAAGTTTTAAAATGGTTAGTAAGTGTGCCAAAATTATTAGTAAAGAATGAAAATAATCACTTATTTTCATATAGTCAGAATAATTTACATAAAAAAAAAAAAAAATGGGTGAAATAATGAAAGGAAGATAATACACAGTAAGAACAATAAATTTCCAGTAAACTGGCAGTTTGAAAAATACACAACAGAATAGCCACTCCAAAGCACTGACTTGTCGAAAAGAACATTAGTCAGAATTCTTTAGGAAAATACAAAAACTCCCTCAAATACAATCATTACAACACCCAATAAAGACTATCAAAAGGAAAAATTTATCCAAAAACTATTTGTAGTATTCTTTCCTCAGGATGGTAAGAATTATAGGTACTTATGTATTAGCATCATTACAGCCAAAACTGCACCACGAGAATCATTTTTCTTCCAACAAAATACATAAGAATCTTTGTTGTTTTGATATCATGGTGCGATTTGTGTGGCGCAAATTTCGCTGTGTGGTGATGCTAATACGCAAGAATCAAATTATAGAATAGCGAGAAAATAATGTATCAACAAAACTGAAAGAAAATTCTTGCTTTGCAAGGAAGCATTTATATAGCGATGGCACATTTTGGTTAAATGTATTATTTTACAGTGAAACTAATTGCAACTTAATTTCTTGCAATGGAAAGAATTCAATTAGGAGACAAACGAAAAACGAGCATGAAAAAAGAAATTGTTCAAGCACAATAGGGGTGAAAGTGCGATGATATAGGGATGCATGAAACACTTGCAACAAGTGTTGGCAAACGAAGTAATTGATGGTATAATGGACATGCATATATCTGCTTGAATATCCTTTATAATAAATTTTCAACTAAGTGCTCATAAGCTTCATCTATACAATTTTTATGGCACCTATTGCTATCTGCAGTTGCTCCATCATATACCAACGCACTCAAATATCCAAATTCAGTTCCCCGACTTAATCGAAAATTTTTCGAAAGAACTTGACATAATATACTTAAAATGGAACAGTAGAAAAAGCTATTCCTAGAATATGATAAAGCACCTTCTAGGGCAACGAAACAAATTAGTGAATTTCGTGGAAAATTAGCTCAAAACTATTACTGAAAACTCGAATCAATAAAAAGTGCAAACCACAACGATTTAAACTGATATAGATTTACTTTCACTTTGGTCCCCTCTCATTTTGATAGGTTGAAAAGCTCCATTTATTTTTTGCCAACTACTAATTTGAATTTAAAAATTTTGTAGTTATCTTTATAATATTCTAAAAATTATATACAAGAGTAATCCTTTTTTGAGAAAAAGCCAAATAAGCTTTCACATAGTAATTCAAGTTCATAAGTCTTCGTGACTAATAATCTATTTTTAAAAATATGAATTTTTCATGTATTGATGAAACATTTATAGATACCAGTATAATCCTTTGGATTTGGAGGATGAAGAAGTGTGTTCATTCGTGGGGCAGACGAATGAATATTTCTTGTGAAACTACGTACAAACGCAGCCATGTTTGTCCGCTGAGGATTGAAAATGACCTCCTCACTTACTTCCGTTCAGTGCAAGATTTCGTCAACGGCAACGACGTTTATAAATCATCTAACAGTAATACATATTACCATAAGTATAGTCAAGATAAAAAAAAGATAGAAATATTTGTAAAATATTATTATATTTAAAACAATTAAAATTTTTTTTTCTTTTTAAAATGAAAACTGAAATAAGACAGAGATAGTTTCAGTTTCGAAATACCTATTAATCACATGATGCACGTTTAACAACTGAACTGAAACAGAAAGTCATGATTATTGTTTACAATACGAAAATGTAGTTTGGGTTTGGCAGGTGTGTTACGGCGGTAGTTAATCCAACGCCAGTATTTGAATAGTAAATTTATATTTCTTTTCTGTTATATTTTACTGAACTGAAAATAAATCGAACCTTTTAAAAACGTTCGAATGTTTGACCACGTGATAGCTTGAATTAATTATTTCCTATTGGGGTACAAACAATGAGTAATTATGTTTACTTTTTAGTTTATTGAATTTTATGTTCATTAATTCTAATTGTTTACTGTTATCTTATGTGTATTTTGTTCATTAAAGTTGATATTTTAAATTTTTTAAAATTGTTTTCTTGTAATTTTGTAAAGAAGGATAAGTTTTTCTTTTTTTAATATGAATTTGTAAAAACTATTAAAATCCAGGTAAATATGCGATGAAGCCGATTTTTTAAAGTAATCTTAGTATACTTAAGAATTTTTATGATTATAAAATAACCTCGAAAAATAGCTCATTGCATTATAAATATGCATTGATTTTTGTCCTAAATTTGCAATATATCAAACAAGCATGTTCTAACAATGTAAAATAAAAATTGTAACTTTTGTAAAATAGAATTATTGGGTTGTAGTGATAAATGGAACGAATTTTGAAACATAAATTGTACAATTAATTTTGCATCATGTGTGGTTGTGCTTAATTGCATTAATTAAAGGACCTATTTTTAACTGAAATGTTTAATTGTTTTAAAGGCCGATTTTTTTTAAGAGTACAAACAAAGATGTAAAACAACTAATTCAGATAAATGTTTTTGGGTATGTTTTGTTATTGACGGGGAACTTTTCTAAAATCGTACTGTCACCTGTAAGGTGCTCAAGGCCAACGACAGGCGTTTTTCAAGACAGGTGGCATCAGACAACAGAACAGAACAGAACAAAGTGAGAATTAAATTATCATGTATACATTTTCCACAGAGCAATGAACTTTTTATAAAATCCTAATTTTGTTCACACCTTGAGTTCCAGAGTAAAAAAAAAATGCTTTAATGTGTGTCAATATTTTATTTTTCTGCTTTGTACTTCTTTCCAATTAGAAGCCAGTAATTCACATTGCAAATAAATGAAGGTGTGCACTAAAATAGGATTCAAACAAATTTTTCTGAATAAACTCTAAAAAGTGTCTTGCATCATATTTTCCCAAGAGATTAGTTTAAAAAAGAAATGAAGTTATGATAGACATTTCACACTGATGTATTTGTCATCAAAATGGGAATCGTACCTAACTTCCTTTTTTTAAAGACTCTAATATATGTATTCCTAAAGGAAATTAATTTTGAGATAAGTTTATATTAATATAATAAACTGATGAAATGAATGGTTTTAATTCAACTTGGGGGCCCCAAACCTGACTTAGCAGGGGGCCCAAATTACGTAGCTCCATTACGTTACTGGTGTGGCACCATGTAGGTGGATACCAATTGCTGCAGATAATTTTGATGTCCAGTTTCCTCTCCAAAGAGGGGCACCTGAGCTCTGGCAATGCAAAACTATACTTAGTATTTTAATTTTGCTGAGAACACCTAAGCCAAACAAGCACTCAAAAGATCTTTTACATACCGCTTAAGTTATGTTAAATATTGTAATGCTGATATTTAGAATTTTTATAATATTTATAAATATGAGCATGTAAGCAATTTAGATTTGATGCTGTGGTTATGTACATCATTCTAATAAAATCACTTTACTCTGTTTAAAGTACTGAATGATTAAAATAATATGTAGAGTTTTGTAAAAGGTGAAATTTTAAACAATTTTTAAGATATATTTTGTTGGACTCCATGTAGTATTATTTATTATAATTGAGAAAAAATTGTCATGTTATCAAATAAATGTTTCTGAAATTGAAAAAAAAGAAGTCTTGTGTGTGTGTGATAAGCTTTACTAGCCTTCAACTGCTGTTATTTAAATTTTACTTGCCAATCTCATAATATTGATTGTTCAGTTGATTTGAATATACTTTGATTCAAATTTTCGCTTTACAAGTTATCAATATATATATATATTTGCTTGTTTGTGTTAAAGCTGCAAAGACATGCAATTCCTTTTTGTTCAAATTTTGCAAAAGAATTGTTAATATCAAAAATTAAGTTTTCGAAATAAACTTTTTGTCAAACCTTTTACCTGATAAAATAATTATATTTAAACATTTTATCAGTAAAAAAAATTTTAAACTGCAATTAAATAAGCTATATTTATTCGCAATATTTTTAAGTAGTTAATGATTATTTTACATTCTTTTAGAATTTTATTAAATGGAGCCTCACCGTGATGAATACCGTCCATTGTTTGGGGCAGAAATTACAGACAAACCTTTGTTTGGTGTTACTAATACAAAAGTAAGTTTAAAGTTTTTTTTATATGTAATATTCAAACTGTGTGTGTAACTTATATGTTACTAGAATCAATATATTCTTTAAAAAAGTTATCTTTTTTATGAAGTGCTCATTAGAGTTTTAAAAATATAATACAAAGCAAAATATGTGTACAATATGCAAGATAATCTGTTTCCGAACGTATAAAGGGATGCTATCAGTGCAAACATGTTTATCAGACCAGCGGTTTGAACAAACGTGATATGTGTTGCTTTATTAAGTACTATGAAAACATCTATTATTGTTAAGTACTATAAAAAGTAACATTTTCTGTCAGGCAAAATATTTTTATCTTCTTATTTTTGTTCTTTAGACAAAAAAAAAAAAAAAAATTATATTTAATTATTTTTATGAAATTTTTTTTTTGATTTTTTTAGTTGTTTGTTTTAACCTTACTACCATGTTAAAAATGTCATGTTTTTTCTGTGTGGGTCTAATAGTCCCAGTTCATAAAAATTTAATCTAGCCTTTAAGAAATATTTTCTGTGTTCATTTTATATATTGTAATTATTGTAATAAGCATATTTTAGTTCATTCATATTTTCCCTATTTTTTCATTTCAAACTCTCTTTGAACAGGGGTGGGCTTCTGTTTTAGCTCAAGGGCTACATTGAGGAAGCAGAGTATACCAGAGGGCCACTCCTTTCTGAAATGATTTCATTCATTAATTAAATTTGTATCTTAGAAAAGTGTTAATTGTACCCTAAAAATTAATAAATATAAGAAGTTTAATAGTGGCAGTTTTATACAATTTGTTATGCTTATTTCAAATTACAATAGCTGCTGGCACATTTAACTTTAGAATCAGTTTAATGAGATAAATGTGCTCTGTCACAGTTTTTTACATTTTTTTTTAAATCAGGAGTGAGATTGCTTGTTGAAATTCTCATCACAGCTTGCAAGTTAATGTCATCGCACTTGAATCTATATTTACTCTTGTTTATCTATATACAGTCAACCCTCCTGTAACATGGTTTCTACATAATGCGAAGCTGAAATTGAGACAGCCCTCCTATAACGCGGTACACTTACAGCACGGTTTCTGTTTAACAACGTCCCATCAGTTCTTTCCGATAGGAATAACGTATATTACTGTTAGTTAGTTTTTTTTTTTTTTTTTTTTTTTTGCGGGATCTCTGCTCAGCAAAAGTAAAACATTGTTTCAAATTTTGTGTAATGAATGCTTAAAACAGTGTAAATAATTTACATCTTGAAGTGTAATACATTAATATTACTTTCTGTTGTATTTATTTTATGTTAAAATCTTGCCACCACCTCTCCCTTCGAAATCTAGTTTTATTATGAAATAAAAAAAGTAGTGATACACTGATCAAGGAATAAATTAAAAGTAGAGCGTGCATTGAGGCATGGCATAGACAAAACAAAACAATTAAGGAATTGTGCCAATAAGCGCTTGGCACGTTGCACTCTTATTAACGCCGGTGGAGTTAATCTCGTCTTTTATATTTATTGGTCTCCATATAACGCGGCATGAATGATGTGATTTGCACTAATTTTGAGTTTCTTATAGCACTGTTTCCATACAATGCGGTAGACGGTTTCCATAGAACGCACTACGAATTAGCCTGGTTTGTACGGTTACATCCGAGTTTCTTATAGCACGGTTTCTATATAACACAGTACACACTCACCGCGTTATAGGAGGATTGACTGTACAGTAAAAACTGTGCTAATAAATATATGTTAAGTCAAAAAAGAATATTTTCTGTCCATTTGGTTTTCCGTCTGTCTTGGCGGGCTGCAAAAACACTCTTTGTGGACTGCATGTGGCTTGTTGGTCACTATTTGCTTACCCCTATATTAGACCATTCTCTTGGTTCTGTATAAGATTTTGGAAATATTAAAACAGTTGAAATAATTCTAAGGTTTTTCACATTATAATTACTTTATTATTGACAATATTTTATATAATACTTAAGGTTTAGAGTAACTGTTTACATGGTAGCAAAAAATGTCTCGTATAAGGCACATTTGGTCTGAGTTTTTCTGTCTTTCTTAGTCTCATTTTTATGCCTTCTTTGTTTAGGTGTTTTGACATTTGAAATTTCGCATTTTTCCAGTAACTTCTTGCTTATTGTTACTGACATCTTTTTCCCATATAACATAACTGATTCTCTACAAGATACTTTTCAAGTTTCTTCAGAAAAAAGACTTTTGATAACTTGTGTTCTTTGTACAATGGTTTTACATGTGTACAATCAATGAAAGCATTAATTGCAGCTGACTCAATCATATGAAATAAGCTCACTTGTCTTTTCTTGTCCCTGTTTTGAATGTATAAGTGGCAGTTAGTATATTCACCATATCTGCTTAATGTAAAGTTTTTATTATAGAATAAATTTGCTGGGTTTAACATACATGCACTTTTATTTTGCTTGTGAAACTTTACCATTATAATTTTTTTAAAAATGACACCCATCAACGTCCTCATGGACATAAGGTGTTTTGCAGTCCAGCACAAGACAGATGTTATGCTAGTAGGAGGGTGAACTCCCTAGTTAACTTGAGATCGAACGTGAAGTAGAGAGTGGCAACCAAATAAATGCTCCACAGTCATTGGTTTAGAATTACAGAGAGGGCAGAGCAAAGAATAAGCCAAGCCAGTTTTAAACAGATGGGGCTGCGAATAATCATGTCTGGTGATGACTCTAAAACACGCTACTCCCTCCACCCTAGGGAGGACAGAAAGTTGAGCATGTCTCTGGCCATCAAGTTGACAACCATTATAATGTAAAGTGGTTAGAAAAATCACTTCTGTTTTTTAGGCACATGTAACTCAAGAGACTTATTTTTTGAGATTCAAAGGATGATGACAGTGTTTCATGGGATGATTGGAGTTTAAGGAGGAAGAAATGACTTGTTTTTTTCTGAGAATTCCAATTGCAATGAAACTTCTCTTCAATAATTCATTGTCACAGATAAAATATGCAATAAAAAATTATCAACCATAGCAGTGCTTTTAATCAATTTAACTAGATGCAAAACCAATCCTAGATTTATGTTGTGCTTACTTAGGCTTTCCAATATAATTTTCATCAGAGTAAATATAAGTTATTTTTCCACCAAACTTAAACAATAGTTTAATTCCCTATTTTACTCTTGGTTTTGAAGGAAAATATTGTCTAAATTGGCATTTACCTCAAAAAAGTACATGCTGTATGTCTGTTGTTAAATTTTTGAAAGGGGGAGGGGTAACAACTGTGTGTATTACACAATGAAGCGTTTCTTGATCTGATTACAAAGTATCTGTCTAATTGTCAAAAATTTCTGCATTGAATAAGTGATTTGCTTCATTGGTTTTATTCTTTTCATTGCTGCTTATTTTATCAGAATTTTTACTAAGCTCTTGAAAAAGCTTTTAGTAAGTCCACATTTATGATTCACCATTTTATACTGTAGTATAAAAATAGTAAAATACATCCAGCATGTAGTGCATTATGAATCCAATTCACTGTTTAAATTTTATTTTATTAGTAATAAATGTTTTTTTACATCACTAGATCAAGGTAAGGTTTTGTGTGGCATTGGCTGGTCACATATGACATGTGTTGCTCATTACATGTAGCTGTCCATTTGGAGAAAAGCAACAACAGACTCCACTTAATAATGACATCACTGTTTCTGCACTTCAGTATACTAATGCTATCTATTAATTATTCATTAAAATGAAGTCTATTAAAAATATTAAATTGGTTTGTTGTGTATTTTTATACTTGCTATATATTTATATGGATTGGAAGCCCAATGGCTGAGTGGTAGTGCATCGCACTTCCACACCACAGGTCCACGGTTCGAACCTCGGGCTGGGAAAGGTAGACTCTGCCTTTCATTCCTTCAGTGGGTCAATAAATGAGTACTAAGCGTGCTTAGGAACTTAACTCTGGGGGTTTTGCGTCAAACTGAGCACTTGATTGGAACAACTGCTCGTGCACCTCAGGACCCAAGGTCATGTATACTGAAATGGGCACAGTAGGCCTTGGCCCTCATGGGCTGTTGCACCATTAAGTTAAGTTAATTATATGGGTCATTCAACCCAGACAGGTAAAATATGTCACTTTTTTTACTTCAGGATTAAGAAACTATCTATGACTCTGAAAGTGTAACATATTTAGTTGAATGCCATAAGGTCAATTCTAGAAATAGATCAAATTGACCCATGCAGGGTGTTGGCGCCAGTTGGTGATAATTCTTTGTATAGATTGCTCCGAGCCAACTGTTGTAACTTTTTTGTTCAGTTTGAAAATTGTAGCGATCCCATATGGTTGGGATCCGTTTCTCTTAGTAAAAATTGTCAAATTTACAGTCCATTTAGTTATTTTAGTCAACATTTGGTCCGCTTGCGGAGTTGTAGAACCTTTGTAGTATCATTAGAATTAATAGTAGTATGTCTAAAGAAGCATTAAAAGCATTGAATAGAAAGCGTGGAGTGGTAAAAGCTCAGCTTACAAGAATTAAGAACTTCATGAACAATCCTGATGAAAAGGACAAAACACATTTAGAATCCAAACTGGATACCTTGAAAAGCTTACGAATTAAGCTAAGTGATATTCGGGATGAACATTATGAAGTAGTAGCAGATGATAGTGATTTGGAACCCCTTGAATCAGAAATCCTGGATTTAGAAAATGATTGCAAAGATATCCAGGTAAGAATTAAAAATATTCTTTCAAATATTGATCTGAAGAATAATGCTGTTACATCTTGTGAAAATAGTTTTAAGAACATTAAATTACCAGTTATTCAATTGCCACGATTTAATGGTTCTCTTACCATGAGTGGTTTAATTTTAAAGAACAATTTGTTTCTTTAATTGATTCTAACAATAGTTTAAATGATTCTCAAAAGTTGTATTATTTAAAATCTACACTCACTGGATTTGCTAAAGATGTTATAACGATTGATGATTCATATACTTCATTATTTGAATGCTTGAAAAAGAGATTTGAGAATAAAAAATTGATAATAAATAGTCATTTCAGTGAAATATTGTCATTGGAAAAATTCACTCACGAATCAGCTAAAAATTTAAAAACTTTAATAGATTGTTGTCAAAAACATTTAAGAGGATTAAAAATGGTAGGATTAGAATTAAACGAATTTTCAGAAGTTCTATTGATAAATTTAATTTTAAGAAAATTTTTTAGATAAGGAAACAAGAAAGAATTATGAGCTCAACTTAGCCTCTATGGAACTGCCTAAGTGAGAGGATTTTATGAACTTTTTGTTAAAACGTTGTTTAATTCTAGAAAATATTCAAGCAAATAATGCAACAGCTTTTTCATTGGAACGAATTCATAAAACAAAGTCTTTCCTTGCTAAATTAGATCCGGCTAACTGTGTAATTTGTAAACAACAGTCTCATCCTGTATTTAGATGCAAAAAATTTAACGATCTGAGCATTAATGAAAGATTTAATTCAGTGAAAAGGAACAATCTTTGTATCAATTGTTTCAGCTCTTCTCATAAAGTGGCTCAATGCAAAAGTTCGAGGAATTGTCCTAATTGTTCTCAGCGTCACAATTCACTTTTGTGTAGAAATTTCGAGAGAAATGTGGATAGCCAAAGAAGTCCAGGTAGCGAAACTCTGCCAAATATGGAACCTAGAATCACCACCCGTGCTTTAAATGTAAACAGTGAATATTTCCAACCGAAGCAAACTGTCGAATCATTTGAAAACGGAGGGGAATTCGTGGGATATTCTAAGGGTCATTCAACTATGCTCTTAAGCACAGCTGTAGTATATTATCAAAACAGTTGCGGGGAAGTCTTTCCTCTGCGTGCCCTACTGGACTTGGGGAGTCAAAGTAACCTGATCACCCACGAAGCTGCCTTGGCTTTGGGGTTGAAGTGTGAAAGAGTAAACACCTCTATTTGCGGTGTTAACGGGACTCCTCAATTTATAAAAAACAAAGTGTCTACTGTTGTTTCAAGTAAAAACAGACAGTTTCAGAAATTAATGGAATTTCTTGTTGTACCGAAAATTACGGGTTTGACTCCAACAAATAAATTAGATATTAGTGGGATAAAAATTCCTGAGTATATTAAGTTATCGGATGAGAATTTCTATTCGCCTGGAAGAATTGATTTGCTTTTATCAAATCAGATTTTCTTTGAAATTCTAAATAGTGGGAAATTAAAACTAGCAGATGGGAAGTTGATATTGCAAGATACAGTATTCGGTTACATAGCTAGCGGCGTTATGTCACATAATTACACTAAGAAGAGCTATTGTGGACTAGTTACTAATGCAAATGAGCTTAATAATAGTATCAAACGCTTTTGGGAAATTGAAAATTGTCCTGATTTTGAAATTCCTACAATGAGTAGAGAAGAAAAATTATGTGAGGAACACTTTACGAGTACTTATAATAGAGATGAAACTGGTCGTTTTATCATGAAAATGCCTCTGTCAAGGGATCCGAGTTGCTTGGGAGATTCGAAACAAATGGCATTGTGTAGGCTTAATTCATTGTGGAGAAGATTAGTTCAAGATCCAAAGATATTGGAATTATATAGAAATTTTATACGTGAATATTTAGAAATGGGACATATGGAAGAAGTAGTGGAAGATGAGGATTCTGCTATTGTGTATTATTTCCCTCATCATGGTGTCTACCGCCAAGAAAGCAAAACAATTTACGTGTAGTTTTTAATGCATCCTCAATTACTACTTAGGGGAATCCTTAAATTCTTTACAATTGAATGGTGGTGTTATACAAAGGGATCTCTTTTCAATCTTATTATTATTAAACTTTAAAGCTCGCAAATTTGCAGTAACAGCAGATATTAAAAAAATGTTTAGGATGGTTTTGATCGATGAATCCCAGCGTGAGATTTATTACGCATTGTTTGGAAGGATAAAATTGACAGTCCTGTGAAGATTTTTCTATTAACTACGGTTACTTACGGCACCAAGAGTGCACCATACCTTGTGACAAAATCATTGAAACAGCTTGCCATAGATGACAGTGATAAATATCCATTAGCTGCCGAAGTTATAATGTCTGATGTCTATATGGATGATCTTCTTACTGGTGCAGACGATTTAGAATCTGGAAGAAAACTCCAAGTGCAACTAGTTTCAATGCTAAAGGGTGCTGGAATGGAACTCCACAAGTGATCAGCTAGTAATCCATTACTATTACCAGACTCAATGTGTCAAGTTAAGGACCTCTCTTATTCTTCTTCAACCGAGACCAAGACCCTTGGACTCTTGTGGAAGCCACATCCTGATTCCTTTGTTTTCAAGATTTCTCCTATGACCTCAAACTGTGACAATCTCATAGTCACAAAGAAATCAGTAATCTCTACAATCGCCAGAATATTTGATCCGCTTGGACTAATTGGACCTGTAATAACCAGGGCCAAAATCTTACTCCAGTCTTTGTGGCAGTTGAAACTTGATTGGAATGATCCGTTGCCTTCGAACTTAGTTTCCTATTGGAAATCCTTCATAGATGCTTTGGAATCTATAAACTGTCTCAACATCCCACGTTATTGTCTACAAGATAAGTCTATCAGATCAGCATGGCTTCTCTGACTCGTCTAAAAAGGCTTACGGTGCTGCACTTTACCTACGATGCATTAATACAAGTGGAGAAATCTCTGTTAGGCTCCTGTGCTCCAAATCAAAGGTAGCCCCACTGAAAAGTATTACTATACCCGATTGGAACTTTGTGGTGCAGTGCTTTTATCAAAGCTTCTTAAAAGAACCCTCGATGCCTTTAAAGTTAATATCAGTCAAATTTACCTTTGGACTGATTCCAGCATTGTACTGGCTTGGATCAAAAAGCCACTTGCTCAACTTAAAACATTTGTGAGAAATCGGGTCAGCATAATTCAGGAACTCACAGAAAGTGATTTCTGGAAACACGTGAATTCTGAAAACAACCCTGCTGACATCCTTTCAAGAGGTATTAGTCCAGATAAAATTCAACATTGTGAACTTTGGTGGTTTGGCCCACCTTTCTTACATCAGTAGTATAAAGAATTGGAACCTTACGATATTACTGCCGTAGAAGGAGATGATCTTTTCCTACAAGAATTGGAAGAAACTTTGGACTTTCCTCTATGTGCCTTATTAAAGAACTTTGAATCACTGGATATAATTAGTAATTGTACATCATTTACTAAATTGCAGAGAGTAATTGCCTGGTGTAAGCAATTTATTGAAAATGCAAGACATCCAATGTGCCGAACTATGGGACCTTTAAAGAGTAAAGAACTATCAATCTTTAAAGTGTATCATAAAAATATTCAAAGAACTTCATTTTATAATGAAATTCAATATTTAGAAAAGGGAATTCCTCTTCCAAACTCATGTAAATTGTTAAACTTGAACCCCTTTTTAGATGATAGTGGATTACTTCGAGTTGGAGGACGGTTAAGAAACTCCCCTATTCCAAGAAATAAGAAACATCCCATGATAATTCCCACCAACCATAATTTTACTTATATTATTATTAATCATTTTCATATTCTCTATTTTCATACAGGTGCTGAAGCTACCTTAGCAAATATTAGGAATAGTTTTTGGATACCATCCGTAAGAAATGTAGTTAGAAAAATTCTTAGAACATGCATCACCTGTAGGAAGGTGAGTGCTAAAGGTTCGCAGCAATTAATGGCTGATTTGCCAGCTGCGAGAGTCACTGCTTGCAGAGTTTTCAGTCAGGTAGGTATTGATTATTGTGGACCCTTCCAGTTGAAAACTTTTTCAGGAAAATGCAGGCAGATTAGGAAAGTCTATGTTTGTGTTTTTATTTGTTTTACGGTTAAGGCTATCCATTTAGAAATAATTAGCGACTTAACTACAGAAGCCTTTCTTGCAGCTTTAAAACGGTTTGTGGCGAGAAGAGGGTGACCCATTGAGATCCATAGTGATAATGGTCGGAACTTTGTTGGTGCAAATAATGAATTAAGAAAAATACTTAAAGCATTATTTAAGGGTAAGATGGAAGAAATAATGGATTTTTTGTCTAAAGAACAAATCAAATGGAACTTCAACCCACCTTCTGCACCACATTTTGGTGGTCTATGGGAGGCGGGGGTTAAATCTTTAAAATACCATTTAAAGAGTGTAATCGGCAATTCAATTTTAAGTCATGAAGAATTTCTAACTCTTGTAGTTCAAATTGAAGCGGTTCTTAATTCTCGACCAATTTGTCCTCTTTCTAATGATCCGAATGATGTTGAAACTTTAACGCCTGCACATTTTCTAGTTGGATCATCATTGGTTGCAGTACCTGATCCTGATTACACTGAGATCCCCATGAACAGATTAAGCCGATGGCAATTGGTACAAAGGATGAACCAACATTTTTGGCACAAATGGTCTTCAGAATATTTAAATAGATTGCAACAGAGACCCAAATAGTGTAAGGGCAATGTAGGTTTCAAAGAAGGGGACTTGGTATTAGTCAAACCTTCAGAGAATTCAGATTAGTTTAAAATGGCATTTGGCATGAATTTTAAAATTGCACCCTGGTAAAGATAATATAGTCAGGGTAGTAACTTTAAAGGGTAAACAGGGAATTTATAAAAGACCCGTTACTAAAATTGCCAATTTACCATATGTAAATTGAATTTGTCCTCGTAATTGTATTTAAATATTATTGTGTATTTATATATATATATATATATATATATATATATATTATATTGAATTGTAATTGTTATTTCCATATATTCTTATTGTATTATTGTAACTTTAGTAATATTTCTATATATAATGTAAACTTGTTGAATGCCTTCGTCATTGCAAGGCGGGGCAGGATATTGGCGCCAGTTGGCGAGAATTCTTTGTATAGATTGCTCCGAGCCAACTGTTGTAACCTTTTTGTTCAGTTCGAAAATTGTAGCGATCCCATATGGTTGGGATCCGTTTCGCTTAGTAAAAATTGTCAAATTTACAGTCCATTTAGTTATTTTAGTCAACACAGGGTAAAAAGGTTAACATGATATATTTTTACACACCTTTAACATTTCTGAAATTCTCTGGAAGTTTGGGCAACTTTATTCTGAGAAATGAACCAGCATTAAGAAAATGGCAGAATTTTGTTATTGCTAGTATTTTTGTTTAGGTTTTTGAATGCAGAGAAGGAAATAATTTTAATGTTCTTAATTTATATATGTTCCCCTAAATTTGTTAATCCTCAATGTTTTTTGCATTAAGTTTGAAAAGAAAAATGTACAAGCTATTAATTGCTCTGTTATTAAAATATAGTGTAATTAAATACGTAAAAACTACAAACAAAGCTAGTACATTTTCTTTTTATTTATAATTGTCACAAGACTGTAAGTTGAGTTCATTGAAAACACATCAAGAGTTACTCTCATTAATTTTTAAACAATCTAGCATGAAGTTTGTTTGTTTGCATAACTATTGTGTGATAGTGCATGGAACCTGTTACTTCTTTTATACGTAATTGTTTAATGTAAGTTTTTTAAATATGTGTGATCTAGATAAATGTAATTAAATTTGTTCACAATTTTAATAATTGTTAACTCATTAATTTAATTTTGCTGTAATTTATACTTAATTTGTTTTGATTTAATGTAATTTTTTTATTTTTAAATTTGATTAAGCCAAATATTCATATATGGTAATATAAAAATTTCTTATAAATATTTTCTTAAAATATATTACAGACTTTGATGAAATAAAGGATTATATTTTTATATATGTCTTCTTAATTGTCTTCAATTCAACCTTTTCCTAGTTTAACTCAATACTGAGACAAGTAAATGATTCATGTACGTATATGTTTGCATACATATTAATGAAAGAAAGAATTTGTGTGTATGTGTTATGAAGAACAAAAGTTGTGAAGAAATTGAAGAAATGCATGAAATTTAGCACAGTGAATGTATGGATGATTATAGACTGCACTTTGAAGAGAATTTTTAGAAATTCAGTTTTGAAACAATTTTCCCTTTCTCTAGTGACATGACATTTATATCTGTATGCTATAAATTATTCTTCATGTAGCATTTTAGTGATTTTTAATGTAGGTTCATTATGATTATATTTATTTATGAGTATAGTTATTCATTTACTTGCTCTTTGAGGCACAATTACAATTGTTTTTTGAATAAATCATCTTTAAATGATAATTCTTCCAACAGTTGAATTTTGGTTTTAGCAATACCATTTTTGCTTACTTGTGTTTGTGTTACTAATTCTATTTAATCTTTCAGTAATTCTATCCTAAATTTTTGTTTAAATTTATTTGTTATTGATCGTTCTGAACTGAATGTGTTAATATTGAGATTTCTTGGATCTTTTGTACTCTTGATGATAATTTAATCAAAGACAAGCTTATTTTATTTGTTTTAAATTTTTTTTTTGCTTCAATTAATGCTAATGTTGTAATTTAACTTCATTTAATATTATTTTTGTTATTTTTTAAATAGTTTTTCTAATTTAATCTTTTGGGACATATATTATTTTGTATGGTTGGATCTTATTCTCTTAAATTTCTCCACTATTTGCTGCCAACTTGATGATTTACTGCTGTTATATTGGATAGAAGTGCAATGTAGAAAAATGAGCTGTAGGCACTATTTTGTGCCACTTTTTTTTCCATTTCTCAGTGAACTAAACTAACTTGGAATTGCTTATGATAGTGTCATCAAAGTTAGGTATGTTTTACCTATTTTAAATAGCTGTTTGATTTAAGTTAATATTGTAATTTCTTTTTCAGTTTAAGGCTGCTTTATATTTAGTGATTTTATTGACAATTATTTTATGAGCTGCATTGCTGTATACTGAAGCCAGGTGACTGAATGGTAGGGTTTCGTGCTTCCACGCCACAGGTCCGGGGTTCAAACTCCTAGCTGAACAAGGTTGACTCAGCCTTTCAGCCCTTCTTTAAGTTGATAAATGAGTACCAAGCTTGCTTGAGAACTTAACACTGGGGTTTTTTATGTCAGATTGACCACCTGACCAGAACATCTGCTCATGTACCTCTGTGCCCAAGGTCATAAAAACTGAGATGGGCACAGTAGGCCTTGGCCCTCATGAGCTGTTGCACCATTGGGTTTAGTTTTTTTAGTTTTATTGCTATATACTTTTGTGGTTTGCTGTTGCTTAGATGACTGTATGGTTTTCTTAGTTTATCTTAATAAAAGGAACAGATTGTGTGTATTTTGGGAGAGGGGAGAAGATTAATTGATTTGATTCACTGTGAAGCAACGCAAGATCTATTTGTGACAGACATCCTAATTTTGAACCATGGTCAAGTAAGGAGGATGATACCTAAGCTGATACCTCCTTTTCTGACCTATATCACAGCTATGGTAGGATTTTGAGCCTTCAAAATTAAATGTGCATCTGCCTCTTTACATGATGGGTCTTCTGTTGTATTAGGTTTTGAACTTGCTAGTTGATAATGCCAACCATGAGTTCTCCATCATGACCTCTCGGCTATTGCAGCTATAATGGAGGGGAGGTAAGAAACAGCATAGCACAAAAGAAAGGCCCAGATTGAAATTTAGTAAGTTGTAGCTGTGGGTGATAATAGTAAAGTTGGAAGCAAAAAATATAACATCATAGAATTATAATTCTTATACTATTTTAAAGTCCAAAACTTTTCAATAAGGACTGATTTTGTTTCGAGCAGGTAAATTAATTAGCCAAGTTTTTGTTATTTAAAAAATGACACAGAACTGCATCAATTTCTAATCGTATTTTTAAATTATCCCATCTGGAAATTTGTCAGTCAAACATGGAATTCATACAGTACATAAAATGAACAATTAACCTTTTTTTTTGAGAAAGATTAAAGGTGAAATATCAGTCGAGGGATTTTATTAAAAATTTGAACCCACACAGTTATTAGGCAAATTTTCACCATTTTCCTTTCTCAGTGGTAGGAAAATTGATAACTATTTTGCCTGATTTTGGCTTACATTTCATCATATGTCATGGTCTATTTTTGGAAATTTGTATTTATTCATTTGCCCTTTGTGTGCAGGATTGTAATTCTTTTTCAAAATCATTGTAAATATATATTTTTTTCGAAAATTCAGTGAAAATTATTTAGAAGGTTAAAGGTTGGTCCACACACACACACACATCCTTTAACAAAATATCTTAAGTTCTTGGATATATCGGTTTAGATTGGGTGGATATATGTCATCATTAAAGAAAATCTTTTGCAAGCTACCTTATGAGAGTGAATTTTATTTTAAAATTTCATCCATGTGAAAAACTGGTATTCCAGTTAGTGTGTGTATGTATAACCTTAATTTTCTATTCATTTGGACAATAGCTGTTTTATTGCATTGATATCTCATTTTTAGCTGCAGCATATTTACTTGCAAATGTATAATTTCCTGGGATAATAAAACTGTAAGAAAGAGACAGTATTCTAATTTAGTAGTCTCCGACCACTGTGTGTGGGCTGTGGACCAGTACCAGTTCATAGATCAAATGGAACTGGGCCACCCAAGAAACATTGAATTATCTCCATTTTCTTTACTGTGGTGTATTTCTCTCAAGTTTGATTGACTTCCCATTGAAATCACTTTATATTCCATGTTAAATCACTATTTTTTTTGGTGTAATTGTATTTTATTCTGAAGATTTATGTAAGTAGAGTTAACTTAAAATTGTTAAATCAAAGCAATCTAAAATATAAACAGTATCCCACCCTCAGCGAACTGCAGTAAAGTTATCAATCATTGACTGGTCCATGGCAATAAAAATGTTGGGGAGCACTGTTCTAATTAGCTTCATAATCATACTTGCATATCTTTGTTACTGTTGACTGCTATAACATTTCTTATTGCGTGAACTAGAAAATATTGCTTTATTTTCTTATTTAAGAAGTAACAAAGCATAACTTTTCTTCCTTTATTTGAAAATTTTAAAGGAGACTTAGTTATATAGTTATTGCCAAATAATAAAAAATTTTTCATTTTTTTTGTCATGTAGAAAAAGAGAAAAACAGCATGTAGTAACTAAAAAAAAAATGCCCGCATTATGTATTTTTGATTCTAATTTTAATAATTGTGGATGAATAATATGCTTAGATTATTTCCTAAAATTATTAAATGAATTATCATCACATACGGCAAGACAACCTCTCAGGTGCCAGTGCCTTCCTTTGAAGATTTCTCCAAAGTGACCTCTTTTTCACTTTTGTTCTCCAAGTTTTCTTGTTTATAATCCTAAAGTCTGATTTCACTGAGTCTGTCCATCTCTGCCTTGTTCTTCCACATTTTCGAATCCCAGTGACTTTGAACTGCAGTATCTTTTTGACAATGTTATCTTCTGGCATTTGAATTATATGGGCCATCCAATTCATTCTATTTATTTTTATTTATTTAAAGATGTCATATTGTTTATAAATTCTATATAATTCAAAATTGTATTTACTTTTCAGCTATTGTTTTTGTTTACACCTCCAAGTATACTTCAAAGTATTTTTATCTCAAAAGATGACATTCAATTTTCCTCCAGTTTAGTTTTTGTCCAAGTCTCAGATGCATATGTCAGAACTAGTCTAATAAGAGTTTTGTAAATTAAAAATTTTGTATTTCTTGAAAGAAATTTAGATTTTAAAAACCTCAGTCCATAAAAAGCCTTATTTGCAAGGTATAATAGTTTCTGGATTTCAGAGACATTCTGTTATCAGAGGTAATAATTGATCCTAAGTAGGTAAAACTTTTAACTGTTTCAAATTTATATGAATCTATTTTAAGATAAGGATTTGAGAGAGAAATTTTGTCTTTTGAAAATAGCATATATTTAGTCTTTTTTAATTTATAGCAAGACCCATTCGGTTTGCTTCAATCTTAAGAGCAAGAAATGCCTCTTTCAGAGCAGGGGGTATGAGCAATCACATCAATATCATCAGCATAGACGAAAAGTTGTACAGATTTAGAAAAAATATGTCCACTACTATTGATATTTGAATCACGTTTTAGTTTCTCTAGTGCAATATTAAAGAGCAAGCTGGAGAGAGAATCTCCCTGTCGAACACCTCTAAGTATGTCAAGACCTTTTGACAGTGACACAAATTAATTATATGCATACATTATTTCTAAATTTGAAGAAGTATTAGGTTATACTCAGGAAAACTAAAACAAGGAAAAGGAAAATTAATTTCTTTATACAGGTGAATAGAAAGTAATTATGTAATAAAATGACTTCAATGCAGTGTAGCATAATTTTTTTCTAATGTATGATTTTTTTCTTACAGGATAGAGTAATTAATTTACTTGTTGGTTTTGTGACAGTACTTTTGTTTGGAGTAAGTATATTTTAACTTTTCTATTTCTAAAAATGAATTATTTTTAGACTTTTTTTTTTTACTAAACAGATTATATATTTTAACATAAAATTATTTTATGATACTTATCAGTTATTTTTGGTCATATTCTCTTAATAATTTTCTTTGGTACCAAGACACAGAGATGCCATTTGTATTTTGTTTTTTCCTCTTTTGCTCATATTTGACTATTAGATTAAACCATAATTGACGTAAATCTTTATTTAATATCCATATAATTTTAATCTAACAAATTTATTTTTCACTTTTTTATATGAATGAAATGTGGGAAAGGTCATTTTGGAAACTGTTAGGAAATTTAACATTCTTCTATCCACAGTTGCTAACAATGGCCCAGACCTGCTACGTTTGTGTGAAGCAGTCAGTGTTACCAAACAAGCTATACTGTGCCAAATAACAATCAATGTGGGACACATAATATATGCATCCATGAGGACAGTGAAGGGAAATTTGATATTGTTGGGATATGGTAGTCTAAGATTGACTTGAGTGCTTTTACTAACAAATGCCACCAATTAAAGTGCTTCTGCTGGGCTTGTGATCCTATCAGTTGTTCCCTAGATGAATTGAGAAGTTTTGCTTAACCAGATGAGTCATTTGTCCTGTTAGTAAAAACTGGTAGTATGATTTGAGTTAAAGACCATTGACACTAGTAGTCTGCAAGAAATGATACAAACAGGTAAGGGTTCCATAATAGTTGGAGCTGTTTTTATGTGGTATGAACAAAGTCTTCTGGTCAATTTGAACCAATCATTCACTGTAAATGGTTATGTTTAGCTACTTGGAGACTATTTGCAACCATCCATGAACTTCATATATCCAAGCAATAAGGGAATTTATAAAAATGACAATATAATGATTTGTTAACTTGAATCCCCAAATGACTCCCATTGAATATATATATGGAAAATGATCACAAAAGGTCAATATGAGTGCAAAATTATGTGACATTTTCACAATTATGGCTGGCTGTAGAGGCAACATGACTGAATATTCCTTTTGGGATTTCTGATGACTTAATGAGTGAATGCCATGTTTTGTATCATCACTTTGTCTGGTAAAAGGAGGTCTTGTTTGATGCAAGGATGTATTCCATGACTTTTGGAACTTCAGTATAGTGGCCACTGAGTGGCTAAATTATTAAGACCACTTGACACTTATACAGAGGACAAGACAGCTATTAATAAGGGATGAAGGAATAATGGAGCTTTGATTGCACTGAGTTACTTGTGAAGAAATAAGGGAACAAACGTTATTTAGCTGTTTTTGAATGTGTAATGATTGTAGGTGCTTGAAGCATCAGATCCAGTATCAGCACAATGGCTGCACTTGTAGGGTGCTCAAAAGCAACAGTTATTAATGTTTACAATGAGTGGATTCCCAAGCAGAAAACCGGGTTTCAGTGTCAGGCTTGTGGTTGCTACACGCTACTGAAAGTTTACTCAAAAGGGAGAATTTCAAAAGTTGTCCAGTCTAACAGAAGAGCAGAAACACTTCAAGCCACTGCAAATGTCTGTACAAAATGTTTACTGCACATTAGACCATATAGGGTATAGTAGCTCACAACCTGTACGAAAGTCTCTACTATTTGCCTTGAACAAGAATAGACATCTTCAGTTTGCAAAGGAGCATGAGGATTGGACAGTAGATGACTGGAAAAGGGTCATGTAGTACAAAAAATTACATTTTCAGCTACATCATGTAGGAGGCAAGGTACAAATATAGAGAAAACAGAATTGAAATTACGGACCCCATCTGCATTGCCATAACTCTTTAAGCTAGTGGAGGTAATATTATGGCTTTGGGGATGTTTTCTTGGCATTCCGTGGGTCCTTATATTCATGTGGAAGAATGTCTGAATGCCTAAGGGCATTTTAAGTGTTATTGCAGATCAAGTACATCCTTTTTATATTAATAAAGTACCCTGCCCGTAATGGATATTTTCAGCAGAACAATGTTTCCTGTTATATAGCAGGCATTGTCCCCAGATGGTTCAAAGAGTATGACTGAAACTTTACCATACTTAGTTGACCTGCCCAATGTTGCATAACCTGAAGAATAAATTGGTGCATCATTTCTTATTCCAATAATCAGTCCTTATTTCAGTTTTTGAAATATGTATTATGACAACACTAACACATTTCACTACTCAAACATGCACAACATTGAATATTTATTTTAAAAAAATCCCATTTTGTGGGTAGACGTATCACCGATTCTGAACCTCCTCAATTGGCTAAAGTTTCCTACAGACTGATTGAATTCCCCATCAGTCAGGGAAAGTTCATGAAAATTTTCCTTTTGAGATTACTATAGAGCAAGTTGCTGCACCCAATCCCCATATCTCAATCCAATTGAGAATCTGTAGAATGAGAACAAATGGGGCATCTGGCAGCTGAATCCAGTACCATCCAATCTGAAGGCATTAAAAAGGGTAATTAATCAGATATGGTCTCAAATTTCTCTTACCACCTACAAACAAGAAATTCTTGCCAAGAAGAACTCATGAGGTATTATGGGCAAAAGATGGTCCAATATTGTATTGAAGGGTGGTCATAACAATTTAACCACTCAGCGTATATTGCAATTCAATACAACACTGTAAAATCTGGCGTATAACCTGCATCCCCGTTTAATGCACACCTATACTTTCAAGCTGCAATTTTTATATTTTTAGGTATATTCGTCGTATAACATGCACCCCCTTTTTTTAATGAAGAAACCTGAAATGTACTTACTATGCTCTTATGCTTTGAAGTCTTTTATTAGGGGTATTATTGCAAGCTTTAGAAGAAAATGGTACATTTCTAGAACTACACCCCAAGTTCATAAGAAATGTCATTTCTTTTAAAGAAACAATATTTTGATAGATATAGAAGTCTAATTTTTTTTCTATGCTCATCTTTTTTTCATATTTAAGGCTATCATTTTTATACATGGTGTATAATGTGCGACCTTAAATTTCGATCTTATTTTTTGTGTTAAAAGTGTACATTATTTGCTAGATCTTACGGAGCATAAAATTTTAAGCTTTGTTTTTTATGCTAACTTATACTGATTGTATATACCAATCGCAACAAAAATTCTCTTTATTCAATTTCTAACAAAATTTTATCAGATTCCAATATGTTAACTTTTTTTTACTAATTTATGCACCACAAAATGCAATTGAAATATTTATTGTTTTGTTAAGTTGTTGTATGAGTTTTGTTTGGAACTCTCTAAAGAACAGAATTTCATTTTATTTAAGATTGACAAAATTGTTAAAACATGCCTCACTTATGATCTCTTCATGCAATACCTTTGTTTGAATAAGTTTTAATTTCAGTTTCTGAGTTATGTCTTGAATTTTATCATTGTATAATTAATTTGAAACTAAACTTGAATGAATTTATTTCCAATACTATATAAAAGTTATAGCAATTTATTCTTGAAAATTTTGATTGAACTAGGGAATTTAAATATATCCTCATATATATTAGTTATAAACATTTGAAAAACTTCTACAATAGTTAAATTTGTGCTCTGTTTTATGAATGGATTTTTTAGATTTTTATCACAGATACAGGTGTATACTTTTATGCTCAAATTAGAGGTTATCAAAAAGAAATTTGTCAATTCATGATTTTTTATAATTTAAATTTTCAAAATTGTTCCTATTTTTTTTATTCGTAATTAAAAAAAATTTGAATCTTGTTTGATTTCTTTTTAAATTTTTAATTTTAAATTAATTAAAACTTTTAGTTACTTCAAATGATATAGTGGCCATGGTAGTCTAGTGGTTATGGTCATGAACTCGCGTACCTGGTGTGTCATAAGTTCAAGCCCTAGTTCCACTGAAAACTAACTGTTCGGAGGGTCTGATGTGCATTAAATCATTTGAGGCTCAAATTCCTCCCTGTGTTGTCCTCCTCACTTGATTGAGGTTTATTGCCCATAGCCTTCATTGTGCATTTATAAAGACTCACTCACTTCTAAGAACAGAAGTTTTTTCATTGATATACTTTTATTTAATTTCAGTTATGGAGAGATAATTTTTTTATTGGGAGCAAAATAAATTTCTTTTGAAATGTATGTATATATCATATGTTAGTAATATTATATATTTTATAAAATCATAATGCACAGTATTAATCAATTTACTTTTCCGCTATTAGGTGACTTTATTATCTGCATTTTTTGCAAAAACTCCACCCAGGGGATTGAATATCTATTTTGTCATTTGTCTCTCATTAGTTTCTTTATCTCATGTTTTGTTGGTAAGTTAAATAGCTTATTTTTTCCCTTCTTATATATCATACAATAAATTAATTATATTATTACTTTGAAAAAAATAATCATCTCTGGTAGTTCATACTTTTAATGTAGGTACCGTATTTTCCTGTATATAATCCGTGGATTATGTGTTAAAAAGTTTCAAATTTCGTTGTGCGTATTATACTCCGCCGCGGATTATCTGAGAAAAAACATTCCCCATCAGAAAAGCGAACAACAAAGTTTTGAAAGAAATGCCGTTTATGTTTTATAAAATAAATAATAGATGACACTTTCATGACTTGGATGACGTATTTCAGCTATAACTAGTTTTTGTCCAATTACATTCAAAAACGAATTCGATTCCTCAGAAGGAAAAAATAGTAATTAGTCTCTTGACTAGAGTTATTACGTCCTTCGAAAGTTTTCATCATGTTGAAGCGAAAGTGTTAAGTTACACTGCAAACTTCAAGTTAAAAGTTATAGAGAAGGCTACGAAAATCGGAAACCTGCAAGGTTTTTTAATGTTGACGAATTGAATATTTGTTTGTGGAGAAAAAACAAGACAAAAACTTCGAAAATTGTGATCGATGTTAAAGTGCCGATCATCGTGGTAAACCTCACTGGCCAGAATTAGAGGACGAAATAAATAAAAGGATTTTAAAAGAAAGAGATAGTGGGAAAGCAGTATTGATCTTAATTTTTTTGCTGTTCACTTGCTAAATTAAAAAAAAGATTTTTTCTGCATGAAATGTTTTGTTTAACAACTCAAAACATTGATGGCAGTAGCAAAGAATTATTTTGTTTTATTGAGATTATCGTAAAAAATATTATCATACATATTTAAAAAGACGTTTCATAATTTTTCCTGTATATTTTCTTACTTCTATTTTCAGTTATATTGTGCATTTTCTGTCTTATATGACACTCATTATCAGCAGTTTATATTTTGGATTATTTGGCCTAAAAACTGCCACGAATTATACGCCACTGCAGATTATACAAAGTTTTTTTTTTACTTGAAAAAAAGGCGTTGCGGATAATATGCCGCTGCAGATTGTATACAGGAAAATACAGTAATAACATTTGATTCCCTCTCGCTTTTGGGTTTTCTTGTTAATTATTTTCAATATTGAATGCTACAAATTAAAACCGAAAAGCATTTCATTATTCTGCTTACAAATGATTTTATCAATTTTAATATGTCTCTTATTAAAATAATTACAAGTTGCTTTTAGATTTCTTTTTTAAAACTTATACATCAATATGCAAAAAAGTATTCATTTAGAAAAAGACACAAGTGTATCTTAATGTAGAGTATTATTTTTTTTTTGTTTTAGTCATACAATTGTGGTTGCATATCTTGCTTCCACACTACTAATTAGGGATTCAAACCCTGGGTTGGAGCAGGTCGACTCAGCCTTTCGTCCCTTCAGTGGGTTGATAAAGGAGTCCCAAGCTTGCTTAAGAACTAAACATTGGGGGTTTCATGTCATACTGACCACCTGACTGGAACATTGCTCATGCATCTCAGTGTCCAAGGTCACGTAAACTGAGATGGGCACAGTAGATCTTGGCCCTCATGGGCTGTTGCACCTCTAAGTTTAGTTTAGTTATACAATAAACATTAAATTAATAGGATATGTATATTTATAGCATTTTTTAATTATTCTATAGGTCATGTATCTATAAAATGCTGTAAAATAAATTATTGAATTTTTATCATGTTATCTATTGATAGGACTAATGAATTGTTGGCAGTATTAAGAAATTAAGGGTAAAAGGAACTGATTCCTATATATTATTTGAAAATTTAAATTCAATTTGCTAGGAACTATTAAAAATTATCTAAATATGTATTTAAATTATGATTAAATTAATGCAATATCATGCATGAAATAAAATTTAGAATTTGCTTTTTATGATTTTTCTTTGTAGTAGTATATTTATTTTTTAATACAATATGAATTTTCATGCAATTCATGTGATAACAACAACCATGTGTTTCCCGCTGATACAATTAAAACAATCTCATACTTTGTTGTTATTGTTTTTACCTCACATACATATTATTTTTACATTGTAAATGTATTGCATGCATGTGGGCTGAAATACATTCATTCATTCTTTGCAAAGCTTTTTCGTAGCAAAACTTGTGGTGCTGAATTTATTTTTATATAGAAATTTCTAGTAATTATGAAAAGATAGCCTGATTTAACTATTATGCTCTAATACTTAAAGTTTCCTTTTTGATGTTTTTGAAAATTAATTTCTGTGTTATTGTTAGAGGGTTATTTAGATTTTGAATGTGGTATTCATTATTTTATTTGGTTATATTTGTTTGGTTTATATTTGATTGATTCACATGTAATGTATTCAATAACTTTGAATGAATATAAATAATGTAATGTTCAATAATTATGCATATCCACTCAATTAAATTTGAGTGAATTTTTTATGTAACAATATTTTATAAAATATTTATTGCTTAGAATATTTGAAATATTGCTAAATAATCATATCTTTGGAAAGATCCTACTGTGTCTAAGGAATTTTTATAGATCAGTTATTTCAAAAACTAGAATACAGTAACATATGTTTCACTTTTTTATATCACTATTAATTTTAAAAAAAAAAAGTGAATTTGACCAAAAAAAAAAACTTTGGCACATCTCTTTGAGAAAAATACACATCACTTGTACATAATTAAGCAATATCATTTATTGTCTTTCAATAGAATATAAAGAATGCATTTAACAAATTGTAATAAATTCCTTAATGTAAAATAAAATTTACATATTCCATTTACCTATAGTACATTTATGTATTGTTAAAATTAAATGTCTATAATGATGTATATTAAATTGACTATATGTCAATTAAAATTATATATGATAAACTTACTATCAAACAAAAATTTCCCATCTTCCTGTATAGTAGAAATTTTCATAAAAACTATTTAACTTGTTCCTTTGCTGTATAATAGTTCATTTCAAACAATTTATTTAAAGAGTTCACTTAGTAATGGAAGAGTTTTCTTTTTTTCTGATCTTTTTGGAGACAGTATACATATTAAGTAAATATGCTACTAGAGTTAATAATTAAACTAAAAAACATCTAAGAACTACAAATAAGTTAATAACTGCTGTTAAAAGCTTAGCACATTTAACAACACAAATAAATTAAAATAAAAAATATGTAAAAAAATTAAGATTATTTTCTACCTAATTGATATCTTAGGTTGGGGAAAAAGAAAACCATTATTTTTTCGGTAGATGGCTATAGTGTAGATATCTCGTGAATTATCGATCAAACAATTTCAAATTTATGCTCGTTGTCAAAGTAACATTTAACACTAAAAAAATTCCTTTGCTGTTTTTTGTTTGGTCCATTCAGTAGTGAGTTACAGGATGTTAAAAATGGAAGTCAAGAAAGAGAAAATTCGGTATATTTTACAATTTTTCTTTGATAAAGGCAAAAATGCAAGCCAGGCAGCTGAAATTGTGAATGGTGCCAATACTGTAATAGCTAATTATGTGCAATTTTAGTTTTGTCAATTCTGTTCAATCATTTCTGATGTTAAAAATGCACCTCACATAGGCAGGCCCATCGTCAAAAGTTTGGATAAAATCATAGAAATAGTTGAAGTTGACCAGCACGTTAGTAGTCGTAGCATTGTCCAAGAGCTAAAGATGGACCATAAATCAGTTTTAAACCATTTGCGCAAAGTTGGATTTATAAAGAAGCTTGATGTTTGGATACCACACCAATTAACACCAAAAAACATGGTGGATCGAATTTCTATCTGCGAAGCCTTGGCCAAACAACAAAATCGACCCATTTCTTAAACGAATGGTGACTGGGTATGAGAAATGGGTCACATATGACAATATTGTGTGAAAACGATCGTGGTCAAAGCGCTGTGAAGCAGCTCAAATGGTGGCCAAATCAGAACTAACGGCCAGGAAGGTTCTACTGTGCATTTGGTAGGATTGGAAAGGAATAATTTATTATGAGTTGCTTCCCTATGGCCAAACACAAAATTCAGATGTCTACTGTCAACAACTGGACTGTTGGAAGCTAGCGATTCACCAGAAACGGTCAGAATTAGCCAACAGAAGAGGTGCTGTGTTCCATCAGGACAACGCCAAGCCACACACATCTGTAGTGACTCGAAAGAAACTCTGGGAGCTTGGCTGGGAAGTTTTAATGCATCCACCATATACTAGTCTGGACCTGGCACCAAGCGATTACCACCTTTTTCTCACATTGCAAAACTTCCTGAGTGACAAGAAATTGAAATCAAGAGAAGATTGTGAAAATCGATTACTAGAGTTTTTTGCCAATAAGGACCAAGACTTCTATGAAAGAGGCATGAAGCTACCTTTAAAATGGCAATAAATTATACAACAAAACAATGCATATTTGTGCCAAATTGGACAATCCGAAACATGTTAAATAAAGTCTTGAATTTCATTCAAAAATAATGAATTTCTTTTTCTCCAACCTAATACTAGAATAATTTATAAACTACTAGCTGCATGGCCCGGCGTTGCTCAGGCTTTCTCTACTTTTATAAAAATTTTCCCTTTCCTTCATAAAATCAGCACTTCTAATACTCTTTTTCAAAATTACTTTCACCCCACCCCCCTTCCTCTGCTTAGCCCGGCGTTGCTCGGCCTTTATCCGAGTGTATAAGTCAAAATTTGCTGTTTCGAAATATTTTTGCTTTTTTCTGTCAGACAGGTTTATATCCCACCGGCGTTGCTTGAACATTTTTAAATGCATAACACATTGTCATGGAAATTCCCCTTCCCTTCTCTCTATGATATCTCTTGAGTAAGTGAACAGTGGGACCTTAATATTCACTCACTCACTTTGCAACTTTTCAGGACCCGAAAACGAAAATGTACCTTTTTATAAATAGTTGTATGTTAAGAAAAGTAGAAATTTTTATAATTACAAAATTTCACAACTGTATTAAATGTTGAATTAAAATTGTGAGCATTTTTTGAAATGTTCGATAAACGGAAAAAAGTTTCATGCAATTATTTTTATAAATGAAGAAGTTTTAAAAACTTTGAATTTGATAAGTAGCTATTAAATACTTAAAATTTGAGTATATTTTAACTGATGCAACATATTTTTAAAAAATAAAGTACTATAAAGAATTAAAATGTATTTAAGTAATTCTCAGTTGAATAATAATGTTACTCCTTGTCTTCTATTTTTTTTTAAATATTAAAACTACATTTTTAACTAATTATTATAATACTTATTATTACACTTTCTTGAAAGGTTTAGAATTATGCATTGACGGACTTGTAAAACCTTCGATATTCATCCAGTATCAATTTTACTGTAATAGGTTTATAATATTCCTAACCATCCACCATTCTTCAAATTTAGTGAAATGGGTGTCCTACACTTGGCCTTTTTCAACTAAGTTTGTTTTGTATTTTGATATTATCTTTTGAACTGTAAATTTGTTTTGATATTTTTTATCCACTATAAATAGTATTTAAATTTTAAATTATTGCCTTGCTTAATGGAAACTATTATTACAACTTTGCATTCCAATGGGAAAATCAATCTTACATTGAATTTAAAAGACATTACATTTATTAAGTGTGAGGACCACTTTCTTTCTGTTAATATTTAACTTACAAAATAATTTCACTAACGTCATTCAAACTATCAAATATCATTTTTTCTCACATTGTGTAAATCGAAAAGTACACTGAATCTTCGAATTCTGTGTAAGCGACCTTAAAGTACCATAACTGAAAACTATATAGCACGATTTAAAAAACAGTGAAAGCTTTTTCTGAAAAACTGCATAAATCAATCTTGGTTCAAAATGCATTATTTTTCAGGTTGACTGATTCGAGACGTATTCGTTTTTGCAAGGATTTTTATAGAATAATTGTCTGTGTTTTGTCTTTAGGAATTTCAGCAAATTTTCACTTTAATTAATACTGCGCAGTCCGTAAATATTAAGATTTAAAAATTGGCGAACGTAACATACTCAAACTTTTCTAAAATCATAAGCAAATAAACAATGTTGTTTTTTCGATTAAAATAGTATAAATAATTTATATCTGGAAGTGTAATACGTTAATATTACTTTTTGTTGTATTTTTTTATGCTAAAATTGTAATCAGCCTCACATTCTGCCTGTTCAAACTTTCGCAGTTCCTGGCGCCTGGCATAGACAAAACAAAATGCAAAGGTTAGCTTCACACATAAAAGATAGATATTTGCTGTTGCTGACTTTTTTGCAGATGGCAGAATTTTTTCCTACTTACTTGACAATTATTGTTATATTTTAGACACTTCACACAATATCTATAAATTATAGCCTATGTGTTATTCTCATGTATAAGCTATACTATTGTAAAATTTCATTAAAATCCATTCAGTTGTTTTTGCGTGAAAGACTCCCAAACATCCTCACAAACTTTTACGTTTATAATATATATTAGGATGATCATATTAAATATTTATAAGGAGATAAAGTTAAGACAAAGTTATACACAAAGGCTATGCACAGCATAATGTTAACAGCATGTCTTCATCATGGGATTCTGACTTGGCACCGCTTGTCTGTAAATTTAGCCCATTGTTAAATTAAAAAACAAACAATTTTAATGTATTTATAATTAAGTATGCTGGCTGTGTGTGGTGTAGTCCTTGTATGCTCAATTTTGCGGGTTCAACCCCACCCAAGTCCGTGGATTTTTGAGATGCGAAAAATCAACATTGTTTATGTCGTATGATTATGCTGCATGTTAAACATCTCTAGAGTGCCTCTTTGGTTTGGGTACTCGCAAAATTAAATTCCTAATACAGTTTCGCATCATCAGAGCTAAAGTGCCTCCATCTGGGGAGGAAGCTGGGCATCAAAATTAGATTGTGGCAACTGATATCAACCTCTATGGTGACACACTAAAAAGTGATACCAGCTCCCAGGGAATGTACTAGGTCTGCAATGGTGATTAGCAATCTGTATCCCTAGTAGAAAGAAAGAAAAAATATTTAAAATGTTACTTAGAAATTTTCTGTACTTCCGTATTTTAAATTTTTTTCATACATTGCAAGAATGATGCATAGCCCTAATATAGCTTTGAAGTGCATTTTTAATAAACAAGCAATCAACCGAGTGATACATTGAAATAAAATTTTAAACAAAAATGTTTCTGAAAATTCATAATTTTGAACACTGATTAAATACTTGTGCATTATGACATCCATTTTGTGTGTGCAACCATATTGATAGAAATCACCAAAGTTAAGAAATGCATTAAATTCTAATAATTCAGCAAGCACTTTATTGCTTAGTAATCACACATTTGATTTCTAATTGTGTTTAAATAAATGATATAGCTATTTTCGTTTGGGTTTGGTTTTTATGTACCTTTATATCCTCCATTATGTTTATTTTTATCTTGGTATAAATTTCTGAAAATGAAATAGGTTTACTAGTACAGAGAAAATCTAATAAAATTGTTTCAAGAGTACAACGTTTTACCTTAGGAGCACAGATGTTTTATTTTACATGGAATGAAATTATATTTAAACTAGAATTTTGGAAATGCAAATTAAAAACTGTTACCAAGATTTATCTTTGAATATAATTTTGAGAACTACTTATGGTGTTTGAACATAAATATTTTACACCTGTCTGACAGAAAAGAAGCAAAAAAATTTCGAAACAGGGAATTTTAAGTTATACACTCGGTAAAAGCCCGAGCAATGCCGGGCTAAGCGGAGGGGGGAATCACTTTGAAAAAAGTATTAGAAGTGCTGATTTTGTGAAGGAAAGGGAAAATTTTTATAAAAGTAGAGAAAACTTGTGCAATGCCGGCCCATGCAGCTAGTATATTTATAACTTGCTTTAAGCTTTAAATTTTGCAAACATATAAGTATGGAAAAATACCATTGTTTCTTATAATTTTTAATTCCTGTGTAAAAAAAATTGTTTGCTTTTAGCATATGCATTAAATCTTAAAAATTTTGTATTTATTTTTGGAAATATTGAACAATATGTATAAAAATATGCACTATGTATTCTTAATAAAAATTCAGTGTAAATTTTAAGATTTGTGAATTCATTCAAATGAAGTATAAATGTGATATATTTGTTGATAGTTGCTTCAGAAGTTATTTTTACAAGTTTTCAATTATGTAAAAATCTATTTAAGAATTTTGTAGTTATTATATATATATATATATATATATATTTGTTACTTTTGCAGATTTATTGGTATCGCCAAGGAGATCTCGACCCCAAATTTAGATTGTTGATTTACTACAATGCCTTCACCATGGTCCTTTTAAGTACATGTGCACTGTCTTTTTTCTTCACTGAATATTAATATTCATTTGTTAAACAAAATATGCAGGTAAATTTAAATATCAACAATGTCTTCCTTCATTTTTCAAAATCTAAAAAAAGGGTTGCGTTTTTTAAAGTGTTATATAAGTTTATATATATTTTTAATAGCACAGAGCACTGTAACTTGTTTAATCTATTATAAAGTTGGTGTAATTATGAACATAATGTAATTATAAGCAAAAGTTGCTATTGATACAAAGAAATAATATTTTAAAATATTTTTATATTTTATTTATAAAGTAAATGATTACAACCAAAATGAATGTGTTCTATATGATCTCTTCCACAATATTTCCATTCTTGTTTAAACTGTTTCTCTTGAGGAGAAATCAGTGTTAATGAAATTCTTGTATAGAATATGTATTTATAAAGTTATTGAGATTTGAATGTTGATGAATATTTTATTAAAATATGTACCTCAAAATATTATGTGTAAAATGAAGTGACTCTTAATATTTTATAAATGTTGTATTTTGTAAAATTTTTTGTTGCTGTTGTTGATTTAAATGTATTAAATTTTTTAGAGAAAATGATAAAATTTTTACTTTTTTATTCAAAAATTGATATAAAAAGAAGTGTTCCAATTCCTTTCTAAAGTTCTTATGGGTGAGGTGGAGCCAGAAAAAGAAACCAAATAGCGATGAAACATTTAAATTTTTGAATATATAAATATATTTGAAATTTTGAATTCAAGAAATAAGTTTTTACAACTTTCAATTTCTATGGGCTCTACAGCAGGTTTTGAGAAGAAAAATTTCCTTTAAAATGATAGATTATTTTGTTCTATAATATTATGAAACAAAACAAAGAAAAGGGAAAAGATTCAAGGGAAGTTTTTTTTAGGAAACACTGATAGAATTTGAGAAAGAAATCTCATATTATATAATAAATATTGTTGTCTTCTAAGCGTAATTGGGCTATGTCATATATTAGATATTATGCTCATCATCTGACCAAGATTCAAATTACAAGGTCTGTTTTAATGAAATCATTGTTAACCCTTTCATGATGGGTTTGTCATATATACATGTCTCAACCCCTCCCCCTTATCAAGCGGTAAGCTGTTCAATGCAACTTTTCATGGGGTCAATCAGTCCAGTCGATCAAGTACGAAACATGATTCACTGGTGTATCACCCAACTGCCAGTGACATTTGTGGTGGATGCATATCTTACATACACATCTCTAAAATGTTTTCTGTTGATCAGGACATTTTTGCGAAAAGGTTAATTTAGAAATGATATAAATTGAGATATAATTCAATTGAATGAAGATTAGTAATTTGGATAGAGCTTCATGCTAATGGTTTTTTTTGTTGTTATTGGTTAATAAATATAATTCTTGCTGTGTCCGTTTTTGTGTAACTCGAAAGGTTGCACACCCAATGTACTAATGAATTTTGAAATATTCGCTTGTGAGGAAGTAGCTCTCATTCCCAATGTTGTACTAAAGCAAGTACTTTTAGACATGATGGATTTATTGTGTAGCACTATATGATATGTCTGTAGGAGAATTGGAACTTTCAACACACGACTTGACTGAAACAGCACCAACTCGGGGCTGATGACCAAGATTTAAGTTGTATTTCATAGCCTTTATCTATTTTTATTGATGAAAAGTGCAGATTTCTCTTACTGCACTATTGGTTTTTGTATTTATTAGATATAAATTTTGAATTTTTGGCACAGTTATGGACACTTTTTTGCTATTCGACTTAGAAACTGTGGTAGCAAGCATGTGATCTTGGTCACCTGCTTGTATCCGGCATATCACGAGCTTGAGAGTCCTAGTGCCATTGAATACCCACAGTGTAGAAGAGTTGATGCACGTTCTGTCATAGCTCAAAGTCCTTCCATTGGTATGGTGTGGTAATTTGGGGAGAGGATGCGAGCTCAGGTGTCATCCTTGTCATTGGGCCTTGGTTCAAAATGACGAGGTCCATCGCCAATACCCTTGTGTTGCTTTTATTGTGCTACGTAATTAACACTCACTCGATATTTAAGTTTTGAAAATTAGAAACAAACTCAAATTATTCATGAACAAACATTTTTTTTTAGTTAAAGAAAGTGCTATTTTTAAATTTATTATTAATATATCAAAGACTGATGTCTCTTGGAAATATAAAACAACTAAGGCTTTGATATCGAAGTGAAATTTTCATTTTATTTTGTGTTAGGATCATTAGCTGTCATATTTTAAAAATTTAAGTAATTTTTTTTGTGTGGAGAGAAATGGTTGGAATAAATATTGTATAATAAATAAAAGGAGGAGTTTGTGTGTTTATGGAGGACATAAGACAGAAAGACTAAGATGTATCAAATTTGGTCTGTTGAGACTATGAGTATTAATAATGTGCACCTCACAAAGCAGTGTTTGTATATTTTTGGTTGTATGTAGACTAGTTCTTAAATGAAACATCACTAGATTATGTTTCTGGCACCATCTGAGAGCTTCGTATTGAGAAGACTGACTTGTATCAGACGTTAAAATAGACAATTTTTGACAATAGTGCAAAAAAAGCATCAATTTCTATTTTAACTAATTTATTTAAAAATGACACATTGTTCACACTTGATATACTAAACAAACATTTGGCTTGCTTAAAAAAAAAGTTGGAGAAAACAATTGTTAGATTTTATACGAATTTGTTATTGCATGTACAGTGAGCAAGCTTTTGCCTTTTTTCCCCCTTATAAAGGAAGGAGGTAAACCACTATGTATTGTTATGTTACATATGACATGGTCCATTTCTGGAGAACAGAATTAAGATTCTATTTTTTTAATGAATTACTACAAAAATTATTAAATCATGTCATAATTTAAAATGCTTGCATATTTTATAATACTCTAGGCTTTAATTCAACAAAATATTTTTGCCAGTTAGAATATTGAGCTTTATTTTAAAAATTCACATAATTTAAATAATATATTTTTCTTCCATTTCACTAGAGTATTTCAAGTGTAAATAAATATATTTCATTGAGATTATATAAATATTTTATTTGATGCTTATCTCTTAAGTGTTTTTTCTCGGGATCTGTTTGTACTGTAACCAATACTAGTAAAGTAGATTTTTGAACAAATGTTATTCCAAAATTTCATTCATGGAAATATGCCTCAAGGTCAGAGCATTTGTTGCAGATGTTATTATTATGAAAATATGTGGCCTGGCAGTTTTATTATGTAACATTAATTTTTTACTTAGCTCACATTTAATCAGTTCTTTAAATTTTTGTACAACTTTGCTGTATTTGTTTTTATTTTAGTATAATTAGTTATTAAATCTAGAATACATCTGTGTGTACTGCAACATCCCATTAATTATTAATTCTAGTTTAAACAAGATATAGTAATGTTTATGAATTCAAAAGTTTTTCCTTTCTCGGACGGAGAACTCCCTATTTTCCAAGTATTATCTTTAAATTTTGTGTTTGTTGGTAGTAAATTGTTTAATATCGTAAAAAATGTTTTTTAAACCCTTGAAAAACTGAGGCACTGATATGAGTACATACTTGTTAATGACTTGTTTGTGTATTTTTAGGTCACTTGTGTTGATGTTAATTCATATTCAATTATTTGGTTGTAAGGTTTGAAACTTGCTTTTTAGAAACTTCCAAGCAACAACTGTATATTTGATGTGATATACACACATTCCTGTTTCTATACTGTGTCTGTGATGCAAAAATATATTTTGAAATGACTTACCTATCTACAAGGTTGCATTCATTGAAAGTTTAATTCTGCTGTTAGCGTGCTTATATATTTGTGATTTATGTATGTTTTTTTAAATCATGGAATTTTTTTTATTACACTTTTATCTGAATTTATTGATATTAATCACTTTATAAGCATTGTAAATGTGTCAAGACTGTCTTCGGCGAAAGTACGAGAGCTTGAACTAAACGTGAAGCACATTTTCTGACAGAAAAATTCCTCAAATTATGTGAAAATTTGCAACATTATAACTCGTACACCTGTGAATAATATGATGTTTTAAAAATTTCAAATATTCCAATTAAATGCTTTGTTTTTCATTTTAACAGGTAAAGGGATAAATCACTTTACATTATGGTATAGAAGAAGAAACAATTTTATACCAGAAAAAAATGGATCAACTCGGTTGAAAGTGTAATATATGATAAAATATGCTACTCTCTAAGGAATAGTGAAGCCAGAATATATATATAATAATCTTTCCTTTCTTATATATGAAAAAATATTCCAAATTTGGGCGAAGACAGCCTTAAGATCATATGAAAGCTGCATTAATCACATTTTTAAACTTTTTATTTAAGTTTCGTTGTTTTATCTTTTGTATTTGTGAAACATGCCATGACATTTAGTGTAATATTTATTTACAAATTTCAAAATTAAAAAAAAAACTTGTTATACTTTGAATGAAAATTGTATTCCATTATATTTATGATTGATTGTATTTCAGTCAGTAATCTTTACAATGCCAAATGAAGTTTTTTATTGGGAAACTGATGCTTTCTCAAAACATTACCTATTTACTTCTATAAAATACACTAGTAAATTATTTTCTCAAAAAAGTAACATCTTAAAAGATACTCAGAAAATATTGGCTATTTCTAGATAAATATTGTTTACAAAACCTTTACAAAATGGAAGATCAAGCAGTAGAAAACTACATTACATTTTATTTTTTTGGCTCAATTGTATATTAAACTTCAGGAAAAAAAAAGTTATATATATTACATACAAATTCTGTATAAAGTAATATTTGTTCTTGTACAAATTTATAAAATCTTTTATCGTGTATCATAATTGTTTTAATAAATGCATGTAGTTGTGCTATTGAGTATCATTTTCTTTCTAAGCTTCATGTTCATGTCCTGTATACATTTCTGTAAGTAGAAAAAAAAATCACATAAAATCCACAGGAAAGTCTTATTTGGAAGCTCGCGTCGCATTTGTACTTAAACAACAAATTAAAAAATTGTCATGACACAATACAGTTCTTATCGTCATGTTTCCGCCTTCTGCGAAGACTTTTTCCACCTGAAGACTGCAGAGTTCCAGATCTTTGTCTAGCCACTGCAAGTGTATCATTGCTGACATATGATATTCGAACACCCCCATATGCTCGCCGTGGTGGCAATTCATATGGATTGTCATCATCAGAACTGGAACTTGAACACGTACTGCATCGATCATCATCATACCTGGAAGTTGTTGCTTGAGCTGTCGTTACTCTTTGAAAACTAGATTCCAGTTCTGATCGATCTCCATAACTTCTACTTCTAAGAACGGCAGAGTTCCTTTTATTATGAGGTTGTGCAAGTTGACTTTTTGTGAAGGTATCTTCACTTCCAGCGCAGGAAGAGGAAGATGACCTTTCAACTTTTTGGGATAATGTTCTTTGTTCTTCATCATCACTGGAAGGAGGCAGATTTGCAGTTGAAGGACTGAAACGAACTATCAGTTTCTTTGAAGAAACTGCTCCACTGCTGCTGCTATTCAAGTCTGTTTTTGATGGAGTTTCAGGAGGTGTTGTTGATCCTGTATCTCTGGTGAGGTCTGGCATGGAAAAATGAGCTGTTGTACGACGATGATGGTAACGACTGTGATCTTTTCTCTGTTCTTCGATTTCTTCAACCACCTATAATATGAATTAGTTTAGCATGTACAATTCGTTGTATGCAAATGTTAATTATACAATCCCAATAATATGCCCCATCTTTTTTTTATTGCTTAGCCTTATTAATTCAGAATATGTATAATCAAAATTGAAGGCAAATTTAATTTTGGATTTTGTTCATATTAATTCTCTAAAATATTCTCATTCCTGATAAGAATTGCTAAATATTAAAGTATAAGATAAAGAAAAATAAGGAAGAATAGAATTTGTGAGTTATGAAGATGTATAGAAAAACTCCACTAGTTACAAAATTGGAAGATCTTCAAATTAAAGAAAAAAGAAGAAAAACCCCTCACATTTGACATTTAAGTATTTATTAGAATAATAATGAAACTGACAAATGAATTACTTAAAGTGGACAAATATGAAAAAGTAAACCAAGAGTTTTTCTACATAAAATGAAATTATATAAATTTTGCAAATAAGTTTTTGATTATATTGAGTTAATTTACAATTTATGTTTCAGTAATAAACATGCAATATTATTAGAACTAAGACATTTGGTGAATTTGTCTATGATTTTAAATACTTTGATGAGCTTTTCAAATATTTAAATTTAAGATTACTTATCATACCAATCTTAAAATCAAAGATTTTTTATAGAAATATAAAACATACATATAATTACCTTTTTATCCTCCAAAATAATAGTAAGTTTTCAAAAAAATTGTCATTATTTGTTAGATACATTCAATATGGTTTATACAACATACATTTAGAATTACACTGGAAAATATTTTTAAAAGAGTAAAAACGATTATAAAACTTGAAATAGTTAATTGAATATTTTGGTTATTTTTCAAAGTGAAACTTTTTTATTTGAAAATTTAATCTACATATATCTAAAAAATTTAGAGTAAGAACTACTAGCAATTAAGTTAAATAATTGAAGTTCAAACTGCAATATTTGCACATACCTGGACGAAAACTTGGGGAGATTTTGACATTAAAGCATCTATAGTAAGGTCAGACATGTTAAGTGGTTCTCTGGACCTTCCAAGCATTGGTGATTTCTTCTCAACTAATGAATTGTTTTCTGTATTTGATGAATGATCACTATAATAAGATAGAGAACAAAATTTTGAGAATAACTATAGGAAAAAACAACAAGTATGTAGTTTATTAAGTTTATATCAATGTAATGAATCCAAGTACATACACTATAAACTTCCAGATATAAGTAGACAGAAAAATAAAAATGCATGCCAAATGTTTGAGAAGTTAAATTGTATATTAGCATATTCTTTTTAAATTTTCAAATGAGATAAGGAATAAAAATGTGTGTCTGTGGGTAATTTTTATACTGCCCTTTTAAAAATTAAATCATGTGCATGCATATATTATTTCATTGATCTAAAACATAATTAAAAATTTCTGCCTATAATAAATGCCCATGTTACAAATTTTTAAAAGCAACAAACATTTCATATAATGAACTATTTCAATTATAAGAAAATTTTCTTGGACTTAATTTTTTTCTTCTTTTGCATGCTTAAATTAGTTCATAAAGTGCTAACATCAGACTTTTTGAACATTGAAACATTCTTTTAAAAAATAACACACTCTGGATTTCAAAATCAAATGAGATTTCTCTGCATGATAAAAATGGTTAGTATTTTCATTACTGTAATACCATTAATTCAAAGGAAAATAAAAATGCTTTAGAATGCAAGTATTATTCAACACGTTCATCAATTACAAAGTTTCAAAAATTTCTTAGAAACCCTAGAGTTTTATTTCTCTAGGGTCTCTCCTAAATAATTGAAGATTTATAATAATTAAATTTCGCATGTTTCTGTATGATGACATCTGTTTAAAAATATGTGGTTATATTGATCCTAAGCAGAATGAATCGAGAATCATTTCTGTTTTAACTTACTTAATAGAGGAACTAATATTTTTATTTTCTGTGTCTTGCACATTGTGCATCACCAGAGGATCTTTCGATGGAGCGTTCCGATATGGAACGAGTGGGCTTCGAGGAACAAGAGGACTGGAAGCACGATTTTCACCCCCATAATTTAGTTGGGAAGGCTTGTTTCGCTTGTTGTTACTGCTTTGGTCAGCTAATGAATGAGAAATATATAATAAGCTTAATTTCAAAATCAGAATATTTGAGACAAATGAAATTCATTTTACCTTATTTGGTTTTGGTGAAAAATTACATTATATGACACATTTTATTTAATAAGTTGTGTTCAAAATAATTTTTGATGCAATATAATAAAATAACTTTTATTCATAATGTGTAGAACTAATGTAATAAATTGATACCATGAAGAGTAATCGAAAGGTTATTAGGAAATGTAGTAATGTAGAAAATAGTTTAAAATGTCTCCAATAGATGGCGCTTCAAACATTTCTCCACATGCACATAAAGTTTGAAAAAAATAATTCAAATTTGGAACACCTTTTCTGATTGAAAAATTATTCCAACATTCACATAACATTCTCACTTCACTGTTCCTATTTTATTACACTTTTCTTATTTAATTCATTTGGTCCATTTTTTTTAGTATAAAATGTGTTCTAAGTTTTGCTTTCTTTACTTTAATGATAAATGGATTTTAAATTTTACGTGTTAAAAGCGAAAAACTGTATATTTAAGAATTTTTCAACTGTAAATAGTCAATATTGTAAACTTATGTATAACAATTTCATAGATTGTATGAACATTTTAATGTTCTTCTGTCTGAAAATGTTTTTCGAATTTGGTTCAGTATCTTTGATGTTTGACGAAGGCAGCTTTAAACACATGTGCGGATAACAAAAAATGTTTCTTTTGATAAAATCATTTTGAGAAAATAACACTAATTCTTGCAGAGAAAAAAAAATTTTATGGTTAAAAAGAGAATCAGATTGCATCTAATATCTTTGAAATCAGACTTTCTTTGAAAAAATATTTTAATATTCTTTTGAAACTACGAGGTACTCATAAAAATATTTTTAAAAAGTAAGAATTCCGTTATTTCTGAAATTATTCAAATTTGTTGTAGATATTAATGAATGCATATTTGAGTGTGAGAAAGGCTGCATAAGTATTGGATATTATTCTCGAGGTTTTAGAACAGAGGTTAGTTCTCTCTCTAGAACAACATTTGAAAATTCTGAGAAAACAATTTCATGAGAACTCGTGTTTTTACCTTTGCTGCAATGGACGGAACAGTATATGAGTCCTTTCCTAGGAAGGAAAGGTCTGCCCAGCAAGGATAGGTGGCACGCATGACACCGGAAACAGTTCTCCGTTGCGTGCCAATGTTGTCCCTCGTGCGACATCTGACCCTGGTCCACCCCTATAGGGTCACCACAGGCGTCGCAGTACTCGGCAAAGGTGGCGTCGAAGCAGTGCAAGCAAAATGGCCTCCCATCTCGCATCACATACCGCTCACCTCCCAGTTGTCGATCACATTCGAAGCAGCAGAAGTGTCGCATATGCCACGCTCGACCTTCGGCTTCAGTGCACTCGTCGGCAAAGATGATCTAGAATGGAAATGCACAAGTTTTAGAGTCTTAAGAATTAGGGAGATAAAAGTAATGTCTATAAAACAGTTCAAAATTGCACTTCTTAATTAATGCAACGTATGTTAGGGATGAATCTCATAATTTTGGACTATGCTCAAGCAGTAAAGATTTCTTGAAGCCCTTATGCAAAAGTAGGTTCCCCTTGCGACTTCTTCCTTTAGACAGTACATAAAATACGTTGGCAAATACTTATGCAAATGATAACCCATTACAAATACATATACGTGACTCACAATCTTATATATATATAAACCTAAGAACAAACCTATTTAGCCTATTGCTCAAATGATGGTGCATGGTGGTAGGCCGCGGCTCAGACGCGGACATGACGTAATAATGCAGTCTTGCCACTTCTACCAGTTGGCATATAGTCCGAAATTCCCAGTTTTTCGGAAAATATGTCAGGAAATAACATTTGACGATTAAAATTATTCGAATCATGATCTTACTGAGGCCGAGACGAAGTCCTGGGCCCAGTCGGCCCTTGCCTTATTATCTGGGTTCAAGAACGAGAAATAAAGTTAATCTCTTTATCTCCTCACCGGAGAATGTGGAAACTTTGAGGATCAGTTGAGTTTAATGTGTAATTATCCTTATAATTTTAAACGGCAATTTTAAGCGGAAATGAGTCCCATCTCATTAGACACTAGGTCGTTACTCTGTCAAACCAACGATACCGTAAACTTCAAACAACTCTATGAATCGTTGGTGTGTTAAGGCGTTCATCAAATTAACCCAAATAGAGAATATTGACAATGCTGGAATGTATGGCTTGACTCAAATAAAAGAATAGACGCATTGCCTAAAGAGAAATTTTGGTTAATGAATTCACGATACCGAGAGAGATGTCATAACCAGATCCCAACTCGGTAACATCTGATATATCGACATTTAAAACTTAATTATATAGACTAACATCAAGTCATCATCGTCTTTGAAGTAAAACGCATGGTAAGCTTTGGTGGCGGATCATGCAACTTGAATTAACTATTATGCTAATGACACCCGAACATTGGTCTTTGAATCAGGGATTCTTAGGAATAGAATAGTGCATTTGTGATATTCTGTATACAGACCAATGAATTTACCACAAAACTTTTTTTGTAATGGCAACGTATGATCTATAAACTTTTATATTTAGCTTGATATAATTCGGTAGTAAGTACTAGCAAGGACTTCTTGAGGCCCTGGACCCCATGTAAAAGCAAGGCCCACCTGTGACCCTTAAAAGTAGACACACTGCGAAAAACCGGTATTCAGAACGGAGTACAAAATACTCACTTTTGAATACGTCGCATACTCAAAATAGCTCCGATGCAAACATACTCAAATTTGAGAATAGCCCATTCCCATCTTTGGCAACGACTACGTACTCAAAATTGTAAACAACACATACTCATTTTTGAACCTGTTACTGGATCAAATTTGAGAAAATAACAGCTAGATGAGTGTGTAATGCACTTATTTATGAGTATTTATGGGTCAAATATGAGTTTGTATGTTATTTATTTTCGATACTGTTGTATCCAATACGAATTTTTAACATAAAAATATACATCAAATCAAAAATTTAAAGGGATCTAAATATGCGATACTTAAGTTGGTATATAAATTTCATTTTTTTCCATCTTATATATTATTTAATTTACATTTTATGAAGTTTTTACCACTTAACTTCGAAAATCTAAATTCCTTTTGCATTTATTGTGTTACAAAAAGGTACTTTAGTATCATCGCAAAAATTCCAACGTTCAAGATAATTCGCCATGTCTCGTACGCGTTGAATTAGCAACCATGTATTTAATTTTATATGCTGTCGCCAATACAACAAAAATTTTACTTTAAGAAAAAAAAAAATACAACTATTATTTGATCAAAAACTTTGTCTTCGAACTTATACATCAGATTTAAATCTTTGAAAATAACAAAAATAGATTCGATGAGAAAGTTAAACAAATTTGTAAGCATTTGAACTAGTTCCAGAAGCAATTTGGTTTATTACAAGTTATATTTATGTGTTTCTAAAAGAATTATATTGTTTCTTTTTAAAATCCTATACAAGCAGAAAATTAACTTTTATTTAAATTCAGTCTTTCAATAATAAGTTATTAGAAATATCTTGGAAACGATAGGATGAATAACAGATTTTATATAGTAAAAATTTCAAAACAAAGTAAGAAAGAAATAGTTCTTTACATATTATGTAATGAAGAAAAAGCCTTTTGACTAAAATAACACTCATTAGGCCCAGGTGTGTGTGTGTAAATACTTTTTTATGAATTATTTTGTTTAAATAGAAACACATTCATCTAGATGGAAATATAGAAAAATCCATTGCAATATATATTACAAATTAAGCTAGTTTTTTATTCATATCAACTGATTTTATACTCTCCTATCACCAAAGAAAACAAATATTATAGTTTTTAAGTTAATGTTTTTATAATCAAAAATTAAAATACTTAAAAATTTCAGTCCTTAGAAGAATGTAAAAACAACTAAAACAGTAGAACCATAATCCAATATACAGCATTTTATTTTCAATGCCTCTTTTTTTTTCTCAATGATTCACTGTAAACAAGAAAAATAAAACAAACCAAAATCGTATTTTTGAAATATTTATTCTGGAAATTGGACATATACATATCATACATTCAAAAAATAAACAAAAATATAAGTGAGATTTTTGAAACAACATACCTTCATCTATAAGTTATTTTTTATAAACACTATACAATCGATACTATAGTCAACTCCATTGTTTTAATGTAATATATATTGAATTATTTGCTTACTAATAGAAATGAAATTAATGCAATGCAAGAATAAAGCATTCATCATCTAAAAACACGATAACAGGTTTAAAAAGTATGATTTTCTAAATATTACACATGAAGGTATGTATTTTTTTGAAGTTCACATGTATAAAAACTACTGTTCAAAAATACCACACATTGGAACAATATATATATATCAGTACACTACACACCGAATATCTTTTATAGGCATGGTTTTGAAATTGCTGCAAATAAGATTTTGGTATCCAATAGTTTTCAATCTAAGATGATGGTCTCGCAATAAGAACTCAACATGAAAATAGTTTAAAAGAATGGCTTATTCCTGACAAAAGAGGAATTACATTATGAAGCAAAAATGTAAGTACTTTTTTGTAGAAAACCAATTAGAAAAATATGGGTGCCAGGATTTAAAAAAAACAGAGAACACAAGGTATTTAGAAATGCCAGGAAAAACTATGGAAATTGGAATGTGGGGAAAATGGAAAAATAATAACTGCATTTAAAAGCGTGGGGTGCTTGATATCAATTGTTATAATTTCTTAATAGTTCTATTCTGTAATACAAAGTTAGTGTAAAAATGTAGTACAAGGGTCCCCCACCCTTTTACCACAATGACATTAATTTTCTCGTTAATCATTTTGTTCTAAGAAAGTAAGTGCTGTTTTTTTTTTTATCTTAAATACGTTTGATTAATTTTTGTATTGTTTACATATATTTTCATTACGATCCACCTTGTCCCGCTATATTCACTTGCCGCCATCTCATTCTGACTTGGCGCTTTTTTGGTTTGTTGCCAAGGGTGTGGGCTCTCCTAGGACTGAACCTAAGAACAAAATGGGTTCAATCGACATGAATGCAGTCGATTTTCCGCAACATGAAAATCCACTGACTTGGCCGGATCGAACCCGCAAACTCGGGCGTACAAAGGCCAGCACCTAACCAACTTCGCCACCTAGCTGGATGAAAGGGCAATAAAGAATTGTTAATATTGGTAGGGGGGAATTAATAACTACTTTTTACCCAGAGAAATTTGACGCATGGAAGTACGATAGGTACTGTCAGTGAATGAGAAATCCAATTTTATATTAGATAATTCGAAAGTCAATGTAGCGAAATGTATCCATAAACGAAAAAACATAATTTCTAATGAACAATGATTTCAAAAACGCGACTGTATGTTTAATTAAACAATTTGTTCACCGTTGAGTGTAAAAAAAAAGCTAATATGTTGAGAAGTTAAATGATAATTAAAGAGATAACTTTTTTTACTATGTTTTTCATCATAAACTTATTGCAACGACATAATGAAAAGCAGGACTATAAGGTTTTAATTTTACACTTATGGATTCTTCTATCTTATAATCTACGTCTCAGCTATCAAAATATAGCCTTATAAAGATGACACATACTATACACACACAAAAAATAAAAATCTTTAATACAAACAACTTTTCAGCAGAAATAAAAAATACATAAATATATATAAGAATTCGATATAATATTAGACTTTTACATGGAATTTCTTTTTTTAGATCTTTTCCAAGAAAGTAATTGACATCTACCAAACCCGTATCTCGACTGTTTTTGTCCAACCAGTTTTACGTTCCGCATCACATCTTGCAAGGCTATAAGACTTTTTCTTTTAAAAAAAGTTTTAGAGAAGATAACGGGGTTGATTGTGTGTGGCGTTGTTTTTGTTTAGGCTTCTTGGAACCACATAAGTTGATTTCCAAGGAAGTATACACATATTATTTTTCTTCTTAACTATAAGAATTTTGAAACAGATATTCTTTAATACAAACACCACCCCTGTTTTCCTTGAGAAAGGGGAAAAAAATTCTATGGTTCTATGGCAGGGGTCGGCAAACCTTTGATATAGAAGAGCCAATTTGTAAGTGAAACAAGACAAACTATCAAAGAACCTTAACTAATAGTATGAGAACGCTTACGCTAGAGGGGGAGGGCTCTGGTAGTGGTTGCTCCAATTAATATTTATTATATTTGAATATAATTTTATTTAGACCGCCACGGTCCCCTTTATGTATAAGCCTGAAATCGCGGCCCCACAAGATTTTGAACACGCCTCCCTGACTCCCAACACATGGCAGATTCCTCAATAATCCTAAGACTTCCTCGGATACTTATGGATTTTTTTTATAAAACATTCCCCCCCCCCATTGAATATCTAACTAAAAAATATTTCGCTGCAGTAATGGCTATGCAGTTGCAAAAAAATTTCAAAAACTGAAATAATATTCTTGATTGAAATTCATGTTCTAAGAGTTTTTTTAATAGGAGGCAACTTAGTGATCTAGTCTAGAACGGCACATCTTTCAATTTTTTTACGAGATCTTTCAAAGTGTGTAAAAGAGGGAAATATATATCTTAACACTTAAATCATTATCACTTAATCATTTCAGTATTTCTTTTATTAACCGTAAAGCTTGACATAAAATACGGAACATATTTTTGTCACTCTTGTTGGGGGTTTAAGCGTATCTCTTGGTCAAAATCATGAGTGCTCTCGAACTCATATATACAAATAAGTCAACGTTCCTTCCTGACACTGGCGTAGCAAGTCCTGAGCGGGTCCTGTATCAAAATTTCTTCGGGGCCTCCTATTAGAAATGAGATTATTGATAATATTTTACTATTTTGTACTTACACATGTCGATGGCCCTGTTGTTTGGGGGGGGTCCGTATCATTGATACGGCGGTAGCTACGCCCCTAGTTCCTGGAAATGACTTAATATGTCTTCCCTTGGCAATTTTACCAATAAATTGAACTTTTACTGCTTTAGAAATAACAATCTTAAACCAGCCAAATATTTAAATGTATATGTAAATGCAGGCAATTTTTTTAGTAAATAATTATAAAGGAAGAAGAGAAAAGTCAACAATTTTCTAGTATGCATACAGATATTTTAATAATTCATAGAGGCAGAAGACTGAAGAGCCACAACCTTCTCAGCAAAGAGCCGCGGTTTGCCGACCCTTATTGAATTTTAATTGGCCCCGAATTAATTTTCGATGGAATACGCAATGTGACCGTATTTTCAAATAACAATGAATACACTTCAGTAAGAAGCAACTACAACGACATAACTACATATAATCTAATTAACATATTTGTACCCATACAAAATACTTTAACGCATATCATAAAAAGGATTTGACTTTTTAAGGGGTACAACACAACATTTATCAATAAAGGTATGTGAAATTAATGTAAAATTTGAAATTTATCAACAATTCGATCTCGAAAAAGATAATGATATGCACATTATAATTTTTTAAATAAGCGGTTCTCCTGTATAAACTCATGAAAGATGAGCTTTGTATTCGAAATTTTCTTTACTAGCAGAACCACCCTAACACAAAGATGGAACAACATCCTGTTAGATAAAATTTTAGATTTGAAAGAAAAAAAATCCCTAAAATGCAATAAGAGTTTATATATATAATAATAATGGTTACGAGTAACTAAGACTTTTCCTTTGTTTTATTTTATATTCTCAGAAATTCATTAGACTAAATTATTTATGAAAAATGAAGCAATGTTTTAATGGAACAAAAATAAAGAAATGTATTTTTCGTTTCTTGAATTTTTAAATCTTGAAAATTATGTAAATTTCAATATCTGCAATCATAGCGTTCATTAATGTGTTTAAAATGACGGCAGTTTAGTTAATTACAATTGTAGAGTTAAATTTTAGAAGACAAATCAAAATCTCTCCGAAGTATATATCGCCAGTTAATGTTTTGAATAAATAGAGCAGTCATTCTAATTTGATCAAAACCCGATTCTCTAAAAAGCTGAGCAAATATGGGAGCAAATACATACATTGGCTTACGAAATTTATATTAACAACGACGCGAAAATACTTAGCTTCCCGGATTTTTCGGACATTTTAAATAAACTACCAACTATCAGCGTTGTTCAAACGATTATTTACTTATGCCTATTTTTATTAGCATCAATTTCCATTTAATTTGTAGTTTCAATGCTTTAAAAGAATATTTTGTATTAAATATACTAATTATATTTTTAATCGGTGAAATTTTTTTATTTCCAAAACTTAATTATTTTCTCCAAACAAAACAGATTTATTATAATTTGATAGAGTTTACTGGAGTCATCATTAATAGAATATCAAGATTCCAATCCATAAAAATCATTTGATACACATTTTTTAATTGCGTTCTTTAAAAATTGGTTATTTCTAAACAACTTTGTTTAAAGTTTAAAAAAATTAAAACGAGAGAATACTTTTTCGGATTAAATTAATTTTACAGAATTCTTGAAACATTTTCAAAAAGAACTACTACTACAAATAAATAGAATTCGCTTAGTTATGACACAAAACAGCAACATGTTATATTTCCTAAGCGAAATAACCGATTCTTTTTACAATTTTTGCAAACGATTTTGATTTTATAACGATTCATTTAAACAATTTTTCCGCCGAAGAATTGTTTGCGATAATTACAGACGATTTGATAACATGATTATTTATAATAAACGCAAATGATTCTTACACTTGTAGAACTTTAAGAATCCAAAATACATTCTGTGATCTTTGAACAAGCATTTTTTTTTAAAAGTCTTTTCAATAGATAAATCCAATGACATACCATTGAATACAAGAAAACGTAATTAAGAGTGGTCTCACCTCATCGCATGCAGCACAGCGGGGCTTGAGGGACTCCGCATGATGCCTCCCGCAGTACAGCTTGCCATCCTTGAAGAAGTAGATCAAGTCCACCAGCAGTTCTTTGCAGACGCAACACGTGAAACATCCAGGGTGCCAGCAAGAAGTGGGACCAGCTCTGGATGCGAAAACAGCCATATCACCACGGGATATGGATTCTTCGCACTGCAAAAGGGAATGGAAATCGTGTCAGGAATAATGAGCAAGATTTCCTAATTACATGAATATCAGGTGTATGACATTATGTACCGCCGTGTAGCTTAATGCAGACATTTCACCATCAATCACCGACCATGCCATGTAGATTCGGTGCAAAAAATAGATTAATGGTGCATCTTTCGTACTTAAGCAGGATACTCTGTAGAATGTACAAATTTCAATACCACTGGTATCTCAAAGATAATCCCACAAGTACACAAGTTTTAACACATAAATAATCTAATACAGTTCCAATTTTAAATCATTTTAAGAACTGCTTAATGCTCGTTTTAAGATTTTGATATTTGCAGCTCAAATTTAACAATACATATTAAAATTTCTAAAATATAAGGGGCATTGAAACTAATGCATTGTACTAGCAGAGATATGAACAATGCAAACAATTATTCGCCATAATATTACTAAAAAGTATTTGCAATCACTGGCGTAGTTAGTTTTGAATGGGCCCTGTGAATCGAAACTCTTAGGAGTCCCCTTAACATTTTATGATTTTTTTTTTTTTTTTTTTTTTTTGCTCAAACACGTTGGGGTCCCCAAAATCATTGATACGGCAGTAGCTACATCCCTGCTTATATTATTAAATTTATTTAGTCAGCCAGTAGTATAATCCATCCTCTTCGCTAGGTATTTCATGATGTTGTTTGAATATATACAGTTTTTTAAGTTATTGAAGTCCTAGGATTAAGTTTTCGACTGTATTGAGAAACATTTTTATAGCCATCGCTTCTTGATTTAAAAAAATACAGGACTTAAATTTCTAAAACAGACGTATAATTATCTTCTCCCCCAAACCTACTTTTAGCTATATATATATATAGATATAGAGAGAGAGAGAGAGAGGATATTAAAAAACTATTTGAGAACACTCACATATTAAATGCATGTATCACAAAGCAGACTAAGAATATATATACCACGATTTTTTTAATGGTTTATTTTTTCAAACATTCGGAATCTTTTGTAAAAATCAAACACGTTAAGAGTTTTTTAATGTATTTGCTCTTTAAGGAAAAACCCTTTTAAAATTTCTCTAACATCAATAAAGAATACAGTTGGGAGATTTGAATGCATAATGTTACGTAGGAACCATCAGATATTCCAAATCTACATTTTGCTGATAAAATCTAAGGTCAAAAAAACCATTAGCATAAAAAGATGATTTCTTAAAGTAGAAAATTAGCTTGTAAAATTCGCCGATTCAATGAAACTACTACCCACACACATCTCTACTAAACTGCTAAACTTTTCGTTTCTTTCTAGATATTATCAAATTAACACTCCTTTACCGTAGTTTACATATGAAACATTACATCCGTAACGAAAAATTGTTTTAAGTATTAATTTTCTGATAAAAAAAACCTAAATTCATTTGATGAATCGATACCATAACATTTAATATAATTGCTTTCAGAATTCTTTGTCAGCCAGGATTTATTTTTGCCAGCTTTTGTTTTAGTTTTTCCCTCATAATCTTAACTGCGTTCCGAATCGTGATTTTTCAAAAGAATATAAATGAATCTTTTTTTTAACGTTTAGTGTCCTTTTAATTAAAATATACAATTGAAATTTTTTAAAACAGTTTCCTTTTATGAAAAATGTTCCTATAATAATAATATTTTGCTCAAGTATCGCTAAGATTTCTGTTTATAGCCTGGACTAGAATTTTTGAATCATATAATTTAGAATTTGCTCGGTGATTGAGAGATAACGTATCGCGCTTCCACACCACAGGTCCGGGTTCTATTCCCGGACTGGAAAATGTTGACTCAGCCTTTCATCCCTACTGCAATGGGTCGATAAATAAATACCAAGCCTGCTTGGGGACTTAAACACCGTGGGTCTCGCTTCAGACTGACTATCTGATCGGGACATTTGCTCATGCATTTCAGCGCTCAAAGGTCACGTATACTGGGATGGGTACGGTAGGCCCTGGCCTTCATGGACTGTTGCGCCATTGAGTTTGAGTTTCTAATTTAGAAGTGGATATATCCATATTTTACTATATGAAAGTAGAGAAATTATAACAAAAAATACTGGTTATTATTTCTGTTGATAATAACTTTGAAAATAATGTGAATTTTTCAAAAATCCTAGTTCAGACTAGGTAGAGAAGTTACCGCTATATAAAAGTGGGAAATATATTATTATTACTATGAAAAACATTTTTCCAGAAAAAGAAAATATTTGGGAAATATGCCATTCTTTCTTCATTTTTTTATCAAAAAATTGCGCTTGAATAATTTTTCTTGCAATAATATTCTTAAAACCAACTTCATATGTATATTCTAATTCAAATTACATTAAAAATCAAAAAAATTATTAATTTATTCACTTTTTCAAAATCACGGTTCAAAACGTAATCAGTCACCTTAAAAACACTTCAAAGCAACCGGAAACACACGCTAATATTCTTACAATAAAAAAGTGCTTAAATAACTCAGAATTAAAGCATGCATATTTCGTACCCTCCTGCAATTAAATTAGAAAAACGAAAACATAATAACATAATATTAAATTAATAACTGAAATAATAAATTAATAAAATAAAAGACAAGTATAAATATATATATATATATATATATATGATATATTTGAAGATTCAAAGACGGGAAAAAATTCACGTCTTCCATTTTTCAAAGTATTAATAGATGTAACTTCAATGGCTTAAATTCATGTGACGTCATAGTCAATGATAAATACAAACACGTGTTTTCCCCCCCAGCCAATCAATTCATTAATTCACACTGTGAACGTCATAATAACATGATAAATGCAGTTACGTGTTTCCAGGCAATCGGTTCATGCGTTTGTTTCACTGTTGCCAACATTTGCGTTTTGTAGAAACTTTCTTTTAAAACTACACATTAGTCACCAATAATAAAGAACATTGGTAAACAAAATGCACTTGATTTAAAAGTACGTTTTGTTGTAAGAATTTTTTCAAGCTCTGAAAAACTTGGATGATTCTTAATACTTGAACATTTTTACCCAATCATCAAATTTGAAATTTTAACTAATTTTTATAAATAGAACAATAGGTACAATCTAATGTCAGTTTTAAACTCAATGGAAAACACGTGATAGCACTTATCATGCGACCATCATGAATTTAAACTACTTGCTTGAATGCGAATAAACGAAATTTAACAATAAAACAAACGTATTAAGTATTTATCAGAGATACCTTAAGCTACCAAAAGACTTCGCATAGAGGCAGCCTTTTGGACAGAAAGCATATTACAATGGCATACAGCAAAGTGCAGCAGAAAATGCAAAATACGTGCATTTCTACATACCTGCGGAGAGTGAAGCATTGTGTCCTTTTCCCACGGACGCTAACACAGTAGTTTTATCTCTCCCCTCAAAGCGCGCGGGATGCCCAGGGTGGGTATGATGTCATCCGGACCCTCAGATTAATCCTAACTCCCGGACCCATTTTTCACTTTCTCCCCTCTCTCGAAATGCATCATTGTGCCCCGTTCTGACTTCCACATTGTTCCCTATTATCGATTCTTACCCAGGGGTCGATATCCACTAAACTGCCCCCTCCACCCCCATCAAATATATTCCAACCTAATATTAGAATTATCCACAATAAATATATGCAACAAAAAACCCTTTTCTCATCATTTGATTTTTTATAAATGGTGTCTTTAATTGCTTTCCATATGGATGGACAGGAATACTTCACAGCAGGCTACTCCTGTATTAAAGTGGTATACCTAACGATAAACATCTCAAAATTTCATACGTAAAAATTCCGAATGCTAGGAAATGTAACGAAGGTGAATACAGATAATGGTCAGGTAGTTTGATAATTTCTCTCAGAACAAGTTTCTGCTAATGGTATCTTCAAATAAAAGAGAAAAGTGACTCACTGTTTCAATCATCACGATTATCTCTGAAAATATTAAATCTACAAATTTGACATTTAGTATAAATATGTTTCTTTCGTTTAATAGAGATTCGTTTAGAATGAGTTTTGCAGAAATCGACTCCCCCAGAAAGGTTAAAGGGCGTTATAGATAAATATATTCGCCTTTTTGTAAATGATTAGACCTAAAATTAACTAATTTTTAACTTTTAGACTGAAATTACACGGAAATATTTCTTTCATGAAGTAGAGATCTGCTAAGAACGGGTTTTGTGAAAATCGGCCACCAAGGGGACTTGCGAAGGATTAAGGGGCGTTAGAGATAAATATATTCCAGTTTTTGAATTACTTGAAATTGCGTAAACATGTTTATTTTGTTGAGTAAAGATCCAATAAGAATGAGTTTCGCAGAACTCGACTCCCAAGGATGGTTAAGGGATGCGTTGTAAAGAAAAATCACAGATTGTGAACTATTATACATACAAAGTGAAATTTGGTGATACTAGCCTTAACGCTAGGACTTAGATATCAATAATTTATATAAATGAAATACCCAGCGAAGCGTACGGCTAGTCATCTTGATATTTGATCATTGACTTTAACCATTTTATTAGAAACTGCTTCAGCGAAAGCCCATTAGAGATAAATTCAAATGTGAGAATATAAATAATGTATAAAAGTCAAGAATAATTGTTTAAAAAATTTGCTACGGTTAAAATTTATTTTAAAAGCTACCTGAGGATATTACAGAAATAAATAAGCATTTAGAAAGAAATGTTTGTGCTTTTTCTTTTCCTTTTTGGTTAAATTTGAACAAAAAGAATGCAACTTTTAAAAGGGGCACACCATCTTTAAAGTGATTGTCGTGTAATAATTGGAGATTTAGCAGAGTTTAAGATCGAATGAATACTACAGGAAATAGAAATCCAATGATTATTCTGTCTGACAGAAAAACCACAAGAATCTCTTCAAAATCAATATCCATGCATCCACAAGGCTTTTTTTTTCTTTTTTAATTTTCGTCTTCCAAAAACTAAGCAGTTTATCATTCTCTGCATCAATTCTAGTGAACAGTTCTCCAAAATAGAAAGTTGTTACAGCACCACAAGTAACTAACAAAAACTATTACACATTAATGAGATAACTTGTTTTGGCGATTTTTTTTAAATCTTAAAATGCCAAGTATGAACAATTATTCTTACGGGCAGAATTTACTACATTTGGTTAAAAGCAAAACAGTTAAGAAAATCAAAAGGCGGGAAACATGGTGGTCTAACTAATGACTCGCGTGAATAGTTTGAAAGAGTTGTCCTGCTACTACACTCAAAAAGAAAGACAATACTTAAAAAAATACTCTTCAAAAATACACACACAAACCTCCGTTTCACAACTTTATTTTGAACAAGCTCTCAAAGTGAACAGTTTGTGAAAAAAAAAATCTCAACAGAAAAAACAGAAACCGTATTTACCAAAGCTTTTCGAAAAACACGGACGACATAAAGGTTCTTTTGCGGTTGTCATCTCAAGCATTCGATCATCCTGTTTTTACATGCGAAGCGCGCAGCTAACTGGAAATGTTTACACAATACACTTGAGAGCACGCAGATTCTCTTTTTGTTAGATTATATGGTTCGATTCACACCCCACGGGCGGGAGAGGAAAACGAATTCTGCGAAATTTGAATTTTTTACTTTTCTAATTCCAGAAGGAATCAAGGTTATTCTTTTATTTTTGGCCCCATTCAGTTTTACAACAGTACAAATCAGTGGAGTAACGGAGGATATTAGGACCCCCACCCCCCTGCAAAATCAAGTTTTGCGCTTCAAGCCGCACATGGCGTCAGTCGGGGTTTAGACACCCAAGAGCCCTGGGCTCCACCGTGATACGGGGGTGTATGTTACGCCACAGGTAAACAGTGTTTTTTTTCCAGGTATAGAAGTTTAAGTTGGCATTACTTTCCAAGATGGCGACCGATTTAACAGCTGTCAAGTGATTTATTCTCAGTTTGGTTCGGCAATTCATCAAAACGATCATCAAGCAAGGCGTAGATTCGTCGAATGGGCCCAAAACGAGATTGCCGTTGTTCCCGATTTTCATAAGCGAATTTTGTTTAGCGATGAAGCGCACTTCTGGTTGAATGGCTACGTCAACAAACAAAACTGCCGCATTTGGAGCGAAGCTAATCTACAAGTGTATGTCATCCAGAAAAACAGACTGTTTGGTGCGCTTTATGGGCTGGTGGAATCATTGGTCCGTACTTCTTCAAAAACGATGAAGGCCACAATGTTACAGTCAATGGTGATCGGTATAGAGCCATGATTACTAACTTTTTCATTCCTGAATCGAACAATCATGATGTCCAGGAGCTGTGGTTCCAACAAGACGGCGCAACATGTCACACAGCTCGTGCCACAATCGATTGATTGAAAGACACGTTTGGTGACCGCCTAATTTCACGTTTTGGACCTGTGAATTGGCCTCCAAGATCTTGTGATTTAACACCGCTAGACTATTTTCTGTGGGGCTATTGAAAGTCATTGGTCGATGAGGATAAGCCACAAACGCTTGACCATTTGGAAGACAACTTTCGCCGTGTTATTGCCGATACACGGCCACAAATGTTGGAAAAATTCATCGAAAATTGGACGTCCAGATTGGACTACATCCGAGCCAGCCGTGGCAGTCCTATGCCAGAAATCATATTTAAAATGTAATGCCACAAGATTATCTTTCGAATAAAAAAAAATTCATGTCAATCGAATAATACATCGTTGTTTTATTGCAATTTAATGTTCTATACATCTAAAAAAAAACTCCCTTTACAAATGCATGTTATTTTGTTCAAAAGAAAAAAAAACTTTATGAAATTGTTATATCATTATTTTAACTAGTTCTTTAATGCTACTGTTTAACGTTTCTAGTAATCATTATAGATTATTTCTTGAGAAGTGATATTGAAGTAAAAACGCATATGGAGTAGTATCTATTGATATTATATATATATCAATACTTTTAAAATTGATTTTATAATTTTTTGATTAATTTATTTTATAATTTATTATTATTATCATTTACTGGAGTATATAAGAGGTTTATTGTGTTTAGGAGTTCAAACTCCTCCCATATCCCAACAGAATTTTGTTTTTAGCATAAAGATTATGTATCGTTGTTTTTGTCTAAGTTTTTTTAAAAAATGTAACCTCTCCCTTTAAAGTACGTCTATGTTATCATTATTAGCACAAATTTCAAAACATCATAATGCAAACGAAATAAATACCATTGAAAGTATAAAAAGGCAGATGTTTTATATAATAGATTACTAGAACGAAATATTTTATCCGAGATTTTCATGAATATTAAAGTATTTTTATTAAGCCTAAACCCCAAAATTTGCAGTATGATTTTTTCTGAGATGAGAAACTGGACACACACACACAGTTTTATTTTTATTTTCCTATCTTTTACAGTATTTTATTCTTGAATCTGATTCAAATTTCATTATATGTTTAACCTTATGACTGAAGTAGCATTTCTATTCATTGCATTAATTAATATTTTATTTAGAATTGGAACATATATATATATATATATAAAAACGTAAAATAAAAGGAATTCTGCGCGATTTAAAAATTGAGAAGAGAGTTGCTCACATGCAAGCACTAAAAACTGAATAACCATAAAATACGATGTCTGACAGTCAAAATGCAAAACAAAAGATGAGTGTCCAGAAAAAGATGCATGCTACATGCTTACCAAGCTAATTTAATAATCAAGGATAGCTGTTCCACATACACCAAGTACAACATAAGGGAAGGTATTGGCATATCCCGCAAATGTGTCGAAATACTCTGTTGGTAAGGGGAACCAGTTAATGGACCTGTTTATCGTCGCAGAGAAAACGTGCCGTAGCAGAGATGCCAGCTCGCCACCAAAGAAGGCAGTTCCAGCAGGGGCACTTTTCCGCTTAGGCACACTAGGCACGTGCCTAGGGCGCAAAACAATGGAGGGCGCAAAATGTGAAAAAAATTAAAATTACAGAGAACGAGCCGCTGCCTAGAAAACCATGTATGCGTTGTGTTGTGTGAGTATGTGTGCGGAACTATGAAAAACATCTACAATGGGAAATGAAAGGCTTAACAGTTTGATGTTGTTATGCACTCAAAATGATATTACAATGATGTCATTAATGATTTTTCAATGATCAAAAAGCCCGAAGAAAATCTTTATTATACAAGTACAATGATAGTGACTCAACAAAGAATAAGGATGTCTAATAGCAATATAGTAAAGATGAGCGATGATAATTAACAAGTTGATAACAGTTCATACAATAATGTATATTCTATATTATAATTGCGAAATATTTCACACATAAATTTATTGGACTAATTCACAAAAGGGTGGGTGGTCTGTGATGCCGTAAGGTAAGAAATGAACAAGTGGCCAAACCAAGCCACTATCCTTTCCTTATGCTGCCGGTTGCCAGTCCGGGATACGATGGGTTCATAGTAGGTGGATAATGGAAAGGCTATCTATCCAAAGGGCAAAAACAAGGAAAGGAAAAAGAGAAGGAGTGTTAAGGGAAAATCTCTCTCGAACCAAAACTGGCCAGGGAAGCGGGAGGAGTTACAATTTGAAGTGCCTAGGGCACCACGGGGGTTAAAAACGGCCCTAAGTTTCAGTAAGCAGACGAATTCACGAGATTTTACATGATTGAACTTAGAAAAGCAGGTTGGTTCACCCGCACGTTCACTGTGTATCAGCTGTGGCGAAGATATATAACAGTGCTCCTCAACCTTTTGATCGCCACGGACCGCTGAGGGCGAGGACGTTGATTGTTTATATTTTAGACTGCTTTGATTTAATATTTTTAATTAAATTGTATTTAATCATGACCAGAATAAAATATAGCTACACCAAAAAGTGATTTTCATAAGAAGTAGGCCAAACCCACGAAAAATATACCGCAGTAAATAAAATGGAAATGATTTAATGTTTCTTGTGCGGACCAGTAGTATTTGATCCACGGACCGGGGTTGAAGACCACTGACATATAAAGCATGAAGTGCGTAAAAAGGATATTAGTACACGTGGCCAGCTGTATACTTGTTTTGATCCGTTATGAAGGATGTTCTGCCTATTCCAAGATCGACAGTGATCATTATCCGTGGTTAGCCACCTATAAGTTGCACTCATGATGCCCGTTAAGAGCACTGCTATTGACCCACCAGTACTGACGTTTCCGTTTGTAAAAAGATCGGGCTAAAACTAAGTGGATTAAGGCATTGCGCAGAAAGTGTTCGACGAGTCAAGTTTTTATATTAGTAAAGATATTATTAGAGTATGGAGCAAATCCACGACCCGACGGTAATTACGCAAAGCCACACCACATAACAACGAAATCGTGGTTTTGGTGCTATCGCCAACGGAAAATGATCACCACTGCCCAACAATATACGGATAATGTGCTGAGGTCGGTAGCAGTACTCTTTCTTCAAAGCACACTCAATTCCATTAACTAACAGAATTAACATCCAACACCGTATGCGATATGCATCAGTCAACAAGCCCTGCAAGGTATCCAAATTCACTGCTGTTCTCTTATCAAGCACAATGACTTGATTTATTGTCATTTGTATACGTAGACACTGTCGTGAGAGAGCGAACTGTGGCAAATTATTGAAAGTGAATAGACACCCAATCCCTCAGACTACAATTCAAATGCTCCTTGATTCTGTTCCACAATGTATTGCCATCTGTGGTGTGGATCTACGATCTACTGATCACCAAAGAGTTGTCGCTCATTATAGTGTTGTATCGCGTTGAAATAAACATCACTTATTGATCGTGGCTACACCTCTCTTGCTCGCCAATTTTCATTACTTTCTAATCACACATTGATGCTCCTGCATTATCTCTGTTCACGCAGTTATTGTTGTAAATTTAAGATGACTACTTTTGAATATTTATAGCACAAGAAACAAATTTTTATTAAAAATACACAGAATAAAAACATCTTCAATTTTAGACTATGAAGTCAATATTATTCATTACTAGCTGTTGTACCCGTTCTTCGCACGGGTGAATTGAAAAATTAAACAATACAGATTGAAGGATAAAGAAGATTTTAATGAGTTAATTTTACTTGAATTGCAAATTAGGCATAAAAAAAAAGCCTTTTGCATCTCAGTTGAACAAAAAAAAAAGCCTTTTGCATCTCAGTTGAACAAAAAAAAAAAAAAGCCTTTTGCATCTCAGTTGAACAAAAAAAAAAAAAAAAAAGCCTTTTGCATCTCAGTTGAACAAAAAAAAAAGCCTTTTGCATCTCAGTTGAACAAGGAAAAAAAATCCTGTTTGTTAAATTTTAAGTCTAATAGTATAATAATCTTCTAATAGCTGATAAAAAGGATTTTTTTTTATCTATAACTCCCCGTAACTCTCTTGTGGGTCTATTTTTGAAAACACCTTCCTAAGCTGATCTCTGCTCGGCAAGAGTAGCACATTGTTACAAATTTTGTGTAATGAACGCTTAAAATAGTATAAATAATTCATATCTGGAAGTGTATATTACTGGAAGTTAATATCACTTTTTGTTGTATTTATTTTATGTTAAAATTGTAATCAGCCTCACACACCGCCTGTTCAAGCTTCCGACTTTCTGGCGCTTGGCGTAGACAAAACAAAATGCAAAGTTTTGCTTCAAACATAAAAAATAGATGTATGCTGCCGCGGGCTTTTTTGCAGATGGTCGAATTTTTTCCTACTTTCTTGACAATTATCGTCATATTTTGGACACTTCACACAATATCTTTATAAATCATAGCCTATGGATTATTCTGATGTATAAGCTATATTATTGTTAAGTTTCATTAAAGTCCATTCAGTTGTTTTTGCGTGAAAGAGTACCCAAACATCCATACAAATAATTTTCACATTTATAATATTAGTAAAGATAAAATATAATATGCAGAGCCAGCTTATGAAAAACTATAAAAATCAAACACAGAACATTTCTTAAGTAATTTTTTTGAATAAACATGATAATAACTTACATTCCGACAGGGTTGAGGTTCGGTGAGTTGTTTAAGGGTGCCTCTGCCCAAGGCTTCTTTTTTCCTCTGTTGTGAAAAAAGACGGAGTTCTTTCTTCTCGTCTTCGTGCAGGGCGTTGCAGTAGCGAACCTCATTGTCGTGGGGCGGCAGTTGGTGTAGAAGTTGTTTGATGCGATACTTCTCACCAACGCTGTTCACATAAGGCACTTTGGCTTCAGGTATACCACTGAAGTACAAATGGACCTGTAATGAAACAAATTACATGAAATTGCTAGCAAAATATAATTACTTTATGAAAAGTTACAAAGACACAAGATATATCTTGAATAACTATTTGAAAAGAAAGAAATTCTTAGAATACAATCGATTTTATGCTCATTCGATACATTCACCGAATAAAAATTATATATATATATAAATGTATATTATCTGTTTTAATGCAGTAATTACGCAATGCGCTTTACAAGTTTTTTTAACGAGTTTATGCAAAGAAGAATACCTTTTAGCACATTCTGATTGCAATGAATGTGAAAGAACTTGGTAAGGGGGAGGGGTCAGCAGAGTAATTGGCAACTGGATATCTTAAATCCGTACGTATACGACCTGTCCTGTTCCTGGGGATCGAGTATATTTCGTACAGATATTTTTGTGCACCCCTGTATAACTTTCAAATACAAAAAACATGTATACAAAAATTTGCTCATTGATGCTATGTTAGTTAGTCTATCATGTTTGTTATATATGACAAAAAATCATTGGATAAGGTATTTGTGCTTACACAGGTGACTTCTACTTTGCAAGATACCGTCAATTTTGTCGTCCCTAATTTTTAAGTCTATGTGAAAGGCTTTCGATGCCTATCCACTAGAAACAGGTATTTTACTAGTAAAAAATGAGCACAACAAAATATTACAATAGGAAAAGTCTTTTTATTGACTTCTCGACAATTAAATAAATAGAAAACGCCCGGACAGCATTACAAATGACGACAAAGTAATAAACACCTTGGCCATTGCTAAATATTCATAATTGTTAAGGTTTTTAAAGTTACATGAATTATCTAATTTTCATGAATTTTGTAATATTTAATTTTTTTGCAGTTATAAAAGGTATCAGAATCTAACTTTTTTTTGTTAGGTACGCCTCGTATAACGTAAAATTTCTGTAAAACAAATTAACTGCGATAATAAGGGATTACCACATAGGAAAATTATTTTAAAAGGAAGTTATATTCATAAAGCGATAAATTTTTGGAAATATTGTCGCAATATCTTACTTTTTGCTCTTTTTTTTCCCATTTTAAAAGATGTACAGTGATACAGTAAATTCTCTTTTTTGGTAATTTGATAAATTAAAATACAAAATACCAAAGATACATAAATTACATTTTTAAGGCGTGCACTTCTGTATTTAAAAAAGTAAAAAATTCAAACTCAGCATAAAAACAAAACAAACTATTCAGCGATAATATTAAATTAACAGTAAGTCTGTATTCAAAAAACACATTCTACGCATTGCCAGTAATTTTGCTCCCAAAACTAACATTTATAAAAGTTATATACACTCACATTTTTTTCAAAGATAACTTTCAACGATTTGACTAAGAATATTTATCATAGCTATATAGCCACAGCATTTACGCATTGTTCTTAACTTCAACAGTTTTGACATTAATATTTACCACACATCTACAACAGAGGAAAATAATTGAAAGCCCTTAAGATATCCGACAACCCTAAAATCATGAATTTTGCCAAACATTAACAAATTTTTGTATGATTTTATTTTATAGACCATCTTATCCGCTTAATAATAAAAAAAAACCAAGTTTATTATTTTTCATTCACTGGAACAAGAACTACAAGTGTTTAAGTAAAAGCAGATGTCACTACTTTAAGCAAGATGTCGTACTTTAAAATGCATTTTACTCGAAATGTGTTTTTTTGGCAATGTTCAAACGGGGACAGCAATTGCTCAAAAAATTTAAATTTAGAAAATAATAAACTGAAATTTTTTTTGTATGTTCTGCATAGCAGTAGAAGTGTTTTATCTTTAAGATTTATTTATCACTGTTTTATTATAAAATTTACAGTCCCTTATGTGAATATAATCACTGATTTTTTTTTAAAAAAAATTCATATAATAACTAAGATAAAGTGCTCTAGTTTTTGTAAAAATTAAAATATTTCTTATCCTGAAGATAATTTTAAAACTGAATAGCAAAGCAGCGCATCAAAATTGAAAATTTGTTCACAAACTTTTTGTATAGAATGGGCCCCGTTTATGTAATTTTTTGTCAATTTGTACCAATTTTTTCCTATTTTAGTAATAATAATTTCTTTTCATCTTCACAATTTTAGCATACTTTTCTTAAAATGGACTAAATAAATCTAAAAACTACAAAAAAATCCCCATACCTCCATTTTTTAAAAAAAAGTTGCTGCAAGTAATCGGATACCTTAAGTTCTCAACTAAAGCAATATGGCAATATTTGTAAAACTAAAGCTTTTCTGGGTTTCAATGAATCGAATGCACAAATACAATACAATAACAATACAATACAATACAATACAATACAATACAATACAATACAATACAAAACAAATACAATAACAATAAAAAGTGGGACATTGTATGCCGCGCAGTCAGTGAATGGAATAGAAATGCTACTGTGATAAAAACGAATTCTCACACAAAAAGGAACATATAGCCTGTGGCGATGTGTTAGGACTACTATAGGTTGGTACAAACCCTAAACCCATAAATTCCATCTATGTCGTTGCATGAATAGCAGGAGGTTTTATAAGCTCTACTTTCAGGTAATAAACCGAAGATAGGCGAAAATTTATTACCTTGATAGGTACGAAACAGCCATTGAAGATTCAACGACAGTGATTGTGTGTGAACTTGCCCCTACAAAACTAATCTAATCACGAAGATAAATTGAGTTTGGCTACAGCTAACTGGTAGCAAAAGTCAAAAGTACTATTCCTAGTATTAGAAACTATACGTATCAATACAAGAGATGCATTAGCTTCTGCTTAAATGATAAGATAAAATTTAATAGATCAATGGGGTTTAGTTCAAAGCATTGAGATGCAATTGAAAAAGCAAGTTAGTGTAACGAAATAAGTGCTAGGTTGTTTGAGAACCATCAATTTAACACAAAGGAAATTTTCCTATCAAAATTAAATCAATAAAAGATTATTTCAAGCACAACCATGCTTTATGCAGATACTGCTTAATTGTATAGAACAGTGTAGATATAAATTAACTTCTGTACTAATATTTTTCAGTTGTGAAAAAAATCCGAATGAAACACCAAACTGTATCGAACACATAGAAAAATACATGCGACCCAATACAAATAAATAAAAGAAAAAAATTTTCTCTTCTTCCAGGAAACATCTAGAAAAAGCTGATAATTACAAATTACTGAATGTGCATATCCAGAAAAGTAATGAAATCAAACAATTAATAGCATATATTCCATGCAATTATAACGGTTATGCGATATCATATATATCAAATTTAAAAAGTAAGAGCGATCCGAAAGGAAATAAAGTTGCCTTTTAAAATATATCTTCAATTACGGAACGATAATTTTGTTTAAAAGGAAGTCAAATCAAAAGAACGCTACAGAGAAAAACATTCCAACTAAGAATAGAAAAACTAGGAGAAAAAAACTGTCGACTATGAATTCGAAAAAAAGAAGGGGGCTTGACGATTAAATTAAAATAGAGAACAATTCAAGAGGAACAGACAATCATCAGTTGTCACTTACATCAGTGGTCGCCAACCGGTGATCCGCGAAGTGTTTGATGGTCCGCAGAAAAAATAGGACACTTATATATATTTTTTTTTATCAAGATTTAATTTAAAAAAATGACAAGTAACGAAACGTATAATGGAATATGGATTATACTTAAAAAAATTAGTTACTACTTTAAGCAAAATTTCTTCTGAACTTAGCGGCTTTTTAGCAACTGTAACAAGCATATCTAGCAGCATTTGAAAGTGAGAGTCGGCAACCGTGGTAAGTTGGCTGCATGATACTTCAATTCGTTGATATTACTTTGTGTTGCCGGTTTGTGTTCTTGTTATAAATACCCATTACAGAGTGAAAAAACAATGAACATTTTAAGTTAATTTTCAACAACATATTTGTGTGAAAAAACAATTTAATCTAACAACAATTAAAACTCGCTACCAGGTTCGGCTTGGAATAAACACGGTTCTCCGTCTTGGAGCGATATTATAAGTACCAAAAATCCACAAACAGATTTCAAGACAAACAAATATTTCGCAAAAAGTGTGTAATAAGATTTAAAATATGTGCTCATATTTTAAAAATAATTACTCTATATAACTTTGTTACTTTTAATGGGTGCATTTTACATTAACAAAATAAAAGCTTTCTGATTGTTTTTGTATAAATGTATAAATATTTTTTAAAAATTCATATTATATAGCATTCACATTATACATTCATATAATATAAAATTACTGTGGCGTACACAGACTTCTCTTATGGAAGCGGGTTTACAGTGGCGTAACGTACACTAAGCAACCCCAGCATTGCGGGAGACCCAGGGTTCTAGGAGGCTAGAGGCCTGACTGACGCCAAGTACCTATTTAACCACTTAATAAAATATTAGCCTAGTACTAAAATCCTAGTTCAGGCTCTGTACTGAAGTCTTAGATAAATATTGATGAAATATGTCTTCATCATTTTTTGCCAAATTGCATTTAAACAATTTTTTTCTTGCAATAATATTCTTAAAACAATTTTATATGTATATTCTAATATAACTGACACTAAATATAAAAAACAAGTAATATATATATAAACATTAAGTCAATTCCTACTTAAGTCAACAAAGAAAAGTTTTAATTGAGTTAATTTTATTAAATAATTACAATTAATATAAATATGTATATACATATGACAGAATCATAATATTAAGTGACAAAATAGAAAGCTATTTTCCTCGCAATTTTCCATTTTACTATTTATTCATTCATTAAATTTAATTATTCCAATAAAATAGTATAGTATAAAGAAATCACATTCTCAGTAATTAGGCCATTCCAGGTGGAATTCGACCACGATCTTTGGATTAGAAGTCCAACGCGCTATCCATTGCGCTACAGGGACACCACAAGCGATTTTCCTTTTTATATATGATGTTGGACTATTATTTTTGTTTGCTACTATTTATTCATTAATTAAATAGAATTAACAAATTGATATTTGATAAAACTGATTAACATCAAGTGTCCTCCACTACGTTTAATACAGGTTACTTACATGTATTTGAACTTGAGTTAATGAATAAAAAGTATTTTATTAACGATTGAAAATTTGAACAAGATATATATATAGAGAGAGAGAGTGTGAACTAATAGTAGGAATTGAAAAACATGTAGATCAGTGATTCCCAAAGTGGTCTATAAAGGCCCCCAGGGGTCTATGACAACCTGCAAGGGGTCCACGGCAGTGAAAAAATAATTTGGGGGTCCATGAGGTGCAAATGGGGGTCTATGATAGGGACTCTCATTAAATCCGATTGTGACTTTAATCTTTAAAAAAATGTAATCTTGTGGAAACCAGATTTTACTAATTTAACTGATTTATTTACTAAATTTGGCGAGGTTAATTTGTGGTCACTAGGTGACAGCATAAATTTTACTAAGACAAGGGCCATTTCGGCATTTCTCTTTCCAGAATTAATCTAAAGAAGTACATCGGAATATCACGAATTTTTTCAATTTGTCCGGGCATTCTAACCTACGTTCAACATTTAAATGCCCTTTATTCAGATTTTGAAACTACGTTTGAGAATGCTTTGACTATGGTAATATCACAATAGACATTGAATTCATGCAGTCAAATTGAAAAAAAAAAGTCTTATTACAATAGGAATTGATCAAAATAGGCCCTAACGATGATCTTAAAATAAAGTTTAGAAACATCTCACTTTTGGCTTTAAAAAGAATTACCTGTTATTTGTCCCGAATTATGGAACATCGTGAAAAGTTTTTACTTGCTTTTCCTAGTGAGAGGGAGTTCCAGTGAGTTTGCCAATCTCAAAAGAAAGAAAAGGAAAGAAAACTGGACAAAAACTAAAGGGTTAAACCTCTCTAGATTGATATTGAACATTTTTTATCGAAGTAACAGATTCATCCCTCTCATTAAAAGCATTTGTTTGCTGTTCATTATTTTATGTATTAATTTAATTCATTATAACACATGCTTCTTGAATTTTAAACGCTATACCTCACTACAGTTAGATATTTAATTCTTTTAATGTAAGTAGTAGGACTAGCTGTGTCAAAAAGACTTACAAGTTGGTAAATTTGCAAAACTTCAGTATTAGGTAAGCAGGGGTCTACCCGAAATCGAAAACCATGGCAAAGGGTCTATGAGACAAACAAGTTTGGGAACCTCTGATGTAGATGAAAGCTCTGAGGGGTAATCTCTATGGTAAAAATTAAAAATCTGTTCAGCAATAGGGGGTTGTTCCCTTGTGTACCTCATTGTAAAGTCATACACATAATGGTCCATGAAGTTCTAAAGATCGGCAACTGCTGACGTAAACTGTAGTTCCAAATAATGATTAATAGCTTTTAAAAATCATTTTTAAAATCGAGAGTATAATGCAATGAATGATTTTACAAATCAATGAGAAATTTATTTTCTTCAATAGCGCGACAGCCTCCTTCAAGAATTTTCCTCTACATATCTCTTTTTTTGGCCATGGTCTTCCAATTAGAGTAGCGAAATCCCTTTCTAGGTAATTAACCCACCTGAGATTGAGTCGACCCCTAGTTCTTGTTCTAGTAAGCTTGGCCAAAAAGATTTTCTGTGTTGAACGTTCTTTGTTTCATTCTAATAACATTGCCAGACCATTTAATTCTTTAGATGTTTATATATTTGACACACACACACACACAATGTGAAACTATACACTTCAATATGTATTAAATCTGCAAATAATCATAGTACTTTAGTCTACTATCTAAAATTGTTTCAAATATTATCTTCTGTCAAATATAAAAGTGTCGGGGAAATAGGAACTTATACCCAAGGGCTTCATTAGAAATCTCCCAAATTTAACATGGTGAGAGTGGATCATTTTTCCTTATTTTGTTTATTTTAAAACAATGAAAAAACATCAAGATCTTATCAAAATTCATTATATCAAGAGAAACAAAGTCTGATAAAGGTATATACCTCAGCAAAATAAAGCGAAAGTTAGCTGATACTTAAGCAAAAGAAGAAATTTTTACGGCCCTTTCAATTAACGTCTTATCTCACAGTCGGTGTCATAAACGTCTTACAAGGCAATTCCGATGCATTTCGCGATCCCCCCCCTTTTTTTCCCAACATGAAAGCAAGCTTGAAAGCACTCAATTTAAATGGCGACTTCAGAGAACGAAACATTCCCCAGTTATTTCCACAGAACGTTTCGGATTATTTCCATAATGCCATTTTCCATCCCCCCCCCCTTATTAAGAAGGGGTGATTCATCTGGTGACGAAAAACCTGTCTCAACTGAAAACAAATGGATGCTTTTATCTCAAGGAAAATATCTTTAATTAAAGTGTGTTTTTTTATTGGTTTGGTAAAACAAATGCAAGAATGACCTTGAAGGCAGCCCATCTGGGGGAGTGGGCATCTTCCCATTTGTTTTGCGCTCTGTCATTATGGGCAATTCAGAAAGATACACGAGTGGCACTTTTTTGATGAAGGATGGAGGTATGTCTTCCTCTGCTCATGATGACAACACCAAGACGCACGTAGGTAAAGATTTATGGCTTGTCAGCAAAACGTCGTGCCCTGAAGTATAACACTAGCACACATCAGATCGAGCTTCTGTTTGGAAACAGCAGCATGACTGACCCCTTCTTCCGATTACAAGGATGGATGATATCTGCCAGATCTTGTACAGAAGCTACATAATTAATAAACAAGAAAAAAAATGCAAGATGTACGAATGGTTCCTATTTGCTTGTTATGAAAGACACTGGCACACTAGATCATGAGAAACATAGCAGATGAACTGAGGAATGTTCTGCTCATTGTGTACTGTAATCATATTAATTAAAAATAATAAAAATGTATTAAATTAGAATTTAAGAGATATCAGCGAATGCTTCTTAATAGCCTCGTAGCAGAATTGTTATCTATCTGGGTCAAAAAAGAATGTAGTAAGTCATTAGTATAGATTCGCCATCATTTAACTTAAACTCTGAATGAATGCTGATTAATATCGACAGTGTGAGAATAAGAACAGCAAAACCTTTTTACTAATGATAAAGACTTCCTGTTTGTGAAATAATTATAGAATCGATTATACAAGAATACAATAAGTTCTAGTCTAAAATTCAATTCACTGAACTGTGAATAACTTAATAAGTTTCACTACACATTAAAGTCAGCAATAAACTAATATAATTATATAATTGATTTTAAAGAATTTTAAATTTATGTCTCTAATCTATATATATAAAGGAGAAAAGCGACTCACTCACTCACTGACTGACTAATCACGATATCTCCACAGAACTATTAAACCTACAAACTTGAAATTTAGCAGGTAGGTTCCCTTCATGGTGTAGACGTCAGCTAAGAAAGGATTTTGCAAAGTTCGAACCCCAAGGGGCGTTACGAGGGTTTAAGGGGCGTTATAGATAATTATTTCCTTTACTAAACTATTAGATGTAAAGTCGTGAAACTTGGTACACAGATTTCTTTCATAAAGTAGAGATTCCCTACATAATGATTTTTACAAAATCGACCTCAAGGGGCGTTGAGGGTGCTTAAGGGGCGTTATACATAATTATTTCCATTTTTAAACTATTAGACGTACAGTCTTGAAATTTGGTCAGCGGATTCCTTTCATAGAGTACAGATCCCCTACAGAATAGGTTTTGTGAAAATCGACTCCCAAGTGGCGTTGTAGAGAATTAAGTGGCGTAATAGGCAATTAACTCCTTTTTTAAACTATTAGACGTAAAATCTCGAAATTTCGTAAGCTGATTCCATTCATTGAGTAGAGATCCGCTATAAGATGGGTTTTATGAAAATCGTTTCCTAAGTGGCGTTGCGAGGGCTTAAGGGGCGTTATACATAATTATTTCCATTTTTAAACTATTAGACGTACAGTCTTGAAATTTGGTAAGCGGATTCCTTTTATAGAGTACAGATCCGCTGCAAAATGGGTTTTGTGAAAATCGATCCCAAGTGGCGTTGTGGAGAATTAAGGGGCGTTATATAGGCAATTAACTCCTTTTTTAAACTATTAGACGTAAAATCTTGAAATTGAGTACGCAGATTCCATTCACTGAGTAGAGATCTGTCATAAGATGGGCTTTGCGAAAATCGTTTCCTAAGTGGCGTTGCGGGGGCTTAAGAGGCGTTATACATAATTATTTCTATTTTTAAACTATTAGACGTACAGTCTTGAAATTTGATAAGCGGATCCCTTTCATAAAGTACAGATCCCCTAAAGAATGGGTTTTGTGAAAATCGATCCCAAGTGGCGTTGTGGAGAATTAAGGGGTGTTATAAGCAATTAACTCCTTTTTAAAACTATTAGACGTAAAATCTTGAAATTGAGTTAGCAGATTCCATTCACTGAGTAGTGATCTGTCATAAGATGAGTTTTGTGTAAATCGTTTCCTAAGTGGCGTTGCGGGGACTTAAGGGGCGTTATAGATAATTATTTCCATTTTTAAACTTTTAAACGTACAGTCTTAAAATTTGGTAAGCTAATTCCTTTCATGGTGTAGAGATCCGCTACCAAATAGTTTTGGAGAAAATTGATCCCCAAGGGTCACTGAGGGGGATTAAGAGGCGTATAATAGATAAATATTTCCGCGTTTCAACTAATAGAACCACCTGCTTGAAAATTAGAAGGTATGTTCCGTTCATGGAATAAAGTTCCTTTTACAAAGATTTTTGCGAAAACGGACCCCCAAAGGAGTGGGTTTGCGAGGGATTAAGGCATGTTATAGAAAAATTCCTGTTTTTGAATTTAACTCACTTACTTGAAATTTGTTGAGCAATTTTCTTTAGTTGAATAGAGTTCCACTAAGAATGGATTTTACGGAAATCAACTCCAGGGGGAAGCGGGGAAAGTTATTGGGGCGTATTGATAGACAAAATTCCCGTTTTTGAATTGCTAAGACTATAATAATAAAATTTGGTTTGCATGTCTCTTTTGTTGAATTGGAATCCGCTAAGAATGCTGTCAACGAGGTATTGATGATAAAAATTCCGTTTTTACTCTGTTAGATTTAGACTTGAAATTCAGCACGCATGTTTATTTTATGGAGTAGAGATCCACTGAAAGTTGCTTTGGTGGAAATCCACTTGATTATTAGGTTAAGTGAGCGAAAAAAATCTTTCTACTTCGATTTTAGATATAAATAGAAATTAGATATTATAATTTGTTCTTTTTATATCAAGGGGTGAGAGTGTAACAGCTATAAATATATTTTCAATAAAATCGAATTCTTAATGCTAGATATCAATAATTAATATATATGTAAACAGTATACATATATGCAACATCGTGAAATACCCAGTAAAGCGGGTGGGTAACGGCTAGTAATTTTATAAAATGCTTTCAAAAGACCAATCATAACCACAACATAAAATGATGGATATTTCTGAAATAAAATACAATCAACAGAATATGAGTGCAATGCAAAGTAATACAATAATATTATAAAGTGTTAATTGCTTAATGACTATGTAAAAATTACCTTTCTCGTTCTATGAACAAATCAGGTTACGAATGAAATTTTCTTTAGGGGACTTGGTACCCTTTGAGCAAATTTCTTTATTTACGTATTTAAAAATTATATTTTAGCATTTTATACAATGTTTCTATTCAAGAAAATGATACCAGTTGAAAATTTTTATATATTATTCACACAATTTTAAAAATTAAAATTTTTTGAAGAAAATTGGGAAAATTTTAAAATCCTACTTCTTTTGTAAAAATTAATTTTTTGACCTGAATTTTTTTTATAATATTTTTATGGATGTTCTAAACGACTTTAGGGATCGATTTTAGAATAACTATTCGCTTTCGAGGGAAAAAAAATGTTGATATACAGGCTAAAAATCAACGAAAAAGCCAAGCTGTCTTACATTTTATTATTTTTTTTAAAGAAGTATTCAGTTTATAGCAAAACGGATACCTAATTTTATTACATGCTTTATTTTTAACACACAGGAAAAAAATGGAAGTGATTGGTAAATAATTGTCGAAGGAGTAGCATTTTGAATGCACTAAGGTTTCGAAAAACACAAACTGAGAAAAACAGGTTTAAAGTTTATAATTCTGAAAAAATAATTATTATAAGCTTAATTAAACTTAAAATACCACTTTAAGACATTAGTTATACGTTTTTCTTTAAAATAATTGCATTTTCATATTTTTTCACACACAACCCAAACATTTTTATAAATGATCAACTTTTAGAGAGTACCAAAAGCACAAGAAAATTCAAGAAAAACGTTAAAAAAATTTTTTTTTCTGTCACAACAGAAATTTTAGCTGTTTTTCTTCTTATAATATTAAAGTATTACATTTGTATGAAAAATATATCAGGAATAAGAACTGAAATTATAAAATTATTAATATAAAATGCCTTAATTTAAAAATTTTACATGCACACATTTCACAAAGAAAAAAAATTATTGTATGTATTGCCTCGGAAATATTCTGCTTTATATATTGCACATTCTTTTTTAAATGTTAGTATTTCTCTTTATAAATTAGATTTTTTTTTTATCAAAACGGGTTTCCTAAAAAGGGGGCGTGGCTGAATTGCCTAATTTGTTTTCAAATGAAGTTTTATTCAACTTCTAACTTTCCGACATGCACAAATGATATAGCAATCGAAAGATAATAATGCAAAGAATAAGATTAAAAATGAAAATAAAAAAACGATAGGTCTGCGATTTTGGGGGTACCAAGTCCCCTTTATGCCCGTCAGGTCACAATATCTCAGAACAGAGCAAGAAACTCTAAAAACCTATTATTTCTTTTAGATATCTTATATCCTTTTCTTTCAGTTAAAACGATCACATACTTCATTGTGAATCACCAACATTTAAAGAAGAGTTGAAAACAACGAATACACTTGTTTGAAGAATTTTCAATTCACGCCACACTGATGCTAATTACTGCGATACGCATATCTGCTCTTAAAAGGCGTAACAATTTGGGAACACCCGCATGCAGTTACCAAGTACAAGTTGCTTTGATTAAAATATTGTTCTGATTATATTAAGCTATCTGTTTAGGGCTAAAACTTCTATGCAAAGATATTTCCTCAAAGAAATATAATGAAAACAAGACGAAAAGTATTTAAGTTGTCGATGGCACAGCGTTGGGTTCAAATAGTCTTTCTTTAGAGTAACAGTAAAATATTAATTTAGATCAGGGACAAAGACAACATAAGACATTAAAAAAAATGGGCAAAGAACATGGACGGTTTTTCATAGCGAACACATTCTTCCCTCAACTGGCCTTTACTGATGATAACTGGTCGCTAGAGAGACGTCGCTTCTGCTGTTTGGGACAGTCAGTTTCAGTTATGACAAGAGCAATCACATACTCCATTTTTTAAAACTATTTTAAGAAACTGAACGCGCGTTCTGTAAAAGATCACGAGGTTTTTATGTTAGAATTACAAATCAATATAAGTTATTCACTAAAATTTTAATTCCAAACAAATTTTAAGCATTTTTGAAATACTTTAATTCTGTAAAATTTGTATTTACTCGTATACTTCATTTTGAAGCAATAAACGAGTGACGACGAGGAACGGCAATGAAAAATAATCACAAACAAGAATTTTCTTCTATCATTTTAGCGCTCCAAATATTATCGTTTTATGCATCAAGCAACACATTTATTTTCGATAAAAAATAAATATGGAGGCACCCAACAAGTGCGGAGAAACATGGCGCAATATATACGGATGAGTCGCCAGAGGAAGTACAGTTTTCCTAATTGATGCAGATTAAATTATAGAGTGCAAAACTTATAATTTAGATTCCAGCAAAAAGAAGTCGCCTCTAGGTTATTCTGTAACTGCTGACAGTAAACAACTTGACTAATTGCAAAGCATGATGTGATTTAAGGCACGTACAAACCATTTTCTACCCGTGAACACCTCTTAATCCTTTTAAGTAAGTTAGTTTTTATCTTTGAAACAAAAAACTATTTTTCAATTACATCGAATTTTTTTAGATATGTTTGACAAATAGTGACAATGAAATGCTATTACTGTTATTATAATACGATTTTTCTTATACAGCTTAAGAAATTTCAAATGAATGGTGAATAATTTGATATCTCTGTTTGTGATATGAGTGTTTTGATATTTAAAAGTAGTACATAATTTATTAAATAGTCACAATAAGACAAAATATTAGGCAAAAAACTCCTTAAATTTGGGAAAAATAGGTTTTCTCCTTTGGATTAAAATTTATAAAACATGGCACCAATTTTCTTGAAAGATCTTTCAAAGAATGTACACACATATGTAATAATTCACTTATATAAATTTTCTCCCGAGGGATTTTAATGCATAATGGTCTTGAGCCTTCCATGACTTCGCGAGATAATTAATTTCTAGTTTACAGCCTAACGGGAAATAACCATAACATTATCTCTCCCATACTGAAATTTAAGTATTTTCAAATCAGGATGACGCAATCTTGCATCACTCGCGTACATAGACCAATCAGAAAAGCCATTACCGGAAATAATGATTTTAAAAGCTTCCAGTAGACCATAACTATTAATAGACGGGTGAGTGAATAATAACGTCGCACTCTTCTGCTACACGAGGGCTTTTGGCGACAGACCTCATAATTTTGAGCCACGGTCAAGTGACGAGGGCGACACCTGAGCTGACACCCCCTTTCCCAACTTCCACATTACACCAACTGGAGAACGTTTGAGCATCCACAGATTTAACATACATCGGCCCCCCAACACGGTGGGTCTCAGCGTTACTAGACTCGAACTCATGACACGCCAGCCACGAGTCCGTTACCTTGACCACTAGGCTACCGCGGCCAAAGAAATAGATGGGATCTCTCGAGCGAACAAAGAATGCTTTTGAATATGTCTTACATATGCGTGTGTGTTTGTCTATTTGTTTTTGAACTGTACTTTTATGTCACCGCTTTACCAGTTTGTTCATCAATAAAAATGTGGATGCTTAAATTATAAAAGCCTCCTTCTTTCCACTTTTGCAAGATCCTGACAAAAAGTTCACGAAAATATCAAAATGCTATTGGTGAAGAACCTTGTAATTTTGAACCTCGGTCGAGTGAGGAGGAGAGACACCTGAAGGCACCCCAATCTCCTAACGTCCACACATCAAGTCAAAGTGAGGATTTTGAGCTACGAGAGATTTAACGTGGATCAGCCCCCCAGTGGCGTAACGTACACCCACGCATTAAGGGGCGAGGAAGGGTTCTAGGGGACCCAAAACCCTACTTTGCAGGGGGGACCCAATATTCTCCGTTACGCCACTGCAGTCGCCCCTTCTACATGACAGGTCTTTAGAGGCACCACTGCTCAAACCGGCGACAAGCCGGATGCTTCAGGGTAGAAAGTAACTACCTACCGTCTAGAATCTTCAATTTGGGCTACTTTCAACAAAGAAAGTGAGAAAGGGCGCTAAAAAAGAGCGCGCAAAATTGAAAAATATTCAAACTATTTGATTTTTTAAAAATCAATCCATCAAACAATAAAGATTCATCATAATTCCAAAGACAGCAAAATCATTCATTTATATGGCTTTTTTTTATCTACTCAAACAATATTCGTAATCTTTTCCCCCCTACCTAAGCCATACAATCAGTTCCAGAAAAGCTACAGTCTTTAACCTTACAGCCTTTTAATCCTTCCTAGCAAAACGAGGACTTTTATCTAATAGATTGATAGCACGTTCATTTCGCATCCAGATATAAGGAGAAGTCCAAGACGAATTTCCATCACACAAATCTTCATAATCCTCATTAATTCAAACACAATCGCATTACAAAAACCAGTTCAACAGCATGCGAAAAACGGGGGAGGGTGGAACGACCATGAAAATTGTTCCACAAACACAAGTTGAGAACTTTCTTAAGCCTTTTGGATCACGACAGGTATTCTTTTCCAATAGATAATCAACCATACGTGGCGTCAAATCTTTTTTTGGCTGGAAAACGATGGTATCCAATCAGGTGAAAATGGTCACCTTACACCACTATTAGACAAGATCGCCTGAGACAACAACTCTCAAATCAACACGAAAATGAGGCAGTAGAGGAAACACGCATCACTGATTCTGAGCACCTCCTCTTCTCCCCTCTCCCCCAGTTTACGCGCCTACTCACCCAAACTAGACGGTCCGATCCTTCAAAACACTGGTTACAGACTGCCACACCTTCAATGACTAAATGCAAAGCAATGAGCGCTTTTTCCGGCAACAGTAGAGATGTCTGGTTTGGCGACTGGATCGCACAGAGTTATGTATTTAATCATTCCTTTCCAACGACTTATTTATAATGGAGTTCCTAGAAGTTTTCGGGTAACGTCGGAGCAGATTCAATGGAGAGGCCAGGGAGATTAAATGTCATGGTTAAACTGAATAAAAATTCAACGCAAAAATAGAATAGGAGAAAACATTATTGAAATTACAATATTTAAAAACTTATTCTATGCCACAAGGATACCTATCAAATTTCATCAGTGGTTTAACGTACACTCCCCCGTCGCGGGGCGGGGGGGCTCTAGGGGACCCAAAGTCTGATTGACGAAACTACACAATTCTTTGTAAGATCCGGCTTGACTTTGCAAAACATTACTTTGCAGGGGGGTGATATTCTCCGTTACGTCACTGAAATTCATAACGTCGAATAATTTAAACCAACGATGGGGGCGTGATATACAACATTTGCGAAACCATAGCTAAGCAAACATTAAAAAATAAAGATTAAAGTCCCCAGTCCTAGCTGGTGTCATTGGAAACCCACCGTGTAGAGGTGCTTTAAATCTTTCAAGGCTCAAAGTCCTCCTGTTGGCGTGGTATGATAACTTGGAGAAGGGAGTGCCAGCTCATGTGTCGTCCACGTTACTTGACCGAGATTCAAAATTACGAAGTCTTTGTCAATACTCTTTGTGTTGATTTTATAGTGCGATGTTAATATAAATCTCTCCCTTTTTTTTCCTAGTCGTAGCAGATTAATTAATAAAGTGCATTTTTTCCCGTTTGTCAGAATTTGGATCAAGCCATCGATAAGCAGTTCATACATACTAGTAAAAGGGGAAAAATTATTAAAAAAGACAAAAATATAGGAATATTTTTTTACCCAGTAAGTGTAATATAATCTATTTTCTACTAAAACTAACGTCAGTAGTGGCGTAACGGAGAAAATTTGGGCCCCAAGCCAGATTTGTAAAAGTTTGCAAAACTGTAGAATAACCGTAGCCCCTCCCCCTGCGATGCGGAGGTGTACATTACGCTACTGAATGTCATATCATAATTGACGAGTAAAAATAATTCTTTTGAAGTTTTTTAAATTTTAAAGAATTTCACCTCATTAATAGGTGTACTTCTCTAAAATAGAAATATGACAGAGAACATACTAGTAAAATAGAAGTCCATCCCCCCCCAATATGCAAGTCACGACGACGATTTAATTTTTAATGTGGCTTGAAGCTCTATTATTAGAATTAAAATCATAACATAAAAAAGAATGGATAAGAAAAAATTAAACCTGTTTCTTGATGTTTACTTTTCAATCATCACAAAAAATCGTGCGATTGGTATCGTTTACAAAAGTACATTTCAGAAGACGAAGAATTACTAAACATACTTTGTTACAAGGGAGACTGCTTAGTCTTCAAAAGGTTCGTCATAGGGAACAAAAATAATAATAGGTATAAATAATGAAACTCAATTAAAAATAAATATGGCACTTAATATGATTTCTTTCCACAACAGTCAAGGTAAAATGTTAAATCCTCATTAATGCTGTGATAATCGCTTTTTTTACGTCCCTGTAATACCCCTCGTAGTTCGATTTCCTCAAACACCATTTTAAGCAGATCTCCCCATAACAAAAGAAACATGCTTACATTACTTCAAACCTGGAGATCCATTAATTAAAAATTAAAAAACTAGAAATTTTATCTCTCACGCCAGGCAATCACCTTGAAGTCCATTACCGCAAAACCCGTTCTTAGCGGCGGATTTCCAAACAACAATAACAAAAAAAAACATGCCTGTCAAATATTAAGTCTATAAGGTCTAATAATTCAGGAGATTTCCAGACGACATATATATATATATATATATATATATATATATATATATATATATATATATGTGTGTGTGTGTGTGTGTGTAGAGAGAGAGAGAGGAAAGAAATAAGTTCACACACATAAAGGGCGAAAACAAATTTTAATTCGTGTATTTAAGAATAAATATTAATCATTAATGATTTAATATAGAGAGAACGACATTTTCGATATTTTTAGAAATGTTAACAACATTCAAAAGATAGGCAATATTTGAGAAACAAATTTTAATATTAAAAACAGGAAAAATTAAAATGCATAGTTTCTGTACCCGTTTAACGGTAACCTAAGGAAATAAAAACTAGTCACTACGCAAGCATCGTTAGTTAGATCAGTCATTACTACTGCTACTACAGTAAAAGAAGAAAACGTTGAAACTCAAATCTTGCGATCACTGTAACCTGTTTAGCTGGTAAAATTTTCAAGAAGTTCAAGGCGGCAAAAACAATTACAAACCTAACATCGAATTAAGGGAAATGACTTCAAAGCAATGAAAAAAAAAAAGTTTCGGAATTGACAGCTTTAACGTAAGGTATAGGAAATAACTAAAAAAAAAAAAAAAAAAAAAATTAAATTGTAAGTTCTCATCGATGCAGAATTCAATCATTATTTTCGGCTCATCTGCTTTTAAATAAAGAGGAGGAAGTAAAATAAATGACGGTTTCATATACAGTTCCTGAGAGGACATTTTTTCTCTCATTAATTATGTTTAAAACATAAGAAAAAGTTGTTATTAGTAAGATTGATATTATTTTTACTTATTTAAGGGTTGTTAAACATTCTTTATAACTTTTAATTTACTTACTAAATTACTTATTAACTATTAGTTTCAGTCATACATTTTTTTGCTAAGTACGAAGCGCATCGAAGGAATATTTACAAAAAAAAAAAAAAAAAAAAAAAAAAAATACATATGCATTATGACAACAGTTACGGAGAGTTGTACTAAATTCGCGAAAAATAAATAAATAATACTACATACAATGTAGTATTAATACAATAATATTAGTTACAATAATACTACATGTAATGCGGAGTATAACGCGCACTTTTAACACAAAAAATACCATCGAAATTTAAGGGTGTACGTTATACACTGAGCATAAAAATGATAGCATTAAAAATAAAAGAGAGAGAGAGAGATGAGCGCATAACAAAAATTAAGATTTCAACACATCGAAATACTATTTATTTGACAGAAGTGACCTTATAAACTTAAAGGGAATAGTCCTAGATGTTTACTTTTTCCAGAGGAAGGGGGTGGGGTGGCTGGGTTAATATCTCGAATAAATGACTTCAAAACATAAGAGAGCACGGCAAAATATGTTTCAGGTTTCATCGCAAAAAAAAGTACGTTGAAAATACTTACAAATTTAAAATTGCAGTTTAAAAGTATAGGTTCGCGTTATACGCCATAATATACGGCACACATTTCCTGTTTCTTTTAAAATAACACTAAATACTCGTTTATGGAATTAAAAATATTTATGTACTGCATCGAATCACCGTACTAAAATTACACCAACAGCGAAATAATGACAACAATTTAATTTCAGAAACATGTGAAACATTAAAAAGATATTTATAAATTGTTAAAAAAAAAAAAATTCATGCTTATAACAAAATAAGTAAACAATTTACACTTTCAAGGAAAGATTTACACTTGAAAGATTAAAAATAAAAAGTTTCTAATGGATTATATGTAAACAAAAACTAGTAGCAAAGCGCGAGATTCAAACGAAAATTCGATTAATAAACATCAACAATGTTAATTACTCCGGAAAGAAGTACATTACAGAATCAGAAAATGTAATTGAAATCGAATGGACAACTAATTGCATTCCAAGAATTGGTTAGCATGGAAAACACATTAGATTCTTAAATGCATCTTCATAATGGAAGAGTTTGGAGAAACCATACTTAACCTTTCAGTTTATTATTTTTTCATACAAATTTACGGATAACATAAATGAAACATTACGTAAAACGGACAATATACTTATTATCATAATTAACCTGAAAAGGAAAGAACAATAGACTTGTTTTTCGAGGAGTTTATTATGAGAGTACGTATAGGTGTATAATAAATATGTTTCGAAAGTGCGAAAGCTAAAAAATTTGATGAAGTTTATCACTACACTCAAATTCGCATTTTTAATAATTTGAAGCAAAAGAATCATACGACGATTACATAAAAAGATCGTAAACTTCGAACATAAAATTAATGAACTTAGAATTATTACGCTAGAATTACGGAGAACTTTTAGTTCGAATTAACGGACTAGCAAAAATAATGATGCGATTATATTTTAAAATTAAGCGTTCGGATCCTGATAATTTTTAACATAATTCAAATGAAAAGTTTCAAGTATTATGTATTAAATTTAATACATACTTTAAGAATGATTTCACTGACATATTCAAAATACACAAAATAACAATGTAAGATATATTTCGAGGAACTTATACTCTCATTAAAAACTGAATAGAGTTAATCAATATATTTAAGTTTGCATTGGTCAAGTCTTAACACATTAAAAACTAAGTAAAAAATATAAAAATATCTTTTAACAATGAACATAACGCTGTTATTTCAGCATAAACGAACGATAACTCACACAACAGAGTCAACGGACTTTACGGAATTGTGATGAAAAGAACAAAATAGAACAGATTTCTGGAGTTAAACGTCCTCCGAGGAACGAACAACAAAACCGTGTTTTCAATAATTTCACTTCTTAAGCAACTCAGCACTAAATTGTTTTGACCTTACTAGGAGTTTAACTCCAGAGAGAAATTTAACACATTGTAGACGTTTTTTCCTCCTACTTTATTAAGTCAATTTGCTAAATCTCTTACAAATCGTTCCGCATTCCGAGCCGGGAAATCGAGCTGGACATGCACCAAACATATTGGACAACATACACTGCATTTATAATGATTCGTGTAATTACACATCTACATAATTAATTATACCGGAGAGGAAACTTTTCCACAATCAACGGAGAGATAAATTATATATAAAAAAGGACTAACTTGTAAAGCGATTTTTAAATATTAAAGATATATTCCGGATTTGGTTGCACAATAAATAATAATAAATCTTCTGAAAGAAATACAGTTGTGAAGTAAAAGGAAAATTAATTACGCAGGAAGAAGGTGTTTTAATAGTTATTGAATATTTTAATACAGATGTCATGAATTCGTAGATGTAAAAAAAAATATTTAGTCGTTATTCAATACAAGGTATTATACATACATTATTATAAAAAGCAAAAAACTACGGTTTTATATTAAAGAATTAATTGCATTTGGATAAAGTTTTCAACGAGAGAGACTCGAAAAGATAAATGGGAGGTTTTGTAAAGCTAAAACGATTCTTGAATATTAAATAGATACCTTTAAGTATGCAGCGTAAAATATTACCAGTAAATTGGATAAAATTTGATTTCATAAACGAATTTCGAAAAGAAAACAAAGATAATCGTATGAAAATTTATGCTTGCATTAATTAATTAAACGCAAAATTAATAACTGAACCGTACTCCAACCATTTAAAAAGAAACTTGCAACAATTGTTAATTTTTTCCCTACTAACGGGCTGCATATTAGCAACTAAGCAGATACGGCGAGTCCCCAAATGTGAGAGCCATTTTAGTGGTGGCAACATCTAGTGGTAGGTCTCGCTACCAAATTTGGAAGACTGATTTAATTTTATTCAACCTCTCATCGGATGCTTAATATTACTGTGATTTAATTTTGCAGACAGTACCAGAACCATATCGACACTCAACAGATTTTTTACATGCCACATAATCATATGACATGCATGCCTACTATTTTCGCATCCAGACTTTCGACTCCAGCCGGGATGGAACCCGCAACCTTAGGCTTACGAAAGAGGCACGTTATCTCCAAGCCTTCGAGTTTACACATTGTTTAAATAATATATTATTGTAATTTTATTAATTAGGCTAACACAGTATGGTCGAAATTGGAGAGTGCAAAACTATGAGACTCAGTAGCGCACACAGGAATTTTTCAAGGGGGGTCTGGGGTCGAAAGTTCACCATTTTTGTATCATGCTCCATTTGATTTGGTCGATTTTCGGGAACAAAACACAGTAAAAAACTAATTTTTGAATAAATAATTAGCATTAATTAATAAAATTAATCATTAATAACAAGTAATTAATTAAATTTTACGAACTATATACTTAGAATTATAATCAATCGGGAAAAAAATCAAGGGCTTTGGGGAGGGGGTCCGGACCCCCCCTTGTGTGCGCCACTGAAGAGAGAGACTAATTCATGTTTATCTATATTCACGCATGTAACCTCATATGAATACCTTAATCAGTGAAGCAAAGCTCCCCCCCCCAATGTAATCCTCTAATTAACTGCAATTAATTACAAAAATACAGCTGCTACATAGTCTTGTCTCTATCTTTTAGATCAGAGATTTTTTATTATTGATTTTATTTTTTAGTACAGATTGTCTTATAGTTATAGAGTGTAAGGGATACACGGCGGGTTATAATTGGGACTGAAAATCATCCACTTCCGAATTTAAGAGGATACAGGCCAGTGGCGTAACGTACACTCCCGTGTTGCGAGGGGACCCAAAGGTTATGGTCTTTCAATCCTTTGTTAAATCCAGCTTATGGCCCCAAACTTGACTTTGCGGGGGAGGCTAATATTCCCCGTACGCAACTAATGAAAGATCTGTGATTTTTCATTCAATGTTGGCAATAGAAAAAAAAGAGTTAGTAAAATTGCCTTACACATCACTAAATGACAAATAAATATGAAACTTCTTGACCTAGAAGCATTGTTGTAATATATATGTGGCATGCAGCCAAAAGCAAAGCCAAGCAGTCTTCGCGCGCAGGCGCAGCTAAGTGAAAGTAGAACTGAAACTGAAAAAACTTTAAGACTTAAAAGAGATTAGAGAGAAGAGAGGAGAAAAAAGAACGAGAGAGGTGCGCGAGCAGGCGTTACCTTCTGCATATCATCGTCAAACTTATCTGTTAGAAAAACTACCTTTTTAATTAATTTTTTTTAATGTTAAATAAAATAGAAGAAAGACAAAAGTCTTGGACCCCTTGTTGTCTCCCACAAATTATGGGGGCTCGGCCGCGATCGATAAAATTTCGATTTTGAACCCAAGTCTGGACAATGAACAAAAGCGTCCGTGAAGGAGACGCTCCGCCATTTTTCGGAAACTTCGTTCAACCTGTGTAGAGGTTTGAACTCAGCATGAATACTCCGCCTGTGTAGAGGCCGGGATTGAAAAAATTTCGATTTTGATCAAAGTTTGGAACGTGAACAAAAGCCGTCCGTGGAGGAGACGCGCCGCCATTTTTCGGAAACTTCGTTCCGCCTGTGTAGAGGTTGGAACCCATCGTCGAAAATTCCGCCTGTGTAGAGGTTGGAAATACCACAAACACCTGCGAAGAGGTGTCAATTCGAACAATTTCAACTATATTACCTGCGAAGAGGTGAGATCTGTGAAATCGAAATTTTTCTTCATTGGATACATCGTACGTGCGAGCAACAAGGGAGCTAGAAAAAAAAAGGTAGGATCTTTCCATATTTTTCTAAAATGTATAAAAACGCTCTTAAAGAGGTTCTCATAAGAGTTGTTGAGGATTTAGACGGTACTGTGGAGAGTACGGACACCATAGTTAAACTAAAGACTAAAATTGAGAACAGTAGTACATTTGAAAGTGATCCAGATTTCGTTAAAACTTTAATTCAAAACTGTATAGATGAGAGAGTATCGCGAAACGAAAGAGAGGTAACTTTAGAAAAACAGAAAATTGAGCTCGCGAAACTACAGTTAGCACAGTTAGAAAAAGAAGTCGAACTTCAAAGGGCTAAAAATAAAGCATTAAGTTTAAATCCTGCAACTAAAGTCGAAGAGAAACAGTTCGAAACTTTAAATAAGGAAACCGCAACTCATATTGGCATTCGAGAAGCAGAAGATTGGTTTAGGCCTATTGATTTAGCTAAAGAGTGCGATATTTATATTTCATCTAGAAGCGGATCACATAAAGAAATTCCTATTATGGATATACCCAAGACCCCTTTAAAAATAGATCACAAAACTTTAAACCAAAGATTAAAGAGAACTATCCCCAATATCTTGAAAGAGTAAAAAAAAAATTGCTATATATGCGGTGATTCATCTCATTACACAAGAGACTGTGAGAAGCGTTTTAAACCTAAAGAATCTAACAGCCACATCCATAATAAAATAAACGTGAATACTTTGAAAGTCGAGAGCGAAAAACAAAATAGCGATGACTTCGCAAATCTTCAATATGTACACATTTTTGTAGAAAATCAGCCCGTAACAGCCTTGATCGATTCAGGTTGCCAGATCCCAGTTTTAAATTCCTCACTAATTAGAGTGCAAACACCTTCCGAAGAAATCATAACAATAAGTTCATGTTTTGGCGAACAGCGAATGGTAGAAGTTAAACCGATAAATCTTTCTCTTAATCAACACTCCCCAGCCTAAGTGTTCGAACGGCAATATCACCGACCTTGACCGAAGAATTTATTATACATCCCAGTGTATATTCTGAAATAAAGAAACTAGGCCACGCAAAGAGCGATGTTTTATTGAATGAAAGTGAATCCTCTTTAGGTGTTCATGCTTATGCTTATCCTAATGTTGTTTCTGTTTCAAATGTGATGGAAAACTCTAGTTATGATTTGCCACATGTTAAAAACTTTAATACTAGAAATGATTTGAGTTCTCTAGTTAAGAATTATAAATGCAATAACATTAAGAGTACTAAGTTAAAAATGTGTATTAAATTGAAAAATGATATTCCTGTGTGTCAGAGAACCAGACGTTTATCTTGTTCTGATAACCCTTCACCTATGAATAGTAAATATCGTCGGTTTGTGTTGCTCCAAAGGATCTTTGAGCCCTGGCAGTGGAAACGAAGGAAAAAGAGAAATCGTTTTGAACAGACGTCCAGAACTCTACAGAGGAAAATATCGATGCGTTCAACCAAAGATCAACTTGTTAAAAAAGACGTTCTTATGCCTGTGAAACACAATGTTTTCCTGTGGAACCTTCCGGATGTCGAAGAGGTGCCTTCACATGATGGAGAAACTGTCAGTTCAGCAGAATTATGATATGTTAAATCTCTATGTATTTGTCGTATAGTCCTTGTCTGTTCCGTCTTTTTTTGTATGTTTCAGATTCTCTGGTCTCTATGGACGTACCGCTGCGGACAGCGGACAGTCAGAATGGCCGTTGTGGCATGCAGCCAAAAGCAAAGCCAAGCAGTCTTCGCGCGCAGGCGCAGCTAAGTGAAAGTAGAACTGAAACTGAAAAAACTTTAAGACTTAAAAGAGATTAGAGAGAAGAGAGGAGAAAAAAGAACGAGAGAGGTGCGCGAGCAGGCGTTACCTTCTGCATATCATCGTCAAACTTATCTGTTAGAAAAACTACCTTTTTAATTAATTTTTGTTTAATGTTAAATAAAATAGAAGAAAGACAAAAGTCTTGGACCCTTTGTTGTCTCCCACATATATATATATATATAAAGAATATCAATGTTAATAATGTGAATGTATTTCAGTTCTCTCAGATTAATTTTACTAATGACATATCAGCAAATTCTACGCCTTGATTATTTATTAAAGTACAAATATTTTAATATTACCTTCCAGCATTAAAAAAAAGGCTCTCCGCACCTAAATTATAATGTAATAAAAAATTAATACTGCAGTAAACAATTTATATATAATCCCAAATAACTTGCCTTTTCTCCTTAGTTATTTCTATTTAATTCGGAATGATTAAAAAAAATGTTTAAACTACGCAATAAGAAATAATTAAAATTCCACCTTTAAGATCGAATGTTACATTTTCCTAAATAAAATCTTGCAACATTTGTGTATACAAATCTTTGAAAGGAAAAATTTCGTATTTAAATATGCTTTTAAAATAAAAAGCAAGAATGTTTAAAGTGCCAATTTTGTATTTAAAATATTTGATCAATCAAAAGCATTTAACTTATGCTGAAAAAAGCGGGAAAAAATTATATTGTATTAGTACAAAACGTACAATCATATAACTCGAGTTCGGTCAACCATGATTCAGTTCACGGTTAAAAAAAAAACACTGAAAATATTAATACAGACATTTCTAAGCGCACAAAACGCAAAAGATGTGTATCGTACCGTAAAATTAAAAAGCAGCCCCCCCTCCAAAAAAAACCAGCGAGTTATTTCAAAATATAACAACGAATCACAAAAGTTTTTAATAACATCCATACAACTCAAAAAGTAACTCTAACACACAATCAAGTAAAAGAGGAAAAGTATAAAGAAATCTATCCAAAAAGTACGATCTTTTATTAGAGAACGAGAGACAAAATTACCTCTCTGCGAAAAGAGAGGGTAAAAAAAAAATGACGAACTTGAAACATTCCACAAAAGCAACCGTTTTCACAGACGCTGTAATGATTAAGTTTATTCTTTACTGAATTGAAATAAATAATAAAAATACATAAAATGAGTGAAAAAAAGAAGAAAAATCCCGAGCGGAGAGTCAAACGAGGTGGGGGCGTTAGGGATGTAACGAAACCTCTCATTCTGTGCCTAGGATGGCACCCTACTAATGATAGGTTCCATCGCTAAGATGAAATTTTTATTCAAACAACGGATACAGGGAAGATATGTCTATAAAAATTACAGAGGTGAACGCGTGTGTATTTTTTTTTTTTTTTATTTGCCTCCCCCAGCTCTTTATTAGACATATTTATTTTTTTATTCCTTTGTATACTTTTTTTACTTTCTATTCAGGCGGTTTTCAAAGTTGCATTTTATAGGTAGGGGAGGAAGTGGCGTGAATGGAGTAAATTTTTTGACAATATGAGGAGTGGTTTACTTTATACGTGGAAGTAATCATAAGAATATGTATACCTTTAATATTAGAGCCGTGAGATATTGCTTTCAATATCTTTACGAGATGGTCACGACAAAAAAAAAAGCATTGAAAAAGTGGGGAAAAAATAATTTTTTCATTAAAAAAAATTCAATTTTTTTTTTTCATATTGAAACTTTTTTGCATCCTTCCAACCTTGCAGCTTTCGAATAGAGCCAATTATTATTATTTTTTTATTTGTTTTGATCTCAGAAAGTAGTAAGCAGGGAACATTCTTGAAATATCAATAATACAATTATGTAACAGTTACCGTATAAATAATTAAAGTAATTACCGTAAAATCCGGCGTATAACGCGCACCTTTAACACCAAAAATATGTTCGAAATTTGTGGGTGCACATTATACTCCGGGTATAAAAATAACTTCAAAAATAAAAAAAAGAGATGAGTATAAAAAAGTTAGACTTCTACATATATAGAAATACTGTTTATTTAAAAGAAATGACATATCTCTCTTATGAACTTGAAGAGTTGTAGTTCTAAAAGTATGGTATTTTTTCGAAAGCCTGGGATAATACCTCGAATAAATGACTTCAAAAAATAAGAGAATTGCATAATTACACATTTCAGGTTTCTTCGTAAAAAAGGGGGTGCACGTTATACGGCGAATATGCCTTAAAGTTCAAAAATGCAGCTTGAAAGTATGGGTGCGCGTTATACGATGGTGTACGCGTTGTATACCGGATTTCACGGTAAAGAAAATGTATTCAATTATAATATAATTGTCTTTAAAATTAGAGAATCAATCCTACTCTCCAAGCTTCTACACCACGCTACGAGAGATTTTTGATCCACGACAGATTTAGTGATTCTCTCTCCATGGCGGGTCTTCAATGCAATTAGGACTTGAACTCGTGGTTAGACAGGCTACCGAGGCCACCAAACATGACAAGATAGGTATATTACGTCACTATTAAATATTTATTTATTATTTCCTACATTCATTCAACTGTAGTGCTATTGCGTTAAAAATACAAATGACAAAGCATAAGTGAATATTTAACATTTACAAAAATACAAAACAAGAGTCTCAAAGAAAGCGTTTAACTTTTTAAAAAAAATGAATACATTTGAAAAAAAAAACTATCATCTACATTTAACCAGTTAACTGTGGCGTACCCATTTGAGTGCGCCCAACTATATGTAAACACGGAAATCGAGCGATGACGAGTATACTCGTTAATCACAGAGTAAGTGCCGTTGTTAAAATATTGGATAAAAAATATGTGTTTATTTAAAAAAATGCCAATTTTTTTTACTTCTATTGTTTCTTGTATGGAGGGGGCTATACAGTAATTTAATTTGGTCGCGGGTTCATGACGCCGATGGTCCTTCGGAGCGTAAGTTTTTATGGATATCTATTAATTTTAGAGACCATCAAAATTCTCGGACAGAGGGACCTAAACACATACTGATTTACTTCCTTCTTTATTGAAAAAATATTGTCTACCTGTTTTGGCACTAAGAAAGTTCTGGATTAAATGCTGCAGGGTTGATCACAGTCCTTTTATCAGAACGCATCCTTGCCTTTCCCACCCCAATAAAATAATTATTCTTTAGGCAGCTCGGCATCGCGGTCCAATACTCTAATATCAGCAGATGGTTCTACATCAAACAATCGGTATTTACAAAACTCGATAGCTAGGTAACTTCGGGCCAACAGCTATCATCAATGGACCCAGCGCCTGGTCAGCGGCAAGCATTTTTCCCATGATTGACCATACATGAAGGAACCCTACCATAAGTCAACTTTCCGACTTTTGCCTTTGCCCCTTTGAGGCTAACACCTAAAAAACATTATCATCGCACAAAATAAATTTGTTATGCGAACGCATACGCTATTTCAGCCAATACATACTGAGTGCATGAGTTCATCTTAAATTTTTCTTATTTTTTATTTATTTGTTTTACTTCGGCGGTCTCAAAATATTCTAAACATCTGGAAATTTGAGAATATGTTTCGTTTTCCTCAAAAATTTCAATTTAAATAGTCAATGATCACTACTTTTTAAGCATAGCGAGTAAACACGTCATGACGCAAAATCTTGCAATTTCTCCACGACGAGTATACTCGTCAATCACAGTTAACTGGTTAAGTGGACATTAAGAATTCAACACAATACGATTAAATACGAATCAACAAGTTTATTAACCCCACAAACTTTTAGTTTCGAAGCTTCCAAACTATTCCTTGCGAAAGCAGCCTTTTGTACAACAACAAAAGATAAAAAACAGATACCGAGAATACGAAGAATACATCATTGAAAGTTAATGTAACCTCTTGTCATTTAAAGATTTGTAAACAAGGCGATGAACGTGAATCTTCCTCAGATAAAAAGCGCCACACCATCAAAATAATACATGCTCCCCACATCGTTAGAGGAACAACTGACAGTTTCTGATCACGTGTGAAACAAATGATTTGATTCTCCTGAAACAAAACGTGATTGTTAGATGGTGATTTGGAGTCAATAAGAATGGATGTTCGCCAATCAAAGACTGCCTAAAGAAAGTGGCATAAATCGTGGGGGAAAGAAAACATTTAAGAGACAATTCCATAGCAGTCTCAGTGCAAGGGCAATAAAGTAGTGTTATAGACGCAATACTTCTCAGTATTTTAATTGTAAATATAATTAAATATTCACGCACTGTGTACTTACAAAGAATAGTCTGCACTTAAAAGGTTCCTTCCTTGTTTATAGAGCCATAGTTTCAACGATAAACATTCAATGGTAAATGATTATTGTGTCGTTTTTACAGAAGCAACCACATAATGTAATAAATGTATGCATGGAAAAGAATAAAATGAATCGGGTAACTTAGTAACAACTGTGGGGCAGAGGATTATGTGCAGTAGTTAGTCTTAAAGTCTATAACACACAAAACAATTTTCAACACTTAAATGCATAGCGATGTAGATCTACATCGTATGCTTAAAACCTAATATCTCTTTATATATATAGCAACCTTTTAGTATAGCGGTTTTTTTTAAATTAATTTTACCAACACTATTTTATCGTTTCTGAAAGCAATTAGAATCTTTGACAGTTCATTTGTGACAGCCATTTCGGCGGGTGTAACGAATTATGACTATTTGTATAAAAAGCAATAAAAACATACAGGAAAAATTGTTTTCGAATAGAAACAAGGTAAGAGTAACAAATGATATTTATAATATTTTTGTATATGTTGATAAATTCAAGCAAGAAAACGGTAGCCTTTTTTTTGTGATGTAAAAATACATCAATTTGCAAAAATATTCTTGTGTTCTTTTCTTTTTTGTATTTTTCCATTTACTTTACCCATTTCCCACTTGATTTCCAATTTTATTTATTAACAAAAAAATCGGGTTAAATAAAGAAAAAAAATGCATTATAATTAACCTTATATGCAATCTATTTCTGATGATAAATGATTTATTTGATATGTGTTCATCAAATGACGCGGTTTAACCCTTTAACTGCCACTGGCGTACATATCCGTTTCGCTCAATTAGTGCGTTAGGTGTCCCAGACGTGTACAGTACCACTAAAGACCCGCCGTGTAGGGCAGCGATGCACGTTAAATCTGTCGAGAGCTGAAACGTCCTCCCGTTGGTGTGGTGTGGAAGTTAGGAGAGGGGGGTGCCAGCTCAGGTGTCGTCCACGTCACTTGACCATGGTTCAAAATTACGTGGTCCGTCGCCAAAAGCCCTCGTGTAGCTGAACAGTGCGACGTTAATATTCAATCAATCAGTCCCAGACGTGTATATATATATATATATATATATATATACACGAAGGCTTTAGAAAATAGTAAAATGAGATTGGCAGTGCTTACGAAGGATTTGTTTATTTCAGAGACAAATTTGCTTTTTGTTCTTTTACTACCCCCTCCCCCCATCCTTCAATACATTACATACGCGCCTATGTGAAAACGATGGCACTGGGTAGCGAATCGCGTAACTTTTAATCGGCAGTTAAGGGGTCAACACTGGAGGTTAACAAAATATTTTATCAAATACATAAAATTTTTCATGCCACTGAAAAGATTTAATACCTCATAATTAATAAAACCTGACACAAAAATGACTATTAACTCACCTCCCCTCCCCTAAAGCTATACAACGATTACTGGGTAAAATTCCACTACAAATTCCTTGCAGAGGGAGAGAGAGAGAGGGGGGGAACAGAGAGGACTTGAAAATGAAACAAAAACTACCTAGAGGTATAATAATACTAATTCGGAAGAAAGAAGGAGGGGGGCGAAAAAAGACAAGCCATCTCAGATATGAATTGATTTTTCTTCATGCACGTTTAAAATTACTAATTAAATCATGATTTTTTTAAAACTATTTTTTAGTTATAACTTTTAGACAGTTTTCCCCATGCCTAAAATTAGAATTACACATTTGAAAAGAATAAAATCTTTTCAAATTTCTTATTATGTCACTTATTTCACAATGCAGCTTCAAAACGTTTTTGAATGTTTTAGAAATATGGTGTTGATTGTTTATAAGTATCTACATTTAAGTGATACAAATGATAAGGCAAAGATAATTTAAATAAAGTATTATATTGCAGTACCAATAAAATAAATAGTTTATATGAACGAGATATATAGACAATATCATTGACAGATATGCTGACAAAGAAATTCTTCAAGTAAATAAATTACTAATCCTCTAAACAAAAAATACGATTTAATTTAGGATTTTAAATAAATTTCATGAAACACAACGGAATTTGAACGTTATTTTGTTATAACAGTTTTGATAATCCTAAAAAAAATGCTATCAGTTAAGCATTTGTCCACGAAGACAAAATGACTAACATAAATGTTCTCATGTTATTCCTCCCCCACTGAAGACTATTGCAGTTCATACTTTCCTCTGGTCACCGTATTGCATGACATTTAAAGACGTTTTCACACTAAAAATAACTTTAAAAAAATAAATACATTTGCTAAAAGCGAATACTTAAGAATATATATGTCTAAAAATACAAAAGTGCGAAAAATTTAAACTGATTATTTGAAATACAAAAAAGTGAAAGGCAAAGAAAAAAAAAACAGAAATGACTCGATCCAATCTTTTTATCAACTATATAAAGGGTGTTTTTGAGAGGTATAGAACTTTAAATTGCAATAAAACAACGATGTATTATTCGATTGACATGATTTTTTTTATTCGAAAGATAATCTTGTGGCATTACATTTTAAATAGGATTTCTGGCATAGGACTGCCACGGCTGGCTCGGACGTTGTCCAATCTGGACGTCCAATTTTTGATGACATTTTCCAACATTTGTGGCCGTATATAGGCAATAACACGGCGAATGTTGTCTTCCAAATGGTCAAGCGTTTGTGGCTTATCCGCATAGACCAATGACTTTACATAGCCCCACAGAAAATAGTCTAGCGGTGTTAAATCATAAGATCTTGGAGGCCAATTCACAGGTCTAAAACGTGAAATTAGGCGGTCACCAAACGTGTCTTTCAATAAATCGATTGTGGCACGAGCTGTGTGACATGTTGCGCCGTCTTGTTGGAACCACAGCTCCTGGACATCATGATTGTTCAATTCAGGAATGAAAAAGTTAGTAATCATGGCTCTATACCGATCACCATTGACTGTAACATTGTGGCCTTCATCGTTTTGAAGAAGGATTCCACCAGCCCATAAAGCGTACCAAACAGTCAGTTTTTCTGGATGTAACGGTGTTTCGACATACACTTGTGGATTAGCTTCACTCCAAATGCGGCAGTTTTGTTTGTTGACGTAGCCATTCAACCAGAAGTGCGCTTCATCGCTAAACAAGATTCGCTTATGAAAATCGGGAACAACGGCAATCTCGTTTTGGGCCCATTCGACGAATCTACGCCTTGCTTGATCATATTTAAAATGTAATGCCACAAGATTATCTTTCGAATAAAAAAAAATTCATGTCAATCGAATAATACATCGTTGTTTTATTGCAATTTAAAGTTCTATACCTCTAAAAAAAACACCCTATATTTGGTATACCTTTTCTTTTACTTTTAATTTACACGAAATAATCTTCAGAGCATTTTAAAAAGTAAAGATTATAATCTATTACATACATATAGAATTCTTGAGAAAATGCGTTAATTCGATTCTCTGGAACCACAGCAACTATGTAATCCTGGAAGTTCAACGAATAAATAGTTTAAATAAGTCAACTATTTCTACTATTCCACAAGGAAAACCACAAAAAGTGAAAAGCAAACAACTTCTGAGTTTTTCTTTTACACCGGATAGCGAAAGAAAAAATTAAGATGCATCGCTTCACTGCCTCAGTAAATTTGTTTAGAAGAAAGACTAGTGACAGTAGCATGATTTCAGCGCTCCATCCTAATCGTAACTTTCATTTTTCATCACTGAAATTAGTTTAAAAAATAGTAAAAGCATTAGACTTCCTTCAGATAGTAAAAACACTGAAATCCGAGTTAGAATTCTTTTAAAAACATTTCTTAAAATAAAATAATCCTCAGAAGCATTATTATATGTTATATTTCATCAACTAAAAAATTGAGACAGAGAATTTCTTTCCAACTGTATTCTTCAAAGTATCCTTTTATGAAAAAGAAATTTAGTACGTTTTATGACAATAAAAACAACTTCAGATAACTTAATATTACTGTATCTATTAAACAAGACATAATACTGATAATTTTGAAACGGATATTGTGAAGCACATTAAAAAAAGAAGATTCGTTTGAAGATTTAGAAGGAAACATTTTTCAACTTAAACTGATTTTGCACATCATAAAATTTTAAGGTGACTACGGTCGAAGCTTTGATTTTGAAAAAGCGTATAAATGGATAGTTTCAGTTGAATTAGAATATATATACATATACACTCAGGAACATTGAAAATAGCGACCCAAGAAGGAAGCTAAGTACAATCGCGAAACTTTGCAAATAAGTACAGCGTAATGTGATATGCAAATGATCCAAATTTTGTGCCAATACGCATGCTCATACACGTCGAGGTGGCGCTATCAGGAAGAGGGTGCTATATAAGCCAGCGCAAATTCGAAGATTCATAAACGTGACGATTACCCGCCGATTGTAGGAAGACTTTGGTAAGCGAAACATGCCAGGTAAACGTGCTAGAAGACATTTCTCACAGTTAAGCGAGTTTTAGAGAGGCCTGATCATCGGGATGAAAACTGCAGGCTGGTCGACGCGCCGTGTTGCTGGCCAGGTGGATCGTTCGGAGTGTGCCGTTAGAAATTGTTGGGAGCAGTGGACGCGAGCAGGTACCCACGCGCGGAAAACCGGGTCTGGAGCGACCAGGAAGACCACGAGGAGAGAGGATCGAAGGATCATTTAAGTACAATATTTTCACAAAAAATGAACATAGAATGACCCATTTTCAAAATATTCTCCTTTTGTGAAAAATGCTTCTATTATAATAATATTTTGCCTGTCTATAGCTCAGACCTCTGAACAGAGGCTCAACCAAAATTTTTGAAATATATAACTTAGAAGTGAGTTTATCCATGTTTTACGACAACAGAGGGGAGAAATTTTAAGAAAAAAACGCCGATAATTATTTCAATTGGTGGTAACTCTGAAAATAATGTGAATTTTTCAAAAAAATATAAGATTTACTTTATATAAGCAAAATATTATTATTTTAGAAGGATTTTTAATAAAAGGAGAACATTTTGAAAAAAGGTTATTCTAAGTTAATTTTTTGCCAAAATATTGTATTTAAATAATTTTTTTGTCAAAATGTCCTTAAAACAATTTTATACATGTATTCTAATCTAAGTGACACTAAATATCATGAAAATTATCCATTTATACGCTTTTTTTAAAATCACGGTTCCGAACGTAGTCGGATACCGTAAGAGAAAGAGTAGCAAACAAAGATACACAGTAATGAACCAAAAATTTTCCAGTTAAAAACAAAACAAAGGATTCCTAATAAAATAAATTTAACTTAAAATTTTTAAATATGAAAACATTCCTTTTTTCGTTCTACCATCTGTGTGAAATACACACCACTAATTTTTTTTTCTGAACAGTATAACATCCAAAAATTGACTGCAAGTTACAGAAATTTAACTCCCTTACGGTTCCAACCCCAAAAACTAAAGCAGGGGAAAAAATTTGGTATTCCGAAGCTGTCTAAGATCTCCGCCCATAGAGACAAGGGGGCTGGAGAACTCTTCAAAGAGCATCGAAAAAAAAAAAAATGAACACGAAAACACTACACTCCTTTATTGCGAGCCCACAAACCCAGTTTCTCTATTCTTTTTTAAAAACAGGTCATCACCGCCAATAAACTTTACGCGAGCCATTTCCTCCATGTTTAAGTCTTTGATGGGTAGTAAAACAGAAATATTCAAAGACGAATTGGAGAAGATAATGCTGCAAAGCCAGAGGGTTGCCGTAAACATTTGTTTACGACTATGCATCTTATAATGGAAGTACATTTGCATTTCATAACTATATTGCTAAGAAATTAAATTTAAGCGTTGTTGTTATAAGTACAGTTATCAGTACAACAATCAAAAGCTTTATTGCAATAATTTTTTATATCCTCTTATTTCGTGAGCTGCAATCGGTAAGTTCAGATAGAAATCTTAAGTGTATTTAAAAGACAAAGCCATCAGTAATATAATGTGAATATGATTGGAATATACATACATCTAATTTAATATCCAACACAAAAAAATCTTTTTTAATATGTGATCATTGTTGGATTTCCTATAAAGCCAACATAGGTCATAGTCTACAGCAGCGGTCTCCAACCTTTAGAACATAGTGGTTCTCCAACTTTTTTAACCCATGGACCCCTTTTTATAGTCAAAACTTGCCCACGGACCCCCAAGTGAAAATACTACATAAATGCATAGTATAAAAATTACAAATTAAAAAGAAAACCATTTTGTTGAAGAATTATTTATTGAAATGATAACTTTTGTTTAAAACAAAATTAAAACAATTTAATGACTTGGATGACTTTGATGAGATGTTATGAGTGTATTAATGCCCGGCTCAATGTTTGTGAAAAGCAACCACAAATCTCCACAAGCACTAATTTCTAGCCAGTTTCTCTTCAAATACTGGTTTAAGTCCTTCATTTGTGGATATTTCAATAAGATGTTCCTATATTAGTATGGATTCATCTGTGTTTGAGATATGAATTTGTCCACGCTGAAAAGGGTTCAACACCCAGTCAGGAATGCTCAAGCGAGAGAATTATTGTTACTTAATTAAATTCTCATAAAAATAAAAATGGATCAAATTTTTATAAACATTTATATTAAACCTTGCGCGGACCCCTGACGCTGTTCAGGGAACCCAAATTAATTTTAATTTTTCACGGACTCTCTGAACAATATCGAGGACCCCTGGGGGTCCACAGGGACCACTTTGGGAACTACAGCTTTAGAACTTCATGGACCAATAAATGAACAATTTTATATTTGGCTGACCACTCATATAATTGACCACTCTATATGTGTGAAACACTTTAACCATATTTTAACTTATTCACGTCTCTATTTGTATTTCTATCTCCCTGAAAAGGAACTTCATGAAAAGTAAGAACAAACTGTCAACGCAAAGCAATATCAACAAACTAATGTCATCTATTTACCATGGTTACCAACTCTCATTTTCAAATATCGCTAGATACACCGGCAAAAGTAGCCAAAAAGTCTCTAAACTCAGGTATAATTTCGCCAACAGCAGAAGCTAAATTTTTTTAAAAAAAAAAAAAGCATAATTCATATTCTATAAAATGTTTTGATACTTTTCACATTTTTAAAACTGAATTTTCATAAAATTATAATGTCCCAATTTCTAGCAGTCCATCAAGATTTTTTTCACGGATTACCGATTGGTCAAATGTAGTGGAGCCTAACCCCCAGACCGGTACTGGCCCGAGGATACAATACCTATAATAATTTTAAACTATTTCCACTTTATTTACTGTGGTGTATTTCTCTCAAGTTTGTGCGACTGTTCATGTGTGGAAATCACTTTACATTCCTTATCAAATAACTTTTTGGTGTAACTGTGTTTTATTCTGAAGGCATGCTTAAATACAATTTATTCATATATATATATAAATTAAAATTATTATATCAAAACAATCTAAAATATAAGCAATCAACGTCCCACCCTTTAGTGGGCTGTGGTAAAATTATCAAATGTTGTCCGGTCCGCGGCGAGAATAAGGGTTGGGAAACACTGGTCTAACGCAGTGCTCCGCAACCTTTTTATCGTCTCGGACCTGTCAACGTTTGTTAATTTTACCGCGGCCCGCTGAGGGGGAGGATGTAGATTGTTTATATTTTAGACTGTTTTGATTTAATAATTTTAATTTAATTGTATTTAATCGGGATTTCTAAATAAAATATAGCTACACCAAAAAATGAATATTAAGTGATTTTCATAAAAAGTAGCCCAAACCTAAGAAAAATATACCACAGCAAATAAAAGAGAAATAATTTCTCTTGGGCGGACTGGTAGTATTTAATCCACGGACCGGGGGTTAGGAACACTGGTCTAATGGACCAGTAAAAAAGAAATCCCCTACAAGTTTTTCAATTTCGGTATTGAATTTAAAATAGTGTACACCTATGTTAAAGACTGGACACAATCTAATATTAATATCTAGTTTGACTTTTAACAATGTATGGAGAGAGATATATTTTAATAAACCGATTCACTTTTGCTTTGATAATTACCCCGTTTACTTCTTAAACTGATACATTTTTTTTTAACTTTCTCTCTTCACTTTATTGTATGATTTTACACCAAAGTGAATTACGCTTTTATTACATAGGTATACATTTTAAGATTCCACGTGAGGTTGATTGTTGTTTTACGTCGTATTTAGAAGCAACATGAGGGTTATTGGCGATAGACCCCATAATTTTGAACCATGGTTAAGTCAGGAGGACGACACTAAAACAAAGACTCCACTCTCTAAACTTCTACATCAATCTCAACGGAGGACTACTTTAAGCCTTGATACATTTATCGTGTACCACTTTCTCTATATGGTGGGTCTTTATTGGCACTAGAATTCGAACCTATATAAGACTGAACGACAGATACAACGCCGGCCACCAGATGGCGATCATCAGTGGCATAACAGAGAATATTAGGACCCCCCTAAAAAGTTAGGTTTTGGACCGCAAGTCAGATTTTACAAAGGATTGTAAAACCATATATATAACATAGGCTTTGGGCTCCCTAGAATCCTGCCCCCCCTCGAGATACGGGGGTGTACGTTACGCCACTGGCGATCATGATCATTCGTTCACCGCGATCTGTAGTTAGATGACAGCTTTATAGATAGAGAAAAGGTGATGTAAAGATGCCACAAAAGCTAAAATGTGACCATATTTAACACCTTGGTTCAAAATATGCAGTAAATTAGCAATGTGATGTGTAAATTTGCTTAAGGTAATTTTAATTTCGAACAATTCAATTAATAATACATAGAAATTTTAAAAAATTAGAAGAAAATATATATTTATATTTTATATTTACAACTGTAAGTCAGTAAAATTGTTGCAAAAACTTATAAATTTAGACTACAGTAAAAGAAAAGAAAAGAAAAAAAAATTTCACTTTTTCAAACAAATACAAAACTTAACACACAAAAGTTAAGAATCTTAAAATGAAAACATGTTCCGTGAACATATAAAAGTTTTAATAACTCGTTACAAAAAAGAGCCGACATACATAAAAAGACGCTGCATATTTTTTCTCCGCTGATTTTAATTCTGAATGAAATAAATTATTCATAAAAGATTAAATATTAGAGAAAAGGGCCCTAGAGCAATACTTCACAGAAAAAGATAATTGTAACATGAGGAATTCTACTTAAACTGTTTGAAGAATTAAAATCTTTTGATAACTTCAGCGGTTGTTGGCCGGGACAAAAAAAAAAGTCTGGCATTTTAGAATTTAATTACAAAAAGAACATTCATTAGCTTTACTTTCCGACAGTGTTGAGACGCGTGAAATTGGGATTTCCTAACAGAAACGGACCACCCTGCTATTTTCACTCGTTATTAATGAATTTCCAACCTTTTAATTGGTCTAGAAACGCCGAAGCGAGTAATGTGGTTACAGAAAGAGGGCTTTGATACATTAAAGCGATTTTAAGACTTCAAGTTAACCATTCCAACGAAAAAAAATTATTAACAAGAAAAAGAAAACGGTTTTACGACTTGCTGAGGACATACGAGAGCTAATTGCTACTAAGCAAGGTCTATGGTAGATTGAAAGCCATCCACAGAAAACTAAAACGTGTTTTTCTATGTTGATGCGATTGGTAATAAATTTTATTTTTTGATGCTTTCGATTGGCAAACAGAGCATGTCAACGCCAATTAAACTCAAAGGCATGAAAAAATACATTGCAGAGGTTAATTTTCCATTGAAAATGACACAATACGAATCCAGTCGACGGATGTAAGATTACAACTTAAAAATTTGTAATATATATATATATATATATATATATATATTAAATAAAAAAAAATCAGAAACTAAATATATTGCGTAAATGTTGAAAAACAACAATGGATATATATTTTTTTCTTTCCACACAATACATTTATTTAGAACATGTGTCGCATTTTTCAAAGCAATTTTTATTACACTACATAATACAATTGCCAGATCGGAATAAGGATTTCGCATTTCTCTTTCATTAATTCATAACTTAACGGGAAAAATTAATTATTTTGATAGCAGAAAAATAAGTTAATAATAAACATAAAATGATATTAATGTTGATTTACTATTCAATAAAAAAAAGAAGAGAAAAGTAGGTTTTCATCCATGCCAGTTTTATAAATCAGAATTTATTTTATTTTAATTTACGCCACACTGTGAAGCAACACGATGACTTTTGGTGAAAGACCTTGCAATTTTGAGCCGCGGTCAAGTAACGAGGAAGGTATCAGAGCTCTCATGTTCAAATATTAAAATTCTTCAAAAAATTAAAATATATATATTTATAAAGTAAATAAAAATAAAAAAAATTAAAATTTGTTTTAATATTTTACGTGACTTATAAATCAAGTGCACTCTGTTTACCTATGTGCGTGATAATTGACAAATACGTACTTTTTAAAATAAAGTTTCTGAAAGAAGCAGAAGTTGGCAACAGCAAAGCCTATGAACTGATAGGCTGGAAACACGTGATTGCATTTATCATTTGACTATAACGTCACATGAGTTTAGCCCGTAAATCAATAAAGATAAGTTTTTCAATTATATATAATACTAGCTGCAAGTACCCGGCTTTGCCCGGGTTTAAAATAAGGTTTTCTGTAGAAGCTTACAAAACTGTTTATTTGCATGCAATAAAAGGGTACATTTATCTTAAAGCAATGTGATAGACAACATTTTTGGCAGTTCCATTTGGAGTGTGTACAAAAAGATTTTCCTCTCTGTCCACTCTAGAGCAGGCCACATACAACTGCCCATGAGAAAAGCATGGTGTCTGCAAGTCTATACTCTCCCCCTTTTTCTCAGAGGCATGACTGTAGTAAAAAATGACAATGCATTCCTATGAATGAAGGAATGGAATGGAATGTAGTAAGTAATGTGATATTTGTTGCAGTATTTGCTTGCAGTAAAGTAAATATAACAAAGAAGTATTGCAAATTACTTACCGCTTTTGTTTAGTAAAGTTTTCTCTAAAATGGCCCAGAACATGCACATGGAGCACTCTTTTTGGCTGGAGGAGGCCAGAGTGAGGTTGGGATGGAACGAAACCTGTTTAAGAACCTTTCCCATGTAATTTTGTGAATGTGTACCAAATTTCACGTTATTTGGTTGCCTGGATCTTGAGTTATAAGGAAACAGACAGGCAAACAAATGCGTCATATGTATATATAGATATAGATTTGTTTGAATTCTTGTGTATTACTTTTGTAAGCTTCATGGCATATTTTATGGTGTACCAGTCTTTTAAAGCTGACTAAGCCACAGCAACATTTAGCTAGGTATAGCTAGTTATAACATAAAATTAAATCTTAAAAAAATATCAAAAATAAAAGAAGGCTCAATATTTTGATTAAATCAGCATAAACATTTTCGTACAAACATAATATATATACTGTAAAATATTTAGTTTGCTATTTGCCTTTCAGACAGACAAACAACATTTTAAAAATTGTCAAAAACAGATTAAAAACTAAGGAAAATACCACTGATTAATTTTGCCAAAGACATCGCAATGTGTAAAAAAATATTTGCAGTACAAAATCGCCAAAAAGAAAAAAAATGTAAGTACTAAAATATAAAAAAACAAAAATTATATATTGAATTAATTAAGAATTACTGGAGGGAAAGATAAAACAGGCTAAGATAATACTCATAATAATTTCATATTGGTAGGCTACTCATTTTTGGCATGATTTTAAAATCATGCCAAATTGGTGTTGTGGCCAGTCTTATGTTATAGTAATGTACAGAATTAAAAGTACTTATGTATTATCGCAACCTATTGGTGACATTATACAAAATGAAGCACATGTTTGCCAATTTAACGCATACAAAGTTGGGATTGCCAAAGTGGCGAGTTGTCTTGAACGTTGGCGACTGTGCAATAATACGTAAGTAATAAATAAAAAAATTATCTGAAGTATATATATCAAGATAATAAAAATAAATTGAAAAATTAAGTACAATACTAACATTAACTGACATAAAAAGAACTGAACTAACTCTATCAATGCAAAAGCATAATTTGAAAAAATATGGTACTTACATATAACAGCAACCTATTGGCGACATTATCTGAAACGAAGCACATCACTCACAATTCAGAAAATATATGACATGCGAAATCGGGGTTGCCAACTTGGCAAGTTATTTTGAACGTTGGAGATCGTTAGGATAGTACATAAGTTCCAAAAATAATTTATCTTACGACTACCTGCTTCCTCAACAGGTATTTAAGCCATTTGTCTGTTTTACTCATTCTCTGATGCCTATTCCAGTTTGATATGTAATGACTACCAACACTGCTTTTGCTTGGGCAGTATGATTACCCAAATTTGATTTTCTGCATGGCAATTTTATGCACTGAAGACAATAGTATACCCTTAAAGGTTAAAATAAAGACACATGAAATTGCAAAGAACCATATTATTGAATCAAGTGCAGTATAGGGGGGCTACTTGGCGCAGTCCTTTATTTTGGTGACTAAAAGTGGTCGCCAAGGTACGTTTTTCGGTATTATTTTAGAATGAATTCGATATCCCACCATGACATTTAGATAAAAATCGAAAAATCTGAAGAAAAATCGCCAAGTCCAAAGTGGTCCCCCTATACTACACTTGAACCGAACTGAAATATAACCCTTATCAATGAGAAGTTTTAGTTTGTCAAAATTATAATCTTTGCATTCTAAAGAAATAAATAAGTTGTAAGCAAAATCATACACATAAACATCCCGCGATAATACCTAAATGTTGCCAAAACAACAAAACAAAATTTTAGTTGTTGAAAGAATAATCCATAAAAAAATTATTTATTCGAAAAATAATCCTAATTAAATATCATAGAATAGAAAAATTGAATAAATTTTCCAACCGATAAACATAGCTACAGTGAAAATATGTAATAATCTTGAAAAACTGCATGTAAAGTATAAATTGTCCACTTACTGAGAAACGTGACATGGTATGACGACATAACACTGGAAAATCACTTAAAAATTAAATTTTAAAAAATTCGGAAAGAATTATGAACGCCAAACCTATTTAAGAACCTTCCTCGTGTCATTTTGTGCACGTGTACCAAATTTCTCGTTATTTGGTTGTCTGGATCTTGAGTTATGAGGGAACAGACAAACAGACAACAAATGCGTCTTATATATATATATATATATATATATATATATATATATATATATATATATATATATATATATATATATATATATATATATATATATATATATATATATATATATATATATATATATATATATATATATATATATATATAGATAGATAGATAGATATAGATATAAAACAGATAAATAACCGATCAAAAACTGTTTTTCAAAGGGTAGATATACTTTCTTAACATTTTCTCATCATACTTATGGTAGCAAATCTTTTAAAAAAACAGTAAATTTGATGTTACAGCTCAGAACGCAACAGGTGAAAGAGCAACAAAATAACTAACGCTCGTCCAAGTGCAAAAATTTACAGTAATCAGGTGGAGGCTGGCAATTCAAGCGTTAAAACTGGGGACAAAAAACCGACAAAGAAGGTAAGGGGAAGATATATTTTCCGCTTCGCTTCCCACTGCCATGGATCCTCTTCAAAATCCCCAAAACGCAACGCAATCAAGTTAATGGCACAAAGATTGACGACAATTTTCAGCACAGTCAGAAAATGAACAATATTTTTTTTAAAAAAAAGAGTATGTTCCATCATTGTATAAATCTCTCATCTTCTCTGTAAAAAATATCGTCACGCAAAGTAATAAGGTTTAAACAATGTAACATAAAGGACGAAAAAAAAATTCGCGAATACTGTCAAATAATGAACAAAGGAGGGAATGGAAACCTTAAGAGAATTAGAAATAATATGAATGCATCTACCACGAGCCCTCTAAAGATTTATCAAGATAGTTAAAACGCACAGCACACCATCACAGGTTAGCGACGATTATCAATACTGCCATATAATGAACATTGCAGGGAATGGAAACCTACAAGAATCAGAAAAAGAGATCATGGGTTAGTTAAGTAGAATTTAGCCTGGAGTGCGTGTGTAGTAGAACGGTCCAAGGTGTGGCGGTAATTACTTTCCTCCACGGCCCCACATCATTACACGCTTGGCAGCTGCCGAAGACTGCACCTGCGGTTGAAATGAGATTCACTGGCACTATCGGTGATCCCACTTTCGGCTATTTATTTCACCTCGAGAAGTAGAATCCTTCCCTTTCTACAAGAGATGGACAGGATAGGGTTGTGTATTAACCAGGTTATTGTTTTACATACAAAATACTCCTCTTCAGAATCACGGTAATGGATGTCCCGTGAATGATGAATGACAGATGTCAAGGTCAAAGTGTTATCAAGCCAAAACCTGAGAAGTAATTTCCAACAACAGACGGATGTCAAATGCAACCAAGTCCTTGTTTCTGTTGATTTGTTTTTAAAGTAATCAGTGATGTTCGATTAGCTTACCACGCTTTGATCGAAGTGATAGTAAGAAAGAACATATCGCTGTGTTTGACATGTGAAAATAATAACCTACTTTATATATGTGTCAGTAAATAATTCTTTTTAGAAGGCCATTCAAGACTTTTAACATCCTTGGATTCTATAGTTACTAAGAACTTACGTCTTTGAAAAGGAGAAAGAAGCGTTAAATTCTAAATGTACCACTGTTAAGAATCCTTGATTTGTTTCCACTCTGTGTTTTAATCCCATATTCCAGGGGTGGGCAATTAATTTGGCTCGAGGGCCACATTGTAGAAACGGAGAATACTGAAGGGTCGAACCTTTTAAAAATGATTGCATTCATTAGTTAACTGTGCATCTCAAAAAAGGTAAAAATATTGTACCGTAAAAATCAATAAATATGTTAAATAAAAAATAGTGGCAGTCTTACTCAATTTATTTACTGCGCTATTTTCATATCTATAGCGTAAACACATTTTAACTTTAGAATCAGTTTAATGAGACAAATGAACCTTATCAAACCTTTCTGCAATTTTTTTAAAAATCAGGAGTGAGTTGCTTGTTGAAATTCTCATCAAGCCTATAAGTTAATATCACTCAACTTACATTTTAATTTACTTATTGATTGCTTACTTATTACTTACTCTTACCGATTTCCATGCAAGAAAAAGTTTGCTCACAAATATATGTCGACTGAAATACAGAGAATATTTTCTGACTGTTTTGGAGGGCAGCAAAAAACTCTTTTGCGAGCCTCTATTTGCCCACCACAGCCATATTCCAAAGAAATTCTAAATTTTTATCTCCTTTTTAATTATAAAATAATTCAAATTACCAAAATTTTTTAAAAAAGAGTAATCAATTTTTTTTATATTTATAATATACTTAGTTATTAGGAAAAAGGGTTTGAAATTTTTTTTTCAAATATTCCTCACGTTCACTGTTTTTAGACGTTAAATATTTTCAACTTTTTTGGGAAAATCTTCGTTGTAATATTTATATAGAGAGGTAAGTGGGTGATTTACGATGCTGGAATTTTTTTTCAGATGCCATGTCAGAAGTTCATGCAATTTATTTGCTTACAATCCAGTCAAGTTTGAACTTTGCCATTGAATATCTGCGCCAAAATAATCGAAGAGATGTTATCTTTCAAGAATACATGGAAAACATCCATTATGAATGCTGGAAACTACATAAAATATCGGGAGAAAATGCAATGCCAACAAATTTGTTGGATTGCAATATGTGAATAATATGCTTAACACTCACACACATGTTTGAGTTTCAATAACTTACGCAAATGTGATCAATATGACATATTTCGCAAATTTAACATAATCAATTCCGATCATAAATAGATAACCGCTGAAGAAAATAAGTTGTTATTTATTAATTTCTGATAAATAAAATGTTGAACGTAAGTAGATAAGGAAAGCAATGAATAAATTCGGACAAAATACAAGAATGAAATTAATATTTAGCGACAATTTTAATCGCATTTTGACGAGAATCATGATACTGACTAACGATTATCGAATAGTCAAAAAGTTAAATTATATATAAATAAAATATAAAAATTTAAACATGAATAATAATTTTAACCAGCGGTTGTCAATCGGTGGTCCTCGAACATTTTTGATGGTCCGTAGAAGAATTGGGACATTATTTATAATTTTATGAAGATTCAGTTTCAAAAATGATGCTTCGCAAAAATTATTACGGAATATGGATAATACCTCTAAAAATATTTTAGCTATTACTTTTAGCGAAATTCCTTCTGACTTTTTGGCAACTTTTGCAGTGGGCAACCTTGATAAATTGGTGGCATAACACTTGTGTGTTTGTAGGTATTGCTTTGCGTTGAAGGTTTGTTCTTGCTTTTCGTGAAGTTCCTTTTCAGAGATGTATTAATGTAAATAGAAACATAAATAAACGACAATATATTTATAGTGGCCAATCATAATAGCGGTCCACCAAGTATAAAATCATACATTTAATAGTTCATTATTCTAAAGGTTAGCGATTGCTGACTTAAACGAATAGAAACATCCAAATAAAAAGAATTAATTTTTAAAGGAAAAGCAGATTTGATAAGTGTATATATACAGATAGTGGGTTTAATTTTAAAAGATAGTAAGACAGAAGATGATTCCAATCATATTCAAGGTAATTATTGTACTTTCAACAAGCGTCAATACATGTCACTGACCTGCTCGGGCTTCAGTCCTGGTGGTATCCAAGTGTACTCCTCTAGGGCACATCCAGAATCGTCATCCGAGTGTGAATGTCGGTCTGAAGGGGAACCGGCCCCACTTCCAAAGTGGGCGGCCATTTTATGAACAATACGTTCACTCTCTGCCATATTGGACACACCGGAAGCCCCTTCGTGCTCCTCTCGAGGGCACTTGCAGTTGCGGCACACCTTCCTGAAAAACAAACAAACAAAAATGTTATGAAAAATGACGTTTAAATGCCTTAAAAAACACACATCTGAACACATAATCACAGTAAAGATAACTCACAAGAACAAAAACGCCCACATTGGACAAACAGCATCGAGTGTCTGACGCATCAAACTGTGTGTGTGAATCACCAGAGAATATCAACAATGCGAAAACCATTTTAAGAATACAATTGTGTGTCGAACAACTCGATCCAATGCGGGAAGTTCAACGTATTTAAAAACAGGTAAAAGGCATGCGAATGCAGAGCATTCATATACCCCCGCAGCGATGAAACACAGCAAAGGATAAATCAACTGAAATGGATTTATCATGCGGCTGGAAGGAGCTATTAATATAAAATAGAGAAAAAGAATTTAATAACTGCACATCTCGAAATATATCGAATGTACCTTGACCTAGAAAAACAGTCGATGGCAAACTTCTGTTCGTGGTTGTTAAATGGATCAAAGGAGGTAAATAATAATACATGGCAGTTTTCAGAGACATCAACACAACCTATTTTTACCTCTTTGATGATGTTAAAAGGTTTCAGAGTTTCCTGGTGTTTTGGTTATCTAGCATGCGCGAGGTACGATTTCGGGATAATATTTAGTAAATTGTGCGCAAACAACAAAATGTTTCAACATACAATTATTGTATTTTTAACTATTCATCCTGAATGGTTTAAATTCTTGAAGGTCACATGATGAATGCAAACAGGAGTTCTCCATTCAATTCAAAACTGACACTAGATTTGTATTCGCTGTTCTAATTGCAAAATTTAGATAAAATTTCAAATTTGATAACTGGGTAAAGATGTTCCAACATTAAAATTCTTTAAAAGTTTTCTTGCATAATTGTAATTGTTATAAAAAAGCAGGTTCAGAAACCACCCTATACTTTTCCCTGTACAAGTTATTAAAAGATGATTAAAATATTATCTGATAATAATTAAAAATAAAAGTTTCTGACCATATGGTAGCAATAATTGTTTGTTGTTGTTATATGAACATTCAGTAAAATTTCCTTGTTTTTTAATTAAAATAAAATGAAAGTTTGGAGTAACGAGTTTCATTTTTGAATAGGAATAAAGAAATATGATTCACTTTAGTCTTAAAAATTCATAACAATCCTTTTTATTTTTGAAAAATAAAATCAAATTTCCCATAATGTTTGCATTTATATGCACATTTAAAATGCTTAGTATTTTTTTCCTCCCATGTGTGTGAATGAATTTCTTTTTAAAACTAGAAATATTCTCAAGACTTAAATGGGTATAGTAATAAATGGTGATGTATAATTACTACAAATAAAAGGAAATTAAACTTTAAATTAAAGATAAATATGCATCACAAGAAAGGAATTTTGGTAGTATTATAATTTTTTTTTCAATGACGTTTTATAAAGGAATATCCTCTATTTTTACTTAAATTTTTTAATAGAGATTATATTAACAGAATTCTGTTTATAAGAAAAAAACAAAACAAAAACAAAATGAATATAAAATAATAATTTCCTTTTTTTTCGAAGTTTTACATATTAAAATACATATTATTAAATAGTCTAAAGAATCAAATTCAATGCTAAAGCAAGGATTCACGGTTTACAGCATCCGAGTTGCAAGAATATCTTTGTAGAACATATCTGATTGAAAAAAAAAATCAATTTAAAACTAAAAATATTCGAGTTGTGTTCTCTTAAAAAGAAAAGCCAAATTTTTATGTGCACAGTCTTCTTTTCTTTTTAATTCTAAATAAAAACACGGGCATTTTCTCACTTCCTACACGAAAATCACGGGGAAAAAACGAAATAAATGTTAGTCCCAATGAAACCGAGTTTGACTTGACCACATTTGACTTTTTCAATGTTTTTGTATCTTTACGTATCTAGGAACGCATGTAACCTGAATGTTAAATACGCATTCCACCGTTCGAAAATCAGAAATAACAAGCAAACAAACATTTAACTCCAGAAGTTCATTTCATGTTTTCATTTTTTTATCCGTATCTATCAAGACATAAGTAGGTGACATTCCACTCAGAGACTCAAGGAAATTTTACAATCAGATGATAATTCTTTTTTACTGAAAGCCTATGAATTGAAAGCATCGATCATTCTTCCCCAAGTTTAAATATCCATCATCATAGGGCCTTTGGCTAGAACGGGGACAACAACTGCCCCCAGCAAACGTGAGTCAGCTTGGTGGATATCAATTTGTTTGCCCGGCACGCGCAAATGACGGATGGCGAACATCTGATCGGAACAGTTCCAACCATGGAAGATGGACAGAAACACATATTTGCCACCCAAGATGAGAGGGATCCGTTTTCAAGGTGGAACCAATATCTTGTTCTGGATCTCGGTTTTTCAATAGAGCATGGCGGAAGGTACTTCGAGTAGTGGAGGTAATCACTTTGTCACGGGGATCTGATGTTTTATGCAAGAAAAAGCATGTATGTTAAAGACGTCGGTGTCTTTGAATGAGTGTCAGCTTACCGAAATTTATATGGTTTGCGATGAAAAATGCCGCTAGCAAGTTATAGAAATTTATTCGATTTGTAATGACTGCCACTTGTGACACAAGTTACGTTAAACCGAAACTTGTACCGTTCAAACTTACTCATATTTTTTCATAAATGGCTGAGTTCCTTGTGTCGAAAACCTGCCGATTTTAAGGCGCCACAAAGACATGCGACTTTGATTTACGCAATCAGAAAGACGTTTAAAGTCTGTCCTCGCTTGATGTTAAAGAATAGGTTCTGAATTTGGAATATGTTTTCTAATATAAAAGTATTCCAACATTAATATTATATTCTGGCCTCACTATACTATAAAGAACAGCATATTTCAGCACGCTACTCATTTTTATCCCAGTTGACCTATTTTTCATCGTATAAAATGTGTTTCTCATTTTTTCTCCTACACAGTAATGCTCTACTTTCTAAAAGAGTTATCCCTTTAGATGTGTGTGTGTCTAAAGAAAAACTAACTATGTACGGAATATTTTGAAATTTTAAAAACATTACATTATAAACAGATATATGAATTACAACGTAGAAAATTCTCATGAAAATTGAGTCATTTTTCTGTCTGAAACTGTGCTCCGCGTTTAGTTCAGGCTCTCGTACATTGCGCGAAGTTAGTCTTAAGGAAAGACTTGAGACTTCAATAAATACAACCAGAAAGGCATGCATAATTTATTGAAACTTGCATGCAGCATGATTACCGGAACATTAAGAAAATTAACCAGATTACAGAAATTTCATGACCCCTTCCCCTTTATCAAAGAATCCTGTAGTTATTAAAAGTCAATTATGGCACACATTTTTATGATTTAGCGACATAAGAAAAATCTACGATCAGTACCTTTTATGTGAGTAAATGTTTTATTAACGTCGCAATATAAAACAACACGAGGGGTATTGGAAATGGACCGCGTCATTTTGAACCATAGTCAAGTGACAATGACGATACCTGAGCAGGAATCTTCCCTCTTCCTTCGAACGTCTACATCACGACAATGGTAGGATATTCAACCTTGACAGATTTAACGTACATCATTCCCTCTACACGGTGGGTCTTCAGTGGCACTAGGGCTCTAATTCGTGACAAGCCGACCACGAGTCCATGACAATAACCACTAGGCTACCGCTGGTGTAGTCAATTATGGCACATATTTTTTATAATTTAGCGACAAGAAAAGTTATACGAGCAGCACTTTTAAAGAGAAAATGAAATTCTTAACTGAAATAATAAAAGTGTTTATAAACTATTATTTTTTCACGAATGGGCACAATCAAAACCAATCTCTCCAAATCAGAACTTTCATACACCTACCGTATTAATCGTGATGAAGATTGATAATTTTAAATACAAAAAGCGACAAATGACGCCCTAAAACAAAAAGAACTATCTAAAAAGAAATTATAGAATCGTTATATTTTTAAAAGGTAATGTAATTTGAAATGAGATCGAACCATTTAGTTAACTAGTTCTATATCACTTAACATTTAAAACGACACGCTTCCACTGATAGTCCATAAATAAAGGCAAAGAAAATATCAAATGACAACTAGGAGTACGATAAAGTTAATCAATCAATTTCAAGGGAAACAAGTTTTAACATTTAATCAAAACATAAAAAGAAAGAAACGTAAAACATTTATTAACTTCCTATAATTATTTGACTTCTGAATGCATTACAGATTTATCCCACCTTTATCACCGACATTTTTATCAGTCTTAAATTACAACAATGAATGGAGAAAAAATTATCATCATTCAGTCATTAGGTGCAGCAGGAGATAGAGAGAAAGAAACGTTTTATCCCGAATGTTCCGATTGCGTGTCTTCGGAACAGTCACTCAAGGTTGAATTATTAAGCTTCTTGACTATTAACAATGATCTTGGACAAATTGATAACATTCATATAGTTAATTAAATATTAATATGTAACAATATGTATCTAATTAAGTCATAATATTAAACATTATTAACTGGAATTACTGCATTTATTCATGGAAAATATACTATAAAATATAACCATAAAAGAATTATAACAATAATCTCTGTTTATTTTTACACGGAGTTAATTTCATTCGAAACTCTCGTAACGCAATTTTGATAGTTCGGTATTGAAACAACTTAACATTTAAAAGACATCAGTAAACATATAGTATAAGTATGTTAACATCTTAAATATTGAATGAATATCCTTTTTCTGTGGAATGAATATCCTTTATGAAAAGGCAATCATTTTGATTTAATGGTTTCAGTAAGACTTTTTGGAATATATACAATTTTATTAATTCGTAACTAACGTAGCTTTGTTGTGAGTTAGTGAGCATTTATTAACGTCGCACTATATAGCAACACGAGATCTATTGGCGACGGACCTCGGAATTTCAAGCCTCAGTCAAGAACCTCGGACGACACCTGAAAGGACATCATTCCAACTAGCGTACCATGCCAAAGGGAGGATTTTGAGCCTGGACAGATTAAACGTGCATCGTACCCTCTACACGGTGAGTCTTTAGTGGCACTAGGGCTCGAATTCGTAATACGCAGGCTACGAGTTTGTTACCATAACCACAAAGTTACCACTTTCTACATTGATGGCCACAAATGTAATTTTGTTTTCTGTGAATTTTAGTAACATGTAACTGTAACATGCTAACTGTAAAAACAAGGAAGGTATATGCCATTATTTACTAATAGCTAACATTTAAAAATATTTGTATAACAAAATGTTTTTCTGTTTTCATGAAATCGAATATACCTTTTCTACTTAGTGCAGAGATTGAGTTCACAAGAAAGTCGAATATATAATAAAATTTTAAATATCCTCATTAAATAATGAATGCAGTAATAAAATAATGAAACTCTAAAATAAAACATACAAGTGACTGCATTGTTCCTTGTTAATGGTATGAAACAAAGAGGCGATTTAAAAACATTTTTTAAGAGAGTTTTAATTATCTATTCAGACTTCAAAGAGATATTGAGAAAAAAAACACCTACACATTATAAATTGGAATAAAAATCTTAAAGTGGAAACAATTACAACAAATAAATGTGATTATGAAAATATATTTCAATACAGAATAAATTCTAAATTAAATAAAAAGTATTAACTCTCTCTCTCTCTCTAATTTTATAATATCTTTTAAACCTCTCAAATGTATTTTTAAAATGTAAGTTTTTTTTATCAGAGAGAGAAAACTCAAGTTCAGTGTTAAGTGTTCTTACCATAAAAAAAAAGTTATGAAAATACTTAAAGCATGAATATAAACAACTGTATATCTGAATAAATACAATTATTATTTTACATGACACATGTTTTATTACATTTCATTGAAACAAAACGAAATTTTAAATTTTATTACATATGAACATTAATAATTACTTCCTTAACATAAAATGCTCTTTTGTATGACTTTTTTCAAAACTGAGTGTTCAATTAGAAAACAATGACTATGAAAAATTAGTTGTCCAGACATTTTACGATAAAAAAACATCACCTAGAAATTCATATGTTTATGGACGACTTTTTTCGTCTTCACAACGAACGATATAATAATTTAGAAGAATATTTTTCTATTTTATTTCTATGTGACTTCAATCATTATCGAAGATTAGAACGATGACTCATCAATCTATTTCAGAAGAGAATTTGGGTATTTAAATTACGAATCTATTTTGATGACTAAAAGTTTTCTTGGCTTAAAATATAACCATAAAATTTTCTAACAAACGTGATATTAAACAAGTAAAAGAACATCTTCATTCTTTTCCATTTCATCAGGTCACCTGAAGATACGAATAATAGAGATTCGTAGTAATAAGGAAATACGGTACTATGATTAATAGCACAATATTACATAGCTCTAATAACCGTGCAACTTTTTTCGAAAGCAATTCTTTCGTAGTGGTTAATGCAAAAGTTGTGTAATGTAATTGCTAAAGTAATTGCAGCACTTAAACAGGCGTACATAAATGTTCCATTTCTTCATTCGATTTTTTTTCGTCAAAGATGGCATTATTCTATTTATATAAATCCAAAATGACTTAGCTGGCTTAATCGATTCTAATTTTTAAACCGAAACGAATGCAAAATGTGGATAGGAAAAAAACCTTTTAACAGAGTACAAAAAACATTTCAATACGAATAATTTGATGTCTTCAACAGTCATCGCCATTTTAAGGCTTAACTTCGTCAGACACGAACGTAGTTAATTATTCCGGAAGTTTCTATAAAAATGCTCTCCTTCATTTTTTTTTACATATGAAAAGTGGAAATTCCAGTTGACCCTAACATCAAAACAATGTTGCATTTTTTTTTTTTTTTTTTTTTTGTAAAATTTTTTCGGGTATTGCTAAATCGATTTCGAATTTTATGCTAGAAACGTGTATAATTTAAAAACCTACAAAATTCCCTTTTAACTTTCCCTATTGGAATCTATAAATAAATTACTATTATTGTTTTAAAAAAAAGTATAATAGTGTCCTGAAACGAAGATTCAAAAGTAAAATAACAATATTTTTTCGAATCTAAGGCGCCATCGATTCTAAGCTGCACCCCAAGTTCTCAACACACTTTTGTGAAAAAAAAAATAAAAAAATAGTTTATCGATATCCAACATTTACGAAATTAAAAATTTTTTTTAAAGAGCTAAATAAGAAGTGAATAATTTATTTATTTTACTAATATTAAAAACTTTTAAATACATACATAAATGTAATTGGTCTAAAACGTCAGTATTATGTTCAATTTCCACCATCCAACGAATTTTTCTGCCTTCTATTGTAAGCCTCACTCGATTTTGAATACAATTAACAATGGGACAAAAGTGCGATTCAGATTCGAAAAAATAAGGTAGTCTTAAAATTTAAAGCGTGGTGTTCTTGTAATTTGAGATTAAAAATTTCATAACTGTTCATTTTCAAAAAATAACATTTTCTGAGCAATTATTTTGTGAGCAGCTGAAACTATTAACCCACTTCTTCAGAAATGATTTTTATAAATTTTGATTAATGTTCTGCTACCACTATAAATAAATCTTTAACTAAACATTTTACTACTAATAAGAACAGAGAACTCGAACCATATTTTGTAATTTTATATAGGATACAAAAATTTATTCCCTTTTTTTTCAAAAATTTAAACTTTCTAAGTTACTTTATTCCAATAAATGTACCACAGTGGCGCACACAAGGGGGAGGGGGGGTCCTGGGTCCGGACCTCCCCATATCCCTTGATTTTTTAATTGATTATAATCCTATGTATATATTACATAAAATTTAATTCAGTATTTATTACTAATTATTTTTATTAATTAATGCTATTTATTTATTTATTTTTATTGTTTTGTTCCCCGAAAATCGACAAAATCATATATATATGTTGGGTGGCGTATTGGAGCCTGATACGAGAATGGTTTACTTTCGACCCTAGATACCCAACCCCTTTGAAAAATTTCTATGTGCACCACTGATGTACCACGTTTTCAGAGGTGTACACAGACCTCTCTTATGGGGGGAGGTAAGGGCAACATTCTAAAAAACAGAGATGTAATCTTCGTATTAAAAATTAGTGTATGGGGAGGGGCGAGGTCAACCTCCCTGTATATGCCACTAGACGCTTTCAACGTAAGACGGGTACCTTGAATACTAAATTAAGAAATATTCAAAATCTTTACATACCTTTTATAGGTAAAAAATAAAGTACTAATTGGTTGTTTTTTGGGTTTTGGTGAAATCTCTCTTAATTTATTATCTCGGTCAAAACGTACAAATGAGCAACAACAAACCATTTTAATGAATTGTCTAAAATGACATAACAAATGAGCATTTAATCTCACATCCACAATAACTCAAATTACATAATAAGAGTTCCCAATACATCGCTTAAGAACTCTTCATCATTTATTTCAAATAAACATGTCGGGCAATTAAACGTTCCAGGAACAGTTCCAGAAAATCAACTTTTGTATCCCTTCCAGGTAATGGGAAATGAATTTTGGGAGCATTTAAGCCTTTAGCGAAGCATCATTGACCATCGACATCTTTTGAGGGAAAGGTCAGCATTAGGATCTAGGTCGTCAATGAATTTAGAAGGTATTTTATGGACGATTTGCGGTCGAAAAAAAGAACATGACACGACCGCTTTTGCAAATCTAATCACCCCGGGGATGAACATTCGCAGACGAATGATGATTTTAGCAAATGAAGATGGCTGTCGCATTTAGAGGATGCAAAAGACGGATCAAGTACAGCAGCAGATGGTAGTCTGAGCAAAGCAGGAGTAATTATACCCAATCTTTAATGATTGTGTGGGTATTATAAGCAGCATGAGTCGCAAGTAAATGAGTTCATTAGATTTGCGTATGATTTATAGTGGTAATTTTTTAATTGCAAACTATGTGTGTGTGTGCATTATATAACATATTACAATTATGGAAGACATTGCTGGCAATGCTGTGTAAAAATTGATTCTTGACTGTCATCGATATCTATTTAATATAACTTGTAATATTTATGTAAAAATAAATATGAGTAATAATAGTAGCCTGGCAAGATGTATTTAAGTATAGTCATGACGCGTGTAACGGAATTTAAATTCAAACATGCGCTTCCGGGCATAAAAAACAACTTAATTAGATTGCAAGGACTGATACTGATACAAGAACTTCACACGCTTTTCAAGACGAATATGTTTTTTTTATCTCAGAAGCTTAGAATGTTACGGTTAATAAAATAAAGTTTAAATAATTATTGATGAAATGAAGTCGTGAAGAGTTTACTTCGAGGAAAATAATTTTTCAATCTAGAAGATAAAACTTTTTAAAGATAATTCTCAAAATTTTATTTTTTGCTTAATTTTATCTTTTGTATTTACCAGTTTCAACTTTTCTAGCATAGAAACTTTATACAATCATAGTAACGACAAGAAAATATTTAATAAAATGTGTTTTCATATTTGAATTATGCGTTGGTGCCAATATTTTCCTTCCAACCCAGCCCTAATTCTTTTTGGTGTGTATGTGTGCGGGGTGTTGAAGGATTGGTTTCAATACATCTCTGTAATAAATGATCCCACAGAATATGAGCACAGCAAAAGTACGAGAAATAGACATATACAGAAAAATTACGTAAAAGACTAGAGTCTAGAGACTAGATAAATAGTAGAAATTTAAATATTTTTTGTTGTAGTTAATAACTTATAGTTCAATAGTAATTCAGAACAAAGATCTACGAATTTGCATTCACGAATAAATGTATTTATTTATTTGTTATTACACGCATAGTGCATAAAATATATCTAACAGTTTATGAGTATCATATTATACTTAGAATTAAGGAACCGTATATGAAAAAATAAATAATCGCTTTTAAGCAACATTTTAAGACTTTTTCCCCATTGAACATTCTGAAATGAAATAAAAGATTCTGAAGGAATATTCCTGAATATTTTGAGGAATGATAATATTATTCTAGGGGGAGGGGGGATTGAATTTCAAAGCACCAGTTTCGAAAATTGTTAGAAACCAGAAAAATTCGTACAAAGAAAAGGAAAACTGAAATAATCCAATTTTAAAAGTGGCATCTCAGTTTCTCGATAAAAACAAAGTATATTACAGAATACTCAAGTAATCCTGTATAACATGATAAAACAAAGATACACATGCATTAAACTTTTTCTGTGGGTTCTATCCTTATTAATATTATAAGCGTGAAAGTTTGTGTGGAGAGATGTTTGGTACTCTTTCACACAAAAACAACTGAATGGATTTTAATGAAACTTTACAATAATATAGCTTATACATCAGAATAACACATAGGCTATAATTTATAAAGATATTGTGTGAAGTGTCTAAAATATAACGATAATTGTCAAGAAATTAGGAAAAAATTCTTCCATCTGTAAAAAAGCCCGCGACAGCAAATATCTATCTTTTATGTGTGAAGCAAAACTTTGCATTTTGTTTTGTCTACGCCAGGCTTAAACAGGCGGAGTGAGAGGCTGATTACAATTTTAACATAAAATAAATAGAACAAAAAGTAATATTAACGTATTACACTTCCAGATATAAATTATTTATACTATTTTAGGCGTTCATTACATAAAATTTGTAACAATTCGCTACTTTTGCTGAGCAGAGATCAGCTTAGGAAGAGAGTTACGGGGAGTTATAAACAAAAGAAAAATCCTTTTTATAAGCTACTAGATCTACAGACTTAAAATTTAATAAACGGGGTTTTTTTTTGTTTTGTTCAGCTGAGATATGCAAAAAGCTTCTTTTTTTGTTTAATTTGCAATTCCCGCAAAATTAACTCATTAAAAACTTCTTTTTCCTTCAATCTGTATTGTTTAATTTTTCAATTCAGCCGTGCGAAGAACGGGAATAACAGCTAGTAATACATATATTCAAATAGTATTTAAGAGATGCAGGAGACCACTTATGTGAATATGCTTCATCATCAGGTGACTAGTTCAACCGGACGGCTAGATATTCAGTTAGATCTTTTCAAAAAGCAAACTACCGCAGAAATAAATATGAGCAAGAAAGTTAGTAGAGTAACATGTTTGCATAAAAATAACGACAAAATGAGGCCAAAGACATTATTTAAGGGAGGAAAGGTTGAACAGCGAAGGGTCATTCACTTCCAGGCAACTACAACACAAAACTTTTGGGATGACCAGTTATAAGGCAACTACACGCAAATTTGACAAGAAAAACAAGGGTATAACAAAACATTAGGAAGTCAGGAAATGTATTTAGACATTTAATAATCGGTTATAAAGCAACTGTATGCGAAACAAAAAAAGTCAAAGAAATAAATATTATGAAAATTGAATAAAACGCAAAATAAGAGGTGTATTTTTGAACCATATAAATAAATAAGAAGCAGAGAAAGTGGGATTAAATTACTTGTGAGTAATGTGCCTTTCTGTAGGATAGCCAATTTAGTTGACTTTGATAAATTAGATGGTAATATTTGTTTACAGAATTAATTTGGAGCTATAACTAAATAAGGCAAAGATATTTACTTTAATTACGTCAATAATGACAAAAAAGCAGAATTTCACCCACTCAATTCGATTTCATCATACGCCTCTGTTTATAGGTTTAAGTGTGGTAATTTTTTTAGCATTTGCATAATAGATAAATAAACACAGAAACTAGTGAGTGCACTTTGTGAAATCACCAGTTCTTGGACGGCATTGCCTTAATTGGGATAAATAAAAATGATACTAAGACAAAATTTTACAGGATATGTTTAAAAGTCGAGTGATAAATTGCATTTTAGATAGTAAAATTAAGATTACTGATAATTTGATACCATTTTTTTTATTTGAATAACATTTTTTTTAAGTTTAGTTAATTGTTTAAGCTGATGCTGATAAAAGAAAATTAATTCTTAGTTCATTAATCTTCAAATAGCTTAATCTAAAATTTTATTTCAAACATTTAATGAGCACCAAGAACAAAAATGTATTTTAAAAATTGATGCAAACTAAACAAATACCTTCTCGCGTGTGTAAAATGATTTTTACTGCAATTGCAGAGTTAGATTCTGCTACCATTGTTACAGGAATATTTCTTATTATTTATGTTATTTGTTAAATAAATTACTTTTAAACACAAATTTTACTGAATAGATAGCGCTAAGAATAACAATCCGCTTTATAATATCGCAGTTATTTTAGGTATTATACAACAGGGGAAAATGTTTAACTGATGAATTTAAATTCTTACATATATCGCATAAGGGTAAAATCAAAGTTTTTAAAATGGAAAATTTTTGTTTTTGGTACAATTTTTTTTAACAAGAACTTTGAGTTAAAAAATTAATTTAAAAAAAATTAAGACTTTTAAAAAAATATTTACATTTTTTTCCCTTTAAAATTCTAACTAGTACAATGAAAACAGAGGAAGACATTGGAATTAAAATTTACTAAAAAATTAATATACATTTAACACAGCTTTTTAAAAATTGAAGTAAAACAGAAAATAAAAGCAATAAAATTGATAACTTTTTGTACAGAATTACAATTATTTTTACGAATTGTAATTCTGTACAAAAACATTGCAACAGAAAAAACAATGAATAAGCGATTACTTTACAAATCTCTATATAACATTAAAATAGACTCTTTTTTTTATATTCATTTACAAAAATATACTATTTTATTCTTCAAATAAATAATTTTACACTTTTTTTTAAAGAAAAATATTTTTATAACTAATAAAATTTTAAATATTTTAATTGTATCCATAATGATATAAAAGTAGAATTATAACAAAGAAGTACGACAAAATAACTAAAATTTGTAAAATCTGTGTGTCTTCATTATTCTTCATGAAATATAAATATAAATACAAACGTTTCAATCATAGCACCTATGCGCTAATACAATGGCTTTTTACTTACCATTCATCATGTTGCACTGATACAGTAGCTGTTGTAGTTGTTCTCTTTTTGCCATACAATTGACGGTACAGCTTGTACTGGTCTCCATACACCCAACACACTTTCCACCACTGCCGACACACAAGCACTGAACTAGCTTTAATTCCCGTGTTACTCATTTAATAGCTAGTCAGAGTCACTTATTCGAATTATAAATAATGACCTTCATGGTACATAAACACTTTTGGAGACATTCAAATAGCAACAGGTACATAACACACAAGATATTAATTTTCCTTCTGTACACCTTCCATAGCGATTAAAATAATATCCATTAACACAGAGGTAACCATTCCTTGATAATCCAAAATCAATATATATTTTTAATCACATTTTTCCACGGTGGCAACGAAAAGGAACAAAGAGTAGCACTTTTTAAATGGGAACAAAAATATTACTTCCCGATGAAAAGCATTTAAAAAAAGACAGTAAAGAGAAAATATGCTCCTCATAATTGGTGTGCTCCATCCTCTCCTTAATCTCGCAATGAGTGTAAAACGATCAAGAGCTTTTTCCGCCATGCACTCAAATAGGGGTTTTTCTTGCTTTACGACTTCGGCGCCAAGTCGCCAAGCGTTCAGATCTACCAAGATGTTCCATCCCCGCCAAGGAATTAATCCCACATTAGAAAGGAGAAAAAATGCTTACATATTTTGAGATTTAAATTATTACATTACCAGTATGCGAAATTGCTTATAATTCAAATGTGATTTAAAAATAATAAAAAAGTATATAACTTATATATATTTTGTTCCTAGTACATATGACGAAATTAATGTTCAAAGTTGTTCCGGGGGGAGGCGGATTTCTTTTTATGTGAATATTTATCAGATTTTCTAAAGTAGATCAAAGTTTTTTTCAATGTTACCTTTTTTTCCATATTTTTCCTCTATAATAATTTTGTGTGTGGGTGTGTTTTTAATGTGATTTTTTAAAAAATAAACTTTTTTCTCAAAGATGCTCTAAATTTTTTTAAAAGAAATTCCATATTCGCAAACATAACAAAAAATCTCACTAAAAATACCAAATGAAAGGAAAATATATTATTTGAAAGAAAATAATTTTACATTCAAATAATCAACATATTATTAAGAGGTGATATTATTAGAAAACTTTATATTATAATGATTCATGTGTCAAATGAATTTATTAGAAATTGGTCTTAATTTAGAAAAAAAGAAACTTAATATTGCACAGCATAAAGAAAATAAAAATTGAAAAAGTAACCACAAGTTATAAAATTCGTAATCGAGTTAAATTACAATGTTCAGAGTAGACAGGAAAAAGTACACAAGAAATGCAAAGCAAATATTATGTTCCCAAATGAGAAAGTTCCAAAAATCAAATACTATAAAATTAAGATTATAATTTAAGAATAAGAATCCATTCACATTAAAAAAATTTTTTAATAGTAATGATTATTTTAAAAAGCTGTTTGTTTTATTTAATTTATTCTAAAAGAAGGGAGAGAAAAATCAATGAACACGAAATCTTGCAAGAAAATATATTCTTTAAACTAAAAAATAAGTTAAAAAAATTGTAAAAAATAATTACTTTTTACATTCGATTCGATTTTACGCAAGACAAAGTTTCTCTTGCAGTTTACATTAAGCTAGTCTTGGCTATCTAAAAAGTTTGGAAAATTAAGCGATTAATATAGCACAGTATTGAAATAAAATTAAATGAATATAATTACATAAATATTAACTGAATATAATAGTTAAGTCAGTCCAAAAAAAGTTTATGTATATAATCTCAGAGTATGGTTTAAATAGAAAAGAATTATTTCTCTTCTGGTTTTTAAGAAAACGAACTGATAATATTAGAAAAAAAAATCTACTGTAATTTAAAAATGGATTTAAACCTTAGTGTTTAAATCACTATTTTAGCACAAATAGCTCCATTATATCCGATTAAACCTCAAACTTAATTCCAATGTGTTAAAAAAACAAACTACCAATCTCGTCTACATAGTTATTAAACTTCAACCCCCAAACAAACACAAAAAAGGTACACAGAAACCCGTGACAAGTCAACAGACTGATGATGACGATTAAAAACAAGAAAACAATATGTAGTTTGTTATGCCCCTCCGCGGCGGTTTTAGCATTTTCATATTCATGAAGCAAGGACCGGCCATTGTCGAAAATGGTAACCATTATCCATTTGGAATTCGACATACAGAAGTTCTTATTGGCGAGTAAATACACTGCAGTTGACCCCTCCTTTTCTAATGGATGCCAAAGGGGCGGGAAGCCAAGGGAAAAAAGAGGGGGAAGATGAGCTCCTGAAAAGAGAAAGATAGAGGAGATTCTTGGGCTGGGTCCAGTGTCGTACCCCCTCATTAGAGGACCTGATGGATGGCGAATGGACCGGTTTTTGTCTCATCCCTCGGGGCTCGTTCTTTTTTTCCCCCATCCTTTCTTCCTTTCCAACCATTTCTTAATACACAATCGACGGAACAAACACCGCTTACAGCTCGTTATGAGCCACAAAGGAATAGACACACCTTTGATTGGACTTTTCCAATGGGACGACATGATCGAAGGGGATATTGAGGAGAAATTATCAGCGCTTCTTGAGCTACAGCCACGGGGTCTAAAAAGCCAATTGGCATTCCCACGTTCTGGAAAGATAATCCTCGCTGGTGTGAAGTCATTTGTAGGTAGAATAGCCACTTTCACTTCCACCGTGAAAAAGAAGACACCGGACGTCAGTACTTGTGTCCGTAATCCCTGAATAACAAATTAGTTCTTTTGACATATACCTTTTTAGAATTAATACATCAGCTATCAACGTAAAATGAAGAGGCGTTTCTCTGCTTTAGTTTATTAATGTACCATTGTTTAACAAACAAGTTTTACTCACGGTATTCTAGTATGGTGGAAATATCAGATGCAAAAATGAAAAGCTATATATGAAATTAATTGAATATTACCATTTTTCAGATGTATAAAGATATCGAGAAATAAATATTCTTGCCAAAAATGACAAGAAAATGAAAGAAACTTACAGAGAAATATTTATTTCTAATTCTGCCCTGACTGCCAATATTACACAAAGAATATTTGTTATTACCCAATCCAATTTGTTATTACAATACCCAAAACAAAACAAATAAAAAAATAACTAGAATTTTCAATACATGAATGTATTTCAAAAAAGACAAGAGGTAAACTTTCCGAGGGAGAAAAAAGTCGATTTATTACACTAATACGCATTCTATAAAAATGCAAATTAATTTTCAGTTTGCAAAAAAGTGTCATGTATTTTTCGGTCACATAGTGAAACAATGGGCAAAATTCATGTGACGTCATAGTCACATAACTGCAATTACGAGTTTCCAGCTAATCAATTCATGCGCTTAACTGTTGCCACCCTTTGCTTTTTTATAGAAACTTTCTTTTCATATTTGTTAACAAAAATAATGCACATTGGTAAACAAAATGCATTTGATTTAAAAAATACATGTATAATATGAGAATTATTTAAAATTTTTTTGAAAAACTTATTGAAGAATCTTAATACACTAGGAGCATCTTTATGAAATTAAAAATTTTATCTAAATTTTACAAGCAGAACAACAAGAATAAGACTAATGGCAATTTTGAATTCAATATAGAGCAGATAAATGAAAAATTTAAAAATAAAAACAAGCCTACCAAGCTTTAATTAATACAAATAAAAAAGATATCTTCATAGTTTATGTATGCTAATTCATTGAATAAAAATACCATAAAACTACTTTGATTAAAAGTAAAGGTTTTGAAGAAGGACAAAAGAAACTTATGATTTATCTTACACTACTTAAGCACGCCCATCGCTTGGTTTTTTTAAAAAAAATTCGCGGGGAAGTTTCAATATAAACACTGCCTATACACGAAAATATTCATTAAAAAAAATCCGTGTAAATAAATTTATGACCACATTTAAAAATATAAATTACACGTTAAGCATAAAATATATAATAGTCTGGAATTAAAATAGTCAAAGATCAAGAGTAAGAATAAGAAAACAATGATAAAACTATTTCCAAGATTTCAAATTGGTTCATAATTACAACATCACTGATAAACTAGGAGATAATTATACATTTGCATCTGACGTAGATTGGTTCTGAATATTACTTATAAACAATTTCTTTAACATTTACCGAATTTTGGATCGGAGATACAGTTCCAATGCGTTTTCTTTGAAATTGAATTCGAATGTTTTTGTTGTATGCTATTTTCCCTCTCTAAACTTAGGAACTGCCACCACCTTACTTGTAGAAACAAAATATGTAGATTACACTTTTGGTATATAAAGCAAAGGTTTTGAACAGACATGAGTTAGCTGAGATTTGCACAACTAGAATATGAGTTATCTCTGCGTAGATTCATGCGTTTAACTATTATAAAAGTATTCATTATCGTGAGAATTTCTCTGTCCAAATTTCCAGGTGCATCGGATTCGATTTTTCTGTTCAAGGGTAAAAAGCTTCCTTTATTTGTTTGAAAATTCAACGTCAGAGTACGTCAGTATATCTTTTGGTGCTTACAGATAGGTGTATTTTAATTGTTTAATTAGATAATTGATAGCTTTGCATAGTAACTGTATCGTATTCAATTAAACTTTACCAGGGCCAATTGACTACTAGTTGAAATCTTCCCCAAGTACCTTGAAGTCGTAATCAAATTATTACTCGATTTATGTTTGAAAAATATTCACATGTCCAGAGGAAATCTTTCTGTAACATACTTCATAGCGAATTCTCATAGTCAGGTCGAATTTCAGTCACAATCTTTCGGAGTTAGAAACTCAGATTGTGGGATGAGGGGGGAGATTGATGCATGTTTATAAGTAATAAATAAATTATAAGCGAAATAGCACTAAATACTTTTTTTTACACTAGACCAAAGAAATCATTTGGATAAAAAAGAAGAGAGGACGATATGGCAATTGTTTATAAATTCTTAAACAAAGAGCCACACAGAAAAAATTCCAACAGGGATTAAAAAAAAAAGATGGGCTCAAAAAAATTGTATTCAATTTTAAAATTGAGCATTTTTAAACTTTTCGGTATTTTAAACCAGTTTGTTAGATTTTCAAGTTAATAGTTTTACTTCCAAATTCAATGAAATGATTTATGTGTTTTTTTTAGAAAAAAATAATCAAAAATGGTTGTATATTTTCTCCAGAAATAAACGAAAATTATTAAGTATCACAATTTATTACATAAAGATTTAAAAAACAACAATAACGAAATAACAGTTTTATAAATTGAAAATAGTACACGCAGAAAATCAATGGCCCAGATTCAAGTGACGTTACAGACGCATGTCTTCACAGCTACCAACTTTTGCTTTTTACAGAAACTCTTTAAAAACGTACAGATTTGTCAACAATAATATAGATAAAAAAGCACTTGATTTAAAAATACACATATATCATATAAGACTTTTTTTTTATTTTACAAGTAGAATAAGTATAGGTCTAATGTCAGTTTCAAATTCAATGGAAAACACGCGATTGCATTTATCACGTGACCATCACGAATTAAATGTATTAACATTCATGCACAGAAACGACTGGAACCAAAGCAAATTAATCAAAAGTTCAGAAGTACGATGTTGACTTGCATACGGATCTTCAAACACACAACTACACATACATGAACCATTTTTTTTACATCGTACCAGCTGGAAACTTTTCATTTAACATCACATAAAAGAGTTACAAGATTATGTTTAAACAATCTTGCAAACATTCCATTTGGGTATTTGTGAAACGAAGCATTCAAAATGCTTTTATTTTCCCAAGGCGTCCATCTAAACCGCGTTTGCCGCAGTTTCTCAACCTAGTTGTCTGGCATCTATGACATACGAGTTCCAAAAGTTTCCAGTAGATGAAGAAGTGGCAGTAATTGTTGCTTGCAATTAGGGGCCCCTTTTGGACAGCCTTCATTCGAAGATTATACATTTTCCACACAATGGGAGTCTACAGGAAAGCTTTTAAAGAAATGCGGCGCCGACGGGAAAAGGTCATCCAGCAATTGCGTTCGCTTTTAGAGATTTACGGGCAAGGTAGGAAGGTGTTACACGAATCGATGCAATTTGTCAACATTTTAACAGATGAGGTCTCAATTCTCTGGCCAATAAGCCCTTTGTTCAAAGCTTTGTCGCCAATCGAAGCGTCACACTGAGATTTGTAATTGCTAACAATTGTGAATCGAAATATTGTGCTTTTGATGGATGTTTTATATCAGAGCAACGAACAAAAACTTTGAGAAAATACAAAGCTACTGGTAAACAAAACATATGATTTTGCAGAAAGTCTTTCTGAACAATAATTGATGGCTTTTTTTAGGGGGAAGATCGGACATTTCTCTTCAAAGAAAGTTCGTGAAAGGCATCAATCTCTGATATTTTTCAAATGTTAGAATGACAAATTATAGTAATACAAAAATGTAGCCTTTGAATACAATACAAATCTGTCAAGTTGAAATCTAGACGCAAAAAAAGGTAGATCTAAAAAAACATATATAAAGAAGAGATTTTTTACAAGACAGAAAAAAATTCAGCACACTTAAGGCACACACATGAAAGAACTGATTAAAAAGTAATATTCTTCATTTCAATAATCCTCTCTCTCTCTCGATCAGTTTAATCTAGCAATGCATTATTCAAACGTTAACTGACGTTAAATAAAATGTATGAAATAAAGAAATATATGACTTTGCATATGGAAATTAGGAAACACGTAAAATGACAGTTCCTTTAAAAGTAAATTATAAACATCCATAGAAAAAAAAAATACTGGATAACAATTATCAACAACAATGGTATAACAATCCACTACGGCTTGAGGCCTTCCTAAAAGCTGTTTTAACGTAATGTTAAAGAATAAGAGAATTAAGTTTAGAACACTTTTTTTTTACAAAGAAAAGAGCTCCAACGTTTATACTATAATCTGACTACGATATCCTGTATAAAAAAATTCTAATTTTCTTAAGTATTCATTTCCGTACGAATAAAGCCATTTTTTCTTTCTTTGGATGAAAAATTGGCTCCACATTTCTTCTATACTGTTATTTTAGATGAATTTTTCATTAAATACTTTTAAAGAAAAACATCATACAATAAATGAATGCATATGCTCCAATATCGTGAACTTACATGAAAATTGGAGAAATTTTCAAACTAAAAATATGTCGAATTTAATTCAATCTTTTAAATTTATGGCGAAGGCAGAATCATAACCTCTATCCCCAAAGCGTTTTTTTATTTTAAAAAATTACTTTTATCTTCTACAAGTGGTATAGCTTTAAAAATCTTCAGTTTATTATTTTTCGTTTTTAACAGGTGGCCTATACTATCGTATTTTATTCAAAAATGATCTTTTATCATGTGTCCGAATATTTGCAATATCCCAGTTAGAGTTATGAATGCTAATAATGTGATAAGAATAATGTTTACAATTTATGTAACTAAGCTCATTACCTTTTAAAAACAACAAGTTAGATTCCCACAAAAAAATCAATTTGCATAATAATTTAGTAATTTAGTCAAAATTTATAGTATTTTAGAGGAAATTTTTAAGATTCATTGAAACAAATAATACGATTGTGAGAATTATTGCAAAGTCAATAAAAATAAATATATAAAATAATAATAAAAAATAAATGGTTATAGAAGGAAAATTTAACTAAAAAAATATACACAAAAATAAAATCTTATAGAAATGCACAAATAACAATCATATTTAGAAACCTATTAGTTACCTATTTTCAGTTACGAAATTATTAATCAGAAATGATGATCATTAGAATGAATCAAAATTTTATAACAAAAACAGGAAATAATAATTAAAAAAAATTCTTAAATTATGTTCAATGACCTCTTGGAACTATTAAAAAATAGTTAAGATTTGTTCAACGACTACAACATTAAGACCTTATGGCAAGAGTTAACAATTTACATCGACTAAAATAACTATATAATAAATCACTCTGTCTTTTTATTTAAAACGGGAAAAAATGTAATAAGTAATGAACAGAAATATATTTCGATTCTATTAAAAAAGAAATTTATCAAGACTATAAAAATGACTGTATTGTTCATTAACCGAAGCTAACACATACAGCACTCCTCTAACTTATCAGCATGCAAGCATCACCATTATAATAAAATAAACAAAATACGGAAATTAAAAATCAAATTCACAAAAAGAATGATGGCGATAAACCGGTTCTATTAAAATCCTTTACCTCGTTATGCCTTTGGGCCTATAAATAAAATAATATTCCTCAACTCTGCTTAATTGTATTGGAAGCACTTTGTTTTAAACATGAATCTCCATGAAGAAAGCAATTGAATTCCTTTGATGTCTGCAGGGATTGATAGTTAAGAAAAAGAGAGAGAGAGAGATAAGGCAAATTCAAAAAGTTAAAAACAATTTACGGGACTTAAGTTTTAACATTTTAATTAACGATCGCATTTATGTAAAATAAATTTAAAAAAATACGTAGTACGAAAATGAGTATGACGTAAAATTAGAATGTTTAAAAAAAAAAAAAAAAAAAAAAAAAAAAAACTTACGGATAACTACTATCTACATGAAATTCGAATTTATTTTGATAAATCCGAATTATAACATCGTTGCCATTATAAAATGCTGTGTTTTAGTAGATTATATGCTATTCAAATACGTTTATCGTTTGCTATTTCCTTGGTCCAAAATGGTTTTAAAATACAATTTTTTGTCGAAATCGATTAATTAAAAAAAAATCGTTTGGCAGATTTTAAATTTGCGGAAAAATTATGAGTAAAGAATTTTATCAATTTATTTAAATGTTCATGCATGAACTTCTTATTAGTTAATTTATTATAATAAATGCTGCTTAAGTATGATAAAAGAGAGCCAAATAATTGAATTTTGAACACATACAGTGGGCCACAAAAGTGTTCATACACTTGCAATTTCCTATAAAATTTATTGTTTTCGACTAATATAAATTAATATATTGTAACTGTAATTTTTTTATGATATCTGCAACTTATTCTTAATAGAATTACATAATTAATTTTTTAAAATAGTATAACTATTTTTTTTAAAAAATAATTATCAAAAAGCTACTAAAAAATTACGCCACAAAAGTCTTCGTACACTTAACAAAAATCTCAACTTTTTTCTTTAAGTATAGTATTTCTTTCTTAATTTATTATTTAGTAGGATATCTTTTAGTGTTCACTACAACTTTTGGTATAGATTTAATCAATTTTTCGTAATTTCTGCATCGATTTTCCTCCATGCTTCTATGATTAGTTTTTATTTCATATTATGTGTTTATATGTCATATTTTCTTCTTTTTTTAAAAATCAAATTCTCCACAAATATGTTCTACTGGGCTAAATAAAGTGATTGAGAGGTGTTTTCAGAATTTAGGAACAGTTATAGAGACACTAGTGGCGTACAATGAGAGCAGTGCACTTGGCGTCATTACTCTGTTAAAAAATTAAGTAGTCTCCAATATAAAAATTTCGGGCAGATAATTCAAAATTTCTCTTTAAAATAATTAATTAGAGCTCATGATTCATAATACCATGAAAAAATACCAAATTACCTAATTCTGAGGCCCATTTACACCCCCCACACCAGAACTCCTTCACTTTCATACTTCAGAATGGAAGTGAAGGAGTTCTTGTTCCACATAAATTCATGGGATTAAACTCCTTATTTTTTCATTTACAAGCTATTATAGGTCCATCAGAACCAAAATTGTTGAATTGTCTACCATCCCAATTAATTTGCTGTCAATTTTGAATTTTCTGAAACTAAATTCCAAGAATCTAGTTGGATCAATAAAACATGGAGGTAGAAGTGTTCTTGCGTGGGGGTGTAAATCAGCCACAGAATTAGGTAATTTGGTATTTTTTGTTGATATTGTGAATCATGAGCTCTATTTAAATATTTTAAAGAGAAATTTTAAAATTTTCCGCCCAAAATTTGGATTTTGAAAACGATTTCATTTTTTAACGGATAATGACGCCAAGCTCACTGCTCTCAATTTACGCCACAGGTGTCTCTATAACTGTCTCCAAATTATGAAAGCACCTCCTCAATCACTTTATTTAGCCCAGTCGAACATATTTGGTGAGGTTTTGATGTAAAAAAAAAAGAAAACACGACATAAAAACGCATAATGTGAAGTAAAAACAATAATCACAGAAGAATGGTGGAAAATCGATGCAGAAATTACAAAAAAAACTGATTAAATCTATACCAAGACGCTTAAAAGTGGTTGTGGAAACTAAAAGATAACCTACTAAGCACTAAATTAAGAAAGAAATACAATATTTAAAGCTAAATTGAGATTTTTGTTAAGTGTACGAAGACTTTTTAGTGGTTATACTATTTTTAAAAAATTAATTATATCATTCCATTAAGAACAAGTTGCAGATGTCATAAAAATTACAATTACAATATATTAATTTTTATTAGTCGAAAACATTAAATTTTATAAGAAATTGCAAGTGTATGAACACTTTTGTAGCCCACTGTATGTAACTATTATATATTATTAAAAATATGATAATTTTACAATGGGATCAGAATTTTCAAATAAAATTTAAGCTCGGTTATATTATACCATTTTATGATGTATTTTCACATTTTATTACATTAAATACTGACACTAGTTACAGAAACAACCATAATATAAATATCATCAAAAGAAAAAAAAAATGGTTAAAAACAACGAAAAAGAAACTGAATTGTAGAATTCATTTTTAAGAAATAGGGAAATCTTTCAATATCTAACTGTTTCCAACGTTTCACCATTATTTTAATGTTATTTTAGAACTTTATCTTACATGAAGAGTTTTTATTTGACCAATACAAATAAAAAACTAAACGTAATTGTCATTGCCCTTACATTCATAAAATAAAAATGTTTTTATCTGTATTACGGAATCTGTTTTATACTACTATGTAATTTGAAATTTGCAAGCTTTGCTACATGCTAAAACAATGAAAATGAATTAAATAAAAAAAAAGTCGAAAGAAAAAAAACAAATAAATTCAACTATTTTGTGAAACCATTTCGTTTTTGAAAGCATTGCAACTCTTCAGTGAGAATTGAAAAGAAATGCAATGTATCTCCATTATTTCACATATATGCTAAGGGTTAAAAAAATACTTTAAATTTTGTTTCATTTATATAGTATATGTGGGAGACAACAAGGGGTCCAATACGTTTCTCTTATGGTTTATTTAACATTAAACAAAAATTAATTAAAAAGGTAGTTTTTACAGATAAGTTTGACGATGATATTCAGAAGGTAACGCCTGCTCGCGCACCTCTCGCGTTCTCCTTTTCTCTCTAATGTTCAAGAGTTTTTGTTTCTCTTCCACTAATTCACAAGTTTCAGTTCGTGTTTTAGTTGCGCCTGCGCGCGAAGACTGCCTTGCTTTTGGCTGCATGCCATATATATATATATAAAAGATTCAAATAGACATACGCAGAAAGTATTCGAATCTTTATTTTCTTTTAAAACAATGAAAAATGAAAGAAAAAGAAAAACAGAACAATAATATGTAACACTTCAGATTCAAGGTACAATTTTCGGCGAAAAATGTCACTTGTTTCAATTACAATAATTCAGAAAAAACGAGAAAAACAACAGAAAACAAGTTGTCAAAGTAAAAACAAGGAGGTGCATATGAAATGTATTTCATTTTGTTTTTCTTACTTGTGTATAAGAGAAAATGAAAGTATAAATATGTGTATTAAGTTCTACACTGCAAATGAAGTTGTCGAATTTTGCAAATGCAAAGGAGTGTTTTGTAGAAAAATTACAATTTCAGAAAAAAAAGTGTAATATAAGCATTCTTGAAGGCAGTTATTTAAAAGGAAGTGAGTAAGACATATTTTAAGTAAATTCGAATAGAACCCTGTAAAAAAAGAAGTTTGTAATAGCGAAGCTGAAATGGAGATTTCTTTAACCAACGTAAAGAAAATAAAAAATGCGGCCATTTTTATTTCCACCTTCGTAAGAAAAAAGGTAATTTTACACGAGAAAAGATAACAAATAGTTTTAAAACTATATTATCTTTACTTTCAAACTTTCAAAAACAGCGCGAAAGTTGAATGAACTTTGGCACCAGTCTTATTTTGATCATTTTCTCTATTCTTCCAAAAAATTCGAATTAAGATTCTTTTTTTTTAAGGGATACATTCGCATTTAGATTTCGATCATGACAAGATTGTTGACGACTCTGCAACGGAACAAGTTTCAAAAGTTATGATTGTATCGTAGGAATCCGTTAGAAGGAGGCCATAAAAGAAAAATTTTCCGTCATTTTTATAGCCTTGAAGACAGTTCCCTTTGGTCTGATTTTTATCTCTTGAATTACAACTCATGAGTCATGACAATAGAAAGAACTCAGTCGTAATTTTCAGGTAAATTGACAGGGAACAAAAGGATCAAAGGACCTAATGATATTTCTTAGCAAGATTTCAGAGGAGTTTTTTTAGTAATACCAACTTAGCAAAATATAGCTAGATGTTTGAATTGATGCATTTCTTGTTCTACAAACATGCGTTTGCTTTTCTTTAAATATTTTAAAAATAAGTTTTACATTAACATGGCTGGGAAAAATTTTACAACAAAAGCAAGATTAATTTGTGTACATTCAAACATGGGCAGGATGTGTACATTCAAAAATTCCACAGGGCATGAAACATAGGTCAGAGATCATTTACCGTTTTTGAATTTTTCTTCTTGTTCATTTTCCAAACAAACAAAAAAATGACACAGGAAGAAAGATGAGGATAGATAATATACAAAATAACAAATGAATGGAAAAAACAAACTGTGTTTGCTTCAGAAAAGACCCCAAAAATAAAGCTACCATCGTTGGCGTTACTTTACGGCAATTTTATTGGAAAATATTCCCCCGTTTTAGCCCTCTTGGCAATACATTTGAATACAGGAATTTTATTTTTCCACGGGTTTTCTAATTGTGGGTAAATTTTTGGGGAGAAAAAGGCACTTTCGGATTAGGTTTGAAAATACACATACTTTTAGTTCAGCGTTAAATATATCAAGCGTAACTGCATTGAAGTTCATACAAACTGCGTTTATATGGAATACAAAGTTTTGTGCATTAATTTAGAAGGAAATTATATCACATTTGATTAAAAAGATAAACAATGATTTAAGGTAGAATGTTTTGACGAACGATTTGTCTCGCCAAAAGGGTACAAGTTACAAAACATACAGGAAATAATGCTTCTTTTGAGGAAATTATAAGCATTCCATTAAAACTGAACAGAACAAACCAATCAAAATGTGCTATTCGAAGGTAATTATCCTAATTTTTAATGGAAAAACTAGGGAAATTTCTGCTCATTTTATCCTCGCATATATTTAGAACATTCTTGACTCGAATTCTTTAAAAAAAAGGCTTAACAGACTATGAAATTTTCGATTAAAAAACATATTCTAAAAACCGATAACCGTGACGTTAATTTTCGGCTTAATGAAGACGATAACACAATAAATAATAATAAATAAATAAAAATAAAGTCATTACACCTCTTTTATTCCTAAAGAAATCAACAAGGTCAAAGCTTACTTTTGACAGAAGCGAAAAAGAACAGCAGCTGCGAGATTTTGAAAATTCCACGAGCGATGTAATTGACACCTCAATTTAATGACGTCATACATACAAATTTCATGTTAACGAAGTCAATCTGGAGCTGTTTCGCATTTTCCTTCAGTTCAAGAAGAGTTCACTGTTCCTTTCGTGCTTTCTTTTTTTCTTGTATAATGATTCGTAATGATCGCATATCTGATCAGTAAAAGGACATAAATTAAAGCAAGTTTCACTAATGAGCATATTATCGGGAAAAGTAACGTCGCGTATATATCTTGGACATTTCTGACAACCGGTCGAATGACTGGTAAAGTAATATATGTTTCTGTACTGAAAAAACGTAAAAGAAAAAGGCAAAAATAAAAGTATTGAATATATTTTATCACAATGCGTATTAAATACTTACAACTCCACAGTAAATAATTTTATTTTTTAGCAACAGGCTGATGGGGTAAAACCGAAAGCTTACTTTTGTATAGGAAGGAAAGTATGAAAAATATAAGTTGTTATTCTGAATTCTTAGATATCGCGTTTCCGGGTTCTACGAACACATAAATAAGCGTGAACTAAAGATGGTTATATTTTTGAAATTTTAGTCCGATAATAAATACATCAATTAATAAAACGTAAATTAGCATATCCACGAAATTTCCCACTCCATCTTTAAATATATAATTAAATTTAATCCACCCCATTTTGTAAAGATCTAAAAGATAACTAAACATCATCCCTTTAAAAATATTCCCACCAATTAATTATTAAAAAATAATATGATAATGTTAAAAGACTTAATTCATATTTTCTTTTTAAATAAAACATTTTCCTCTGCAGGAAAATTACGAAATGCTACAATAATATAGAATTTTGTACCGTATAAAACAGCAATCGTCAACCTTTATAGCTTCATGAACTACCTAAAGTATAAATTTATACGAAACTGGACCGAGTACAATCAAGCGCTGCTAGAATTATCACTGGCATGCGACATAGCTGTCCCACAGATCTAGTTCTTTTCGAAGCTGATATCATGCCCTTGGATCTGAGAAGAAAATTACTGCTTTCAAAGTACTTTTGTAAACTTTACAGTTACGGAGATTATAACCGCACATCTGCATATCTCATAACCTGGACAAACAGACACAGACTAAAAAGAGACAGTCCTTTCTCTCGAATGCAAGCGATGGACCTATTAGATCAGGACATTGAAGAACATTTTTGAAGAACGTATTTAACCCTCAGGAGGGATTGCCTAGAGTCCATTTTAAACCAGAAATGGGAGCTCATACTTCCAAAAATCAAGATCCACCTGAATATTTACGTCAATTAGCATTGAGATTATTAACAAAATTCCAGCTACTGCAATGCAAATTTATACCGACGGTAGCAAAGACGAACAAAACTCATGTGGCAGTGGCATCTTTATAAAGGCTCCTAATTGTTCTCATAATATCAAAAATTAGGAATTCGGACTTTTGTTCTGTTTTTAGATCCGAGTTAATTGCCATTGATGAAGCTCTCCGAATCATCAAGACGATGACATCTCCTGATGAAATATGGATATTATGTGATAGCCGAAGTGCTATCCAACACCTTAGCGACTGGACAAATGTTGGAGACAAAACATCGGTCTCAATTCTTAAAAATCTTAAAGAACTTTCCCAGCAACATGAGATTTACTTCCATTGGATTCCATCTCACATTGGTCTCTTTGGCAATGACACAGCTGACCTTTTAGCCAAGGAAGGTGTCACTGAAAATTTAATGTCGAGAAGAACTTTGACTTTCTCGGAAATTTTTTCTAAAACGAAATCTTTGATTCAAGAACTATGGAAGACTCCTCCGACTCACCCCTGGTATAATAGGCAGGCCCCAGGTGGTGCCCTTTCCATCAAGGCGGATAGAGTTGTCCAAACAACTATTAGTAGGCTTGCAAGTGGACACATTAGAGGCCTTTCCTTTAACTTAGGCCAGAAAATTTACGAGAATTGTACTAAATGCAATTTGGTACAGGCAACTCCAGATCATCTTTTGTTTTGTGCAGGACTTGAAAGGGAGGACATCTATTCCAGTCCTCTTTTGGTGTACGATTTCCTGAGGACTCTTGGGCTCATGGACCTGGTCTAGCCTGCGGCTAGACAGGAGGAATTAGTCAACAACAACAACAATAAATTTATATTTAGCGGACCAAAAATATGATTAACCACTAGGTGGCGAACCTCTATAACTACATTGCCACGTATTATGTTATCCACTGGCGTAGCTAGTTCTGAGTTCCCCGTATCAAAACTCTTTCGGGCCCTTTTTTGAAACGAAAGCCCTCTAAGTGATACTGTATTTACACAAGTTGGGGCCCCTGTCGCTTGGAGGCCCCGTATCATTGATACGGCTGATACGGCGGTAGCTACATCCCTGGTGTTATCCCTATTTACATGTAAAATCCGGCGTATAATGCACAGTTATAAAGAGTGTTTTTTTTCCAGGTATAGAAGTTTACGTTGGCATTACTTTCCAAGATGGCGACCGATTTAACAGCTGTCAAGTGATTTATTCTCAGTTTGGTTTGGCAATTCATCAAAAACGATCATCAAGCAAGGCGTAGATTCGTCGAATGGTCCCAAAACGAGATTGCCGTTGTTCCCGATTTTCATAAGCGAATTTTGTTTAGCGATGAAGCGCACTTCTGGTTGAATGGCTACGTCAACAAACAAAACTGCCGCATTTGGAGTGAAGCTAATCCACAAGTGTATGTCGAAACACCATTACATCCAGAAAAACTGACTGTTTGGTACGCTTTATGGGCTGGTGGAATCCTTCTTCAAAAACGATGAAGGCCACAACGTTACAGTCAATGGTGATCGGTATAGAGCCATGATTACTAACTTTTTCATTCCTGAATTGAACAATCATGATGTCCAGGAGCTGTGGTTACAACAAGACGGCGCAACATGTCACACAGCTCGTGCCACAATCGATTTATTGAAAGACACGTTTGGTGACCGCCTAATTTCACGTTTTGGACCTGTGAATTGGCCTCCAAGATCTTGTGATTTAACACCGCTAGACTATTTTCTGTTGGGCTATGTAAAGTCATTGGTCTATGCGGATAAGCCACAAACGCTTGACCATTTGGAAGACAACATTCGCCGTGTTATTGCCGATATACGGCCACAAATGTTGGAAAAAGTCATCGAAAATTGGACGTCCAGATTGGACTACATCCGAGCCAGCCGTGACAGTCCTATGCCAGAAATCATATTTAAAATGTAATGCCACAAGATTATCTTTCGAATTAAAAAAAAATTCATGTCAATCGAATAATACATCGTTGTTTTATTGCAATTTAAAGTTCTATACCTCTCAAAAAACACCCTTTACTTTCCAGCAGCATTTCTTACTTTTTAGGTATATTCGCCGCATAACGCGCACCCCCCTTTTTACGAAGAAACCTGAGATGTACGAGAGCAATGCGAAGATGTTTTATGCTCGACGTATTATCCCAGGATTTTGAAAAAATAGTTTACTTCTAGAACTACAGCATTTAAAATTCATTAGGTATGTCGTTTCTTTTAAATAAACAATATTTCGATGAATGTAGAAGTCATTTTTTTTTATGTTGATCTCCTTTTATTTTTATTTTTGAAGCTATCACATAAAAAAAAACGTATATATACATGGAGAGTATGACGCCCTCCCGTAAATTTCGATCTTATTTTTTGTGTTAAAAGTGTGCGTTATACGCCGGATTTAACGGTAAGTGAAAATGAACTTCTCAAGAAAAGCATGAATAAACCGGCAACGTAAAGCAAAATCTACAAACTAATAGTGTTATGCCACCAGTGAGCTGAGAGTCTTTTTGTGGCTCACCAAGGCAGTCAGAAAACCAAATAGACAGAAAATGTTTTCTATATTTGGGCCCAGTGACGGTTTAAGCTCACTTCAGGCCCTGGGCACAAAAGATCTACGGGCCCCCTTGGGACCGGATCAAAGGAGGGGTTTTTGGATCCTGTTAAGTCCAGTTTATCTGGGCTCCTAGCACCTAATGGATAAAATTGCACTATTTGGGCTAACATATATTTGTGAGCGCAGGTTTTCTTGTAGGGGAATCCACAAGAGTAAACATAGATAGAAGTTGGCTGGCATTAACTTGCTAGCCGTGATGAGAATTTCTACAAGCAATCTCACTCTTGATTTCAAAAGAATTGCGAAGTGTGCGTTCCATTTAACTTAATTCTAAAATTGAATGTGCTTGCAGCAACAGATATGAAAATAACACAGTAAAGCAATTAAATAAAACTGTTACTACTTTATTTAACTTATATTAATTTTTATGGTCCAATTCACACCTTTTCTGAGATGCAAAATGAACGAATGAATACAATTATTTTAAAGAGGCGCGCGTCTTCAGTATTCTCCGCTTCGACAATGTAGCCCTCGAGCTAAAACAATTGCCAACCCCTTCAATATTAGATCTAAGGAATATTTCCAAACTTTCCTTAAAAATATTTATAAAATATCCAGTGAAATCATTTTAATATGCTCAAAAGTAAAAAAACATTCCCTCTTTCCAAAACATCAGTTTGAAATATGACAAATCCTCCAATTTACAACCAACATTTACATACTCGGTTTATATCAGACTTAAAATCTGCAAAATCTCAAACTGCAATATTTCAAAAGTGCCACCAAACTAAGAATTCTGCACCCAATTTTCCCAAGCGTACAACTGCAAAAAATCCACCGCAAAGCAATACTGCAAGCATATTTATGGCTCACGACATACAGATGAAAGGTAGTCACCTATCACATTTCAGTGCTTGTGGGTTATAAACATATTTCTACAGTCTTTGTACGACATGCCATTCACGTAAACCTGGTCGTCTTAAATTTTATCTTCGTTTTGAAAAATCTCTCTTCCTAAACAGTAATGATACGATAAAGCATCACAACCACGTGCTAGTAATGCAACCCCCGTCCTCCAGATATTCGCAAAAGTTTTCTTTTCGTTCCGCTTTTAGTTATTCTTTCATCGTTCCTGTCTCAGCGGGGGTGAGGTTACGATCATTAACCTTTTTTCTCTTTGCTTTTACAGGTAAAGGACAGGTTCGATTTTGAAACTACGATTTGGTGTCTGGAAAGAATTCCCTAAACTTACCCTTTCATTAGTCGGTGTCAGTATAAACAACGATTGTGGATTTTTTTTATTATCATGAAAAAAGCAACAAGTGTAAAATTTACACATGACTCCTCTGCGAGTAAATATATCACGGTAAGAGTGCGATGTACAATGTTTACACTTCAAATTGTCATGACAGGTAAGTTAATAATGTGTTAAATGCAGCAATCTGTCGCATGAAAAAAGTAGCCACAAGAGGGGAAAAAAATCTCTTGATTTGTAAGACTTTCATTTGTAACACATTAGAAAGATCACAAATTTCAGCCAGTCCTTTCATTGGATAATCTAGTACACGACGGATGTTTTGAAAATAAGGCATCATTCTTTTCCAAAACATGTTGTATTACAAAGTAAGAAAACTGGAGAAAGATTTTCTATAGCGCACTGATTGCATGTGTACAACGATTCTCGTACAGGTCCTGTAAGTAATGCTGGTGCAAAGGTTTACTCTGCGCACTTTAACTGGGCTGTGGGTGCAAATTGTACCAACTTTGATGCTGAAGTGGCAGTTGTCAAACCAACTGGCTTTGACTGAAATCTCTAAAAGAGATTATCAGAACATTGTGATCATTGATTCTCAGGCCACAATTAGAGATATTTCTTCAGTCTTACTTTCAATCAATGAATCTGTACAGAGTTGTCAACTTTCGATTAAGTCTTTGACGAATAGTAGTGGCAATGTCAACCCGCAGTGGATTCCAAGTCACTGTGGAATCATGAGTAATGATCTGCTGACCACTGGTCAAGGTTGGTTCTGACTTTCCCCAGCCTGACCCTTTACTTTGTTATCAAAGAGTCGAAAAAATCAACAATGCTGGACTTAAGGCTCATTTTTGAGAGAAGATCCGGGACTCCGTAAGGGGAAAGAATTGGAACTAATTAATGAAAAGTTCCATTCTTTGTGATCTGCCTAGACCTGTCGTTGTCACGAACTTTAGAATTACAATTGGACCTAACTCATGAAACACCTGTACAGACTCGGTTTAGCAAATTCTCAAGCTTTCCTTTCATGTAATGCTATAGACATGTGAGGAGACCATTTGGTCCCATGTTCCGGACTTGGAGACGTAGCAGCAGCAATTACAGTCAAAAATCATTGTGAACTGTATTTTATGCACGAATTGTATAGGGCTGCTCGTCATAGACTGATAGCGGTCATGCCTAAGTTTGGCGTAGGATAGAATAAAAAGCAAGAAAATACATTGCCAGAAACATAAACCTTTCTTCAATTCAAAAGGAGCAAGAGCAGAGTAACAGTGGTATATGCACAGAGGGGCAAAAAATAGAGAAAATCAAACCAACGAATCAGAATGCATATTATGTCACACTAAGCAAAATGAAATCTACCATTCGACGCAAGAGACCAGGGCACTCTAGTCGATGACTCCACACAAAAACTGACACATTCTTTGTCTGGGATGAGAGACTGAACGGCCTACAGTCCTGATCTTGTTCAATCAGATTTCTACTTTTCCTGCTTTAAACTCAGCACTACCAAGATGTTACTTCGAAAGCAAAGAAGAAACACAGAAGCAATGAAACATTTCCTGAAATCACTGGACACCAATTTTCACCACAAGGGTTTCTTGAAATTGATTTCATAGCATAACAAATGTATAAATGTAAGTGACAACTATTTTTTGAAAAATGACTCACTGATCGACTGATTTTTTATTAACGTTCCACTTTAAAACAACGCGAGGGTTATTGGCGATGGATCTCGTAATTTTGAACCTCGGCCAAGAAATAAAGACGAAACCTGAGTTAACAACCCATTCTCCAAACTTCCACAACAAACTTTGAGCCACGACAGAGAACACCACACCTCTGCAAGGTAAGTCTTCACTGACATCAGGATTTGAACCCACAATTCGACAACGCCTTCCACGAATTCCTGACTGTAACCACTTAACTACCACGGAAATTTTTTTGGGGGTATGATGAAACTTATTTAAGGAACGCAATTCCTGTTAAGTGGATACTAAGAATTAAGTGCGGTGGTTAGGTAAAATTGTATTTCTATTCTTTAATATTAGCCTATTATGCAATAGCCAACACCAGGGACGTCTTAAGACTCTTTGAGGCCTAGGACCCAGAGAAATCTTAAGATATTTTAGGCCCTAGGCCCCTATGCAAAAATAGGCCCTACATGAGATCTTAAAAAGTAGACTATATATATATATATATGTGGGAGACAACAAGGGGTCCAAGACGTTTGTCTTACTTCACATTTATTTTAAGATTAAACAAAAATTAATTAAAAAGGTAGCTATTTTAACAGATAAGTTTGACGATGATATGCAGAAGGTAACGCCTGCTCGCGCACCTCTCTCGTTCTCCTTTCTCCTCTCTTAAAAGTTTTGGTTCTACTTTCACTAGTTCAAAAGTTTCCACAGTTTCAGTTCGTGTTTTAGTTAGCTGCGCCTGCGCGCGAAGACAGCTTGGCTTTGGCTGCCACAATCGGCCAGCCTGACTGTACGCTGTCCGCAGCGGTACGTCCATAGAGACCAAAGGAGAATCTGAAATATACAAAAAAAGGACGGAACAGACAAGGACTATACGACAAATACACAAAGATTTAACATATCATAATTTTGTTGAATTAGACAGTTTCTCCATCATGTGAAGGCATCTCTTCGACATCCGGAAGGTTCCACAGGAAAACATTGTGTTTCACAGGCATAAGAACGTCTTTTTTAACAAGTTGATCTTTGGTTGAACGCATCGATATTTTCCTCTGTAGAGTTCTGGACGTCTGTTCAAAACGATTTCTCTTTTTCCTCCGTTTCCACTGACAGGGCTGAAAGATTCTTCGGAGCATTGCAAACCGTCTATATTTACTCTTCATAGGTGAAGGGTTATCAGAACAAGATAAACGTCTGGTTCTCTGACACACAGGAATATCATTTTTCAATTTAATACGCATTTTTAACTTAGTACTATTAATGTTATTGCATTTATAATCCTTAATTAGAAAACTCAAATCATTTCTAGTATTAAAGTTTTTAACATGTGACAAATCATAACTAGAGTTTTCTATCACACTTGAAACAGAAACATTTGAATTAAAATGAACACCCAAAGAGGATCCACTTTCACTCAATAAAACATCGCTCTTTGCGTGGCCTAGTTTCTTTATTTCAGCATATACACTTTGATGTATAATAAATTCTTCGGTCAAGGTCGGTGATATTGCCGTTCGAACACTTAGACCGGGAGAGTGTTGATCAAGAGAAATATTTATGGGTTTAACTTCTACCATACGCTGTTCGCCAAAACAGGAACTTAATGTTATTATTTCTTCGGAAGGTGTTTGCACTCTAATTAGTGAGGAATTTAAAATTGGGATCTGGCAACCTGAATCGATCAAGGCTGTTACGGGCTGATTTTCCACAAAAATGTTTACATATTGAAATTGTTCGAATTCATCGCTATTTTGTTTTTCGCTCTCGACTTTCAAAGTATTCACGTTTATTCTATTATGGATGTGGCTGTTAGATTCTTTAGGTTTAAAACGCTTCTCACAGTCTCTTGCGCAATGAGATGAATCACCGCATATAAAGCAATTTTTATTTTCTCTTTCAAGATATTGGGGATAGTTCTCTTTAATCTTTGTTTTAAAGTTTTGTGATCTATTTTTAAAGGGGTCTTGGGTATATCCATAAGTAATAGGAATTTCTTTATGTGATCCGCTCCTAGATGAAATATAAATATCGCACTCTTTAGCTAAATCAATAGACCTGAACCAATCTTCTGCTTCTCGAATGCCAATATGAGTTGCAGTTTCCTTATTTAAAGTTTCAAATAATTTTCAGAAATTATAAGATCACATAGAGATTCAAAGGAATTAACTTTTCTTAACGAACAATAATATTGGAAGTTTGCCGTCAATCTTGCAGCAAATTGGATGTATGTCTCGCCTGATGATTTTACAGCATTTTTAAATGAGTTTAAACACTCGCGAGGGGTTAATTGGAATTCTCTGAGTACTATAGATTTTAGTTTTTCATAGTCATTTAATTCCTCTTCTTTAATATACAGTAAGACGTTATGAGCTCTTTCGCCCAGAAGATTTATTAAAATTTCAGATTTATATTCGTCATTTATTTTCTTGGTTAAAAATGCGCGTTCTAATGATTGGAAGAACAGATTAAAATTTTCAGATCTGGTGGGAACAGGAAGAGATAAAGTTCTAATACTGTTTATCATATTTTCTATGTTAGTTTCGAACTGTTTATCGTCGACTTTAGCTGCATGATTTAAACTTAATGCTTTATTTTTAGCCGTTTGAAGTTCGATTTTTTTTTCTAATTGCTCTAGCTGTAGTTTCGCGAGCTCAATTTTCTGTTTTTCTAAAGTTACCTCTCTCTTCGTTTTGAATTAAAGTTTTAACGAAATCTGATACTCTCTCATCTATACAGTTTTCGTACTCTCCACAGTACCGTCTAGATCCTCAACAACTCTTATGAGATCCTCTTTAAGAGCGTTTTTATACATTTTAGAAAAATATGGAAAGATTCTACCTTTTTTTTTCTGGCTCCCTTGTTGCTCGCACGTACGATGTATCCAATATTTGATGAAAACGTTGATTCCACTGATTTCACCTCTTCGCAGGTAATATAGTTGAAATTGTTCGAATTGACACCTCTTCGCAGGTTATATGTGAGTGGTTCCAACCTCTACACAGGCGGAATTTTCGTCGATGGGTTCCAACCTCTACACAGGCGGAATATTTGTCGATGGTTCGTTGAAAAATACACCTCTACACAGGTTATTTTATTCAACAGTTCCAACCTCTACACAGGCGGAATATTTATGCTGAGTTCAAACCTCTACACAGGTTGAACGAAGTTTCCAAATCCCGGCCTCTACACAGGCGGAGTATTCATGCTGAGTTCAAACCTCTACACAGGTTGAACGAAGTTCCCAAAAAATGGCGGAGCGTCTCCTTCACGGACGCTTTTGTTCATTGTCCAGACTTTGGTTCAAAATCGAAATTTTTTCGATCGCGGCCGAGCCCCCATAATTTGTGGGAGACAACAAGGGGTCCAAGACGTTTGTCTTACTTCACATTTATTTTAAGATTAAACAAAAATTAATTAAAAAGGTAGCTATTTTAACAGATAAGTTTGACGATGATATGCAGAAGGTAACGCCTGCTCGCGCACCTCTCTCGTTCTCCTTTCTCCTCTCTTAAAAGTTTTGGTTCTACTTTCACTAGTTCAAAAGTTTCCACAGTTTCAGTTCGTGTTTTAGTTAGCTGCGCCTGCGCGCGAAGACTGCTTGGCTTTGGCTGCCACACACACACACACACACACACACACACACATATATATATATATATATATATATATATATATATATATATATATATTTATATAGCATACATTGTCAAATACTCGTTCAAACGGTAGTTTGAAGTTTGAAACAAATAAATGCGCACGACTAACAATCTCAAAAACCGAGGCACAAACCGACTCGACCGATGGCCGCATTCCGACTAAATGAGTTGAATGATTGTTTATGGTATTAGGCCTAGGCCTAAACATGGACACTGGTCATCACATAATAATACAGTCTTACAATTTTTGCCCCATTTTTGTATTTTAATCGTCACGTCTTCAATAAATTAAATCAACAGTATAAAAATTAAACTTTGCTTTATAATTCTTTTTATATAGATATAAAGGGTGTTTTTTTTAGATGTATAGAACTTTAAATTGCAATAAAACAACGATGTATTATTCGATTGACATGAATTTTTTTTATTCGAAAGATAATCTTGTGGCATTACATTTTAAATATGATCAAGCAAGGCGTAGATTCGTCGAATGGGCCCAAAACGGGATTGCCGTTGTTCCCGATTTTCATAAGGGAAATTTTGTTTAGCGATGAAGCGCACTTCTGGTTGAATGGCTACGTCAACAAACAAAACTGCCGCATTTGGAGTGGAGCTAATCCACAAGTGTATGTCGAAACACCGTTACATCCAGAAAAACTGACTGTTTGGTGCGCTTTATGGGCTGGTGGAATCCTTCTTCAAAAACGATGAAGGCCACAACGTTACAGTCAATAGTGATCGATATAGAGCCATGATTACTAACTTTTTCATTCCTGAATTGAACAATCATGATGTCCAGGAGCTGTGGTTCCAACAAGACGGCGCAACATGTCACACAGCTCTTGCCACAATCGATTTATTGAAAGACACGTTGGGTGACCGCCTAATTTCACGTTTTGGACCTGTGCATTGGCCTCCCAAGATCTTGTGATTTAACACCGCTAGACTATTTTCTGTTGTGCTATGTAAAGTCATTGGTCTATGCGGATAAGCCACAAACACTTGACCATTTGGAAGACAACATTCGCCGTGTTATTGCCGATATACGGCCACAAATGTTGGAAAAAGTCATCCAAAATTGGACGTCCAGATTGGACTACATCCGAGCCAGCCGTGGCAGTTCTATGCCAGAAATCATATTTAAAATGTAAAGCCACAAGATTATCTTTCGAATAAAAAAAAATTCACGTCAATCGAATAATACATCGTTGTTTTATTGCAATTTAAAGTTCTATACCTCTAAAAAAACACTCTTTACATACATAAAAAATAATTCCTATATATCTAAATGAAAATCTTTTGAATCCTTCAATTTTCTTTTTAAAACATTAATTCTTGATTTCCCATCGATTTCTCAACAAAAATACGACTCTTAATTTCCGCCAACTTTCAAAATGTTTTCCCTTCCCTTTCAGTTTACAATGCAAGCAGTCTAGTGTTCCCTGTAGGGGGGCCCTTCATAATTACGTATATCATCGTATCACGCAGGGATCATTCCAAGTAATTCCAGGGGTGAGTCAGAACGAAGGAAGGTTACTCATTTTGCAAGATCATTGGCATGCTGGAGAGGAGGTCCATAAAACCCGGCCTCTCGTTCCACAGGACTATAAAAACGCAGAATCCGGGAGCCCCCAATATGCTCACCCTCCTGATTTTGATATTGGATAACAAAGTACATAAAGATGACTATTCATCCCCACTGACTGCAACGGAATGTAGATGTTTTGAAATTGAACGACGATAAATCCTTCATCGATTTCCCCTTTGTTCTTTTAATAAATTTAATCGTTTGGAAGGATTGAAATTTGAAGATAAGCCGAAAACAAAAACTTAGATTCGCAGCAAATTTTTTAACTAAAGCTAAATGATTTGAAAACTGTAAGTTGAGAAAATTGCAATGGATACCATGGGCCCTTGATAATATGCAACTAAGATTTTATTTATGTACAGTGGCAACACCCACAGTTAAAGCCGACTTGTAAATAAAGCAAAAAAAAAAGGGAGAGAGGACTCTTAGCAGGTTAAATTCTCAAAATTTAAATAAATAACATTCGCAAACATGTTTGATGAGCATTATTAAGACAAAGAAATCGTCTTGTAAATTGGTTAATTCTTACAATTTTTTTTTTCACTATCGTCAATATTGAAAATAGCAATACTTTTGGATTGTTGAGCGCTGGACGTTAAAGATAAAACTGAAAAAGGTAAATTCGGGGTTGATTTCAATGAAGTCTTCTTTAGTGAAACTGTTTATTAATTTAAATTAGGTGACGCGAAGTCAACACATATCATTAGCAAAAATAATGGGCAAAGAGCAAGGACAGTTTTTCATAGCGCGCGCGACCATTTTCTCTCTTCACGTAGCCTCCACTGAAAAATGCGGTCGCTAGAGGGCATTCCTGCTGCTTGGGACAGTCAGTTACAATTATTACAAAAGAAGTTGCAGGATGAGTTTTGTTTTTGTAATTATGAAGATGAGAAAAATTCTACAGCGTTTCCCCATAAGTGCATTAAAATGTCATAATATAAATTCCCTTTATATTTGGTAGAAATATTCGATATGTAAACCTTACCATAACGTATTATTACAAAGTTCTTTGTTTTTATCTTCTACCGACAGGCAAATATTATATATATATATATATATATATATATATATATATATATATATATATATATATATATATATATATATACACACACATATATATATATGATGTATGTATGTATAAAAAAATATTCGTCTCTAATTCGAAGTGCTGAAGTTCATACGAAATAGAACAATAATTCTTAAAACAGTTTTAATACAACTATCTTCATACAGCTATCTGTCTTACAGCCTTTTATACAACAATCAACAACTTCCATTCTTTAATTCACCACCGCGACACGCACAAAAAGTATATATTATTTTCACATTTATCTTCTTTGAATATTTATTTTCTTAAAACAGTAAATATTTTCACCTAAAATTTATACATATTTTTTCATATTTGTAAATCTATTTTATGTATTAAGGATAACATAATATTTTACATACCATGCTTTGTTTATATTTATTGCAACTACTGTTTGTAAAATAGTCGCGGTATCATAGAAGGATCGTATCCACGGCTTTCTTTATTATAAGGCAATATGAAATTTAATAATATGTACAACACTTTCTTTAAGTAATATTTGTGGATATTGAAATCGACATAATGTTTCGCCTTTACAAAATAGTTGAAAGTTTTGAAAACCCCACCATATTTGTCTACAATTTACAGCTCATGTTCATTACAAGATATTACCTTAAAATATGCTTTATTTTATTTATAAAAGTGGAATAAAAAAGTTGATAATTTAAATTTTAAAAAAATACCAAAATTAGAAAGTTTTTCTATGATTAAATTACAGCAGTATAAACAAAGAATTTGAATTCAAAAGGAGAAAAAAATGCTTTTTGTTAAAAATTATACAAAAGGAACAATGAAAATTAATTTCACAGCAGTCTAACCAAAACGTAAATGCGATTTTTAAAAGAATACTTCTAGTTTTTCAAACATAAACCCACACGTTAGAATCTTGAATTTTACACACTAAGCAATAGATAATCTCACTGTAAAAACATTTCTTCACAATTACGAATATTTTATACTCGTTTTAAATAAATATAAATTACGATATTCCATTCTTTAAAAAAAATGCATCATATAAACGTGACGAATCTTTTCTTTTAGATTAATTTCCTCTGTTTCTTGAAACATAAAATCAATTCTCAATAACAGTTACTAAAAATATGTTGTGAACTATAGATTGCCAACATTGATTCAAAACACTTCTTAAACATATTGTAGTAACCACAGACCAGAATTTGTTTTTCAGCGGAATCAAATTATTTCATCGCAGAATCATACAATCGAAATTCAAGATTCAATATGGGATAATATCCATTCAATCTATCAACACATCTCAAGAGCTATCATTGTATAACTAGGTGTGGTCAAAGTAATTTCGTTTTAGATTTAGTTATTCTATACTATCTGGACTGCATGTGGAAATAGTTGTTCGACCTGCTAAAAAAAATTCGAGGCAATTTTTTTATTAATTTATACAATGCTACCTTAAAAATAAATATATACTGCCGTGCAGGTGTTAAAATGACCTCAACAAATCGAGTAATTTCATGGACAAATGATAGTGATACTAGATATCACGGTCATTTGAGTATCAAAACAGATCATAAGCAAACGCTCGAGTTCGTCCATCTGTGTTTAAAAAAAAATTAGTTGTCGAATTAATTTAAGAGATGGACAATGAAAAAAAAAATCGAAAAACAGAGAATCGGTAAAATGACGCTGAAATTGTACTATTATCTTTCATAATACTTGCACATGCAGATAAATGCAGACGATAACTAATTTTTGAAAAAAATGTACCCTTAGAATAAACTAATGTAATAAATTCGAATGCTTGAAACAGATATACTTGTATTAGAAGAAACTTAATACAGAATATAATAAAATTAATACTGTGAATGGAAAAAAAATAGTTAAATACATTTTTTTCAAAAATTAAGCGATTTAAGAAAAACAAATTCGATTTTGAGTAAACGTGTAACATACGAACAATTCCAGGGGAATTTTTACATAGAAGTTAATCATTCGTGGTGAATTGAGAAACAAATTTTTTGAACGGTTAATTTCAATCAGATTCTTTTCTTTTCTTACTTGTCGAGATGATATATAAGTTTTTTAATACGTACAATGTAGCTATTTGTAACAACGATTTCATCTTAAAATGTTTGTGTAAGTAGAGAAATTGTTTTCCGAATAATTAATTTACAAAACACGTGCAACGTCTCAATTATTCGACCATTATTTTTCCTTAATTTTCAAAAATAAAACAAATGACAATATATGTATGTATGTAAACATATCCATCTATAATTATCTAATGATGAATCTGGCAACATGACGAAAGGTCAAAAACTTTTTTAGTCACTCGGGAGAAAAATAAAAATACAATTAATTAACAGTAATTGCTCTAAAATTTTTTTGCATCATATATCAACAAACTGTGCGAAAAAAAAAGAAAAGCAAAAAGCAATATTTCAAAAATATTAAAAGAACATTATAATTCTTTAAATAAATTTTCGTGATTTAATTATATGCTACGTACGAAAAGATGAAATAACATACAGCGTAGAGGTAATGAGATAAATTATGCAGCACCAAAACACAGAGGAGAAAGTTTTTTCAACGTAGGTTACGCCAAGCTTCCATTTAATCAAGGCTTAAGGGAACCCAATGATGAAAAATTGCCTCTTTTATATGTACGAGATATAATCCCACTTGTCTAATAATCTAGAATCAGATAGGTATTAGCTCTTCATTATTCTGAGCATGCAGAGAATCAGATTCGAAACGAATCTAGCTTCTTAAGAAGTCATGGATATTTTTCGAGGCGAAAAAGATAGTTGCAGTAAAATGGAAATAAAAAGAAGGAAGAAAATTTTCGAAAAGTACCATAGGTTCAGGAGAGAAAAAACTAGTTGATAATAACAATGAATTTATTCAAAATGCCTTTTTAATCTTAGTTTATAAATGGTAATTAAAGCGGTTCTATCTTTCCCTATTCAGAAAATGTTTCACTGTTAAATCGAACCCCCTCCCTTTGCCATATCAGTCCAGGTTTAAAAAAATATACTGTTCAATACCTTGAGATTATTTGCTTGAATCTTTTAATTAATGTAATACAATAAATTAAGGGGACACAGTATGATTATATTGACAAAAGTCGGTCAAAAAATCGAATCTAATATTTTTATAGTCAAAATTATCTTTTATATACTTTTCTACAAACTCACAAAATTTGAAAGCTCTAAGTTTAAAAAACGCAAAGTTATGATGAAAAAATATTAACGTCGCACTGTTTAGCTACACGAGGGCTTTTGGCGACGCACCACGCAATTTTGAACCATGGTCAAGTGACGTGGACGACACCTGAGCTGGCACCCCCTCTCCTAACTACCACACCACGGAAGAACGTTTCAGCACACAACAGATTTAGCGTGCATCGCTGCCCTACACGGCGGGTCTTTAGTGGTACTGGGCTCGAACTCGTGACAAAGCCAGCCACGATCCGATCCGATACCTATACCACTTGGCTACCGCGGCCGCACGCAAAGTTACGATAACCTTTACTTTTGTTTTTATTCCCATTTCAATGTGTGGCAAATCAAAACACTTTAAACTGACTTATCTCAGAAATATAAAATAACTAGTTTGTTTTCATTTAAAATGCTAATTTTGCTTAATACTTGGGAATTTTTTTACTAGTACATGAAACATAAGTTGGTATACATTTTTCAATCAAGGCAATACTTATTTTTAAAAAAAATAATTGGAGTTAGAATTTATACATTTTTTTGAATTTTCAATAAGCCTTCATAAAAAGAAGTACAGTACGAATACCAATCATGTTATCCCAAAACCCATACCAACTTTGGTTATACATAGTTTAACGTACTTGTATATAAATCAAGTTTCATATATGTAAATGAATTTTTTAAGGAGGAGAGTAGCATTTTAAAATCACTTCATAAGTTTCAAGTTTCCCTTAAAAATTAAATGGTTAGCTTTTTATGAAAATTTGAGCACAAAATCTGTTTAACATCATACACACATAGTAGACAACCAAAAAAAAAATTACGAAAATCTATAAATTAAATATTTTTGTGTAAATTGTAACATGTTCCCTTAAAAAAGTAAACTCTGATGGCTATTACGTCAGATGACCCTCCCCCTTTTTTAAAAAAATTATTTCTTATGATTATGGATCATTCTTCTATGATTTATTCTAAATATTTGCTAAATGTTTTTACATAAAAAAAAAAGACATACACAACAAAAAATCATGAAATCAAAATTTACACAGTTAAAATATTCTGAAAAGAGCATGTTAAAAATAAGAATTCTGTATATATTCTGCAAGTGAATCTTTGGAATGTTTTTAATAAACGTATAATTTTTTAAGAAATATTCATTATTAGCTACATTTATCGATTGTAATTAGCCACTCAAACAATTTTTTTCATCTATATTATATTTGAAATTTTTAAAACATATCAAACTGATATAAGTTTTATTTATTTTTCAAATTTTTAAATCATTTTATTTTTTACTAATGCTTATTCTAAATTTCATAATTATTATATCTTATTTAATTTTAAAATTTATAACAAATTAAAAAAGTTTAATCGAATTCTCATAAACGGTATTTTTTCATTCTAGTTTTGAATAGAAATATGTCACAAAAAGTTTATTCGAAATTAAATAACTCTCTCTTGTAAAAAATAAAATTTTAATTTACTGGACACTTCAGTCTTTCGTGGCGCCATCTACCGTTTCACCATACATCTATTAAAAATTGTGTGTGTGTAGCATATTTCGTAAAATATAAAACTCATTATTCTCAAACAGTATTCATTAGCCTTATTATGTTCCACATAAATAATACCCAGTTTAAATTTATATCAAACACGGATCTATAATATTTTATTATGTGCGTTAAAATATTATTTGATTTTCGTTTTACATTATATTATTTATTTCATAGTATGAAGGCGATTTCTAATTATTTTTCTTATCTTAAAAAGTGCTATAACTAATTTTAGTTTTCCAATGGAAAATATTAATAACAAATATTCTAAAGTACAACGGTTTTATGAGTATAAGACTGATACACACCTAAATTTTCAATGGAAAAAAAAATCCATACGTAAAATTAACTCGAAAGTTCTAAAACAAACAAAAATAATTCTCCCCCTAATATACCAAAGAGAATTATAATATTTGTTAAAAGTATTTTTTTTGCTGAAACTATAGAATTTTCAAGATAATATTTATCAAAAAGATAAATAAATAAAATTCATTTTTTCGGTTGCTCTTCATTGCCACTACAAATTTTAAATGGCTCTTATATGTTAGCCTGCATTACTTTTTTTCCAATATATTCTCCAACTATTAAGTAAATATATTAACAGGACAATATGCCCATCAAGATGAAGAATTATTTTAATATTTACATAGTTTGATTGTTTATTCACAAACGATATGAAACAAATAAAGGTAAAAATAGAAGCTTTTTTTACCTGAAAGATACCTCTCTTGTACATTAATACTTTGTGACAGGCTCACACGTCTTTTCATTAACATGTCCTTTTGGGTTCTTTGGGGACAGAATTAATGGCAACTCTTTTCCAACCAAACCCAAGTAGTGAAGCGTGAAGAAAAGATGCATATTAGGAAGCTTATAAATATCAGAAGTTAGAGTAAGCGGGGTGGCAATTTGGGGAATGCTATGATAGTCCGTGATTCAAGTGTGAAGAGGTTTTGAAAGGTTAAGTGACAGCCAACAGAAGTTATCCGTGACAGAGAGCCCTTAGGTCAAGGTGCATACCATTGCACGCCTGTGAACCGCAACTTCAAATAGGATTAAATAGAGTGCTACTTCGTGGGTCGATAAAGGTAGGAGTGACTATTTAGATATTCGGATATGTGATCGAATTATTGAGTTTAGGCGAGTTAGTTATTGATAGTGTGTGTGGTCCGGGTTACGTTATTTCGGTAATATATATATTATGTGTTAAGCCACCGTAGATTCCCTCACATATAATATTATTATCTATTCAGTTAGAGGTTTATGTTTAAGATCTTAATAAAGTCACATTAAGATCATGGCAGCTTTTAGTTCTTCATTTATTCCTACACCTCTAGCTCACACTGATAATCAAGGAGAAGAGGGCACCCTTACAACTTAAAAAGTTTCTTACATAAAACATATTCATTAATCATTGGATTAAGAAGATTAATTATGAAAGTAAACAAATTCAAGCGATCCATTAAATAAACAACTATTTTACTCGAACCAGAACGTGACTTAATTTTTAAAAGCATTCAAAGGTTAAAACTATTTCCGTATAGTATTTGATTTACAAACAAATCTCTTTAAGAGATCAAATAACAAATCTTTTATAAATATATTATTAATCAGATTACACATATTTGTACTTTGACGTGCTAATAACATAACATATAAATCAAACAGGTGTGTGTGGGGGGAATCCTTTTATTCAATTGCCGACTAAAGCATTGGCGTGACTCAAATCAACTCTCGTGCTTAAAATTAATTTAACACATTAGAAAAGAATTAAAGATCCCCGTTTTTAGATTTGAATGACTGGATATTATCATTTGTTACTCACACACACACACAAAAAAAATGATCTATATATCCTCTTGTGTATTGAATTGGAAATAGTAATTATTATTTTGTAGCACGAATAACTGCCATATCTAGAAGATTAAAAAAGTTAATAAACAACTACTATACAAACCAGTTTTTCGAAGCTTATCAAGACAGTATACGAGAACGTTTCAGATACTTTTTCGTGACTCTACCATTTAAACATGGCATTGATTGCCTTTGTAAACAAGTTTAGTGATTTAAAGTGTACAGACCGAGATGCCATTTGAATAGAAGAAATGTGGGAATAACACTCTGATTTTGCTAATCTTTAATTTTTTTAAAAACGTATTTGAAATCGCATTGATTCGTGCGTGTATGAATTCCAGAATTAAAATTATATATACAAAGCATACAAATACAAATCAAAGATAATTTATCTAGGAATTAAAAAAATAAACTGAAATCTCGTTATGCTTTTTATAACGTATATGCATGTACAATAGAGTGGATTAAAAAAAATAATTTTTTTTCAAAACCTATCAATGTTGAAAAGATGTTCTCTGGTATATAAATGAAAGGAAAAGTAAAATAAAAATTAATTTGTTATGTTAAGTCCTGCCACACAAAAGGAATGAATTTAGGTATTTAACAATCTATACATATAAATAAAAATGAAGTGTCTGTTCGCAATTTGAAATTAACAGCTTTTTACTAAATGCATTTAAAAGTATATACGGTACTTATATGAAAAAAATATATTTTAAAATTTTTGTGTCTGTCTATCTGTCGGTCTGTTTGTTCCGGCTAATTTCTGAAACGGCTAGACCAATTTTGATGAAACTTTCACTGGCAGATAGCTAATGTTATAAGGAATAATTTAGGCTACTTTTATTTTAGAAAAAAAAAATTAGGATTCCGAGAAAATAAAATTAAAACCAATGAAATAGTGAGCAATATCAGATTCAAATAGGGATTATTTATTTCAATAGGGACTATATTTATTCAAAAGGGATTATTTTTATTTAATAGAAATTATTTTTTTTCGCGAGCCTTCTGTCTCAAAGATTGCTAGCAGTTATATCAAACTTTTTTCTTTGATTAGGTTGCTGCATTCGCGACAATTCCCGTTCATGTCTTGATCCTAATGATTTTACAGTCCTTAACTACATTATCAAAGGTCATGCGTCACTTTCACCCCTTGCTCAACAAAAAGCAAAGGAAAAAAAAGAAACATAGATTCACAAAGTAGAAGAAAAGTTTTCGTTAACTCTGCGAAGTGAATAAACACTTTTTGTTAAATTCCACGTGGACGAAGTCGCGGGTAACAGCTATTTAACAAAAAATAAATGCATCAGAAAGTAATATTAACGTATTACACATCCAGATAAAAATTATTTACACTATTTTTAGCGTTTATTACACAAAATTTGTAATAATGTGTTGCTTTTGCTGAGCAGGTAGGTGTTTTCAAAAATCGACCCATAAGAAAGTTACGAGGCGTCATAAATAATAACAATAATAATAAAAAAATCAGCAATTATATCTAAAGACTCAAAATTTAGCAAATATGATTTTCTCGTTCAGCTGAGTTGTGCAAAAAGCTTTTTTTGTTTAATTTATACAATTCACGTAAAATTAACTCATTAAAAACTTCTTTATTTAAGTCTGTATTTTTAAATTCACCCGTACGAAGAATGGGTATACCAGCTAGTTTATCATAAAAAAGCTCAAAACAATTTTTGTTAAGGCTGTTTTCGCCTTATGTACGAGAGCGTGAACTTGATGCGAAGTACATTTTCAGATAGAAAAATTGCCTCAATTTTTATAAAACTGAGTGACATTGTAACTCATGCATTTGTTTATAATACAGTGTTTTTAAAATTTCAAAATATTTCATAAATAATTAGTTTTTTCCTTTTAACATGTGAAGAGAGCTCATTTAGTTGTACGGTATAGGGAAAAAAATGCAAAGGACATTTTTTAAAAGAAAAAAACGTATCAAATCGGATAAAAATGAATAGTATGATAAAATAAGCGGTTCTCTACAGGATAGTGTAGCCAGAATATAATATTAATGCTTGAGTACTTTTATATCCGAAAAAATATTCCGAATTCGGCTCCTATTCTTTAACATTAGCCGATTGATTGATTGAATATTAACGTCGCACTGTTCAGCTACACGAGGGCTTTTGGCGACCGACCACATAATTTAGAACCATGGTCAAGTGACGTGGACGACACCTGAGCTAGCACCCCCTCTCCGAACTACCACACCACACCACCGGGAGGACGTTTCAGCTCTCGACAGATTTAACGTGCATCGCTGCCCTACACGGCTTAACATTAGCCGAAGACAGCCTTAAAGAAACTTTTAACATTCATTGCGATGAGTATTAAACACCAGGTATATTTAACAGCTTCTTTTGTATTAAATTAAAAAAAATAATTCTACTATGGAAATTAAGACTGATTTGTTGTTGCTGGAAGAAATCTGTGGTTATGAAATGTTGCAACTTGCACTATTGTGGGAACCCCCCTGGGTTCCACCCTGGACACCAAGATTGAATTGAGGCAAAGAATTACCAGACGACATTTTTACAATAAAAAATTATATTTATTCACTTGAATCAGTTATCAACCTTCTAAATACAAAGATAAATCAATATGTCAATATGGGATTGAAATTTACCATTAAATTAAATCACGAAATATGATACTAATCAATTATTAAACTCCATATCGAACGGGTTTACCGGAATAAGAGGACCGAGAGATATACGCAATTTGAATTACTAGCAATCATTAACTTTCCACTAACTATATTATATATTTACTCTTAACATCCGATAATTGAAATTTAAGTATCACCTGACTTTTACTACTTCACTCCTTTCCAGTCGGCTCAAACTTTCCAAATGTAGATCGCTGCCTGATAATCAGCCAGAAACTAATCACACAATCACTTGAATCTTCTTAGAATTCCATCAATGTATCTCTGGGCTCAATAGCCTTCTCCCTGCTAACTTACAACACTCTCCTTAAATACTTTGATTCATTTGCATATCCCGTTTTCTCCTTTTAGAGCTGGTTGGAAATATACGCGAATTTACAATCCCCAAAGACGCCCACGAGTATTAGTGATAAAGTGCCGTACAGATTCGTCACACTATTCACTTTCTCTACTCAATACTCACTCATAAATAGTCACCACCTTAGGTTACTTATATTGTAGAAAAATAATTTCATTTTGTATATAAAATCATCTAACCAAAACTAAACCCTGTTCACCTTCCGTATCTGTGCTTATCACCATTCATCATCATATTTAATTTAATCGAAAGATGGCAGCCGGTCGAGTCAGTTTCAGCCTACATTAGTGTGATTGTGAGTTAAGTTGTTTCAGGATATCATTTGTACGAGTATTTGACAACGTATGTTAACAGTGCAGGTTTATCCATTGGGCACTTGGGGTGGTAGGGTCTGGAATGGCCCGGATAAGTGTCCCCGCCAGTGTCAAGGGAGTTCGTAGATCTTCTGCACCCAGGTCCCAAAATGAGTTTAAACCGGCACTGGTGTGTTATATACAGTGTACAGAGGCACACACAGGAATTTTTTAAGGGGGGGGGGAAGGGAGGGAGTCCACGGTCGAAAGTCCAACATTCTCGTATCAAGCTCCAATACGCCGCCCAACATATTCTTTTGATTTTGTTGATTTTCGGGAACAAAAACAATAAAAATTAATTATTGAAAAATTAATAAGCATTAATTAAATTAACTATTAATAACAAATACTTAATCAAATTTTACGTACTATATACATAGGATTATAACCAATCGAGATTGAGTATGACGTAAAATTATAATATTTAAAAACAAAAAAAAAGAGCTTACGGATAACTCTCTACAGCAAATTCCAATTTATTTTGATAAATCCGAATTATAACATGCTATGTTTTAGTAGATTATATGCTGTTCAAATACGTTTATCGTTTGCTATTTTCTCGGCCCAAAATGTTTTAAGAATACATTTTTTTTTCATCGAAATCGATTAATTAAAAAAAAATCGTTTGGCAGATTTTAAATTCGCGGAAAAATGAGTAAAGAATTCTATCAATTTATTTAAATGTTCGTGTATGAGAGCTCCTTATTAGTTAATTCATTATAATGAATGCTGCTCAAGTTTGATAAAAGAGAGCCAAATAATTAAATTTTGAACACAAATGTAACTAGTATACGATGCTATTAAAAATATGACAATTTTACATTTTAATCAGTAATTGAAACAAAATTTAAGCTCGGTTATATCACAACATTATATGATGTATTTTTACATTTTATTAAATTAAATACTGACACTAGTTAAAGAGACAACCATATTATAAATATCATGAAATGAAAAAAAATACGGGGGGGGGGGAATAAAATAACAAATAAAAATTAAATTTTACGTACTATATACATAGGAATATAATCAAGAAAAAAAAAAAAAAGTCTTTTGGGGTGGGGTCCGGACGTGGGGACCTCCCCCCACCCTTGTGTGCTCTACTGACTGTACTTAAGCGGGTCGTAGATGGAGGCATACTTTTGCAAAGGGGCCTAGGAGCTCAAGAAGTCTTAAAACGTCCTCGCTCCACTCCAACAAAATTATCTGACAACGCTCAAAATCGTTGCTTCATATTTGAGAGCTAATTCAGTTCTATTATTCATCTGAATCACAATATTACAAAAGGAATTTTTAACAGAGGTACAAATACACAATAATACTCCCCAAAACACAAGCAGAATAAGAATCTTAGATGTTCACTGTATCCTAATATGATTGTATATAATGAAACTCTCAGACATTAATCGACTGTATAACAATTGTAACACAGCATAGTTTCTAGAAGAGCAACAATAAAGAAGAAACGACGAAAATAACTATTTTAGAATAATTGACTGGCATTCTGCTACGATCAGGGAGACAACTGGCAATTTTAAACACAAATCTCCCCAAAATATTCCTCCAATTTCATCCTAAAAAGAAAAGATATACCTCCAATTATGCTTTCTAGCTGACCTTGCAACGCGTGTCATGCGATGGTTTGAATATCCCCGCAGAATGGTAATTGTGGGAAATTGGTATCTGCCAAACAATTGGCGTAGTCTTTTCAACCCTTTTAATGAACGAGTCGTGATCGGCCACAAGACAAAAGAGGCGATTCATTACTCCTCTCTTGAGGGCTTTAGGAGCCAGATACAAAATAACATCAGGTCAATGTGTGGGTCGCACGAAGCTCGGCAAGAGTACGTGAAGTTTATAAGCTCCCAACAACATTGTTGGCTACGAGATATTTTCGTAAGCTGATAGAATCAATGCATTTTTAACTTGACATGTCTTCTACAAGTTAATGAAATTCCAACGGCTTGGTATTTAACTGTAAATGCTTTAGCATTCAAAATGAAATACTTATCGTTCCTCTTCAAGCATCTAAATTTATATATAATTGAATTAAACTGTTACTTAAAGTACCCGAGAAAAAAAAATGCAAGTGCGCATTATAATTCTGTCAAAAATTTTTTCTTTCGTTTTTTATTCTTTATAAAAAAAATAAACATATTTTTATCTGAGAGATAACAGACATATTTTGAAACATTCTCTAAATTAAACATAAAATTTTTTCCATAAAAATTGGCTTTTATATCTTTTAAAAAAAAGACTCTAAAAATACGTGTGAAATGCTTATTTTTAATTAAAGTTTTCAAATTCATTGATTATATAGGAAAGAGACGAATTTCGAATAAAAATTCAACGAAGTTAAGGAGAATATTACAGAAAAGCAAATGAAAAAATCAAAATTTTGCAAACTTTTCGTTTGCTATAATGCATTTAGGAGCATTTCTAACAACTAAAAATCTAATTACACAGAATTGACCATGCCTATGACTTTAACAACAATCTAACCTAACAATTTAACATCAATCAATTTAAGAACCATCATCTTCAAATGAAATACAAAATACTTTAACTCATTTTATTGCCAATAGATGGCACCACAAAATATAACATTGTTATCTTCAAATGTGCCGAAACATACGCTATGATTGTAAAGATGAAATTGATCGTTGAGGAGAAAAAAACTTTGAACTTTTCTTAGGTTGGTGATAAAAACATTTGTTTAAAACTAATCACATACATCAGAAAATATGCAAGTTTTTTTTTAAACTATTCTTTACTATGGATATAGTTTTAACAATAAATAAATTGCAACAGTAAACAAATTAATTAAAATTGTATTTCCTTTAAATAATAATAATGCACTTATACGGGATATTTTAAATATTTTTTGTCGAATGAAATACCTTTAAAGCTATTGCTTTTTGCGGTGAAATATTGCTGCACAAGCACGTGAAATAAAAAGAAATCAGCATTCAGAATTATTAGAATAGAATAACCCTAGTAGATTAAATTTAAATACTACGGCCCTCTGCTTCAAAATAAAAACTGAAGAATTCAATGCAAGAGCGAACAAAAACAATTCTTTTAGAAAAGACAAAATTGGAAATACAACTGTGGACACTTCTTCCTGACTAACATTGCTTTTAAATTTGTGAATAACTTATACTTTTAAAAACACTTGACATATTTAAAATTCAGTAGGGGAACAAAAATTAAGAAGTGAATCAATGATTCGATGATTTTATACGTGTATAACAACTAGAAAGAAATGCATCAAATTTTATATATTAACAATTAAAAATCCATTTTTTATTAGTTTATACAATAATACATCCTGTCATAATATAGACATGGAAAAAATATGAATGTTTATAAATGGAATCTTTACACTTAAAAAATCGAAATGGAAAAGGCTTAAAAATTTGTATATTTAACAGTGATGATGAAATCTTCAAAATCCTTAAGGTATCCGACTATTTGCGACAGCTTTTTTTTTGAAAGAATAGAGGTATGGGGATTCTTTTTTTGTGATTTTTAGATTAACTTAGTATATTTTAAGGAAAAAATCCTAAAATTGAAAACAGAAAAAAAAAAAAAAAACTTGTTAAAATTACAAAAACAGGTCCCGCTCTATACAAACATTTTATGAACAAATTCTCAATTTTTCACAATTTTGATGTGTTACTTAGTTATTCATGTTTGAAATGACCACCAGCATAAGAGATATTTTAATTTTTACAAATCTAGAGCACTTTATCTTAGTGACTATATGAAATTGCTTTAAAAAAAAGTGATTATATTCAAATAAAGGGGTGTAAATTTTAAAATAAAACAGCGATTGATAAATCTGAAGGTCAAAACACTTCTACTGTAATACAGGACATGCACAAAAAATTTCAAGAAATTATTTCCAAAACTGTTTGAGCAATCGATGTCCCTGTTTGAGTTTTTCGGGGAAAAAAAAACCCATTTTGAGTAAACGCATTTTTAAGTTTGACATCTTGTGTAAAGTTATGGCATCTGCTTTTACTTAAACACTTGCAGTTTTTGTTCTAGTGAATGGCAAATAAAAAACTTGGTATTTTTTTTAAAGCTGATAAGATGGCCTTTAAATTAAAATCATAAAAAAATTTGTCAATTTTTTAAAAAAAAAATCATGATTTTAAGGTAGTCGGATACCTTAAATAAAATTTTATTTAAGAACAACAAAACATAAATGTAAAAAGAACAGGACAAAATATCGTAACAAATGTCCAAAAATCGCAAATAATCATTGATAAATACAGCAATAAACTTTTAACAACAAAACACAGAATTCACGTCTAATTCAATTCCAGAATCAGTATTCGAAAAAGCGGGTGATGTACACTACACATTAAAGGCAGCGTAAATGCCTCTGGAGATATTAAAACATCATACAAGCAACCATTTCAAAACCTAAGCGGGATAGATTTAAACGACAAACAACCATCAGTTACAAGAAAAGAGCATCTATAAACCAACTCGAAATGATGGCACTATCCTTCTATAATTACGGCACAGATAGAGCTATTCCGAGTACATAAAGATTCATATCTCGCACATTCAATGCTTGATAGTCTCTGACCTCAGCGTAATTGACATATATGACTGCAGAGAATTGAACTTGATATTATGTAAAACAGTCATGATTCATCTTCGCAGCAAAGAATCTATTGTTGAGAGGTCCGACCTCTACTGAAATGTGAGAGCCCCGGCAATTTTCCTTTATACATCTCACGTCGTCTGTTTTCTGCGAACACAGCGCGAGTTCTGGTCTTTTTTTTATTTTATTTTATATTTATTACAATACAGCTCTTATTTTTGGGTTATAATGTCATTCGTTTTCTTGGAACTGGAATATGGATTCACAAATGAACTGAATCACTGGAGTACACTATGTTCTATTTTTTAAAAGTTGATTACCTTTATTTTGATGTAAAATAAAGCAAGATTGAAGAAACCAAAGCATAAGATAAATTCGCACTGTTCGTTTCATCAGAAGAATATTATTTTTTGTTCGAAAAATAAGACTGTTTCATATTAAAAAATAGGACTCAAATCGAAACATCTTTTGCACATATAAAAAAAGATCCAACGTATTATTCTAATTATAATGTCACTATATATCCCAAAGGAAACAACTCATATTATTACAGTGGAATATCATTAACCTTGACTAATTTAGACTTTAGGAAATCCAAATTAAATAAAATAATCAATAAAAAACGAATCACAGTACACAGTTAAATACTCTGTACAATAAAAAGAGCACTATTTTGAAACAAAAAAAAATTAAATAATTATTCAAGGGTACAGAAAATTCATTTTTAAAAAAATATAATAAAACCAGAAAAAGATGCCATTTTTTAAAATAAGATGAATGAAAGAACATTGATAAAGCGCTATTAGCCTTCAAGCCTCATGACTTATTTTTGTATTTATCGTCTGCTCACGCGCTCGTAATTCAATATTAAATTCGCTATGAAATATATCATTTGCTTTACACAACTCAACTCGCCAGTAGAATAAAAAATAAATTCGATTCCGTTTGGATTTAATAAAGTAGGTGCTCTCTCTCTATATTTTATCGTTTCTGCTATATACAATTTATTTACACCAGCTTTGACGGAATGTTCCAAATTTGTGTTATACATAAAAAGGTCTAAACTACAGGCGTAAAATCACTTTACAAAACATCAACCAAATGTACACGTAATGTAATTAGAACATGAAATTTGCAACACAAAAGAAACTTTTACATAATTTAACAATTGAAAAAAGGGTACTTCAAAAACGTTCTCAAATAGAGTTACTTCATAACTGAATTAAACAGGAAATCTGTATTTATTAGCTTACAAATGCTACACTATAGACCAAAGCATATTTACCTTTAGACAGATTTATGCCATTTGTTGCATGGCAATTCAACCCGAATCCATAAAAAGACGCCGCTGTTCAAACAAACGTGTGACATTCGGTGAAGAATCAGTCGGTGTGAGGAGACGAACAGAAAAGTAAGGCGGTGATAAGGGCATAAGTGCTTTACCTTGTTATCTGTTAGCTCTTCAAGAAAACGACCCTCAAAAATCAAAATTATTTGAAGAGGTTGGAATACGAGCCGAAGTAAGATTTTTTTTTTCTTTTTTAAGAAAAGGTTTTATAATGTGAGATTTGAGATTATTTAGTCACATGTAAGTTTTCGAAAGGTTTGAAATTTTGTGGTCTATAAAAATATCTAATATGGAATAAAAAATTTGATTTCGAATCGAAACGCATAGTTGATTTTTTTTTTCCAGTTCAATGCGTAAGAATCATGATATTACAGAGAAATTATGATGAAAAATATTTTGACTACTTAAATGTATTCTGAAATAAAAATAGAAATAATTTTTTTTTGATGAGAAAACATTAACAATAACTTTGAAGTGTCATAGTGAAACACCATATATGTGTCTTTGTGCTGCAATACTGGAGGCTTAATACTTATAAAAAAGCAAGAAAATTACAATGAATATTAATTTTTGGTATAAAAATATATATGCTTAGTTATTTTATTATACGGAAAATTGACATAATTATTGTATACTACTGCTGGTCAAAAGTGGAAACATTTATTTTAACAAAAATCACGTAATAACTGCGATATCAATTTTCACTGCACATTTTTGTTGACAGTTTAAAAAAAATGTCAAGTGATATTATTATAATTTAAATCCTCATAGTGAATAACAATGATTGATTCTAAATTTTTTTATTTTATAAGGAACAAAATATTTTTCTCATTTTATGAATATAGAATATAAATTAATATTCCCGGGCTGGGCGAGGTCGACTCAGCCTTTCATCCCTTCAGTGGTCGATAAATGAGTACCAAGCTTACTTGGGGACTTAACAATGGGGGTTTCGCGTCAGACTGGCAACCTGACTGGAACATTTGCTCAGGCACCTCAGCGCGCAAGGTTACGAATACTGAGATGGGGACAGAGTAGGCCTCGGCTCTCATGGGCTGTTGCGCCACTGAGTTTAGTTTAGTTTAATATAATTAATACTCTAAATTTATACTCTAATTCTACTTCAATTTTAAAAATTTGGATAAAACTTTGGCAAAAAGGAGATGTTGACCATTCATTGCGTTTGACAACCACAAACACGGAATCTAACCACCAATATAGATTTCTTCAACTAAAATCACAAATTCACAATTTTTTTAAGAAAAATAAAACAAAAAAATTTAGGTCACACAAATAAGGTTTACAGAAAATTTGTACAAATATATTTGATAAAACAACATGCTATAGTGAATCATAGCATAAATTTATTTGATTACTTAATAGATAATTAATTAATATAAAAGAATGCACGAAATGACAAGATTATTAATTTCCATCAGTTAATAAAAATGAAAAGATAAAAATAAATCAAAGTACATAAAATGAAAAGAGATAAAAGGGGGGAGAAGTACTGTCTTACATTAATTACGTAGTCAAATAAATCAGTTCGTTTCTTCTAACATACTTTGTTTTTCATGAACTCATGAGAAGCAGTAGATAGTGCGTTTCTCTGCACTAATTATTGCTGTATTTAAATAAGGCAGTTCATTAATATGACGGATGTACTACCGAATCCAGATTTATTAACTAACAGCTGTCTCGTATAAATTCCACCTAAGAATTTGCTCGGGTAATTATTTAATGAAGTTATTTAATTTGTAAACACTTGCACACACACATAGCTACTAAACGACACATAGTTACATTAATATGTTTCCTCTCATAACAATATCTAATAATTTATAATTAAGATTCACGACGATCAATAAAGAAAAAGTAAACAAATATTCGATACTTATCAAGTATAAAAATAAACGTAAGTAAATAATTACACCAGGATTATTTGTAAAACTGTTGACAGTCAAGTTACGCATGTGAAATTTGGTCCATGTCTCGAACAGATGAGAACATGATAAGTATTTAAGAAAGGAAGATTTTAAGATTTATTTTTGGAGGAATTCAGGAAAATGGCATATGCAAAGAAAGTTAATGATGTCCTTGTGATGTAATATTTTATTTTCCAAATGGGTTGCATTTTAGCAACGAAGCCTTCACCGACACGGCAAGTCTGCAAATGTGAGAGCCATTTCAGTAGTGGCACCATCTAGTGGCGGCTCTCGCTACCAAATTTAATTCAAGCTTTCGTCGAACGTTATACATTGCCGTGATTTAATCTTTCCGAAAGTATCAGAGCTAAATTGATACTCAAGGGATCTTTACATGCCACATAACCATATGGCATGCGAGCTTACGAATTTCGCACCCAGAAAATCTATCGACTCCAGTCGGGATCGAACTCGCAACCTCAGGCTTACGAAGCGGCCACGCTACCTCTAAGCCAAAGGAGCCTACATGTTATATAATATGAGCAGCAGAGCTATGCGTGGTGAGGCGATCGGTAATCTTCCTTAGCGGTGAATAGGAAAAAAAAAAAAAAAAAAGGTGAAAACTTGCTAATAACTGTGTGACGAGGCTTTATGGCGATTCCCGCTAATTGTTCTCTTGGGATTCTTTGGGGCCAGAATGACAATTCTTTCCAACCAACTCAAGAAGAGAACGTGTGTATGCAAATTAGGAATCATGTATATTGGAAGGTTAGCATTCGCGAGGGTCGCTAAGTGGAGAAGTAATGCTAGAAGTAAGCTAAGTGAAGTGAGCTAAAAGTCTAGAAGTGGAATCTTAATTCTGGGAATTGGACTAACAGTGCCGGTGTAGATAAGTCAAAAGTGGGTCCGAAATCAACAGAGCATTGCCTAAGCCAGAGTCAGCCGGATTAATGGTGGAATAGACGATTTAAGAACCGTAGCTGTTTACTCAGGAAATAGTGGGAAGCTAATTCATCTAAACTATAAGGATAGTACGGATACTATTAAATAGGAATTAATATATACATATAGATTCAGTTGTTAAGTGCGCTAATTATCAGTAATACGTGTTGCGTCTACTCACTCGTGATCAATATCCTCCTAGACTAGTATTGCTGTTGTATATAAATCAACTAATATCATAATAAATTGATTTTAGTATGGCAGATTTTAATGGTTCTTCCTTCCTTCCCTCAGACATAGGTCGCATTAATAGTGGAGAAAGGGTGTCCCCAAAGGAGGGAGCACCACAACTGTTTAATTAAAAATTTACATGAAATCTTTTAAATGATATTTTCCCACACCATGGAAGGACTATCAGCAGTTATACAGATTCAACATACATCAACTTCGCTAAAGGATGGGTTTGGGAAGAACGATTCACTGGAACGTTAAAAAGCCTCATCTTGTATCGCACTCTGTAATAATATTCCATACCGTTTTGTTTTATTTTCATAAATAATAAAAGCTTCAGTAAAGAGAACTTGTAAACACCCAGAGTCAATATAAGATGAGTACCAAGAAAAATTATTTGAAAAATTTACATGTTAAAAATAATTCAGACTAAAATACAAATGAGCTGAAATGGGTTTTACCACAAAGCAAAATAGACCAGACATATTTCAACAGCGGTCGAATAATAAAAGAAAAGGTCATTGGTGCTTAAGTATCGTAAAATGCCAACGCCTTGGTATTATGTAGAGGCTGTGTGTTGAAACAATGCAATATTAAGATGACTGATGTTATAGAGCAGTTCTACATTTTTCTTTGTTTTGTGAAACAAAACAGCATCAGTGGACACTGATCCTTGTTTAGTACCGTGAGCAGCATCACCATTAACGAATTTACTGAAAGGTCCATCTGAAATGTGAAAGAGATGTAATAAATTTAGACTCAAGAGAAAAAATATAAAGCAACGTCAATAAATCAGACTAATATCCTGCAGGGAGTTGAATAGGGGAACTGGAGTTTTACAGTTGAAAGTATGTGGTTTTGTGGTACTGTATAACTCACATATGTTATTGTATCAATATTAGGATATTTAAGTAGTTAACTGTGATTGACGAGTAAACTCGCCATGCGTAAAAAGTAGTGACCATTTGCTATTTAAATTTTAATTTTTAAGAAAAACAAATCATACTCTCAAATTTTAAGATGATTTTTGAGGCCCATGCGTTCCCGTATTCCCCGCTGAAACAGCGCATACATTCGCATAACGAATTTATCTATGTGCGATGATAATGTTTTTGAGATGTTAGCCTAAAAGGGCAAATGCAAAAAGTCGGAAGTGGATTTTTCATTGGGTTCCTTCAGGTATGGTCAACCATGGAACAAATGCATGACGCCGACCAGGCGCTGAGCCCATTGATAGCTGTTGGCCCGAAGTTACTTGGCTATCGATTGGTGTAAATGACAATTGTTTGATGTTGGAGCCATGTGCCGACACTAGAGTAACGGCCCAGTGCCGTGCTGCCGAAAGAACAGTTATTTTATTGGGGTGGGAAAGGCAAGGATGCTTTCTGGTATGAGGACTGAGACCAATCCCACAGCAACCTACTCCAGAATTTTCTTTATGTCCAAATAAACCCATCTTTTTGATCCAATATTTTAACAGCGACACTTACTCTGTGATGTACGAGTAGACTCGTCATCGCTCGACGGGGGCGCCACAGTTGACCGGTTAAATGTAAGAATAGCAACCGGCTCTTTTGCAAATGTAAGAATAGCAAAAGAGCCGGTTCAAGTACGAGGGCCATCCAGAAAATACAGGCTATTTAGTTTTAAAAATGAAAACACAATATCTACAAGGGAAAAAAACCAATTCTGGTATATACCTTGAAGCTTCCTACAGAATCATTTCCTACATTTAAACACTTGTCGCATTTATTCACGAGCTTCAGTTTTTTTTCTCAAGTTATACTCTTCTGACACCAGCGCATTCAACTAGTTGGTCACTGCATTCTCCAACTTTTCATCACTTCGAAAATGTTTATCACTGAAAAACTTTTACCAGATTTTCCACGGAAACGATGGCAATCGTTAAAAGAAAGGTCAGGACTATCAGTCCTGTTTGAATGTTAAGAAAATAAGGTTTATTGAACTGGCAGCAAAACAAGTGTAACATGGGAATTCTGAAAATCGTGAACAAGTACAAGTGTATGTCTATATCAGTGGCGTAAAAAAGAATACTAGGGCCCCCGACAAAATCAGGTTTTGGGTCCCCTAAAACACCTGGGCCCCCCGCAATGCGGGGGTATTCGTTACGTCACTGGTCTATATGTAGGAAACGGTTGTGTAGAGAAGTGAAGGCTTAAAGGTATGTAACACAGAATTGTTTTTTTCCAATAAATATTGTGTTCTGCATTTTTTCTCACTAAAAGCTCTTTATTTTATGGATGGTCTTCGTGTATAAGATTTTTTTCTTGCTTGCAAGGATTATAGATCTAAGAAAAGATACCACTACACTTAGACTAAAAATTGTTATATAACATGTTCATGCTTGAAATTAAAATTCCTTTTAAGGAGTTCTAGTTTAGTTAGTTTACAATAGCAATAAGAGAAGAATTGTTTGTAACATATTGCAAATTATTAAAATGAAATTATTGGATGATTTGACGGATGATTTTAACAATAGGTATCTAGGCTGCGCCAGCAGCCTTCAAACCTCTATCTGGGACTCTGTGATTTTCTTGATTTTGGAAACTTGGGCTTGAAGAGTGGGGCGTGACTTCAGGAGAGGAGGTCCAATGGTAGTGCAGGAGGCGTTGGCTATGGAAACGTTCGTTGATTGGAGGATGGCAGTGAGCTTTTAAAAGTGAAATCATGTACTTTGTGATAGAAAGTGACTTTAAAAAATTTTGAAAAAGAGAAATTCGAATAATATTTGAGAGAATTTTAAAACGTTAAGGGGAGAAAATTAAGTATTACAATTAAGAATAATAGGGAAATTTAAATTTTGTTCATAATAGCTTCTGCCAGAAGGCAGGTTTTTTCTTCATCTGAGTTAGCTGTTTTAAATTTTGATTGAAGGTCGAGAATTTTGGGGTTTTTCTTAACGAGGTTTGAGATTGTATTAAAAAGTTCCAAAACTTGAGAAAAATCTGAACTGTTATTATCTTGGGTAAGGATGAAATTATTGGAAAACAATATAGTTCGAGATTTTTTTTTTTTTCCTATACATATTAGTTGAATTTAAAAAAATAAGGGAACTTAAAATGAAATAATATTACATGCAAAAAAACACAATAAAGGTTCCATAATTTGAAAAATATTAATTAAATATAATTCATAGTTACCACTTTTTTTATAAATGCACAAGCGGCTCACATCTACTAAAAATGTAATGAAATTCTTTGAATTAACAGATGAATCTCATTTTTATTTAGAAAAGAATTGAATAAATCATTTCTATTGCACATTTACAAACACAAATATACATTTCAACACGGGTTACATTTTTAATTGCTCATTAAGATATATAAAATTCTCATTATTTTGTAATTTTTGAGTTTAAATGGCAAAAAACCTGGAAAAATTTCATCGCATTACCTTCATGTATTTTATTCTAGGAAAAGTATGTTCTATAAAAACATTTATTCAAATAAAAATTTGTAATTGCGATTATATCTCATTTGCAACAAAAACAATTTTAAAGAAACTAGTTTTTAAGTTTTAAAATTTATTATTTTTAAAGCTATTAAAATAAATTCCCAGAAATCAGTCATCTTCTAAAGTATCTAAAAGTATGAACAATTAAGGGCAAAAACTTCTTAACATTTTGTGTAACATAGCAACAAAGCTCATATTCAAAGCGGCTAACATTCGAAAAAGAAAACGATTTTTTCTGCTTCCTGTGCGACTTTCCTTATTCCAACATTTGCATAAGAAGATCTCAGTCTATAATTTCACTTCCTTTTTGATGGCAGAAAGAAAGTGTTTTCTTAGAACCGTCTCAAAACAGCTGCTCTTCCGCTTTGTGCCTACCTACACGCCGAGCCCACACAAACCCTTGGACGCGGTTCACTTTTTCCTATTATGTGATTGTTTTTCTTTTTCTAAAATAAAACACTTTAATTCAGCCACTTAACCGAGAAGTTACGAGTTCGTTTTGATGCCATTCTGAGCATTTCTGGTTTTGTGTGCGTTCTCTTTGAATATTTTATCTCTTTAAGATAAATGATCTACACATTTTTTACAATAGTAGGTCATTCATAGCAGGGACTGTATGCCTAATGTTCTTTGTACATTAAAACCATAATATACATATATATTCAAGCATCGTATATAAGAAAAATGAAATTAGCTTAAAAATATTAGCATGTGTATTGTATAAATTTGCATTTTAGACTGCGTTTTACTGGCGCCTTAAATGCCACCTTTTTGCTAACCTTCTAAAATCAATTAAAAAACTAATTTCGTTCGCAGAAAATACTAAAAATATGTTCCAAACATAATTTACAAGTGTGAAGTTTATGTTTTTTTTAGTTCTTTTACATACAATACAAATTTCAAATGCTGCTGTAAAGTCATTTATCGTACATAGTTTCTAAATAAAATCTTTCACTTTTCTGTCAATAAAATAATATCGTTGGATGGATGACCCAACTCTTTTCAGTAAAATAAACATAAAATTTGTCTTATAAAATTAACAAATAAATCTAATAATAAATTAATAAATATTAAAAAAGTAACGAGATGACGAAGTCGGCAATTGTACTGGCTCCCCAATTAACGACTCTGAACAACAGTTTATTTATTGTTTTTTTAAGAACAGTTTCAGCAATCAAAGAGGTTTATTAAAAAATACTTTAATCGAATAAACAACACATTTTAAATACAATTTTCAGTTGTATAATATATTTTTAAAATTAGTGGGGAAAAAATTGGCACATTATTGGTCTAAAGCAGAGGTGAATAGCCAGAAAGACAAAGCTGAAAAGTGATTATTTGACAAACTAACCAATGGGCTAAATTCATGATAGTCATGAAACATATTGTTCTAACTAGTAAAATTTTGAATTTGTTAGATAACTGCGTAAAGATATTCAAATATAAACATTTTTCAGAGAGATTAAAAAAAAAAAATTTTTTTTTTTTTAAAAAGTCTTATATACTAAGTGTACAAAAAGCACTTGATTTAAATTAAGTGCATTGTTATTGTTCTTGTTAACACAAATACAGTTTTTTAAAAAAAGTTTTTGCAAAAAGCAAAATTTGGCAACAGCTAAGTGCAAGCATTGATTGGCAGGGAAGACGTGATCGCATTTATCATGTGACATGATGTCATCTGAATTGAGCCTATTAACTTGTAACAAAGCCAGAAGCCTCCTTCATGGCTAAAAATTCGTTAGAAATGAAGTAATTAAAACACTATACAAATTGCAATGTGATTCCCCCTCCTAGAATTGAGTTACTTATTGTTCATTTAAAATTATATAAACATTTGTGTTCTCAATTCTCATGTAATAGGCTAAATTCCTGACGGTCACATGATAAAGACAATCACGTGTTTTGATCTGAATTCAAAATAGACATTTAACTAATTTGTACTTGTTATTCGATTAATGAAATTTAAATAAAATTTCAAATTTTATGATTGGTTAGAGATACTCAAGTATTAAAGAAAAAAATTTCATCAAAAAAGATATTAAAATTAAAAAAATTATCACATTACACATTTACTTTAAATCAAGCGTGTTTTGCTTAATTAGGTGCGTTATTATTGTTATCACATAATATGGATTTTTTAAAAGAAAGTTTCCGCAAAAAAAAAAAAAAGTTGGTAATAGCGAAGCGCATGAACTGATCAGCTGGAAATACATGATTGTATTTACGTGACTAGGACGTCCAATGAATTTATGAACTGATTGGCTGGAAACACGCGATTCTATTTATCATATGTGACTATAACATCACATGAGCTTAGTCCATTCAACGAGTTTCAAATAACAATAATTTTATTTCTACAAAAACTGATTCACTTGCATTTAGACAAATCAAAGTCTATTTTTAAAATTTGTTAAGACATAGTATATATTGACCCAAAGTAAATTTCACTACGTTCGTTCGAACCAAAAAAGACGAGACTGCAGTGGGTCGCACTAAAATAATGAATGGAACCCAATATTCGACACAGGAATTGAACAGTTGACACTATGTGTAGAAAAAACAATGTAAGTGATTGTTAAAGAAGCCCCTTAATCCAAAAGATAAACGCAGAGGAGATATATGACCCGGCAAGAATAATGGGAATTATAATAGCCGTAGCTTATCTGCATATGCTACAAGAATGATGTGTGTGAATGCATTTAGTTCAACAAAAAGAGTGTCAAGCAGATGTCTTTGAGATCTGCTAAGCGGATAACTGAGAATCGAATTAAGGATAATACTTTTAGTCAGTAGGTTCTTGGATGTTACTTGTTTCGCTGTTGTATAATATCAATATGGATTAAACTAGGCATTCAATTAAAGATTTTATTTATAACAGTTACTCAATATTCAGTTATAATCTGCTTAAAGTAAAAAGATTTTTATCCTGCCAGTAAAGTATAAACCTTTTCACTTTTAATTTCTCAGTCATCTATCTATATCAGAAATTATACGTTTGTTAAAAGATGAAATTTGCAGAAGTATGTTATTTTTTAAAGGTCTCGTTATAAAAGGTAGTGATATCTGTAAGTTTGAGGTTAAACCTAAAAAAAAAGTGTATGGTAAATTGAAGTTAATTCAGTAACATTTTTTAATGTTGTGGATTACAAGAAAGCAACAATGAAGGGGGAAAAAAAGGTGTGTTTTTGGTCATGTATTTAACTATGAGCAAATGAATAAGTTCATTTATAAATATAAAAATATTTCTCACTATTCCTATCGTAATTAAAAACGATTAACTTATCTTTTTTTTTGTCTTGTGTTCACTTTCCTAAATTTGTTGAGGAAAGTGTCTCGTGGGAGAACTGGGTGAAGTATGCCAGAGCTTTACGATTTGCTATAATCATTCTGAAGGAGAAGAATGACCACATCAAGACATAAAGATTAAAGTCAATATTATAATCACCTTAATGTAACCGAGTATTTTCCAGGATAAATGCATACTTCGACTTTAACGGTGCTTTACTAAAATGAAATAACATTTTTCTCACTTAATAAGAATAAAAACTCCATCTAAATAAAACCTGCAAGACAACCCCAGCAGTTTCCGAGCTATTATGTACTTATGTATTTAATACCGTCTAGAATGCGAAAACTTTGTCGCTTCCGGTCTTCAAGAACATGATCTTATAAACACGGTTTAAATTACAACTTAGAGAAGGGGATTCGTCACAACAATAAAGCGTTCATATAACCAAGGCGTAAAACGGGTAAATTTTGCTTCAATAACAATTTCAAATCTAAAATAATTTTTTTTCCCACTTCAATTTCAGTATGGAATAACATATTGTCGAAACTAAGGTATAACTGTATAAGAAATAAAATTTACCCAGATAAATTTCAATCGCCCTTTTCAAAACGCAAGAGGTTTTTCACACTAAGAAAAATAGATAATATTTTCGAGACGCCATTGTTAAAAACATACTTACATTAAAGCAATAAATATATCATATGATGCCAATTTTCCCACCAAACCTCAATTTTTTTTCTTTCTACTTCTCTAGAAGAAACCTATTAAAAACCGATGACAGTCTGCCGCAATGACAGATTTTATTTTTTAAGCAGAATAATTGTACTATGTCTCCACATCGGCTACGCATTATTTCGTTCATTGAAGTGCGAAATTTATAGTCGATTCTTAGAATTGCTTTTTTCTCATTCGAGAATACATTCCCTCAATTTCTACAGCTGCAGATTATAAAAGAACGCTAAGATTCACTACACATACATGGATGGATGGATGCAAACGAGCAATACACACGTGCTTTTTGTTTTTTTAAGTCAATCTTTCCTCTGATATTTAAATATTTACCGTTGCAGAGCATTGGACGTTAAGGATTAAACCAAAGGTGGTAAATTTAAGGTTGAATTCAATGAATCATTATTTAGTGTAACAATTATTTATTAATTTAGGTAAAATTACACAAAGACAAAACATATCATCAACAAAAATAATGGGCAATGAACATGAATGGTTTTTCATAGTGACCACGTTCTCTGCTCACCTGGCCTATACTGAAAATATGTGGTCACTAGAGGGGGTTTTTGTTACCAGGCATATTCAGTTACAGTTATCTATAACAAGTGTGGTTACATCATAAAAAACGACTATATAATAGCAGTATTATTCATACGACTGCAATGGTACTTTCAGAGATAGAATCGAATATTATTAATTCTAATGTATTACCATTTGAAATCCCCAACGTTGCGTGGGTGTTTATTGTTCTTTGAAAAAAAAGGGGAGGGGGATTGAATGAATAATAATGAAAAAATATATTTCTGCTTACTCTCTTCTAATTGCATACTTTGATACATTGTTATGCATGTATACAATTGCTACATTAATAACTTTGTAGCTCTTTTAAATGAGTCAACGTTATCTAAACACCTTAAACCGTGACCTCAGCTCCACACATCACTGCTTAAGCGGAAAAATTGTATTTAAGTGGAGTTTATTGTTTAAATTATTTACGAAGTACATAAAAAAGATTTATTACGAATAGGATATTAAATAAAATCAATCCTTTGGTAATGTGTGTGTCTTATTAATAAAACATATTTTCGCAAGAATCTCGCTGAATTGCGTAAATATAAACTACAAAAATCCATTTTAATTCAAAATACAAAATAATTTTTAAAATTTAAAATATTTCAATTTAATTAAAATTTTTCAAACTTAATTTAAAGCAGTAGTCTTCAAACTTTGTCGGAACCCTTAGAACTATAAGGTGTTTTCGGGGAACCTTATCCACAAAAGTCTCAGAAGAGAAGATATCTTATAAGAATTCCTTAAATTTGCTATAACATGTTGATCCATTTTAACACAAACTATTTAAGAAAAATACTGTATCTTTTATTAAATTTTTTTAAGATAATATTAATGCAATTTACTCATTTTTAATGGCATCACATAGTGGCTCCAGAGTTGTCATCTACCATTGCATTATTTTTAGTAACTGAGTTATATGTTTGCATTTTTTTACACAAACTGTCGAAGTCTAGATCAATTGTGAAGCTGTTTGAAGTGGCATTTCATATTCTGCGTTAAATGGTTGCTATATTTTGTTTTTGTTGCCATATACGTTGAGAAATATGTTTAACTTAAATACATTGTTCTGAATGGCATTAAAAAGTTTATAACTGGGAAAGAATCTGCGTATTCTGCAAATTTGTAACCTAAAATTTAGGAGCTGTTTCTGCTTAAATTTAGACTTTAACGTCAAATTTGTTTATAGGTCGGTAAATTGTTCCTTTTCCTTCATAGGCAAGCCTTCAGATTTTAACCATTCATGCTTGGTTTTTTCCCTCTGGAAAATATTATCTTACAAGTGTCAGGGTGTGTGTGTGTTTTAAACTGCTCTATTATAGGCCTTTTTTTATTAAAAACGCAGAAAGGTGCTTTCATTGTATAATTTTTAACACTGTCGTCTGAATTCAATTCATTCCATTCAGTTTTGCAAAACATTGCACTAACGAATATAAAATTATTTTGCGGAAAGCAGGATCATGAACAGGATATTCGCGATCTAGATAGTACATATAAAGAAAAAAAAGTTTTAATATTTTGTTACATATATTATAATAAAACTCAGCCCCCAGGGCAGCCAATTGGAGTCAATGTTCACTGTACCCTGCATCCAATCAGAGAGCAACCTCTTAGCTCTCAGCCAAGCCAAAAAACTCTAAAACTTTCCACCCAGATGAAGAATTATAGCCACGCCTCCCGGATTCCATCGCTCGACCAATCACCATCATGCCACTCAGCAGAATGGAACACCACATTCGTCAAGCTCAGCATCATAGACTATCACGATATGGGATTGAGGACTGTTCTTACAGTCCGGACGCCCAAAGAACGCCTATTATAATAAAAAACTGCAGGAAATTACTAAAAAGAGAGGATATCCGGTGTCGAATTTGTTTTTCCAAGTTTCCTCCAGTGGGACTTGCAACGCAAGCTCTGCGTTAGATTGATAACAATAATGCACGAGGTGTCGTATCTGACAGACTGACAACTATTGTCAATTTAAAGTAAGTTAAGAGGACACGCACAGTAATAAAATTCGATTCAAAAACTAATCTAGAAGCACTTATTAACAAAAAGAAACGAAATATTAAAACTTTTTAAGAAATCAAGATGGGAGGGGAATGCTAAATAACCAAAAGTAAAGGATATCTAACTAGTTGACCTCGAGTTTGCGAATGATAACGAATTTGAAATTCGTAAATTAAAAATAACGAAAGGAAAGGTGATAAAATAGAACATGGAAATTAAACTAGTTTACAACGCAATAAAATAAATATAATCCAATTTCCTTCGCACCAATCAGACTTCCTTTTGAAGCCTCCAAGGAGCTGATTGTGAAATTGAATTTTTTCTTCACGAACAGTTTACTTAACAAAAATTTAAAAAATACATTTCTAGATATTGTAACAATTTATATACTTTTATAAAGCCGCTGAATAACTGCATTAGAGAAATTACGGTTATATAAAAATTTTTTTGAAGGACCACCTCGAGTAGTAAGAATAAAATTGAAATATCGCCAAGATAAGGCACTAGAAAGTAATCGATACAGAGGAGACAGACAGTCGGACGAGTCTTCGAGGGGGTTGTTATTTTTATTTCATTTTCAAGAGTGCGAAATTGTCGGTATTTCCAAGAGGGATTGTTGTGCCTCGAGTGAAATCAATCGAAACAGCCACTGGCTGTTTTGCATTGATGAATGTGAAGAGTCATTTTGATGAAAAGAACAACAAAACGACTGTCTAACATCGCATACAGCATATATAAATCAATTTCCGAGAAATCTTAGTCAGTATAAACGTAAATAGAGAGATAAACATGGATATATTGTGGGCTGCTTAACCAACATAAAATTTTAAAGCTTAATCAATCTTAACTAGAAAAGAATCCAATCCCGATGCAATGGTTTAATTTGTAGATGATAGTAGTAACAGTTTTACAGTCATAGTTCAATATTAATTTGGTTTTTTTACTAATAGTAATTTTCATAATAATAATCAATAGTAAGTAAGTGTTTTGCTTTCATTATTTCAAAGTATACGATTTCAAAATCACCAAATGAATAGCTATTGCATAATAAACATATAACTGCAAGATAATATTTTGTTTTAGTACATTGTGTGCCACAGAGGGTGCAACATTTTCTCGTCACACAGCTGAAAAGACAGCTTCTTTTTGTGGATAGGATAACCACCTTCCTATGCACACCTGCACCCTTAAAATATTGCAACGTCTTGTCTTTGGTCATCACCCCGACAACCTTTGACAACGTGATAAACCCCTTACTCCACCCACGAGCCGGATGTAACTCGAGGATAAAAAGGTCGACCGCTACCATCTCGAGACACTAGGAAGGGCAGAGAAATCCGTTGGAAGACTTCGAAGAAAAAAGATGCAATCTCCTCGCTCATAAACAATAAAATTTGGACTCTAATGAACTAATATATATATTTAATAACTTCCATGTATATACTGTAATCACAACAGCTGTGACGAAAATAAACGAAATTGTACTGATTGCGCTACTAACTACAATTAACAACCACTCGCTAATAACACATAACTTTATTTACAACTTCTAACTACTCACAACTTATTCATTACTAACTATTTTTATATATATCTCACATCCAGTGGCGCACACAAGGGGGGGGGTCCTGAGGGTCCGGAACCCCCCAAAGCCCTTGATTTTTTCTATTGATTATAATTTTAAGCATATAGTACGTAAAATTTAATTAAGTATTTGTTATTAATTATTAATTTTATTAATTACTGCTAATTATTTATTCAATAATTAGTTTTTTACTGTGTTTTGTTCCCGAAAATCGACAAAATCAAAAGGAGCATGATACAAGAATGGTGAACTTTCGACCCCGAACCCCCCCCTTGAAAAATTCCTGTGTGCGCTACTGCTCACATCTTATACACTACTCAACTCTTACAACCCATAACACCCAGAAATACTCTACTCAAACTCTCTCTAACGTTCCTCACTCTCTCACGCCATACACACAACTCCCCTCATTCCCTGGACAATTGAAACTATTCGGAACAAACAATAAGTACTTTTTTAGACTTGATGCACGGTAAAATCCTAGGAGAGCCCACACCCTTGGCGACAAACCGAAAAAAGCGTCAAGCCAGAACAAGATGGCGCCAAGTAAAGCCGACAAAGGAATATAGCGGGAAAAGGTGGATGCGTAATGAAAATATATGTAAACAATACAGAAATTAAACATTTAAGATAAAAAATATAAAAACAGCACTTACTTTCTTACTGCTGATCTTTTCCAAGTGGAGGGTACAGCGTAACAACAGATTTTAAAAAGCTTTAAAGGTCTCATCGCTAAGCGAATGATCGTGTGAGCGCCGCCATATTTATTCTGCGAGGTAATGGTCGAACATACATTCGGCGTGGCTGGTACTATTTCGAAGAAAGCGTTTTATTGTCGACCATGTTACATCATGCCGATCATTACATTTAGGACATTCATACCTTGAAGCAATCAATCCTTCCTTCATACACCATTCAATCAATTCTTTCTTACCTTTCGCATTCAACAAAGTAAAAAATTCTAAAGTATATTCCCACACACACGCAGCCAGCCCGGAGCCCAACAACAAAATGAAATTCGAAATGCGCGCCCACAATATACGAAAATGCTAGAAATAGTTAGGGTTGCCACATGCAGTGTTGAAAAAAAAGTAGGGTTACCAAGATGTCGCAATTATCGCCAACCAAAGTAATTCGAGCCAAGGGTGTGGGCTCTCCTAGGAGTGAACTAAAGTTTGAACATAAAAATCGACCATGAATTACATATGTCATGTGACTAAACTATGCGCACAAACATTTTGTTCTGAAATAGTCACATTCATTAGGCTACGTAACTTTTCAAGTGCAATGTTGTAACAATAAATTTTGCTAGCGTTTGACTGAAATACATGCAGAGAATTTAGAAGTGCTAAACAAGATGTACGCAATTCTATGATGTCTAAATCGAAGGTGTACGAGTGGTACGGAACTTTAAGGAAAGTCGAGAATCATAGCCAAGGGAGTCACGATAGAGATATTTTTAATACGAAATTATTCATTCAGAATTAATTTCTGAGGACAGAACGGTGAACAAAGAGCACTATCTAGCTATTTCACGTCGTTTGAGGATCCATTCGTCGTAAGCGGCTTTAGATGTAGCTAAGTAGACAATGATACCTTCTGCAAGACAATAAACCAATACATCTGTCCCAAATGACCAGAGTTTTTCTCACAAACTGATACTAAAAAATTTCCCCATCCCACCTATTCAACAGACTTAGCTCTCTATGTGATTTTTATTTATTTCCATCACTGAAAAAAAAACTTTACAGGGGCATATTTCTGTTGTCCTCTGCATCGCAGGAGGCCTTTCGGGTGATTGCAAAGGATAGCTTGCTTGCTTGATTGAATATTAACGTCACACTGTTTAGCTACACGAGGGCTTTTGGCGACGGACTACGTAATTTTGAACCTTGGTCAAGTGACGGGGACGACACCTGAGCTGGCATCCCCCTCTCCTAACTACCACACCACACCAACGGGAGGACGTTTCAGCTCTCGACAGATTTAACGTGCATCGCTGCCCTACACGGCGGGTCTTTAGTGGTACTGGGCTCGAACTCGTGACAAGGCAAGCCACGATCCGATACCTTGACCACTCGATTACCGCGGCCAAAGGATAGCTTGCAGCAGTGCTTTAAGAGATAGTACAAGAGCTGGTAAAAGTGTATTTACACCAGTGGCGTAACGTACACCCTCGCACTGCCGAGGAGCCCATGATTCTAGGGAGCCCAAAGCCTGACTGACGCCTGTATTTGGGCCTAAAATCGGACTTTTCGTGTGGGGGAGGGGCTAACATTCTCCGTTACGCCATTGATTGCAACCCAAGGAATTCATGTTGGAGGTGGATGTGGGTCGGTATTTTTGAATCTTCAAGATAAGAACTTGAACCCCATGTCCCCGAACTTTTGGATCCTACCAAGTATACATATATACAAAATCTCCAAAAAGCTTATACATGAAAACCGAATTTTCCTCCAACTAAATCAGAACTTTCCTTAAAGTAAACAATGATACAAAGAAGAATGCATTCGAAAACAGCTTTTAATGGAAGTGGTATGTTTTGAGATATGATGCATGAAGAACTCCATGTAACATTGTTTGACGCATGAGTAGATAGACAAATAAAGCTAAACTGCGAAAACGAATACGAGACCACGGCCAAGAGAGTAACTGACAGATGCTAGACTCAAATGAGATCAACTGAAATTGAAGGTCAAATTGCAGAACTCGAATAGGATTCCGTACATAAAAGAGGTTTCGCTTCATTGTTGAATAACAGGATAAAATATTATTAAATCATCAGAATCGTGCGATCCTTGAAGGTTAAATGCATTATTTTGAATCGAGAACGGAAGAGTGCTTAGAATTATATGGCAAATTTTGTTGAGATGCTCTAATTTCACATACTTTAATATACGAAGGATCTACCGTAAAATCCGGCGTATAACGCGCACTTCTAACACAATAAATAATATCGAAATTTAAGGGTGTGCGTTATACGCCAGGTATAAAAATGAGAGCTTTAAAAATAAAGAAAATAGATGAGCATATAAAAAAATTAGAATCTATATATATTGAAATACTGTTTATTTAAATGAAAAGACATTCCTCTAATGAAAAAGTTGTAGTTCTAAAAGTATAATATTTTTTCAAAAGTTTGGAATATCTCGAATAAACGACTTCAAAACATAAGAGCATTGCGCATATATATTTCAGATTTCTTCGTAAAAAAAAGGGGGTGCGCATTATACGGCGAATATATATAAAAATTAAAATACGCAGCGTGAAAGTATAGGTGAGCGTTATACGCCGGATTTTACGGTAATTTCAGAATAGATACAGAGACATAGATTCCAACAACTTTATTGAAGGAACGACAATATTTTCACAGAAATACAACATGATTAAACCAAGAGAAAAAGTTTTAAGTTTACAAATTCACTTAATTTTTTATGTTTTGTAATTAACGGTTTTGAATAGACTGAAATAGAGAAGCTTTTGCTATTTATACGACGGAATAGAAACTTTTAGAACAGGGGTCAGCAACCTTATAACTGTGGTGTGCCAAACCAATTTACCAATAAGATTCAGGAGGCCGCACAGTAGGAAATATTTGAAACAATTCGATTTCCGCAGCAGTGCATGCAGAGTTGGAATAGAGGTCAAGAATACAAAGTAAGAGTTGTATTGTACATCATTTTTGCCTTATTTAAAAATATTTATTAACTTTCAAATAATCTCAATATAACATATAAATATTCCTTCAACATAAATGAGAAATTAAGGTTGTGTTCATACATTATGTATTATATATCTTTTAAACATATTTACTCAAATAAGAAATAAACAACATAAAATATAAGCATTCCTTGAATATAGTTAAATAAAAAAAATAAATGTTTTGATGTGAACCTTGTACCTGCACCGCTCTACTTCATATCGCAATATCAAAAGTATAATTTGTGGCTTTCTGTTTAACACGATTCTGAATGTTCGTTTATTAAACAAATTCCTTGTGACCTCAAAATATTTTTCATTGGAGAAAAGATTTGTTCACACAGATATGAAAAGACAAAAGCGGAAAGCAGCATGCATGCAATGGGCTCAATTTATGTGACGTCATAGTCACATGATAGTGAAAGCCACGTGATTCTAACCAAACAATTCAAAAACTCATGCGACGTCATAGTCACACGATAAAAACTAGTGTTTCCAGCTAATCAGTTCATGCGCTCCGGTGTTGCCAAGTTTTGCTCTTTGCAGAAACTTTCTCTGAAAATACAAAATGCATTTTATTTAAAAGTACAAACATAAAATACGACTTTTTTTAATTAAAAAAAATCTTTTTGAAGAATTTTTTTTTTCCTAACATTTAAACATCTTTACCCAAATATGAAATTTGATCTGAGTTTTACAAATAGAACAACAAGTACAATTAGTTTAATGTTTGTTTTTAATTCAATGGAGAACATGTGTTTGTCTTTATCATGTGATGTCATGAATTGAGCCCATTGTCACTGCAATTGCAAAAAATCAGCAATGACACTCAACAATTTAAAAAGTAGCAGTCGATTTATCGTTAGTTATGTTTCAGATTTTTTTCGTAAGTATTGCTTTTTATAATTGTAAAGATGATAGTTAAATAAGCTCCATTTCAAAACTATCAATTTCCATCCATTTAAAATTTGACAGATTTGTAGAGTGCCATAGGTTGCAGATGTCTGTTTTAAAGTAGAGACGTATCTTTCTAAAATACACAAACCGAGTTCATGTAAAAAATTAGATATTTCACAGTTCATCTTATCTTATCATTGATTTATATAATTGCTACAAAGGAAATCTAATATATTATTTTACAAAAACTAAATCCATACAGAAAACCAAGAGAGAGAGAGAGAGAGAAGTTCGCGCACAGAACTTCAAATTTTGCCATGAAACACAACCGAAAATGCTGACAGAATTTTAAAAGAGCTACACACGAGAACATCTGTCGCTCTAAAATCCCGTAAAAGCTGTCCTAGCTTGGGAAATTCTGAAGAAAGAATTAGATACAGCACCATAAAGATAAGTCAGAAATGGATCTACCCAACAGCAGAGAGAAGCTGTGAAAATATTATGGAAGCGCTTTCGAGAAAGAAGATAATCATAAAAAACAGGCGGGGAAAAATAAAGGGGGATATGGTAACTGCACAGCGGCAAAATATTTTGCAAGGAGGAATTATACAAAGCGGTAAACTTTCGAGAATGAATTTATTTCTATGCCTTTTTCGGTTCAAAATAAAGCATTTTTCGCTCGAGATTTTTAGAAGCAGTAATAATGATAAATTTAAAATAAAATATTCATGCATTTGTCATGATCATGACGTCACATGAATTTATGAACTGACTGGCTGGAAACAAGTTACTGCAGTTATAACGTGACGATGACGTCACATAAGTTAAAACATTTTAAAAATCTGGTGTCTTTATCAGAAGCGTAGCTACCGCCGTGTCAATGATACGGAGCCCCCAAGCTATAGGGCAGGGGTGGCGAACCTTTACGAATCGATGTGCCATTTTTTTTTATCAAGAAATGTTTAATGAGGTACAGACGTGCCGTCAAATTATTTTGACGAGTGATTATTGGGAAAATAATAAAACTACATACTCTCTTTATTTACAACAACAAATTAATTATTTACTTAACCACAAAGCTATTTATTTAATATGAAAAAATACATTTTTCACTGTATAGTAGTAAATGTTTTAGTTATAAGAGTAATTCAAATTATGTACAGTAACATTAGTGTGATTTCTGTTGTTGCACATTATATATCGATTACGAATAACTTATATTAGGATTATAAGCTGTTACTTTTAGTAGAATGCATGCTGAATTCGAGTTATATGTAAAACGGTTTCTATAAGCGAGTCTTTAATGTTACTCATCTTCGAAAATAATAACTCGCAGGCATAGGTAGATGGAAATGCGGTTTTAAAACATGTTTCAACTTCTTCAATCTGTTAAATATATGTCTGGAATATAATTCCATGTTTCCAAAATTTAATCACTGGCATTTTTACTATACATTTTTCCATTTTTTAATAAATTTTTGAATCCATATTGAACTACACTGGAAATCAATCAGTTGCATTTCGAATTCTTCAATTTCCAACCAATCAAATTGGGACAAGTTAACTAGTTTATCAAATGAAGTTCACATCAGGGTACATAATAAAATTAAACGTTCCCAATAATTATTTGAACTAAGAAAATAGGCTGAAAATTCCTTTCGATTGAGATAAATTCTTCCATACTTTTTTCTTTGTCTGGTTTCTCACGTATATCTAAATCTTTGATATATTTTTTTTCAAGTTTGAGAAGTACTTGTAGTTACTTGTATTAATATCGTTTACGAAAACATGCAGTTTGGCGTCAAAAGTGCAAATGAGATCCCTCATGAGGATTACTCCATAGTGAACGTTGCTATTTTTAACTAAAATGAAAACAATTTTGATCAGTGGCGTGCCCAAAATATTGTGTCACGTGCCATTGGTTCACCATCCCTGCTATAGGGGCTTTAACATGTTGTAACGGCATGGCACATAGTGTACTAGGAGGCTTGACACATAGCACACGATAGACTAGAAAGAGGGCACTACTGTGAACTGTTTTGGCCTCTGAGCGGGAAGGAGAGAAGAATAAGAAGGTGGTCTCGAACGTGAAAATGGAGGACGATGCCTGTAGTTCCCTATGCGAGTTATAATTGTAAATACAGTTGTAGATATATAGTGAAATGCTTTGAAGAAAATAATAAATCCGGTTATTTGAGTGATGATTAAATTCAACTACAAGACGATCTTACAATGTGTTAGCAAAAAATCGTAAAATGTTAAGGGGCCCAAAAGAAGGCCCCCAAGAAATTTTGATACAGGGCCCACTCGGGACTAGCCACGCCAGTAGCCTTTAAGTAGTTGTTTCTATGATGTCTTAAAAAATTCACCTCTTGTCCATTCAGACAGAAAAGGAGCATTATATTCCCATTATGACATTTTAAAAATAAAAAAAAACCTTAAATGGGTCCTAATTCGAAAAAAAAAATAAAAAGATAAACGTCCATTAATTCTGCAATGCATATCCATATGACACAGTGTCATTATGAATTATTTCATATATACCATTTCACAAATGTCATTTCCCAGAAACTAAAACGTGACTTACTATACCGACGATCATTCTTTTCGTTTAAATACGAGAGAAAAAAAAAAGCATCGAAAACTAGAATTTTCTGAAACGTGTCTTCGAAATTAAAATTATAAAATACCTGTCAGAAGTAATAAATTCCATTTATCTCTTTCTACATTTCAATATCTTCAAGAAAAATTCAGTCCGCATTAATATTCAGAGGGTGTACCATTCAATAAGGTAGGCAAAACAGTGTTGATTTGGATAAAGAGATAAAATCTAGTAGCTAAGACTTGAGATTTATGAACCAGGCTTCCCCCCTTACTTCACGCACAATATCCAAAAATGTTTCATGAGGAACGAGAAACCAGTGCACTTCACGAACAAAAAGGCGTGGGAGAGAGAGAAATCCACCCTAAAAATAAACATTCCGTACTTCTTGAAAAGAACAAAAACCAAACCAGTAAAAGAAAACGTAAAATCCTTCTTTGGGAAAATGTCTCATTAAAAAAAATTCCACTTTTCTTATCCGCTAGGAAATGGGGTTTCGTTAAGAGCTTTTTCATTAGCAGCACCAATTAACGAAATGGCAAAACTGAAACGGAAAATATGGCCTTTGCGGTATGTGCGGCACCTCAACGGTGCAGAATCCGCATTGAATTTATGGGATTCGGAACCGACGGGGGTTGATGAGAGCATTAAGTGTTTAAAAATAAGAATTCAGACGCGAAGAAAGTTGACTCGGAAATAAATTCTTTGCCGTTTGGGTGTATTTTTCATATCAAAGTCTGGATAACGATAATATAAATAAGTTGACAAAAACGATTAATTTAAAGAAATGCAAATTTTTTTTTCGAATTTCATTTTGTTACTTATTGTTTAATAAGGCCACCCCGTAATTTATTTCCTTAAAGCGTACATTAAATGGGAAAAATAAATTTAGAACACAAACATACAAAAGGCATAAAGAAATTTGCATAAATATTCAAAATATAAAGTCGAAGCTAAAAGATTTAAAATACGATACAGTATTCATAGAACAATCCAATACACAATCAAGAAAATTTTTACACCATTCTTCCATACCTGCTTTTACTAGGAATGAATTTATTTTTTTAAAATGGATTATGACACATTTTTCTTAAAATTCTATAATCAGATTAAATTATTCCTTTAATTTTTTTAAATAGTTAGAATTCAATAAAAATGAAAACAGAATAAAATTATTTCGAACATTAACACAACTATGATAATGTTATTTTTGTCTTTAGATTTTCAAAAAAATTTCCATTTAATTTGAATTCCTGCTTGGTATGTTCTAGAACTAACACAATTTGATATTGCAATGGATTGCCATAACTCTATATCTTTTTTTAAAATTACTCTTATTATTCCATACAAAAATTTTACATGGCATTAATTCTATAGAAGAAATGAACATGTGTCCCACATTTTTACGTTTTGGATTAACAATTTGATCACACAACGTAATTTTACTTTAAAAAAATAACTCAATGCAATGACTCACACTATATGTTGCATTTAAATTAAAGATATATTTCAATATAGCAAATATACAAATGAATTTATTGATCACTAATATTGGGCAACAAATACTCACAAAATCAATTATTAATTTAAAATATATATATATGTAATTCCTTTTTATATAAATATATGCAAATAAGTCCGTAAATATATAAAATAAATTTCCAGCTAGGAATTCGACACAAGGGGAAATTATGAATTTTGAATTTCATCACTTTTCAGAAAAAAGTAGAAATTAATATATCTTTTGGCGGATGAATTTCATACTTTCTTAAAAATTGTTTTTGGCACATTTATAATTATGTAATACTACATTCATTCAAAAAATATCGCGTTTGCTACAATAGTGTAAAAATTATAGTTCAACAGTTCGAATTTTGTCTTGGATTTTGTAACTATGGTCGCCTGATCTGAAATTTGCTGCCGTAGTGTATATGTAACAAAAGATACGTTGAACAAAATCATATAAACTTCATCTGAGAAAAAATTCATGAAGTATTAAGAACAGTGGTTAACATTTTTCGTCCAGAAATTGATTCAGGTACAATGTCAGAAAAATTGAAAAAGATTCACGGAGAGAAAGTAATTCGAAAGATACAAGCAGTGACGGAGAACATTTTATTATTAAAATTACTAGTTACAAATATTAGTTCTTTTTTTTTTAATACTGCTCAAATGGCTAAAAGATATTTTATTTTAGTGGTTATACTGTTTGATAAAAGTATAGTTTTTGTAAATAAAGGGTGTTTTTTTAGAGGTATAGAACTTTAAATTGCAATAAAAAAACGATGTATTATTCGATTGACATGAATTTTTTTTTATTCGAAAGATAATCTTGTGGCATTACATTTTAAATATGATTTCTGGCATAGGACTGCCACGGCTGGCTCGGATGTAGTCCAATCTGGACGTCCAATTTTCGATGACTTTTTCCAACATTTGTGGCCGTATATCGGCAATAACACGGCGAATGTTGTCTTCCAAATGGTCAAGCGTTTGTGGCTTATCCACATAGACCAATGACTTTACATAGCCCCACAGAAAATAGTCTAGCGGTGTTAAATCACAAGATCTTGGAGGCCAATTCACAGGTCCAAAACGTGAAATTTGGCGGTCACCAAACGTGTCTTTCAATAAATCGATTGTGGCACGAGCTGTGTGACATGTTGCGCCGTCTTGTTGGAACCACAGCTCCTGGACATCATGATTGTTCAATTCAGGAATGAAAAAGTTAGTAATCATGGCTCTATACCGATCACCATTGACTGTTCATGTTACAGTCAATGATGATCGGTATAGAGCCATGATTACTAACTTTTTCATTCCTGAATTGAACAATAATACAGTCCTTCATGATTACCATTGACTGACATTGATTGTGGCCTACATCGTTTTTGAAGTACGGACCAATGATTCCACCAGCCCATAAAGCGAACCAAACAGTCAGTTTTTCTGGATGTAACGGTGTTTCGACATACACTTGTGGATTAGCTTCACTCCAAATGCGGCAGTTTTGTTTGTTGACGTAGCCATTCAACCAGAAGTGCGCTTCATTGCTAAACAAAATTCGCTTATTAAAATTGGGAACAACGGCAATCTCGTTTTGGGCCCATTCGACGAATCTACGGCTTGCTTGATCATATTTAAAATGTAATATGCCACAAGATTATCTTTCGAATAAAAAAAAATTCATGTCAATCGAATAATACATCGTTGCTTCATTGCAATTTAAAGTTCTATACCTCTAAAAAAACACCCTTTATATAAGAGAATGAAATTTATTCAAAAATTATCTTGGCAATTCACAAAGAAATGATTAGTATGCACATCAAATACAAAAACAAACATAGAATTTGAATACATATATATAAAATATAGTATTTCACTGAATTCTAAAGATATGAGGGATAAACAATAGTATACGATGAATTTAAAATATAAAGAATTGCTTGATTGTTTAAAGAACTTTAATCTTGCAGACGAAAAATCTCATGTATAATTGTCGATTTTAATATGAAACGGAAATATCCGAGCCATTTATTTAATATTAGTTATGAATGTTTATTGTTTCAAAAATAAAAGTATATGATTCTTTGCTCTCTCAAAATACTATGGACTTGATTCATTGTAGGGATTCATCTCTTATCAAATTACTTCATCAAAGTCGTAAAGTCGATCGTTCGTAAATTAAAACGGTCGTAAAGGGACGACCACCAATGCTTTCTTAAAAAGACGACATTATTAAGCAATTAATTATTGTTTTTTTATAACTCAGAAGAGATTACGTCAACCGAAATCAACCACGTGACTAAGCGTTTAATTATTGTGTGATTCGTAAGTTACAAACGTGGCAACTGAAATTTTAATAATACTCGTATATTTACAGTGACTATTATATCTAAATAAATATTTACCCCTAGAATTTGACATTTAATAACTATTGTTGTAAGTTTTGATCCTCTAAGAAAGGATTTATTGGAAGAATCATTCCAACTTTGAAAATGATAAATTAAATTATCATGGATTTGCTTCAATTCTTAAAATTATAGATTATATCGTTTGGTAATAAATATCATGAGCATTATCGGAATGTAGGCAAATAATATCCGTGTTATTTACATTAAAGAGCTTAAAAATTACAAGAATGGTTATGACAAATGTATACAATTGGAAATTTAAACTATTAAAAGCAATATTCAATAAGCATAAAGCAAAACTCAATAATCATAGTATGCAAAAAATACATGTATACATGTTATTTAAAAATTTGAGTTGATGATTGATAGATTTCATTGACAGGTTTTGAATTTATTTTATTGGTTGGGAACCAAAACAGGTTAAATATGTCACTATGCAAGTATTATTCCATAAATATACTAATTATTTGAGACTTAATGAATTCTATTTCTGAACAAAATATAACAAAAACGGAAAATAATATGTTATTAAAGGTATCCATTTATATATGAAATAAATGTACGTGTTAGGTTTCTATGTAATCCCCTGCGCAATACAAAGAGATACATTTATACTTTTAGTAAGGGGAGGAGGGGGTAAATCTTTATTTGTAAGTACAGTCGGACCTCCATTTTACGAAACACTATTTTGCGAATTTTTCCTGGAACTAAGAGCATTTTACTATTTACTTCGTAAAATAACCTATTTTCTATTTAACAAACTTTTTCTCTTGTGATTCGATTTTTTTTACTCCCCATTTTAAAAATATATTTCTGGATATTTCAAATTATTCTCTCTTTTAACCCATTTTATGGTGATTAATGGCACCGAACTGGTTTAACCAGGTGCCTAATTCATCTAGAGCAACAGCAAAAAAAATATCGTTTTTTCAAATAAAGTTAACAGATTTCATAAGTAATTAAACATAAGAACTCATGTGGTGAAATATGTACGTACGCACGGTTTATAAATATAGGTACAGCTATAAAATTAGAAAAAGTCATTAAAATTCATTAATTTTAATACAAAATTATTTTTTTATTGAAAATACAGTGCATTCCTGGACATTTTTTTTCGTGTTTTCCTTGCAGATTTCTTTTTGGCAGGTAAAATTTATGAAACAAAACTATATTAAATTAATTAACAAAAAAGAGCGAACGACTACTTTTTAAAATAATATATAGTGTTTATGAATTTAAAATTTGTTTTATGTGGTTTCTAAAATACATTAAAAGATGAATATCCATTTAACGAATTTTCCACATAATGGAATTTTTTTCGGGATTTAGCGACTTCGTTTAAGCAGAGGTCCGGCTGTATATATTTTCTATAAACAAGAACAAGTAAAATAATAGTGTGTAAATATTAGAACTCATACTGTCAAAGTCAGTAAAATAGCAATAATTACAAATAAAAATTCGTAATTTTGTACTTACCACAAAAATTATCCAAGTGACATCGACAAGTTTTTCAAAGTAATTCCAACGAATATCATCCAGAAAAAAAAAAAAACCCTTCAATCAAACACCAGTGAAGTCCACAATGAAGATATCAAAGGCAAAAAGAAACAGCCGGCCCGAAAAAAACTTCACACCATGAACTGCGAAACGTACTCACCAAATGAAAAAAATAACCCCAAGGCCTTTCTCCCATCAGAATTGTCAACAAACACGGACTGTAGATAATGATTCGGGCGAGTGGGTATGAAGCAGCAATAGTTCACCAAAAAGCAAAACCATCATAAAAAGGAACAATAAAAAAATCGGCCCAACAGGTCAGGAAGCACAGTGTACAGTGAGAGTCAAAGGAGAGAGAAATTTTCACGGGCGAACATAAGTGTAAAAAAAAAAAAGCTTCCTGCAGTTTGCGTGTCCCGGATACTAAGAGCGATAGATACAGGGGTCTTCGTGACGAGATAAAGACAATGGAAGGGCCCAAGCGATCACGACCCCGCGCCAGACCCTCCTTGTTCCGATGGAGAAGGATTGAAAAGTGGAAGATTCTTTTCCTCGTCTTCCGCGCGCGAACACCAACGGCGCACTATTTGGCGAGGAACAAGTGGGAAAATCGTTTGCCAGAGAACAAACACAATTAGAATTTCATTATTCAGTTATTAAAAATGGATTCGGAATGGAATGGATCTGAATGATTATCAAGTGTTTATAAAGAATAATGTTCTTTTAAAATCATTTGGCGCCAAAAATGTTCAATACTTGGCGAAACTTTTTTTGAAAAAACGTATTTTATTATTATTATTATGGAAAATAGTATTGCAAAATATTTCTATCAAGAAAAATACAACTAAAAAAATAAAATGAAATAAAAACTTTTAAAATTGCTTTGAACTGTTGCCATTGTTTAAAAAGTAAAAGCTGAAAAATCATTCGCGAAATAGTTTTTATTAATGTGTGTAATTTTAAAATGAAATTAATACTTCAAATGAATAATTGAATAAATCTTCAGTTTTTTTTTATTGAAAACAATTAAATCTTCAGTTGATAGTAAATTTTTAATAAATATTTTGAAACAAATATTGTTGGGTGGATGACTTGAGTATCCAGCTCTTTCGAGCTATAACCTCATATCAGTAGGTATTTGAGTGACTATAATTAATTGACTTTTGACCTTTGTTAAAAAATTAAATGACCATTTAACGGAATAGAAAAACTGAATTCTGTATTAATGGAATTTGTAGATATATTTTATTCACATAAGAGTTGTTAAATAGGATTATTGTTTCCATTTTTAATTTTTAAGATTTATAACATTGCAAACATAAATAAAAATAACTATTAATGATTAATTTATCAGAATATAAATAAATGATTTCGAGTCCCAATTAGCTGTTCTCAATAAGATGTCACTATAAAATGCACTTAAATTTAAAATTTCTTAATCCGAAAATTTAAACAAGAGAATGAAGGAACGGAGTTTCTGAGATATTTAAAATCCGGAATACAATAGGAATTGCCTTTAAAAAAAAAGTTGTTTCTGCAGTTACATTGAATAAATTTTTCTTTTAAAAAATTAAACTAAATGAAAATTACAATTAACGTAAAAAGCTAGAAAGGCTTTGTTTATATTTTTTCAACAAATCACCAGGATCTGTATTATTTTTTTTTATAAAGGGGAGTAAAAATAAAAGAAGGAATATTATATGAAATGTCAAAAGGAAAACTTGTGCAAAAAAAAAGGTTTTTTTTGTGCTTTAAAATTATGAAAATATATCTCATCTGTATTGCTAAAAAATTGAAAGTAGACACATAAAGTTAACCCTAATTTCGAAGAGAATTATGTTGCCTTTTAAAATAGGCTTCAAGTGTAACTTTAAAAACCATAACAGAGAACGAACAATTCGACCATAACAAGATTGCCAACACTTTTTTCAAAATGCCAATTTATTTTAATTTTTAAGCAAATAACTAGAATATATATTTATATATACCTTATTACATTAAAAACACATAATTAAAACAAACCATAAACAGATTACTTATCTATAACAGCGCTAATAAAAATATCGCTGCAAATTCGAATCAACAAACTATCGATGGTTATCAATAAATAATGTTCTTCCAAATAGTTCGAAATTTGTTATTTTTATATTTCCATAGCCGACAGACGATTATTTTTCGTGGAATAAGTGTCTCATTAGCGGTGTTATCGAGGATCAAGAAAACATTTTCCTGTAGGAATTGAGATTTATTGCGTCTTTCCGGGAAGGCGAATCTTAAGTGAAATGAATTCTTCTATTTCGGGCATTAATAACTCCGTCTCTGCCGGTGTTGTAAATTGGTCTATGAATTGTGGAGGCGAGTCTCGGGTAGAATCATGTGACAGGTCTTCCCCCGGGATTGTTGTGTTTTCTTGGATTTTAATATTTTTGATTTAATAGCGTATCGCGTGTTTATATTTCTCACTAATGGGTTTGTAAAATGATGCGTGGAATTTTAAACATTAGCAATACGTCGAAAACAGACTTCATTTTTTAAAAAAATTATGATATGTTGTTTAAATGCTATCTAATCCCAGCAATATATCCATCCTCAAAAATAAACTCCTTTTCCGTCGTATTAGTTTTTACCAAGATCACTTCTGAAAATTTGTTACCTTTAACTCGAGCATTATTATTTTTTGCTTTTTCTTTTGCAACATCGAATTTTTCTTGCCATGTATCTCGTCATGATTTACCTCTTATTTCATAAAAAGTTTTTCAAAAAAAAAAAAAAAAAAAACCCTTTTTCTTGCTTTTGTAATTTTTTCTACGTTTGCTGTGGTATTAACGTCGCACTTAAGGCAACATGAGGACTGTTGGCGACGAACCTCGGTAAATTGGCGAGGAAGACTGAGCTGCCAAACCCCTCTCCAAACTCCCATTCAACCCCAATGTGAGGACTTTAAGTCACGACAGATTTAACGTACATTAGTCCTTCAACAGAGGTCTTTAATAACATCAGGACTGGAACCCGCGACTTGGTAACAAGTCCGTGACCATGACCACTAGGCTACAGTGGCCACTTACTGTAGCAGAGATAGATTTTGTTTGATTTTTATCAAAATAGGAATTCAAGGTTGCGTGGGGGCTATAGGAGACGAACCTTGTACTTATGCACCTTGGTCAAGTGACGAAGGCGACATCTGAGCTGGCACCACTTCTCTAAATATTCACCCTACGCCAAGGTGAGGACTTCTAGCCTCGACAGATTTAACGTCCCTAAGCACTTTTACAAGGCAAGTTTGCAGCACAATTTTGATATCTTACTGAGAGAATTTTTGAAAATAACTTTATCTTTAGCCCTCTTAAAATACGCAGCAGAGTTCTACGATCAAGATTTTCAATATAACTTGCGTTTTTAAAATTAATACCACAACTATGCATCAAACACCTAAATTTAAAGGGTTTTACACATTTCAGATAAGGATGAGAGAGTGTTTACAAACGTTGCACTATAAAGCAACACAAAGGCTATTGGTGACGGACCTCGTCACTTTGAACCATGGTCAAGTGAGGAGGACAACACCTGAACTGGCCATGCCAGTGCGAGAACTTTGAGCCGCTACAAATTTAACGAACATTAGCCCTCTTCACGGCGAGTCTTTAGTGGCACTAGGGCTCAGACTCATGTCTCACCTCCCCGAGCTCATGACCATAACCATTGGGTTATCACGGCCACAATTAGAATAAAGGAAAGTATCAAAGATTTAAGCCCACAGTTGCCAAATATGTATTTCGTCGACTGAATTATTTCCTTGAAAAGTAAGCAATGCTATATATATAGCTTAAATATTAAATAATTTGAAACGAATTGATCTCGATGGATACCAATTCAGGGGCGTAGCAACCACCGTATCAATGATATGGGACCCCCAAGCTACAGAAGTCCCAACACGTGTCAGAAAATAATCGTAAGATATTAACAGGCTCAAAAGAGAGCCCCTAAGAACGATACAGGACCCACTCAGGACTAGCTACGCCAGTGATCAATGTCAAAGATTTTTCTTTTAACTATGATATTTATCACAAACTGTTTCACAAAGAGCTCCATTCACACCAGTATTCTTCAAAAGGGGAATATATTTATTTTTTTACTGGAATGGATATTCAGCTCTAAAGCATATTTTTCTAGAGACATTACTTTCAGCCAACATACATGTATTGGAAGAAGCGAAATATCTATCAAGAATCCAATATCGTACACTGTTCCAAATATATTCCAAAGAATTTCTTACTAATTATTATATACAAATTTCTAACACAAAATTATTCAATATTACCATTTAAATGTGTTAATACTAAGTAACAGGATAGCAAACAATGTGCAAAACACTTCCTGATTTAAAAGCAGACGTTTTAAAATCAAGACACTCATGACGACAATAAATTCCTCCTCAAAATTAGGGCATAAAGAAAATGAAGGAATATAAAGAAATAATCTCCATTCTTAACTGCGATTAGAATAGTATATTGTTACAGACAAATTTCGCTTCAACTAACCACAATATTTGTTTCCATAATTATAAAAGTGGTGAAAGGCAAGAAGCTAAAAAAAGTGGATCCATCACTTATTTTGCAGTGCATTCTTCTGCATTACTGTAATCTGTAGCAATCTCCGGAGCTGACTCTAAGAAAGGAATCGTCAAATAGAATTAGTTGTTACGTCTCAACCAACGCAAATTTCATGTTGAAATAATCTCGAATAGAAAAAAAAGCATGACTTAGCCCACATCCATAATCATCGGCACACATATAATGCCCGCTTCTTTGTATTAATAATCATTTGGAGTTCTACTAACCAACAGCATTTTCACATTTTGACCGGCACCAAAAACCATCTATTAAGTATCATTATAAGTGTATGGGATAGATATACTCTTGGATTTTTTTTTTACCGCAAACCGCATTGCAATAGGCGAATTTCTTTTTGTTCAATGAATTTATTCAGTCGCCATGTTCTGTCGTAGAGAAATGTTGGTAAAAATACTGTAAAGAAACACTTAAAAAGAAATTTTTGAAATTCTCAATTAAAATTTCAAAAGCAAATTGATTTAAAAAACAAGTAATACAAAAAAAAAGTCAATTTCGTTTAGGTCAACAAAGAAAATTTTTATTTCAGTTACTTTTTATTAAATAATTACAATGAATATAAATATGTTTCTGCATATGAAAGAATCACACTGTTAAGTGGCAAAATAGAAAGCGATTTTCCTTTTAGTTTCCATTTCCTTTCTATATACGATGTTGGATTATTTTTGTTCGTTTGTTATGATTTATTCATTAATTAAATTTTATTAATGAATTAATCTTTGAAAAAAACTGTATTAACATCATGTTATCCACTATAAGTTTAAAAAAATGTATTTGAACTTGAACAAATGAATAGAAAGTATTTTATTAACGATTGGAAAATTTCAACGATATATATATATATATATATATATATATATATATATATATATATATATATATATATATATATATATATATATATATTTCAATAAAACAAAAATACGCTAATTAAAAAGAGGGGAGGGGGACTCTTCTAATGCTTAAAAGTAATATTAAAAATCGCAATTGTTTCAAAGGTCTCAGAATTTAAAAAACAAATTTATTTTTTCAAAGTTCTGGGATACAAAATCAAATAAATGACTTCAAAACATAAGCGCATTGCATATGAACATTTCAGGTTTCTTCGTAAAAAAGGGTATGCGCTTTATACGGCGAATATACCTAAAATTTCAAAAATACTGTTTGAAAGTATAGGTAAGCGCTATACGCCGGATTTCAAGGTGCTCATCACGAGATTTCCGAAACTACTAAACAAGTAGACTTGAAATTTGGTAAGCATGTTTCCTTTGTTGAGTAGAGATCCGCTTAGAAAGGGTTTTGAAAATTCGACTCACACAAGGGGGTTGTAGGGGCGTTACAGATGAAACAAATTTCTGTTTTAGAACTATTAGACCAACAGACTAGAAATTTGGCAAACATATTTTTTTTTGTTGAGTAAAGATCTGCTATTAATGGGTTTTGGAGAAATTCTCTCAATATTCTTAGAGACTTGTTTGAATTACTTACGGTTCTAAGATTATTTCAGTACACAGGCAATAATTTCGAAAAAATACTGTAATCCACTTACCTAAAAGAGAAAAGAATAATTTTTATTAAAACAAATTTAAAATAAAGTATTTAAATTTAAAAAAAAGATTAACTGATGAATAAATTATATAAACAAAAAAATTAAATATTTATCAAGAATGCAGAAATCTCATTAGTTTCATATAATTAAGCTCATTATTTCTAAGAAAAACACCCAGAATTGCATTGTAATATGTTTGAATCTTAATATCGATTAAAAATGGTGAAATTAAAGCATATTTATAATTAAGAGAAAAGAGAAGAGAGAACACTCACTTACCGTAAAATCCAGCGTACAACGCGACTTTTAACAGAAAAAATAAAATCGAAATTCAATGGACGCGCGTTGTATACGCCTGAAATACAGAGTGTTTTTTTTTTCCAGGTACAGAAGTTTAAGTTGGCATTACTTTCCAAGATGGCGACCGATTGGACAGCTGTCAAGTGATTTATTCTCAGTTGGGTTTGGCAATTCATCATGAATAGACTTACGCCTGAACAACGCTTTCAAATTGTGCAATTTTATTTCGAAAATAATGGTCGATTTTCATAAGCGAATTTTGTTTAGCGATGAAGCGCACTTCTGGTTGAATGGCTACGTCAACAAACAAAACTGCCGTATTTGGAGTGAAGCTAATCCACAAGTGTATGTCGAAACACCGTTACATCCAGAAACACTGACTGGTGCGCTTTATGGGCTGGTAGAATCCTTCTTCAAAAACGATGAAGGCCACAACGTTACAGTCAATGGTGATCGGTATAGAGCCATGATTACTAACTTTTTCATTCCTGAATTGAACAATCATGATGTCCAGGAGCTGTGGTTCCAACAAGACGGCGCAACATGTCACACAGCTCGTGCCACAATCGATTGATTGAAAGACACGTTTGGTGACCGCCTAATTTCACGTTTTGGACCTGTGAATTGGCCTCCAAGATCTTGGGATTTAACACCGCTAGACTATTTTCTGTGGGGCTATGTAAAGTCATTGGTCTATGCGGATAAGCCACAAACGCTTGACCATTTGGAAGACAACATTCGCCGTGTTATTGCCGATATACGCCCACAAATGTTGGAAAAAGTCATCGAAAATTGGACTACATCCGAGCCAGCCGTGGCAGTCCTATGCCAGAAATCATATTTAAAATGTAATGCCACAAGATTATCTTTCGAATAAAAAAAATTCATGTCAATCGAATAATACATCGTTGTTTTATTGCAATTTAAAGTTCTATACCTCTAAAAAAACACCCTTTACAAGCAATAGTTTTAATAATAAATAAAAAGATGATCTTAAAAAAAATTAGACATCTACATATATCGAAATACTATTTATTTAAAAGAAATTATATATATAAAGAGCTTAAAAGGTTGTACTTCTCGAAGTATACTATTTTTTTTCTAAAAAGCTTGAACTAAAATCTCGAATAAATGACTTTAAAACATAAGAGAATTGCGTACGCACATTTTAAATTTCTTCGTAAAAATGGGAGTGCGCGTTATACGGCGAATATACTTAAAAACTAAAAAATTGAGTTTAAAAGTATAGGTGCACGTTATACGGCGGATTTTACGGTAGGTTAGTTTTAAACGATCTTTATTTGATATTAGAAATACAATGAAATCTTAATCTTTTAGACGGGTTCAATATTCGAACAATGGAGAAGCCACAAAAAATAATTAAAAGAAACAATCCAGTTTAAAATTGGAGCAAAAAGTTAAAAAAGTTGCAATTGCATATTAACCCATTTAAGAATATCTCGATACATAATACAAAAAATACATTTCTACTTAAAAGGAAAATAAGTATATAAGTAATCCATTATTAGTAATGGGAGGGTTCCAAACCTTAAAAAAGAGAGATTTAATACATTATTATATACTACATTATAATTAAAAACTTCTAAAAAGTACATAGCGTGCACAAAATATGAACTTAGTGTGAGCACGTATCTCAAAGTCTTCTTTCACCAGTAATGAATTTAATCCCCAGAAATATAACATGATGAACAAAAAATTTCTCTCTAGCCAACTATAACTTTAATGTAAGACTTGCACAAAAAATTAAGTATTCTTTTAACACATCGATTAAGATATTTTAATATTTAATGAAATCAGGAATTCGAGCCATTACTAAAATTAAAATTCTTTCGAATTTTGAGACAAATGTGCGAGAAAGAGAGGCCGCCAAGTTAATCTGTAAATCTTCCAAGACATTTCTTCTTAATTCGACTTATGTGGTATGTTTTGGGGTCAAATATGATATTGTTAATTGTAACGAGGTCTTTGTAATTGTCCACAATTGAGTTCAATGTTTGCAGAGATCGCAATAGCATGCGAAAACTAAATCTTCTTTTCCGTCGTTGAATAAATTTGTGGTATTAAATTTAATTGTGAATATTTTAATTTAATTATGTATTACAGTTGTGAAGATTCTTTAAATTTATTTATGATCGATTTCAAAAATAATTTATAATATTCATAAATAATTTCTCTCCATATAATAACAGAAAAGAACACACTCCTCACGAGATCTCCGGAACTATTATACCTGCAGATTTGAAATTTGGCAAGCATGTATCTTTTGTTAAGTAGAGATTCGCTAGGAATGGGTCTTTTGAAATCGACCGCCTGGGGAGGGTATTAAAGATAAGTTTACTATCGTTGTTGAAAATCCAAGTCCTGTCCATTTTAAATTAAGGGGTGAGAGCTACAAGAATGCTTTTAAAAACAATTGAGAGCTGAATGCTAGGATTCAGATGCCAATAACTTAAAAAAGCAATATACATTCAAACGATATCATGAAAGATCGAGCGATGTATGTAGATTACGTCTAGTTATTAGTACTGAAAACGAAGAAGTGTTGGTCTAAATTTTTTTGTAAACAATATATAAATAAATAGTACTAATAATAAAGAAATTGGATGATAATTTTTTCAGGACTGGAAAAATAGGCAGAAAATTAGAAAGAAAAAATAAACTCAGAGACATTCAAGAATGTATATTTTGATTTTATGGTTTTTCTAGAAAAATTTTGACCTTGTGTGCTGATATTTGAGATAAATAAATTCTTTTGTAACAGTCTGCAATACTCACCCTGCAGCCCACCGGGCCTTTTTAAGTGGTCCGATCAGGGCCCATTGTTCTGAGAAATTCATTTATTTATGAAAATTTGGTGGGAAATTCTTTGTGAAAAAAACAAATGTATCAATTTTACTTTTTGCTGTCGATGTCGTATGGGTGCGAATTGATTTTTCCCACCTGATTTGTGATAATAGACAGTGGAAGAACAGCGGAGTAGCGACCATTTCATGAGTGGAATTAATTTTTAATTATCTTCCATATCTTACAAGCGAAAAATATTCGAAGAAAATATTATTGTTTCAAGACGATTGGAAAGTTGACTACTTTGTAGGGAAAAACAGGCATGGGGTTCAGAAATTGTTTGATTTGTCACGAAAGTGTATTTAAAAAATACCAATAAACAGGAATCTCGTTCAATGACATTTTCCCTCGAAGATCTATTTCAAGAGATGATAAATAAGCTTTCTTGAATAATTTTTACAACAGCAAAAAAAAGTGTTTTTGTCAGTGGTAAGGTCACAGTGATAACAAAGGCACCCTACGAAAATTGTTATATCATTGGTAATTATATGAAACCGTTTACTGATGTAGAAATTGTAATTTTGAAATGTTTCCAATTTAGAAAAATTCAGCGACAAAATAAAAAAAAAATTATTAAAAGAGCAAAATTGGAGTTTTAATTTTTTGATCAATTTCCACATTTTGAATTTTCTATGTTATCTTGGTCTTAAAGCATTTCTCTCCCCCCCTCCTCCATTAATCCTCAAGTCGCGGCCCGCGTGAAACAAATAACATATGTATGCGGTCCGGCAGAAAAAATGGTTGAGTACCCCTGGTCTAAGTTATCAAATGATATCTTTTATAGGAGCATTTTTAATAAATATTTCATACAAATAAATGTTGGGGGTTTTTGAAAAATGTAATTCAACTTTCGGTGTTATTAAATGGGTAAACTTAACTTGGCAATATAATTGTTTGAACTTTTTAGAACAGACAGGCGCAAAATTAAAAATTCTTCATATACTTGCAAATCTGTTACGCAACACAATTATCAAAAGCAATCGAACACCCAATTAACTTTTAGAAGTGATACGCAGCTTGTAGTTTAGTTCAACTAACTATTCTAGTTGGCAGTGCATATGGTAATGTAACCCCCTTTACCAAAATGGTCAAGTTCATCGAACGCAACGGCTGTATGATTATAAAGGCAGTCAGACGGTGACATTCTAAAAAGTAAGTACAATCATCACATTAAACGTAATTAAAAGGAAGAGTTGTTGACATTCTCAAACAGGTCTACCTATTTGTTGGTATACGGGTCTATTAGTCTACGTATTAACAGTTGAGTGAACAGAAGTTTGGTGAGAGGTCAATGTTAAAAGGTAAATACACGAAAACAAAGGGTTTAAAAATCACTATTAACATTTTTAAAGAGCTGAAACGCTTTCGTATAACTTCAACAATGGAATCAGCTAAGAATTATTTCAAGGTTTACATTTATTTGTAATTGGTAAAATATACAAATAGCTGAGCAAGGAGAGCAAGCTTCTTTCAAGGTCATATCATTATTACGTCCTTCACATAATTTAATTATAAATACTGAAGAAGTCTACAGGTCTAAAAATCGACATTCAATGAAAAATGACAAATAAATTATTGAATAAATAATTAGCATTAATTCATAAAATAAATCATAAAAAAACAAATAATTTATTTAATTTTACGTACTATATACAGACCATAACCAATTGAAAAAAAAATCAAGGGCGATGGGGGAGGGGGGGTTCCGGGCCCAAACTTTTATAATCTTCTGGTTATTAAACCGTAAAACCAAAAAAATGTTACCACAGCTCCGAGGAATGCCATTTCAACTTCCCAGCCATAAGAAGAATTTATTTTCAAATTCCTTTATCAGCGTTTCCATTAAAAAAAAATGAACATAGATTTGGAATTCAAGTTTTTATCGGATGACAGATACATGCAAATGAGAAGATAAAGTTACATTTATCTCAAAACTACGAGTTGTATCACTGTACTTAATGATTTACAAAGAGACATTGAGTGCATGGGAATTCTCTACAAAGTAACAAAAAAGCGCTTTATTATTTATATCATGTACACGAGGAAACTAAGAGAGGATTAATTTTAAATACTCTCAAATTCCAGAAGTAAATTAAAAGGATTGTATAAAAATTTTAATATTTTAAGAACTATATGTATATACCAAAATTGTATCTATTAATTAATCGAATACAATATTGATCTCTGATGACAGAAGTTTTTCACTTGATTTTATTTGTAGTGCAATGAAATTGGGTATGGGTCACGTCTTAATTTTGGGTACTTACGCATTATCGCAACCTTTGGGCGACATCGTATGAAACGAAGCACATGATTGCCAATTTAGCGCATACGACACATGCGTAATTGGGGTTGCCATCTTGGCGAGTTATCACGAACGTTGGCGATTGTTGCGCTAATACGTAAGTACCGAAACAAGTTTACTAATACAAAGCTGTCGCGTGTGAAACCGGCCTTAACGACGGACTTTGTAATTTTGAACCACGGTCAAATGAGAAAAGACCGATCTCTAAACTTCCACATCATACCACCGCGATGACTTTGAATGTCGTCAGATTTAACAAGTTTCTCTACCCAGGTTCTTTAAAGGCACCGGGATTCGAATTCAAGACTCGACGTAAGCACCGATTTGAGCCCATGACCAGATGGCTACCATTGTGACGTTTTTCCGCCACACAGCTGAAAATTGGCTTCTTTTTGTGGATAGGGTAACCACGTTTCTATGGAGACGTGCGCCCTTAGAATATTGCAAGGTCTTGTCTTTGGTCATCGCCCTGGCAACCTTTGACACCGTGAGGACCCCTCCGCCCACGAACCGGATGTAACTCAAGGATAAAGAGGCCACCCGAGACCCTAGAGAGGTCAGATAGAAAACGGTTTAAAAACTTCGCTGAGAATGGATGTGACTCCCCGTGACGACTTACGCGTCTTTTCTTTAACAAGTCCTTTGGGTTCTTTAAGCCAGAATTAATGGCAACTCTTTTCCAACCAAACCCAAGAAACGAGAAAAGAGATGCAAATAATATAGGATAAATATAGGATCTTAGAGTAAGCGAGATGGCAATGTAATGGTAGTGTAAAGGAATGTTCGACAATTAAAGTGCGTTGTGGTATTGGATAATTATTGAAGTTCGTTGTTCAAAGATTCAAGTTCTACGTGTCGTGGATAAACATATTGGTGATTGATTAGAAGTTAAATGTACGGCTGCATACCACTGTAGATAAAGACAAGTTTATTACAGAATAATATAAGGTAGGATTGATTACTTACTATAATTATATTTGAAGATTAGGCGGTTCAGTTATAGATATAGGTCTGTATTATATTGTGTGTTGCGCATTGTGTGTCTCTCTCTCTCTCTCATCGTAGATTCTCTCATTAAGTAGTTATATTATATTTGTTCAAAGTTTAAGTTGAATATCTTAATAAAGTCATATTAAGATAATGTTTGATTCTAGTTCTTACGATAACCCTACACCTCCAGCTCACGCTGATGCTTCTAGGGATGTATTTCCAAGGGGAGGTACATCACATCCCTACCTCCCCAACATCAATTCGGGACCCTAATGATCGAAACAACAGTTTTAATAACTTCAGCGTATATACTGTAATTTATAATAACTGTGACGTAAATAAACCAAATACTTAAATTTATAAATATCACGCTACCATTATTCTTTCTCAACGTCACACCGAGGCCACGTCGCGAATCTTGCAGGTATAATCCCTAGACCACAAAAATTTTGCAATTATGTTACGCAAGAGCTTAAAATCGAATATCAAATCTAAAACAGATAAAAGCTTAAACCCTAGGGGAAAAGCTACTCTAAAGTAAATACGTAACAATATAATTCAGAGCTTTATCAGAAAAGAGACAGAACTATTTATGTTCAACAGCGTTCAAAACCATGTTCCACCGGACAGTGCAGCGCGTATCCGCGCGTGTACAATTATTCATTCGTTTATCAGCTTCGAGTTTCACGACGAAAAGAGAGCTGGTGGAAAAAGAACGTTTTCCGAAGTGATTTCCCTCCGGTTACTATTTAAGTCCACAACAGATTGCTTGTTCCTCTCGTCTTGGAGGAGTGCCAACACTTGAGTAAACTTAACTTCAGAAGCAATAGCACGCACCAGGGAAGAAAAGAAAACTGTGGGAGGGACATAAATATTAAAGAAAAAAATGTTAGAATAAAAGAACACACACACAAAAACTATACACACGAGAGAAATGTCAGGGAGTTTCATCGAAAATTTTCCAGGAGGAACAACACTTTATTTTTAGCTCTTTTCAGCGATCGTGAGCAATCGTTTTTTACCAGAGAGAGCTCTTTTTCTGCGTTTCTTTCTCTTTTTCTAAACCACTTTAAGGAATACTCGGAGGGTTTTGGGAAGGGTTATCTAATTTGCTTTGATTGCCAAGTCCAGTTTTGCTTGTTTAATAGATATAAAAGGGTAATCGTGCATAAAAACATTTATTTTAAGGTGTTTCAAAAGAAACAAAATATGTGGCAACTAATCGCAAACTTTTAAAAAATTATTACTGCAAATTAATACATATAAAAAATTAATTTTTGTTCACCCCCTTAAGATTTCTTTACATAATCATTATCCAAAAAATGACATAATTCTCTAAGCATTTCTCGATCTTTGGAAAGTCATTGAAGAACTTAGCAGATTGCGACGAAAACCATTGTACCACCTGTTGAATGTCATTCGCGTGTTGTCGATTCTATGATCCCGCAAAGGTTTTTATTTTCTTTGAGTTCTGGGAATAATAAAAGATCACTTAGGGGTGAGATCAGGAGAATAGGCAGGATATGGCAAAATTTCAAAGTCGCATCGTTCTGATTTTCAACCGCACCTCGAAATGAGTGAGCAGGTGCCTTGTTACCAAGATGGATTCTTTTGGTGATCACGCTGCGTCGTTTCTACATCACTATACCACGCAAATTGTTCAGCAGCATGTGATATCAGACACTAGTGCTGGTCTGACCCTCCTATAAGTAGTATCCCCGACAGTCCCCCCAAAAACTGAAATTTTGACTTTTCTTGTAGACTTTTATACCTTCCATTTAATGTACCAGAACTCCTATTATTCACACACGACAGGTCACTAGTGAAATAAGGATTCGAACCTGCGGTCCGACGAGAACATTGTCCATCCCGAATGAGCGAGTGTTTTATTAACATCTCAATCTAAACCAACACAAGCGCTATCGCGGACGGAACTCGTTGCTTTGAACCATGGCTAAGTGACGAAGACAACATCTAGTCCGTGGCCGTGGGTAGCCTAGTGGTTAGAGCATCGGGCTCCGGACCGGAAGGCCTGGGTTCGATGCCCGTACCGCCAAATACCCTCTGAGTACACACGGAGTACGTGCTCGTTAAATCAGTGGGTCCGAAAGTCTTGTGGGCTGAATCACGAGTGCAGGGAACTGGAGAAAATTTCCCTCCCCTTCAGTTCCATGTCTAAATTGCGGAGGTGGAGATAGGGGGTGTCGCCATCTATCGTCCCTACGGGGAATTTCGCCGAGCTAATTCTCCCTGTCACCTGTTTGGTGCTCAAGGCCAACGACAGGCGTACTTCTAGCCACGATGAATTTCGTGGGCCTCGATCTGACTATGTCAGACAGGTGGCATGAGCAACAACACCTGAGCTGCACCCCTCTCCAAACTACCACACCATGCCTACGACAAATTTAATTCATTCCACAAGGTGGATGTTGAGTGGTACCGTATGTTGAATTCATGACACGCCGGACAAGAGCTCGTGATCATGACCACTACGCTATCATGGTTACTTGCCCGTCCCGAAACTCGCGACCATGAGGACGGAACGGAACACATTCCACTTAAAATCTTTCCCACAGAGTTCGGATATGTTTGTTTTTGTAACATTTTCTTCACTTCCGGAAAGTTGAGAGCAAGAACACTTATTAACACACCACAGTACATTTATAAACAAATTACTGATAGAAGATAAACAGTTTAAAAAAACAAGAATAGTTTTTAAACGAGATGTAAATAAAGCTCAAATGTAATGTTACGATTTTGAGAAGATACAAACACACACAAAAAGTATTACTAACCATCATTAAGACTGCGTACGAATCCCCTACGAAATGTTAAATAAGAAGTGAACTCACTAAAACGGGCTTTTAATGTTTGAGTGTCCACTAAAACATCCCATTTCAAATATTTTGCATTAAATTCCGTCTAATAATAAGCATGGGAAAACGAAAAAAAAAAAAAAAAAAGACGCGAATAATTACGCAAATTTTTTTTTTCTTAAAACCAAAATATTTACTCAAGCATACGTTCTCCACCACTATAATGAAGAGTTTTCTGCATTCACAAAAATTAAACAATATTTTTTAAAAAATTTATAAATTATGCAGTTAATTCGGGATAGAGATAAAAACAAAACTCGAGTTCAAAAATAGCAAGGAAAAGAAAGCTGTTATTATAGGGCAGAGATGGCGAAGCTTTTTGGATCAACGTGCCATTTTTTCTTTGAGATGTGTTTAATGAGGTATAGACGTGCCGTCAAAATTTTTTTACTTGTGATTATTGAGAAAATAACGAAACTAAATACTAAACTCAAAACTCTTTATTTACAACGAAAAAAATACATTTTGCACTATAGTAAATATGTTTCATTTATACGCGTAATTCAAATTAAAATAACATTAGTGTGAGTTCTGTTGTGGGAGATTTAGATGACAAATAACTTGTATTAGGATTGTAAGAGGAGTCATCTGCCAAAACGGTTTCTAAGTGAGTCTTTAACATTATTCATCTCTGAAAATAATGACTCGTAGGCATAGGTTGATGAAAATATGGTTAAAATAGCATGAGCCAATTTCTTCTAACTTTTAAATGTATCTGGAATTGAATTTCATGTTTCCAAAATTTCATTTCTAGCATTTTTACTTACATTACTTGTTAATCTTTCTGTTTTAATCAATTCTAACTTTCTCCTTTTTACAACAAATTTTTGAATCCATATCAAACTAGGCTGGAAATCCATCAGTTGTATTTCATATTTTTCAATTTGCAACTAATCGAATTGGGACAAATTCAATTTATTAAATGAAATTACATCACGATACATAAAAAACGTGAGCTTTTCCGATAATTCTTTGAACTAACAAAATCTCGCTGAAAATTATGACCGATCACTCGCGTTTGTTCGTAATTCTTCATATTGAACTTCGTTATTTTATATTAAAATGCAAACCTTTTTGATCGGCGGAGTGCCCAAAATATTGTGTCGCGTGCCATCAATGGCACGCGTGCCACTGGTTCGCTATCGCTGTTATAAGGTAAAAAGCTCTATATGTTTAATAATTTTTTTTAATTATACACACGAGTAGGAATACTGTAAGTTGTTTGACGAAGAAGAGGATATTTAAACATATACAGACGTGCATTGCTTCATCTCCCCGGGGAATATTTCGCTTTGGAACAATAATGGCCAAAATATTTATTTCATGTAAATTTAGAAACTAGCATTTAAAAATAACTTACAGTTGAGTATTGGAAATAATTGACAAAAATATTTATTCTTCAGACACCAGCCACAGAAATCATATACTTTACATTAAACCAATGCTCTTATTTTAACATATTGTTTATAGTTAACTTTTTCATTCACCAGCTGTATAAAGATACGCATACATACGCGTATCTTTTTCAAGATACATAAAAGTTAAAGCAAAAATGGAGAAGCTTGCACTAAATACATATACATAATGTTTGGTTTTATATTCTCCCTAAGCATAAACAGATATTTGAATTCTGTGCAATGCAAAATGACATTTTCTTTAACAGTCTTCATTTTTCTAATCTATTTTATATATGTTATCAGTTTTTTTTTTTTTTTTTTAACTCTACAATTAAAAATCAATATACACACTCGCACGCAAAGCATAGAAAGAATTTTTAAAAAATGAACTCTCAATAGAAAACTAAACAGCAGTAGAAAACACATAGCAAGTTACATATGTTTTGCAAAAGATCATACTTAACGAGTGATTTTGGATTTTTATTAAACAATAATCAGCATGTATAATCTGATTTGATTTTATATTTACGCCGCAGTTAGTGAATGAGTGAATATTAACGTAGCACTGTTCAGCTACTCCTGGGCTTTTGGCGACGGACCTCGTAATTTTGAACCATGGTCAAGTGACGTGCGCGACACCTGAGCTGGCACCCCCTCTCCTAACTACCACACCAACCGGAGGTCGTTTCAGTTCTCGACAGATTTAACATGCCTCGCTGCCCTACACGGCGGGTCTTTAGTGGTACTGGAATCAAACTCTATGACATGCCTGCCATAATCAGATATCTTGACCCCCTGGGCTACCACAGCCCTATATTTACGTCACACTCTTAAGTAACGCGAGGGCTTTTGGCGACGGACCTCGTAATTTCGAATCATGGTCAAGTGACGACGACGACATCTGAGCTAGAACTCCTCTCTTTTAACTTTCACACCACATCAACGAGATGACATTTGAGTTTCGACAGATTTAACGTGCATCTTCTTTAACGTGCATGGCGGGTTTTCAGCGCTACTAGGCTCGAACCCATAACACGCCTACCACGAGTCCGTTACCTTGACCACTAGGCTACCGCGGCCACCGATCAAGTGACGAGGGAAACACCTGAACTGGCACCCCACTCTCCTAACTTTCCCCTCACGTCAACGTGAGGACTTTGAGTCTCATCTCGACAGATTTAACGTGCACCAGTCCCTCTGTGAGACCATGTTTATTAACTTTACACTTGAAGCAATTCGATGGCTATTGGAACTGGACTTTGTAATTTTGAACTACGATCATGTTACATGGACAGCACCTGACCTGACATCACATTCTTAAAAAAGATTAGTTTCCGGAACGCTTATTTCGAAAAACAAAATAACGTAAGTTTTCAACACCCCCTTTTTTTCTCTACGTACATATGTGTTTCATTCGTTTTTTTTTCCTTCCTTTTCTACCTGTTACTTTTAAATACTTGAGCTACAGATAATTGGGGTCATTAAACTTTCAAATATATGCAATGCATTTTCGGTTGCTTCCTGCCCTTCCCTAATTATTTAAAACGAAACAAAATACGAGGTATGGATACTGTGGTAGTACCACAATATATTCGCTATTAACAATGCTACAAATATAGGAAACTTTGAAATTTATTTTTCACAGAAAGCGAAAGTGCTAAACTTGGTTCCAATGCATTTTATAAACTGTTTTCGTATACAACTAATTACGACACAAAACAAGTGTATTTCCACAACAGGAAGTCTAAAATCAGTTAACAACTAAAAATTATGTTAAAAATAATACACAACACGATTTCTTTAGTAAAAACACCTCATTGTGCATATTTAAATGACTCCTTTTTCTAACACAGATACATTAATTTAATGGTTTGTTCCAAGAGGTAGCTGAAGAACGAAACAAAGCATCCATGTATTAAATAATTGCAAAAGCAGATATTCTTGTTTTTCCCTTTTCTACAAAACGATTTACTATTTCTTTTTTTAAGAATTCGTATAAACTTATTAAAAAAATTTCACAACATTTAAAATAATTCGAATGTGGCTGATTTTGATCTTTGTTGATTTTTTTTGGCGCAAGAGCCAAGTTTGGCTATACTGCGCCACACATTCGTTAGTATGTGATCTAGACGGGAAAAGAAAGGAAGGAAAAATTGAATGACAAGAAATAGGGTCAAAAATAGAGACGGATCACTAGGGTACCCCAGTTTCGTGAAGCCTGTGTCTACCAAACATAGTAAACCCCTTGGGAAAAGGAAAAGATCACTAGGGCACCTCGGGATTGTGACACCCGTACTCACCTAAAGGTGAGCCCCCTGAGGGCAATTCGAATGTGGCAATGATTATTAAGTTAGTTCATAAAAGGTAAAATACTAGGAGGGCTATCAAGGGTGTCTCAAAGGATACGCCAGGGCCTCGGTAGCAATGAGGACAATGGCGTGACGTGCACTCCCCCGAAACCCCCACATTGCGGGAAGGCTCAAAGCCTGACATTGCAGGGGCTCCTAAAAATCTCCGTTACATCCCTGAATGGGGGATTCATCTCGTTCTCGACTCAACTTTAATAAGATCCTAATTCGAATAGTTTCAACGATCAAATGTTATTCCCGTTTGTATTCTCCGAAAAATTAGGAATTTCAGACGAGATGTCAACTGGCAACAGGTGATGACCACGTACAGGCCCCTAGGCCTACTAACATACACAATCATTACTCATTCATTTAAAAAGCTGCAGTCGGTCGAGCCGGTTTGTGCGATTGTAAGTCATGCACATTTATTTGTTTTGGGTTATTGTTTGTACGAGTATTTGATGACTATGTAGTGCCTGCTTTTAAGGTGGGGTCCAGAGCCTCAAGGAGTTTTATGATACCCCTGAGGGGCTGCAAAATCGGTTCCTGTTTCTATCAAATATGATTGCTTAGAACAGGGGTGGGCAGACTTTTCCCGGGTGCGGGCTACTTCTAATTTTTTCAAGCTGTTGCGGTCCACTCAAAGTCAGTGGCGCACACAAGTAGGGGGTCTACTGGTCCGGACCCTCCTCCATAGCGCTTGATTTTTTCCCCCGATTGATTACAATCCCAATATTTATAATAAATTAATAAACACGGAGTATGTACTTGCAGAACTAAAATTAAAAAATAATAACACTTTCAAAACCGCGTTTAAAGCAAAACTAAAATACACAAACATGATAATAATAGCCACAAATATAATAATATCAAACGATGCATTTATTATCAAACAATTCAAAATGCGTAAAAAAAAATAAAACATTTTTATCTAAAGTTAGATTTCTTTGTTATAGTCAGTAGAAGTCTGCATACTTCAGCCAATCTTGAATATTTCCGTATAAAAGTACTAACTGCTAAAATCTTCAGGCAATCACCCCAAAATGTCTTGGTGGTCCACCGGTCGATCGCGATCGATGTAATGATCACCCCGGGTTTAGAACATCGGGATATAATGCAGTGCTAAATATAGAGTGGATTCCAAATCCTTACGTCACGGTGTGGATGCTTGGAATAAGGGTTATATGTTCAAAAGTCGACTTCATCAAATGATTCTATATGAAGCTTCGTTCTATTTAACAAACGACGCCCCCTCCCCACAAGAACGGTAAGTTAGATCCTGAAGCGCCCCATCAGTGACTACCAACAATTTCAAAGTACTTGAACTTTTACATTGATAGCCGCGGACACAAGGCCGGCGTGTCATGAGTTCGAACCTAGTAACACTGAAGGCACACCGTGTGAAGGGGCTGATGCAAGTTATTTCGAGGCACAAAGTCCTCCCGTTGGCGTGGTAGTTTATTGTGGGGCGGTCTTATGATGCGTCGTTCTCGTCACTTGACCGATGTTCAAAACTACGAGGTTCGTCGCTAATAACCCTCGCGTTGCTTTGTAGTGCCAAGTTAATGCACACTAACTTTACATTTGGACCTGTGGGTAGCCTAGTGGTTAGGGCATTGGACTCCAGACCGGAAGGCCTGGGTTCGATGCCACCAAATACCCTCCGAGTACACACGGAGTAGGTGCTCGTTAAATCAGTGGTTCCGAAAGTCTTGTGGGCTGAATCACGAATGCAGGGGACTGGAGAATATTTCCCTCCCCTTTAGTTCTATATCTAAATTGTGGAGGTGGAGATAGGAGGTGTCGCCATCTATTGTCACTACGGGGAATTTCGCCGAGTTAATTCGTATTGGCACCTGTGTGGTGCTCAAGGCCAACGACAGGCGTACTTCTAGCCACGATGAATTTCGTGGGCCTCGTTCTGACTACGTCAGACATTTGGCACAACACACACAACAACAACTTTACATTTGCGTGAAACGTGCTTTTTAAATTAAAGACACCATCTGGTTTAATGAGAGCCACTATCATAGATCCCCATTTACACATCAGGGACCCCCAAATCATTTTTTCGCTTAAGTAGACCCATTGCCAGTCATCCTAGACCCTGGAGGACTATATAGATCACTTTGGGAACCACTGATCTAAACAATAACTAATAAATAGTTCATATTACGTATATGCGTTTAACGACTGCTGTGGCGTTAAGCTAAATTTAAGAGGAACTTTTGAGTTTATAATTCAGTTTTTTAAAAAACATCAAGCTATTGAAGCAAACTCAAGTTTTCATGATCGTTATAGGATTCAGGACTCGAACATGGAAGCTCGACGTGACCATCACTAATCATTAAAGCTCGCATACAACGTTCCCAGATTAAATACAATGTGGCTACCTTTTGTCACAGATTAAAAAAAAAAAAAAATTGATAGTATTCCGCTTCGCCCAATTATTCAAAATTATATTTTAAAAAGAGACGATTAACGCTTTAATTATTAAAAGTCATGCAAAATTATTTAGAAGTGATCTGTAATTGTATACAATGGAATTGTAACACGTAATGTGGAATAATTTAATATATGGCTGTGAATTTCAGATTTAATATTAGAAATTTTTTTTTGACATAAACGATGACCTAAATATACTTATTGTCTGCATTGCACATCATTGAAGATGTCTTTTTCGGTTAAGGTTGTTATCGCCATTGTACCCCCCCCGCGGAACCCATTTTCAATTCGAAAAAATATCTTAATATTAATGCAAACTCATGTGACTGTAAAGCGTATAAACATCAATCATACAACGACCTAGAAATTGAGGAATACTTTCTAAATATGCCATTTTTCACTCGTTTAAAGTTGAGAAAACCAACTTTTCACTACAAATATAAGGGGGAGGAAACAATAGAACGCATATCGTACCGCAAATAAATAAAAAAAAAAAAAAAAAAAGTTTAAACAAAATGAGTTATATAACAATATACATTTTTCTCCATACAATACTGAAGTAAAATGTGGTATTACCTTTAAGAGTTAAGTTCCCATTAGAAAAAATGGACCCATTTTAGATCTCATTTTTTCAATTCCTACTATTATTCCTACATGTATATATACGTATATACTGCACTTTATTATTCATGAATAAAACTTTTGACACAATTAACTTTTCTAATGTATTTAATAGACATTTGTCACTTTTTCCGGTTAGAAAGGTGGTTGTAAAGAAAGCTTTTAAATATAACAAGACGATGGGCAGATTTATTTTTAATTACAACAATAGTTCACCCTCTATTAATATAGAAGATTGTATATGTAAAAACTATAATGATTTTATTGATGGTCATCATAAACATGTATTACTGGCAACTTAGACATAATCAATGATAATATTTTAAAAGATATAATGAGTAGAGGCACTAGTTTTAGATTAAATGTTTCTAATAACAACAATACTGTTAAAAAACAAATTATTAAAGATATAGATAATTTTATTACAAAATCTGCAATTAAATTTGGACTACCTATTGAGGCATTTGATGAGTATAAGTACAATATTTTAAAAGACCTTATGAATTTTAGTTACCATTCTCAATATGAAACTACTTTTAAAGATATAAAACAGAAAATTTATGAATTACAAAAGAATTTTATCATAGTTTACATTGATAAAGTACCTGGTAACTATATGCTGTGATTTGTAAGTATTTATATTATAATATTCTTTATGATCACTTTCTTAATAATGATTCTTTTAAAAAATTAGATTTGTCACATAATGAAATTAGTAATCGTATTATTGCTATTTATAAAAAATTAGGTTATTGCATTCCTAAAATTAAGTATCCATATATTTTTTTAACTCCAAAATTCCATAAAAGTCCGATTAAATTAAGAACTATGACAAATGGTTTTAGAACATATATTACTACTGCAGGCAAATTACTTTAATATTATACAAAACTTTATTAATCAGCAATGTAATAAAAGCTATAATTAAAAATAGTAAAGAGATTATAGATTTTTAATAATAGAAATATTTATTCAGTTCATAGTTATGACTTTGAAGATCTTTTCAATTCCATTGATTTATATGATATTATTAAGTAATTTTAGAAAACCACAGTATGTATAACCTTAATATTAATTTTAACAGATTTAAAACTCTCATAGATTTTGTCTTAAAAGAAAATTACATCAATTTTTTAATGGTTCTTTATATAAACAAGAGAAAGGACTCCCAACAAGGGGGCCTAGCTAGTAATAGTTTGGCTAATCTTTATTTACATTTTTATGAATATAATTATATTATTAATAATGACTACTACATTTTTAGATATATTGATGATTTAATTATTTTTGGTAAAAATGATAATTTAAATCCCATTATTAAATTTTATCCGTCTTACTTAAACTTAGTTAAAATTAATAATAATCCAATCAAAACAAATTACCTAGATGTATCACTGTATATTAAGGATTTGAAACTATATAGTAATATTTATGATAAAAGAGATGCCTTTAATTTTAATATCATCAAAGTGCCTTACTGGAATTCTAATTTATCAATATCTATATATAGAAATATTATTTTTAACTATATTTGTCGCAATAATGTATTAGTTAGCGATAAAGCTAATATTTTTTTAAATCTTAAAAAATTTTTTAATCACTGTATTGAACATGGATATCCTGCTAACTTTCTTTGTAATTATATTTATAGTGGTTTTTTATGATACAATTTGTATTACTGTAATTATTTACTGTTATTATGTTTTGTAATGTTTTTTTAAATTTAGACAATATCTAATTTATTCTACAATTATTAAATAGATGGCGCCACATGCTTATTAAAAAATTTTTAACATATATTTTTTGAGTTTCTTTTATATTTTACGCTAATTTTATATGATTATTATTTTTATGATTTTTTAAAAGTATATATATATATATATATATATATTTCTTATTATCATATCGAAATTAATTTTATGCGGTTCTGCTCTCACCCCTATTTGGCAGGAACACGTTACTGCACTCTTGGCCATCGTTTTAACTCCGAATTAGAAGGTTATGTTTATGTTCCTATGTTATTTAGTTTAATGATTTTTTAATATTTAAATTCTACATATATAATTCTTTCCTTTCCTCTTGGTACATAGTATGACAAATTACAGGTGAAGGTTGGTTATATATGTGTATGTATATGTATATGATTATATATTGAAATTTTTTTTATATTGGATTATATATATATATCTTTTTCCATTTTTTCAATCGTTAATGAAATACTTTCTACTTATTCATTCAAGTTCAAATACATTTTTTAAAACTTGTAGTGGATGACACTTGATGTTGATACAGTTTTTTCAAATATTAATTCATTCATTAAATTAAAAAATGAATAAATAGTAACAAACAAAAATAATAGTCCAACAGCATATATAGAAAGGAAATTCGTTTGTTGCTTCAGTGTAGCGCAATGGATAGTGCGTTGGTAAAGGTTGTGGGTTCGAATCCCATCTGGGATGGCCTAATTTCTGTGACTGTTATTTCTTTATTACTATACTATTTTATTGGAATAATTAAATTTAATGAATGAATAAATAAATAGTAACAAACAAAAAATAGTCCAATACCATATACAGAAAAGACACAATTGTTTTCTCTCTATTTTGCCTCTTAATATTGTAATTCTGTCATATGTATATACATATTTATATTAATTATAACTATTTAATAAAAAGTAACTGAAACAAAATTCTTCTTTGTTGACCTAAGTAGAAATTGATCTAAATTTTTTTTCATATTACTAGTTTAACAGTAGATGCCAGTCTTAAAAGGGTCATAGTATTTTGTTCTTGTTCCTCAAAAGAAATAAAAGAACAAATGATTCCAAATTCTTAACCCTAATCTGGACAACTCAATCAGATAAGGCATCGACACATTCCATATTCTCATCTCTTTAACTCCCCACCCCCAAACATTAGTCACTCGCACCCAATAACCCCTTTTCATTTCTCATTTAAAACCCCCTTTCTTAAACTGAGCAATAACGAGGACAATTTCTAGCACGAAGAAGGCCCTCAACCAAAGAACCTTTCTACCACAAAGCATACCCATCCGAGGATGACTTCTGGGAGCAGCAGAAAACTCATTGAAGTGAATCACTTCCTGCGGAAGTGTTGAAAAGTAAACAGATTTTAAACGCTGCTCTCTCCTCGATACAAAACGAATTGTGAGTGTGCTGCCTAAATGATTTTCTGCAGCGAAATGAGGTTGCGGAAACAAGGGGATTGGATGGGAAAATAGAAGGCAGGGGCAGAACAAATGAATGGCAAAACGTTGCGTGCTAAGAGAGCAGCAGGAGCATCTATATGCGGTTAAATGCTAGAGTAACTTTCATCACTCCGCTTAAAGGGGTGCGAGAATTTTCAATTTAGGGATGTGTGTATTTGGGGTTGGGGTTGAGAGACAGGTACGAGAGGTTTGGGTAAAACGCCATCGAGTGAAGCTGGTGTGAAGTCATTTTGGTGGGGAAGATTTTGAGTGGGTGAGGAGATGAGAAAGAGAGAGAAATGAGGTGATTTAGTATGTATTAGAAAATTTACATTTCCGTAAAATTGCTTTCAAGGTAAAAGGGTGGAAATATTATAAGACCACCCGGAAGCGGAAAATTGATTTTTTAAATGGAAATGCGGTTTGTATTATTGATGATTTCTGTCAGTCATGGAAAATGGTAAATTGATAACAGTTCCTTATGTTTATTGGATAGTTTCAGAGCTTTTCCACGGTTTTTCCGAAAATACAGATGTAATTTATAAAATGTGAATACATGAGTGATATTTCCTTTATATTCGAAGCAATTTATATATTAACTAGGGAAAAAAATGAAAAAGATTTGAAATTCTGTATATGAAATTTGAGATCTTTTGTAAATTCGGCTATTTTATTATTTTCCTTTGGTGAAGGGGTTGAACAATTAGTAAAATCAACGATTTTTGTTTAGGGCTTATTTTAAAAAACAAACTTTTGGATAATTTATTAGCCACTGAGAAAACGATTCATATAACTAATAAACTGGGCAGATAATCACTTCTACTTTGTTTACATGTTAAAATTCACGCCTGCGTTTACCAATAATGAATGGAATTTTAAAAGTATTCGATACTAATGAAAAAAAAAAAACTCTGCGCGTCGGCTTCGACGCACAACTGGAGTTTACTCCATAAGTACAGTTGTCTTTGATTATATAGTAGGCAAACAGAGTAAATAAACGCATCTCATATAATACTGAAAGCGTGCATGTGTTTTCTTTTTTTCTATTTCCATTTTTCATTTCCATTTTTCATATTGATTCGATAATATATATATATATATATATATATATATATATAAAATAATATGCATCAATTACGTTACATAAATATATGTTACTCAGATATAAATATATGTTACATTACCCATTTGTCTCATGGCTGGCCATACCTGAATGAACCCTATTATAAATTAACTTTCTGACTTTAACCTTTGTCCCTTTTAGAATAACATTTGAAAAACATGATTATCGTACATAAATAAATCCGTTATGCGAACGTATACGCGGTTTCTGCAGGTGCATACAGGGATCTTAAGTTCATACAGTTCATCTTAAATTTTTCCTATTTTGTATTTATTTGTTTTACTCCGCCCGGCCTCAAAATATTCTAAGCATCTTGAAATTTAAGAATATGTTTTCTTTTGCCAAAAATTACAATTTAAATAGCCAATAGTCACTACCTTTTAAGGATGACGAGTATACACGTCATATGACACAAAATCCTGCAACTTCTCCGTGACGAGTATATTCGTCAATCACAATGAATTGGTTAAGCAAAGAGGGAGGGGGAGCAATAAATCACAACGATTTTTATTATTTTGTTTTGGAATTAACCTTTCCAGCGTATTTTATTCCCAACATAAAACGACAATTTAAATCCAACAAACATTTTTTTTATCCGAAAGTAACGAATCAGTAACAACTCCACTCCACTGGATGAAAGTGGTGCAAAAGGCTATAAAAGAAACATAAATCATGTTTAACTACTAGTAGAGTCAACGACCTGCCACCGAATCATACGGATCGCAAAGGGAGTGGTATAAATCAGTTGTACGTCGAGAGAATATTTCGCACGCATGAATAAAAATGGATTGCTTTCAAACTGCAACCCGTAATTAAATTTTTGAATCCTTTCACCTAGCAATAAAGTCAACAGGCGCTTCTAATATTCTTTATCTATTCATTACAATTGAATGATGGCAACGGATGCACAGTCACCCTGTTTACTTTTTAAAATTTCTTCCACAATTTTTTTTTGAAATCGATAAACAATAAATTTAAAATTTAAAAGAGAGAGGTGAGATGTGTTTGATTATTTATTCTTGTATATTATCATTCGAACCAAATTCAGTAACAGTTTTTTTTCCTGTACCAAATATAAATTGATACATATATACAGCACAGGTTGACGTTTTATCATAAATTATACAAACAAAACTTTATTTTCTCACACCTAAATTGAATTTTCTTATAAATATATAGTTAGAATTGGATAATATTTTCGTTCGGTTTGTTTACTTTTCGTCAATGTAACGTTTCAAGCAGTCGCATCTAGCTTTTTAGTTTATTTTATATACAAAATATGATTTAGAGAATATTCATTTCCCATACAATCATATACAAACTTCTCAGATATTTAAAACACTAAAAAATGTGCAGCGGAATTCAAAACATTTTTTTTTGAGATATATATGGAAAGTGTAAGCTGTATGTGTCTGATTATATATATATATATATATATATATATATATATATATATATATATATATATATATATATATATATATATATTTCATATGTGTCAATACACACACACAACAACACATTTCATAACAATTACCGAAATAACAGATTGTGAGTAATTTTATTGGCTCAAAGACGCATGAACAGATGTTATGGTCAGATGGTTAGTCTGACCGGAAAACCCTAGTGTTTAGTTCTCAAGCAAGCCTGGTACTCATTTATCGACCCCTGAAGGGTTGAGTAGAAAGACTACACATTGGCCAAGGTGAAACGTTAATTTATAACACACTGTAAGAAAAGAAAATCTTGTAAAAGATTCTACAAAAGAAAAGATGATTAATTTTTTAAAATTAACATCCCACTGTATCTTAAGGTACGGGCCCAGGGCCTTGCTTTCGGTGGGACCCTCGTTTCGTTCTCGACTCTTTTTTAGTAAAATCATGATTCGGATAATTTTAATGTGGTCAAATATTATTCCCGTACATATTTCCTAAAAAACAGGGAATTTTTAACAGCATATCAACTGGTTAAGACATATAAAGTGTTAAGACTGTATTATTATGTGATGACAGTTGTCCATGTCTATGCTTAGGTCTAATACTACAAACAATCATTCAACTCCTTACTCGAAAGACGGCCTTCAGTTGAGCAGGTTTGTGCCTAGGTTTTGGAGATTGTGAGTGGTGCACATTTATTTGTTTCAAACTGCCACTTGAACGAGCATTTGACAATGCATGCTGTATACTGTTTTATTTTAAAGATCTCAGGTAGGGCCTACTTTTGCATAGGGGCCCGGGGTCTCAAAGAGTCTTAAAACGTCCCTGAACTCGAGGGCTGCTGATACCTCACAATTTTGAAGAAAGGTTCAAATGATGTGGACACTTTAGTTGGCACCCACTATTCACATCTCGTCAAGTGAATGAGCGTTTATTTACACTATAAAGCAACACAAAGACTATTAGCTAAGAACGAAATTTTAAAACACGGTCAAGTGACAAGGACAACACCTGAGCTGATCTCTCCAAACTACCAAACCACGCCAACGGGTGGACTATGAGCACCGACAGATTTAATGTACATAAGCCTCTCCACGCGGCGGGTTTTTAGAGGCACTAGGGCTCGAACTCGTGATATGTTGCTCATGAGCTCGCGACCATGACGACTAGGCTACCGCACCCCCCACATTACGTCAACGAAAACTTTAAGCCTGGATATATTTAACGTGCATTAGCCTCTCTACCCGGCGAATCTTGATCAGCACTGGGACTTGAACCTAAGATTCGACCAAAACAAAGCTGACCACGAGTTCATAGTTCTGACATCTTGCCTATTGCGGCCGCCAAAAGAAACATGGTCATCATGATTTGCCATCCATCAAATAGTCGCAGATTTACAAACAGCACATTCGTTATGTAAGAATAGGAAATTATTAATAAAAGTTTCAAAAACGAGCTTTGAGTATATGTGATGGGTTTTAATTCAACTAATTCTCTTGGGGAAGTTATTCTTCGACTGTGGTTTGAGTTTATAAAACCAGTTTCCGTAGAGATGACGATTTTATGCTAATGTAAATGCTATTCAAACCCTGGCAAGGGGTGTGTTAGTTAACCGTGGAAAGTTACTAACTGCCATTCGGAGAAAAAGAGATACCAGAGAAGTTGATTTGAAGCAGTTTGAAAGCAGTTTTGATTGATTTAATATTAACGTCGAAAGAGCTGGCGACGGACCACGTAATTTTGTGGTCATCTACAAGCAAATCAACGGGAGAGATAAATTTAACGTTTGAATTACTTTATGGAAGTTGGACGAACTAGACCAGGCCGATCCGAACTTACCACTTACCGCGAGAGCTGATCCCAATGTCATTGAATTAATCTTAAAGTGATCATAAATTGATTAGCGTGCAAAATAAGTATTTATTTTTACAACAAAGTCTACATTTTCAACGATCCAAACTACACCTATAACCTCTAGGTTGCGGCATATCTAGAGAAAGTATCTGTAACACTGACAGGGGGGAGGCGTTGCTTGAATAAAAAAAAAAAGACTTATATACTACCTAAGAAATGTACTTACAGAAACGATTTTATATCACATTCATGACTTATTAAACATAGGATTTTCAGGCGGGACAAAATAATTCTTTTCTGAGAGTTAAAAATAATTCTTTTCTGAGAGTTAAATGCGGAGTTGTTCAGAGGATTTTGAATAATTTTATATAAATACGAATTGCGGAAAAATTCATGACAGCTGAGTAGTTGATTATAATTAGTTTGATTAATACCCCTCAGTACAATATATATAGCAAAGAAATCCCTAATTAAATAAATTACGTCGAAGTTATCAAACTTACCTTTCGTCTTCATCAATGAATATTCACAGTAATTTGTAAGCAATATAAATAAATCTAAATAATTAATCATTCATAATTTCTAATTAAAAAGTCACCACTGAAAACCGAATATTCATTGTCTAATTTATGTATTAAATACATCATTTTGACATGATGTGTTCGATGAAATATCACAGAATATAGTTCCACAAATTATCTGAATATACGTATACGCAGTTATTTTGTACTTATTCATTCCTTTCCTCTATTCTACATTATACAGAAAAGACTCTTTTGTTTAAAAATAAGATTAAAAAAGTTTTAGGAAAAGTTATATTTTAAATTTATAAAAATAATTACACATAATTAAAGTATACAAAAGCATTAAGCATACCCATTTAGTAATAATAATTCACAATGATTATTCTTGCATAGTGTAATTACAGAAGGTAATTAAAATTAAAACTGTGTCTTTTAGTAAATGTCAAGAAGCTGAAACGAAACTCGAAACACATTTTAATGAGACAAATGCCTCCAGAGTTTTCATGTACTATATATTCCTAATGTTTTATCATATATATCTGCTTAAAATATTGTTTTTGAATTTAAACACAGATCATAAAAATGCAATTTCTTCTTCAACATGTAAAAATAAAAACTTATTCAGCATTCACATTATGTTTACAGGAAAATAAAGTGAAAATGTAGTATTGATATCAAAACATTTCACTATCTTCATCATGCACTCCAAGTTTAGAATCTATAATTTAAAAATTTGCGTTCAGACCACCTCCAAAGCCGTGAATTTTACCAATAAAGAATATTGTTAGTAATAAAGGTCCATGCAAAAATGAGAAATTTATTCTTTTAATATATACATACATATAAAAAGTAGAATAATAAAATTACATTTAGTGATTTTTATTTCTGTTGCTACTGCTTTTATCACATGTACGTTTTTTTTTGGAATTTTTTTTTGAATTCATAGAAATTTGTTTTTCAATTAGCCCCGAGACACAATGGTAAATTAATTTTTTTATATTATTTTAAATTACGAGTCCCATACATTTAAAAAAATAACTATGTGATTGAAATTCAAAGAACATTGTACGAAATTAAACGGTAACATAACGATTTCTGAGATTATATTATTATATGAAATTTATAATTTTTAAGAAACACACACACATTTAAACAAGCAATAACTCGTGACACAACAAAACGAGAACTTTGTATCATGGCGCCATCTATTAACTAAACAGAGAAGTAAATGTATACCATGAATCAATTATATCGTATAAATGAATAATATACCACAGGTGAAATAGAAAATCATATTAATAAAAGAATGCGAATAAAATGAAAAATAAATAATCTAAATATCTACTTTTTGATGTCTAATGAAAACAACGAAGCTCGTGGTTTTTTTAAACTTGTATGAATTCGTTTTGAAATAATTTTTTTATGGCTCGATTTTTTTTGTTTTGTTTTTTTTATAAAAAAATTATACTGAGATATTTCATTACGTAAAAAATTGGAGTAAATACTGAAAAAATAAATACATTTCAGTCATTTTTTTCTAAGCACAACATTTTTTCTAATATAATGAATTGAATGATTTTAAAATTTTTCATTTGACTTTTGTTAATATGTGAGCACTTAGATTTTCCCCCATCTTTTAAATTATACATTTCCAGCATTAAATGATAGAAACTTTTATTATTTTTTTAAAAAAAATAATGACATATGAATAAATTTCTGAATGCGGGTGCTGTAATATGCCCGCATAATTATTAAGAATTTAACAACATAAAACTTTTAAGATATGAGGTTCTCTTTTTCTTTTGAAGTTCTTCCTTTTATTTTTTAAAACATACTTACTTTGGAATTCAACGATGGCGAAGGGCACACACATTTATTCAATAACAGTGAAGAATATATTAACTCCCCTATTTAAAATTTAACACATACATGAACCTCATGTATATAAAGTAGTATATTACACATTTATACAAGGAACACACACAAAAAACGTCTTCAACACTGAGAAAATATACGACGGGAAAAAACTATGGATCTTTACGCATAAAATGTTATTTAAAAATAATTCTAAAAGCATCAGTCAAAGAAACTATAATTTGAAAAATCTACGCACTAAAATAATGAAACAAACAATTTATTTAAATAAGAAAAAAATGTAGTATTAAATCCAAAAACTACATGAAAAAAAATTGAATGACTTTCATAACTATCGCCATTGATTAAAATTCTCACCTTTGTAAGTATTATAAATCTTAAGATAGCAAATGATTTAGAGGAGCTTTCAATATTTTTAGTTCAAATTTTATAAGTGGATCAGAAATGCCAACTTTATTGGAGTTAAATTAATAATTCCGCACAATTCATCCGGATCAAAATAACAAAGATTGCAGCGTGTCTACACACACGCAGCGAGCAAGAGAGACTTTTTATATTAGTATTGGACACTATTAGTATTAAATATTTGGGATTTCACGGCTGAATCATAATTTTTTCATTTGCTTTCAAACTGTTTAGGTATAAATGATGTATTTGATTTAAAATTTCAAACCTCTTCATAATAAAAAAAAAGGGAGGGGGACATTGAATTTTAGGTAATAATTTTGAAAAGAAATTTAAAAAAAACTATTGTTAATATAAAGCATCTCGTAAACTTAAGGTATCTTGACTAAGTTCGGAACCATGATTTTAAAAAAGCGAATAAATGGATAATGTGCATATTTAGTGTCACTTAGATTAGAATACATGTATAAAATTGTTTTAAGAGAACATTTTGACAAAAAAATTTAAATACAATATTTCGGCAAAAAATTAACTTAAAACATTCTTTTTTCAAAATGATCTCCTTTTATGAAAAATGCTTCTATTATAATAATATTTTGCCTTCATATAGCTCAGACCTCTGTACAGAGGCTCAACTATGATTTTTGAAAAATTCACATTATTTTCAGAGTTACAACCATTTGAAATAATTATCGGCGCTTTTTTCTTAAAATTTCTTGCCTCTGTTGTCGTAAAATATGAATAAACCCACTTTTAAGTTATATATTTCAAAAATTCTAATTAGGCCTCTGTACAGATGTCTAAGCTATATACAGGCAAAATATTATTATAATACAAGCATTTTTCACAAAAGGAGAATATTTTGAAAATGGGTCATTTCATGTACATTTCTTGTCAAAATATTGTACTTAAATAATTTTTTATTGTAATATTATTCTTAAAAGAATTTTATATATACATTTTCTTATGTAAGTGACACTAAATATCATAAATATTATCCATTTATATGATTTTGCAAAATCACGGTTCCGAACGTAGTCGGATACCGTAAAGGAATTTTCCCGTTCAATGAAGGCCTAATTTTCGGAACTTAATGAAGTATAACTACATTATTCAGAGAGAGAGAGACTAGTAATTGTGCTTTGATAATAAAAGCGTGGCAGTGGTAGCCTGGAGATCAGGATATGATCACAAACTCGTAACAAGCATTGTTGAGTCGCGGGTTCCCGTCTTGATACCATAAGACCTGCTGTGTAAAAAGGTTAACGCACGTTAAATCGGTCGTGGCTCAAAGTCCTCTCGTTAGGGTGGTGTGGAAGTTAGGTAAGCGGGTTGCCGACTCAGGTGTCATCCTTGTCACACCCAATTCATTAACTGGGGTGAAATTACACTTATGAGACTGCAATCGTGTTGTTTTCAGATACTTTTTAAAGGTTAAAATATAAGGGGCATAACAGCGATTTATTGCCGCATTTGTTTACGTTAATGGTAATTACGTTCGTGATAAATTATATACGTTGCCAGGCCGCGAGGTTGCCAAGTGGTTATGGTTATGAACTCGTAACCGATGTGTCTTGAGTTCGAGCCCTGGAACCACCGAAGATCCACCGTGTAGAGGGCTCCAAGTCCTCCCATTACTTAGGTATGAATGTTAGGACAAGGGTGAGTCAACTGAGGCGCCGTTCTCTTCACTTGCTCATGGTACGAAATAACGAGGTCCGTTGCCAAAAACCCTCGTGTTGCTAAAAGTGCGACGACAATAAACACTTACTCTCTTGATAATAAAAGAAATATACGAGTGATACTTGAGAAACAATGAAAAAATATAATACCTACTAAGCGTGTTAAAAAAGTGATAAAAGTCAATAAAGCAGAGAACGATTTCTCACGAAAATGCACATGCAAATTTAATAATCTACGTAGCAAATCAAATAATTGCCATAATAACCGATCACTATCGATCGATCAGGAAAATTTTTTTCGATTTTTACGGGTTTAACGCTCGACAGATTGGATATATTCATCTTTTGAAAACCCCCTACCGCAATATTTATTTATTCAAAAATAAATCTCCTGTGGGAAAAAGAAACGGATATATAAATATACGAACTTTTTAAGAGAAGACAAATTGTTTTAACCTCTCCAGTAAATCTGGTGCGAAACCAAAACAATCCGATCGTAAAACTCGGTGAGAAAGCGCCGTTTTACGCGGCGCTAACTGCGCAAGAATGAATGACGCAACCATTGGAGCAGTACCGAAACCGGTTCCCCCAGACATCTGCAAGCGAACACTAACTGGAACATCTTCAACAAAGGGAAACCACTCCGCAACCGACGAGAGGCGCTTTCTTTTCCTTCTGGACAGTCCGATTTGCATGTTTGGACGGATTTTTTTCTTTTTTACAATTAAAAAAAAAAACAACACGAATGGTAAAAGCACTCAGGTTTTCCAGAACGACTGGTTTTTATTATGTTTTGTTGAAAATGTGTATTAAAAAAAATATATGCGACATACATTGCATGATAATATTCAGGATTATTCATAGGTAGTGTGAAAACAAAAGTTTCAAAGATCAGATAAAATACAATTACGTTTATCACACTGAACGAGTATCTCAAAAACTTTTACTTGCGTATTGTCTTTTTAAAACGTCACGTAGCAACCTAGAGAACGATTCTTTTGAAACATTCTCCCACAGTGAGCTTTATATTTTTCCACGATAGATAATCATTGAAAAAGCTAAAAAATCTCATATCCTTATACATAAAAACAAGTAATATAAAAAAATATTTTTAAGCCAATTCCAACTTGGATCAACAAAGTAAAATTTTATTTTAGCTACTTTTTATTAAATAATTACAATTAATATAAATATGTATATACATAAGACAGAATCACAGCATTAAGTGGTAATTAATTTTTATTCATTATCATTAAAGTATCGTATTGTCATCCAGAACAATCGTGTCTATAAAATTTCAGTTCAAATGAATGCTTTAACACGTGAGAAGAAAACATTTTCAAGTTTTGACACAAGTCGCCAAAAATGATGCCAACGTGGCTGTATTTGTAATTCTTTAAATAATTAGTTTTAATCAATTAGTTTTTATTAATTATAATTAAATTATTGTATTGTCATCCAAAATAATCATGTATATAAAATTTCAGCTCAATGAAGCGCTTTAAAATGTACTTTACTAACGATTGAAAATTCCGCCAAGATAAATAAATATATAGAAAGTATGAGTTTATAGTAGGAATTGAAAAGACTACGATATGCGAGCGAGTGTTTGTAAATGTCACACTGTAAGGCAACACAAGGGTTACTGGCGACGGATCTCGTAATTTCAAACCATGGTCAAGTGACATCTGAGTCGACACCCCCACTCCGAACTTCCGCACTACGCTAACGGGAGGGTGACGGATTGGATGTGCATCAGCCCCTTGAAACGTTTTCCGCCCCGAAAGCTGAAAAATCGGCTTTCTTATACAGATAGCATGGCACAGTTCACATGCACCCCTAATATTGAGGAGACTTATCATCAGGCATCGCCTTGTCAACCGATAGCCGTGAGAAACCCAACGGCTGGATTCCACACGTGCGAGCCGGAAACCTGAGTTTAATTTGAGGTGTCAGACAAGTACCACCCCACCCCCAAAAGACTGGAAGGACAGTCCGTTAAGAAACACCAAAAGAATCGGTTGGGTTTGCCTCCTTCCTCAGAAAGGACATATTTTGTACAATTGAAATAATTAATAGTGTGAATAACTTCTATTTGAAATGTAAATATATCGTATTCAATAGGCTGTGACGTAAATAAATAAATTATTCCAATTCTTACCTCTCAAGCTACCATTAATTTTTCCCAAACATCACAACCTCTACACGGAGGGGCTTCAGTAGCACTAGGGCTCGAAGTCACATCACACACCGGCCATAACCACTAAGCAACCGCGGCCACTGATATGCAGTTGTTTTGCATAAAATTGTATATCCGAAAAATCAATAAAAAATTAGTAATTAATTAAGAACGAAATATCCAAACACGTTTCGATATTGTTCATTTTCATGAAATAAATGTAATATTTGAAAAAAAAAAGAAATGGTTAAGATAAATGTTTAAGAGTCGACGAACTAAGTAAGAATTTTAACTACTTTACCTTCAATTAGATATTGATTCCCTATTGATATTTTCTTTGATGAATATAAGAGAATCGTATTATTATTATTTATTTAAATATTGAATAAATCTAAGAATGACTGGAATGATTGAGCAGGGAAAAAAATGCTTGAAAAAACATTTTGCTGGTTCATAACGTTTCTGAAAATTCCCTACTTGATAGAAAATAACACGAGAAACACACACACATTTTTTAAAAAAATATAAGTTAAAATAAAGAAGCTTTTTAGAAATAGGAATTCTAATAGCATGTAATTTACACAATTGATTTTCATTTCCACAAGCAAATAAAAAATTTTAATTTAATATTGAAACATACAGCAATTATAACAAAATATATTTTACTTCATGCATTCATTTTTTTAAATGATATATGCATACTGATAAAGAATATGATGGCATTGATCCAAATTAACGCATCAATTTGCCAGCCATTTTGAATGGCCAAAAGGTAGCCTAGTAGTTATGGTCACGTACTCTTGTCCAGTGTGCCATGAGTTCGAGCCCTATAGTGCCGCTAAAGACCCGCCGTGTAGAGGAGATGACGGAATCAAATCTGTCGTGGTTCAAAGAGCTCACGTTTGCAAGGAGTGGAAGCTAAGAAAATAGGTTGCAAGCTCACAGGTACCATCCTTGACGTTTGACCAAGGTTCGAAATTACGAGGTCGTCGCCAATAGCCCTCGTATTGCTTTACAATGTGACGTTAAACAATCACTCACTTGCTCTTTTTGATGTACTTAGACCAATTAACTGTGGCATCCCTGTTTGAAAGAGCGCTACGACGTGTGTTGTACCATGGAAATCGAGGGATGACGAATATACTCGTCAATCACATTGTAAGGGTCGCTGTAAAAGCATTAAATCAAAAAATGTGTTCATTTTTTAAAACTGGCAATTTCATTACTAATTCTTATTTATTTGGTTAACAAACATATATATAAAGTACACATTACTCGAAAAACGCAAGGAAAATTAAATACATGCAAAGATAATTAAAAAAAAAATATATCAATAAAGATCAACTTTCCGACATTTGCCTTTGCCCCTTTTAGGCTAACATAAAAAAAAACATTATCATTGCACATAAATAGATTGCTTTTGCGAGCTTATACACATGCACTGCTCCAACCGGTGCATACGGAAACGCATGAGTTTATCTTAAAATTTTCAAATTTTTTATTTACCGTGAACTCCGGCGTATGTATAACGCGTACCTATACTTTCAAACTGCAATTTTTAATTTTAAGGTATATTTGCCGTATTTGCGCACCTCCTTTTTTACGAAGAAACCTGGAATATATGTGCGCAATGCTCTTTTATATTGAAATAATTTATTTTATTATCCCAGACTTTCGAAAAAATAGTATACTTCTAGAACTAAACCCAACAGACAAGATATAAATGCATCAGATATGCCATTTCTTTTAAATAAACAGTGTTTCGATACATATAGAAGTATAATTTTTACTATGCTCATATTTTTGTTTAATTTTTAAAGCTGTTTTTTTTTATACCCGGCGTATAACCCGCACCCATAAATTTCGATCTTATATTTGTGTCAAAAGTTCGCATTTATACGCCGGATTTTACGGTATTTGTTGCGACGAGTATATTCGTCATGACTGGTTAATTCAAATTTAATTTTAGATTTGACAAGAGAAGGAGAGATTCCACAGGATTAAAATCTAATATTCCATCATTCAAAATGGCCGGCAAACACAAATAAGAATCTGATGTGTGTATTTATTTCCTCACCATCACCACAACGGATTTTATACAACCACTCAAAGCAGCGGACAATATACGCGTTTAGGATTAAACCCAACCACCAAAGCTCGCCTTAAACGCCTTTAAAACAACCCAACGCAGCCGACTTGGATTGTCTTTCTTAGTTTCACGCGACAGTTTACCGCGAAAAACACAATGAACTTGAACAGCCTTCCTTGTAACAGGAAGAGTCCCCAACAAGGCGCTTGCGCGAACTATATTGTTCGCCTTTGTTTTGTCCAGACAATGTAATCTGAAATGGCACGCCTTTAACCGCATATTGACTTGCATGGAGCATAAAATATGTATTCCCCCATGAGGTCAACCATAATTATCCCGAACATTTCTACACTCCAAACGTCCGATTGCGAAATAGGTTGAGGGTAGCATTCCACAGATACTAGAATGTTCCAGAAAGGAATAATGATACATTTAGTGTGTCGCAGCATGTTATACATTGTAAGTGCGCTTGTTGTTTATGAAAGATATGACACCAAAACCTACACACGTCCTATAGCTCAGTAAGAGGTTCATTTTAGAGAGAGAATGACTTGATTATCTTACTTAAGTGACACTGGCTGTAAGATTTATGGGGGTAAAGTAAAGGATATGGACGGGTATCGCGCGTTAGCGAACTTTTTACTAATCTTAGAATGGACATAAATATCCATTTCAAAATATACACCTTCTCCTAGACTTGTAACTTAAGGAAGTCGCACAAAACCGAGAGAAATACACCACAGTAAATAATCTATTGTTCCATGCGCGGCTCTTTCCATTTGATCATAGACCAGTACCGGTACGGTGCCACTGTCTTAAGTGGCTTACGACCTTTTGCAATTAAAAGAAATTACTTCGTTTTATGTTGTTTGTATATATTACGTAATTTCAAGATGCGTTTTTGGAAACAGCAACTATAATAAAGTATGTAATTTTCACATTGTATTCAATAATACGTACATATATTGAAATTTTGTGTTTCAAGTAGAATAATAATTATTATTTATAATCTGCTTGACTGATTGGTTATTGACGGTCACACCCTGAAGCAAAATGATAGCTACTAGGGATGAATCTCATCATTTTGAGTCTGGTCAAGTGACGAGGACAATTGAACAATAAAGCATCCACAGCCTGCTAATGCGATGACTTTGACGTCTAAACGGATTTAACGTGAATCAGCTCCTCTACATCAGTCGGCCCGCGGATCAAATACTACCGGTCCACATAAGAAACACTAAATTATTTCTCTTTTATTTACTGTGTGTGTGGTATGTTTTCTTAGGTTTGGGCTACTTTTTATGAAAATCACTTAGTATTCCCCGTTAAATCACTTTATATTCATTTTTTGGTGTAGCTATATTTTATTCAGAAGTCACGATTAAATACAATTAAATTAAAATTATTAAATCAAAACAGTCTAAAATATAAACAATCAATATCCTTCCCCTCGGCGGGCCGCGGTAAAATTAACAAATGTTGACCGGTCCACGGCGATAAAAAGGTTGCGGGGCACTGTTCTATGTGATGACTCACGAGCCAACAACTCGACAGAAACAATACTGGCCATGAATCCGAGACCATGATAACTTGACTGCCATGGTCAATTGTTATAATGAAAGTAGTGATGAAAAATATAAATCCGTGATGTGTTAGTTATAAAACAAAACTTGGTAGAAATCTGACTTCAAAGCCGAGAAAATGACGATTATCTTTTATAGCGTGTTAATAGGTTTACTGGACTCTAGATCCAGGGTGGGCATTCAGTCGATCGCGATCGACCGGTGGACCGCCAAGACATTTTGGGGTGACCGCCTTCACTAAGACCTAATATAACCATTCCATCATAGGAAGGTCTAGATATACCGTATTTATTCGAATCTAATCCGACATCGGTTCTAAGCCCCACCCCAAACTCTGAACAAGATTTTGTGCAAAATGAAAACTAGTGTAAAAGGGTCCAATTTTACGAAATTAAAATAAATTTAAAAGGAAAACTAATAAGAAGTGAATAATTTTAGTTATTCTATCAGTATTACAAACTTTTAAATGCATGCACGAAGCTGTAATTGCTTTACATACCCCATCCAAAAAATTTTTCGCTTCGATTCTAAGCTGCGCCCGAATTTTAGTAACATTAACATTGGAGAAAAGTGCGGCTTAGATTCGGGTATAAGTGGTATTTTAAAAAATAAGGAGAAAAAAGTCGGAGGAGGTCCTATGCCACTGGGTGGACCACAACCCCTTGAAAAAATTAGAAGTAGCCCGAACCCTGGAAAAGTCTTCCCACCCCTGCTCTATAGATAGTGTTTAAAGAGAAAAATATAAATTAAATTGTACTTTTCCATTCGTTGAACAAAAGTTTAACTCCAGATGTCTTGATTATCTTATAAATTACCGTAATAATGGCATGCAACAAGCAATTGTAAAATAAATCTCATAAAAGGGGTAAATGAAGAAAAAATTGCTCTTCCACATTGAAAATTGTAATGATTACAATAAGATAAGGTTTTAAACAATCATAAATTTGAAGAATTTTTTTTTTAAATAAAGAATAGGAATGAGAAATTTTTAAAGAAAAACGATTTATTGAAATTTTTTTTTAAGACTCTTGTTAATTCTTGATAAAATTAACAACAAAAAACTAATTACTTGTAGTGAATTACGTACAAAAGACATTAAAAAAGTAGATATTTTCAGCAACTTAGCAATCCAAACCTAACAACAGAATAGTGATAAAAAATAAGCTCGTGTGTGAAATAGGAATGAATCCCACTTTTTACTGGATCTAGATTAATTTCAGAACCTGGCTTTTATGAGTTTGTTGGACCAGATACTGCCAATTTCGCCGAATGTCACAGAATCTTTCGCAACATTATATAGATAAGGGGACCTTAACCTTGTTCATTCCATGGATTCTTTGTCCAAAAGGTGAAGATCACGGATTCTCTCTCAGATGAACTCAATCTTACATATCTCTTCTCTTAGAAACATAGGATTTATATATAAATAGAAATAAAATAAAATTACGAAGGAAATCAGATATGTAAAAAAGTAATTTGCACTGTAACAAGTAATACAAAAAAAAATTAGTTACTTTTTATTAAATAATTACAATTAATATAAATATGTATGTACGTATGGCAGAATCACAATATTAAGTGGCAAAATAGAAAGCGCTTTTCCTTGCAATTTTGCATTTTCCTTTCCATATACGGTGTTAGACTATTATTTTTGTTTGTTACTATGTACTTGTGACGAATCTGTACGGAACCTTTCCACTAATCTTCTTAGGCGTCTTTCTGGGGAATATAAATTCGCGTTTATTTCCAATCAACTCCAAAAAGAAGTTTGGGATATTTAAATTAGATAAGGTATTTAAGTCGAGAGTTGCGAGATAGCAAGAGAGATGATGGTAGGCTATTAAGCCAACAACGTTAAAAGCAAAACTAAAAGATTCAAAGAGATTAGATTCGTGAAGACGTCGTGCTGCTAGACGTACCAGAAAGCTGATATAAGCCAGCGGTAAATATAATTCACGTACGCTTAAAGTAAGCGTCAGTTTGAGATACTTAGTTAAAGTTAATGACAGTTAAGAATTCGAATGTGTGTGTGTGTTTCTCGGATCTCCTATTTCGGTAAACCTTACTTGAGTTGAGCTAGATTAGTAATCAATCGTATTCTTAGTAATTTAATTTAATATAAAGGCAAATCCCTTTAGAAGACGTAACATTATTATATTATTTGTTATCAGAGATTTTTGAGGAAATTATAACAAAAATAAATAATATTATTATTCAAAATGGCTTTTGGTGGTTCTTTGCCTCAAATTAATCTTGTTGTTCAAGGTGTGACCCAGGGGGGTCATCACATACTCATTAATTAAATTAAATTATTCCAATAAAATAGTATAGTAAAATGAAATCACATTCTCGGAAGTTAGGCTATCCCAGGTGGTATTCAACCCCACGACTTTTGCATTAGAAGTCCAATGCACTACCCTTTGCACTACCAAACTGTATTAACATCAAGTGTCATCCACTACAAGTTTAAAATAAATATATTTGAACTTGAGTGTATGAATAAAAAGTATTTTATTGGAAAATTTGAAGATATATATATATATATACACACAGTCGGACCTATATATAACGAAGTCGCTAAAACCGCTCAAAAAGTACGTTATATGGAAAATTCGTTATATAGAGGTTTAATTTTCAAATTTCTGTATATGCTACACATAAAACAAATATATTTTAAACTCATAAACACTATGTATTAAAAAAAGTAATTATTTTACACCTTTTTGTAAATCAATATATATTTATTTTATAGATCTCATCTATAAAGCAAATAAAGAAAGAAAAACCGCAAGAAAAGTTTCTTGACGCCTTTATCCCCTTCCTGAAGAATTAAGTTTTTTTTTTTTTTTTTTTGATAATCTCTCTTTATTTTAATGGTTTTTTTATATAACATCTGATTATGCACATTGGGTAGTAAGAAATTGATCTTTTTTCCAAATAAATGCTTTTATCAGTTCTGATACTTAAAGGAAATAAGCTTTCTCTTTCACACTGCATCATTTGGACAAATTTTCAAAATTTATTTGTGGTTAGTAGTTAATTATAACACTATAATTTTAATTGAATAGGCAGATATAATTATTTTTATACTTAAAAACGCAATAACTATTGTTCTGTATTTCTTGGAGTGTGAGAGTGAGTCAGCTACACGAGGGCTTTTGGCAACGGATCACGTAATTTTGAACCATAGTCAAGTAACGTGGACGACATCTGAGCTGGCACCCCTTTCTCCTAACTACCACACCACACCAACTTAGAAGGAATATTCTACCAATAATTAGCAGGAATATTCTTTGAAATCCGCTCTTCCAAGATATATGGCAGCACGGGTTCCATGATGAGTATTTTAGCGGAAAAAATAGTTCGTCAAAATTTAAGTGTCTTATGTTTTTGTATGTAAATGAAGACCTTAGAAAATGATTTGACTACTTATTTTAAGTGTACGGTATATATAATTAATTTTACAGTGGGATATCTTTATTTAATTTATTAGCTCTAACGGATTAAATTTCCCAAAGTGGAGTATTTTGTTTATGTATATCCCTTAATTTTCAATGTAGTGATCCAAAAAAATATTGTATGAAAAAAACTGCAGTAAATCGTTATGCGGTGGATAAAGTATTAACGTGCATCGCTCCTCTACAGGGTGGGTCTTACAAAGCTCTAATAAAGCTCGAGTTATGAAAGTAGCTAATTTGCCAACTTGACTCTATCGTTAACATTTCGCTATGTTTTTCATTGGATCGTCATTATAATTTAAGAAACGGCGTTGCTTGCGAATATTACAAATTTAACATAAAATAAATACTACAGAAAGTAATATTAATGTATTATACTTTCAGATAAAAATTATTTACACTATTTTAAGCGTTCATTACACAAAACTTTTAACAATGTGTTACTTTTGCTGAGCAGAGATCAGCTTAGGAAGGTATTTTCAAAAATCAACCTCAAGAGTGTTACGGGGAGTTATAAATAAAAAAAAATCCTTTTTATCAGCTATTAGACCTACATACTTAAAATTTAACAAAGGTGTTTTATTTCTCTCTTTTTTTTGTTACCTGAGTTACGCTAAAAGCTTTTTTTGTTTAATTTGCAATTCACGTAAAATTAACTCATTAAAAACTTCTTTATCCTTCAATCTGTGTTGTTTAATTTTTTAGTTCACCCGTGCGAAGAACAGGTATACCAGCTAGTATTACAATAAGTGATACAAGAATGTAGAGAAATACACTAAGTTTTCGTCCCCACCAATGATCAACAGGTGGCAACTCATTCAAGGTCGCTATGATTAAAAATTGAAACATGGCGACAAGGACAAAAAAGTTACAGTATGCATGAGTTTTATAGGTTACTTCGGCGCAACGTGCATTTAAAAATCGCTAAGGGTTTTGTTCGAAGCCCACGAAAGTCACCGCCGGTGAACTTGTCACAGAAAACAGTATGGAAAGTTTTACGAAAAAAATTTAATTTCAAGCCGTATCATTTGCAATTGACACAACAAATAACAAAGGATTTTTGTAGCATTACGAACCATTGATAGTGAGTGAGTGAATATTAACGTCGAACTGTTCAGCAACACGAAGGCTTTTGGTGACGGACCACGTCAAGTCACCATTTTGAACCATGGTCAAGTGACGTGGACTACACCTGAGTAGGCACCCCTTCTCCTAACTACCACACCACACCAACGGGAGGATGTTTCAGCTCTCGACAGAATTAACGTGCATCGCTGCCACACGACGGGTCTTGAGTGGTACTGGGCTCGAACTCGTGACAAGGTAAGCCACGATCCAATACCTATACCACTCGGCTACTGCGGCCACACATCAGGACTGGAACCCGCGACTTGGTAACAAGTCCGTGACCATGACCACTAGGCTACAGTGACCACTTACGGTAGCAGAGATAGATTTTGTTTGATTTTTATCAAAATAGGAATTCAAGGCTGCCGTGATCCGATAGCTTGACCACTGGGCTACCGCAACCTACGAACCATTGATAGAGTGATGCTACAAAATGTATGGAAAGAAATAGATTTTATATAAGACATATGTGCGATATAACAAGAGGGTCACACATCCAACATTTGTAACTGAATAAAGTTTGGAAAATTTTTCTCTTGGTTTTCTTTCTTTACCTTTCATATCCCTTATTGTAATATGAGCAGCAGAGTGTTTCGGTAATATGATTTTTTAAAATCGGGTCCTTCTTTTGCGCTCATCTTGTATTTAAAATTGAAATTTTTTAAAATATTTTTTTTCTTTAAGACATCTCACTGATGACTTTAAAAATACGACAAAACGAAAAGAATATTCCATGTAAGGTTTTGCAAAGATTAATGATTATCGAAATATTTTTCATGACAGATTCTTAACTAACGCAAATGTAATTAAAACATATACTTCTAAGAATAGAAGAACCAAAGTTAGTTTCTAAAAATTATAATAAAATCTTCTCTATGTTAAAGAAAAAACATAACAGAGTCTCGAAATATTTTTTTTTTTAAGAACTCCAGAAAATTCATGGAGAAGGTGTAACAAAACAATGCAATATTTTCAAATTTTGTGTACAATTTCTTTGAGAACAATAAAAAAAACATACAATCACTTATTATACATAAAGTCATGAACATAAGCTCAATATTAGTTGGCGGCGACTGATTCTATTTGCCGTTCGGACAGCTTTAATCACTATCGATTATTTCTAATCTCCCTGGCTTTTGGTCTTTTTTGGAAAATTACGGGAATAAGACAGTCCTTTCGGATTACCGGAATTGTATCCACATTTCAAAAAATTTAAAAATTAATTTATTATATAAAAATAAGTTATTTTAAAAACTGATTAGTTTTTCAAAGCCTCAATCAGTTGTATAGTATTTGATGATGGATTTTCGGTAACTGCACAATTCTTGCTTTACTATCTTGCTCAAGCTAGAAATATTTCTAATTGAACAACGTAGGACACCTTTGTCTAATTTTCTGGATCACTAATAGGATTGCTGAGGCTCTTTTTTCCGTGCGCGAGGAGGGGGCAAATATAAATCCGGGAAAGAAGCTGTATTGGTGACAAAGTGATAGATAGGGCTTTCAGCAATCCCTCATGTCAATGTGTGAGTCATAAGGGGTCTATCCCGTTTCATAGGAAATTTTTGAATTTTAGAACACAAAAACCTGCATTTCGCGTGTCAAATTACTAGATATGAAAATAATAAAGTAGCAAAATAATCAAAGCAACAACGATACTTTAAATATGTATATAACTAAACTACAAAGAAAAAATTCAAGAAACATGAATGCGTATAAAAGCAAGTTTTTCTAAAACATTTTTTAAATCAATTCCTACTTAGATAAACAAAGAAAATTTTTATTTTAGCTACTTTTTATTCATTATCATCAAAGTATCGTATTGTCGTCCAAAACAATCGTGTACATAAAATTCCATTTGAACTGAATGTTTTAAAACGTGAGAAAAAAACCTTTACAAGTTTTGACTCAAGTCGCCAAAATGGTCGCCAAAAATGATGCCAACGTGGCTGTATTTGTAATTCTTTAAATAACTAGTTTTAATCAATTAATTTTTATTAATTATAATTAAAATATTGTATTGCCATTCAAAAATAATCATGTATATAAAATTTCAGCTCAATTGAGTGCTTTAAAATTTATTTTACTAAGGATTGAAAATTCCACGAAGATAAATAAATAGAGAGTGTGAGCTAATAGTAGGAATTGAATTAATACAGAATTATATTTTTAAATTTTCAGAACTAAACATTATTTAATATCAGCATGCCTCTCCCCCAGCGGGACGGACGTCTCCAATCTTTATGCGCTACTCATGTACGACATTGACCAGTGCCCATTGACACTATACTTGCCGTCCAAGCCACGTAATTCGTAGTTGATTGCTGATAAATATAATTTTAAAAATACAAATCACTTATATTGAATACTAAATAGCATATTTACTAGTAATATAAAAACAGTATGATGTAATACAAGAGGCCACGTTAGGCTAGTGGTCATGGTCACGGACTTGTGACCGGCGTCAGTGGGCGTCGAACCCAAGTGCCACCCAAGACCCACCACGTAGAGGAAGCCCCAACATGTGTAGCATGTTAATACTTTCAAATAAACTCTATCAATGCGATCATTTTTATTTATTTTTCAAAAAAGGTCCCCAAGGAATTTTGATACATTCAGGACTAGCTATGCCAATGAGAAGAGCCGACAATGCGTAATCTGTAAATGCTGAAAGTCCTTCCGTTGGCTTGGTTTGAAGAAGGGGGTGCGGTTGCCAGATCAGGTGTCATCCTCATCTTTTGACCAAGTTTCAAATTAAGAGGTCCGTCACCAATAGTGCACACTCCTTCACAGCATAATACAAATATACATAAATATAACAAAATATAATTACACATACATATTTATCAAAATATAAATACATATAAAATTTATTACGTTAAATTAAAGTTTTATACTAACACATATAAAGGGGGTATTATGGCATATCCCGACGTGAATGGGAAATATACAATAAACATTTTGCAAGAAAAAAAAAACGCAAGAGACGGCATTTTTAAGATAATAACATTATTTAAAAAAATAATACAGCGACTTCATTTCCGAAATTTCTGTGAACACCCCTGAATTTTTAAAATCTGTTACGACGTTTTATGAAACTAAAATGGTTATAAAAGGACATACAAAATATCAAAAATGTCTTCGCACAGGAAATATAAGAGATACATTCCTTATTAATTATTCACATGAATAATTCAGAATCGTACACAGAAACAGACAAAATGTAATGCGTATCTATTAAGAAAACTTAATCAGTAAATTATTAATAATATTCATTATTAAGATAAGAAATCGTTTGAGATTTTATTTTAAGTCGATCAGCATTCCGCAGTGGCATTTTTCTAAGCGATAGCTCTGATTCCCCCTTTCCCTCCTTTTATTAATAGGGAATTCTAGTGAACTTGAAAAATATTCTTGATATTTTAATCCCCATTTTTTTTCTTAATCCAATCGATTCGAAGGAACTGGTCTTTCTGGTAGAAGAGAACACGATGCGGAGGAAGAAAACATGGAATGTTAATTTTACACCTCTTTCGTTATGCAAGTCAATGAGCTTCAAATATCAAGAGAAAAGATAAATAAAAAAAGTATACATACACATCATATGGCTTACAATAATAAGGATTCGTTTGCATTTAAATTTCATGCGAAGTCATTTGTAACGCGCGAAACCTTTAATCGCATAAAATTTGAAACTCGTAAGAGAATGTCATCGTCTACAATGAGTGAGTGAGGGTGGGGGTGTTTATTAATGTAGCATTATAAAGCAACACGAGAGCTTTAGGCGACGGACATCGTAATTTTGAACCCTGTTCAAGTGATGGGGACAACATCGCGACGGGTCTATTTGGGAGCCTCCTACTAATCCTCTTGGAGAAATTCTGTTTCTTTAAATATTGCTCTATTGAAAACTTTCTCCCGAAGAGGAAGATGCGATTTTTGTAAATCAAGGCTTCTATTTAAGCATTAACTTTTAGGTTCGAGTGAGAGAGAGGTTAGAAGTTAGATGAAGAAGTTAGTGATTAACGTCAAGTAGTAGAAAGCTAATCGAGAAGGACTTGTTGATTAATTACTTAATATTTAAAATTGATGATTAACAAATTGGTCAATAAGATATTTAAACTGGAGTGATATCGACTAGAGGTCGAGAGGTCCAGAATGGAATTACGATTATTTAGAACGTATATTATCAAAGCGTCCCAAAATTAAGTGATTCAATTCATAATTAAATATCTCATCTACCTCGCTTTTGCTCTAAAACTTAATTATAAATGCATTTCTTAGCCTGGGTAGTTGAGACTTGTAAAAGAATTAATAAATTATATTTGTTTTGATTATGGCTGATCTTCATTCTAACTCCCGAACACTGATGGATGTGAGAGGAAATCCATCACAACACCTGAGTTGGTACCCCCTCTCTGAACTTCTACATCAAGTCAACAGGAGGACTTTGAGCATTGACAAGGTTGATGTGTATCAACCCCTTTACACGCTGGTCTTAGTGGTACTAAGATTCGAACTCATGACACGCCAGCCACGAGTCCGCGACCATAATCACTAGGCCACCACGGCTATACAAAATATGTGAAAAGGAAGTCAAAATACGATATTAAAATTGAATGAATTTCCTAACCAAAAAAAATGTTTTGTATATATTTTGGGTTTTATTTTTTTCAACAACATGTGAACATGGCAGCAGTAATTTACTTAACATTGCAGAGAAATGTGTTAAAATTTTTTGAATTACACAAGACAAGATAAATAGTTTATTTTTATTAAATTCATATTTATTATTAGGGTATTGGAATAATTTTCCTGATAAAAAATAACAAGTTCAGGTCCCGTCATTTTACGTTTGTCGGAGAAAACCTTAAGAAAACAGAAATTAAAAGATTTACTTTTTAAGGGAGTAAATTATAAACTTTTTTATATGCTAATAACCGAGTTACTTCTAAAAGAATTCCTATTCAAAATGGTTAAATAATTTTTTTTTTTTTTTCTTGGGAAAAAATATGCCGCATATTTTTGCCAAAAACGTTCAGAAAAAAATTAAATACTTTCTAAAGAAATGTGTAAAAATACATCAAAAACTAACGCGTAGGACAAACAATTAAAAAAAGAAACAGAAAAATGATGATAATGATGTCGTATCCATGGCGGGACCAAATAAGACAGTACAATGGGCCCAGATGACTGTTCTGGCAATATGTTCACAATTATCCACATAGAGATTTGTTGATGAAAACAGGACCCATATTTCTTATAGAGCAGCAAGAATAGCTGGACAGTAAAAAATATGAGCAGGTGTTAGCTCTATATCTAAACCCCCAGTAATCCCAATTCCTACAAATTCTTCTACCATCCTTATCAAACTTCATTCCTCTGTGATAAAGCCCAACAATAGACTTTGTTTATACGGCGGTCTCCACCTATATTACAGATTTGATGCTTTACAGGGATTGACTTCAAACAGAAACATAAAAAATAGGAATTTAATAATATATATATTTTTAAAAATGGCAGTGTTAACTACGCAGTTATATTCTTTCAAAATGCAAACATTCAAATGATCACCAAAATAATTTTTGAATTCAAAATTTAAAAAAATTTAAAACCAAGCAATAAAAGTTTGCATAAAAAGACATTTTTGCTCAAAGCTGCCTTGAGAGCACTAGTGATATGCACTAAATACGCAGCCTTGAATTTTTTATTTATTTAGGGAATTCTGCCTTAATGTATGCATAAAAACTCGAAAGATTCTCGAAAGAATTCCATCTTTAAATCGGTCGAAATTTGAATATTCGAAAGATTATGCGGTAACAGAATATATTTATGAGATTAGCGAAGACAAAGCGCTTCATGTACCCGTTCAGGTTTTCAAGTTCCTGACGAGCGACAATCTTGGGAGTTACGGTCACTGGATTCGCATCAGTTCTTCATCGAGGTGACAAATCATTCAGTAGATTCAGTGATGCATCACCATGGATTTTCTATCATTGAAGTATCTTTCAACAAAACTCAATATCGAAGGTATTGTTCACCGAAACTGAGAAACAAAGAGACCAATATTCTGTGAACTATTGTAACGTACCATTTCTAAAGACGTGAGAAAATGATTAACAACAGAATAATAATAATAATCCTTAAAAATAAAATACGACTGTCAAATTTTAAAAGATATTCATAAGAATAATGAATACAAAGCCAAAAGGTTTTCAATGAGAATTTAGCATTAAAAACATTATAAAGGGTACGTTTGACTTATGATACAGTTCTGTTTTGAATAATAAGTTCTAATTCAAATTTTCAGTATTTTCATTCAAACGCATTATAAAAATTGTACACAAAACGCAAAAACTCAATTCGTTTATAGTGTGAAAATTCAACTACGTATTCTCTATTAAACGTAAATTACATCAGCTCCAGGAACTTTTCAACCTTATTGCTATTTAATACAGTCAGACCTCTATAACGAAGTCGCTAAATCTCGAAAAAGTTCGTTATATAGAGGTTCATCTCAAAATTTTCTTTATGAACCACATAAAACAAGTATTAAATTAATAAACAATATATATTAAAAAAAGTAATTATTCACACCTTTTTGTAAATTAATATACATTTATTTAATACATCTTACTTATATAAAAAGGAAAGAAAAACTATCAAGTTTCTTGACGCCTTTATCTACTTCTTGAAGAATTAAAAAATTTTCTTTGATGCTCAAGCACTTACGTTCTGATATTTTAGAGCTACAAGGAACAAAGTTATCAGTACAACTAATCAATAGTACAAATGAACGGAAAGTAGTTCAAGGATACGAGATTCCACTGAGGGTGAAACGAGATTTCGAAGATGTTTCCAGTGAACTGGACACAATGTGGGTTAAAGGTTGCAATGCCCACTCTTGGTCAAAGTCTTGGATGAAATGCCCAGAATTCTAGTGCTCTCGGCGAATTTGGCACCTAATAAAACTAGTTCAAGGTTTATGACCACCATAAAATGTGCTAAAAGAGAGAATAACTCGAAATGCCCAGAAATACTTCAAAAATAGGGAGAAAAAAGAGAGGGAGACAAGAGAAAAAGTTCGTTATATAGAAAATGCACTTCGTACGTGTTTGTTTTTATCATGTGACTTCATGAATTGAGCCCATTGCAATATTTAGCAACACGAGAGCTATTGGCGAAGGACCTCGTAATTTTGAACTATGAAGAAACGACGACAACTTTGGTAAACCATTCAACCACGCCAACGAGAGAATTTTGAGGCGTAACAAATTTAACTTTCATCAGCTCACGTATAATGAGCATTTTTTAGTGGCACCTGGATTCGAATCTATGCCTCAATAAATACAATGTCAGCCATGAGTTTTTAACCATTACTATATTTTGCTACCGTAGCTACTTTCAATAGAAGAAATGCCCCAAAGCCGCTTTTGCACCAAATATGCTGTCTACAATAAAAGCCTTATCATGCGTACATTTTCCATGCAACTTTTTCGACCAATTTATGGCCTAATCTGAGGAGAAAGGGATGCCGTAAACAAAACGACATGCTCTGACGTCAGCCGCACTCTATATTCACATTGAAAAATTACTCGCCGAATTTTCTGCTTCGGAAAACGAACATACAAAATTTTTTCTTTTATTTCACTTGCGCTTTTGTTGATGGGTGTAAACAGAAATGGAGCACCATCCTATTTAAAATATAATACGCCGTTAAAATATTATACACCATTAAAATATACGGCAAATCTGATGTGTTAGACGAAACCGAAGCCGCCATCTTGTTTATGACGTAGGGCGCAGAAGAACCCCATTGGCTGGAATTTCAAGCAACTTTTATTTGGAACAACTTTTTGAGCTCACTAGCAAAAAATTATTCTAAAGCCGTTGCAATGGCAACTGAGTAAATATTGCACGAATTGGACGAAAAATTGCTTGAAACGTGTACGTGTGATACGGCCTTAAGTGGTACTTTTGTAGACAGTGACGTCTTAAGACTTCTTAAAGCCCTGGATCCTACGCAAATGTAGGCCCTACCTGCAACCCTCTCAGGTAGATAGAATGTAGCAGTAGCGTAACGAACGTTATCGCATCTCGTGAGGGCTCAGGATTCTAAGGGGCCCAAGGCCTGACTGCTGCCAAGTATGTACCCTTCGTAAAATCTGACTTGGGACCTAAAACCTGAATTTGCAGGGGGGGGGATAATGTTCTCTGTTACGGCACTGATATGTAACATACGTTGTCAAACAATCGTACACACGGAACCCGGTACAGTTAAGTACTATAAGTTCCAAGTAATCTACCGCATCTAGGCACAAACAGAGACTGCCGTCTTTCGATGAAATGAGTAAATATGCTGTATGGTGGTAATTCTAAGCCTAGACACGGTCGATCAACATGTCATAATAATACAGTTATGCCACTGTAGGCAGAGAGCATATAGTTCGAAATGTGAAGAATTTTTCCTTAATCTTTTAGAGAATATGTACGGGAATAACATTTAAGGGTTAAAACTACTCGGAAAATTACCCTACTGAGGCTGATTCGAAAATGACATGCGGCTCCCTCGAAGCCGAGGCCTTGGGCTCATGTCTTAAAGCGTGCTTTTTTTGTAAACAATACAGTTCACAATACAGTACGAGAAAATTCTTGATTACAATTACTTTCAGTTAATTCAAATTTTCCTTTAAGGTTATCCGACTACGTTCCGTGATTTTCAAAAGCGCATAAATGGATAATTTTCATGATATTTAGGTGTCACTGAGATTAGAATGAATACATGCATAAAATTGTTTTACGGACATTTTGACAAAAAAAAAAAAAAAAAAAAAATTATTTAAATACAATATTTTGGCAAAATAAATTAACTTAGAATAACCTTTTTTCAAAAAGTTCTCCTTTTGTGAAAAATGCTTCTATTAGAATAATATTTTGCCTGTATATAGCTCAGACCTCTGTTCAGAGGCTCAACTAGAATTTTTGAAATATATAACTTAGAAGTGGGTTTATCCATGTTTTACGACAACAGAGGGGAGAAACTTTAAGAAAAAAACGCCGCGATAATTTTTTTAATTGGTGGTAACTCTGAAAATAATGTGAATTTTTCAAAAATTCTAGTTGAGCCTCTGTAGAGAGGTCTGATCTGTATACAGGCAAAATATTACTATAATCGAGCCATTTTTCACAAAAGGAGAACATTTGAAAAAAAAAAAAAAAAAAAAAAAAGATTATTCTAACTTAATTTTTTGCCAAAATATTATATTTAAATATTTTTTTTTGTCAAAATGTCCTTAAAACAATTTTATGCAAGTATTCTAATCTGAGTGACACTACATATCATGAAAATTATCCATTTATGCACTTTTTTAAAATCACGGTTCCGAACGATGTTTAGCACGAATTGCTGAGACTTTACTGTAATAATATCAAGTCATTAACAAAAATTTTAATGTACGTGAATTGCATTTGGGGGTTATGCACACAGAGAGAAGAAGCCCGCACGTGCGCTGCCAAACCCGCAATGGTAACCAGCAATCTAAAATTCCGAATAATGCAGCATCTACATCATAAAACACATACATATATAGTAAAAGAAAAGAAAAAATAAAGAATTTAACGGAAACATCCCAAACTCAGCCTGAAGAAGCGAAAGAACAATCAGTGTAACCTTATCACTTTTCATAAAGTTATATGATTTGATGATCGGGAGCATCATTTTCGAACGCAGCGAAGGGTGCCGAATCGGAACGAACAACTTTCTCTTCTGATGGCAAATTTGTGGTCATGCTGGAATGCGGTTTGGAGTCAAAAATGGGGAAATATACTAAGAAAGGATTTGAGCATTTCAAAGCCTTCTAGGCAAGACTCATGCGCGTTCGCCGTCTATTAGTTTCGCAAAGTATTTCTTTTTGTCTCTGTGTGTGCCGCGCGGTTAAGTTTAAATATTTTGCATTTATTTAAGTATGTGAGGGTCGTCAAATTGCTAAAGCTTTAAATCCTATTCAAGCCAGTGCTTTTTAAACAAGTAGAGAATAAATGGTGAAAAAGTAATAAAAAATATGTATTCTTCCACGAAAAATCTTTTAAAAAAAAGTAAAGCATACCCAAAAGATTTCCAAATAACAAGAATTTATAACAAAATTCAAAAAAAAAAAAACTATTAATTACTGCAACACGTATATTCCTCTTAATTAATCTTAAAAAGAACTTTATACTAAATATAATTAAGTTGCTTAAATATATTATTAGATGAATTTACATAGCTCATTATAATTATCTCAGCTTAATAATCCTATTTTGGGTTTAAAGAAGAAAAAAACTTTCGAAATCTAAAACCTTAGTCTTTGAGTTTTGATGGTACAACATATTTAGCTGTTTAAATACATATTTACTTAAATGATTTAGTTTAATATAATTATGAACAATTAATATACATGCTTCTCGGTTTAAAAATGAAAATAAAATTTTTAACCTTTAAAATCTAAAATCGTGGAATTTGAATTTTCTTTGTTTCTTAAAACACGGATGCGGTGTATTAAAAGAACCTAACTATATTGCGTTTTTAAAAGATTACTTATAATTAAAAAATAGTTACGAAACATACAGCTTTGTTTACATTTAAATGGTCGAATATAACAAATTTATAACCAAAATAAAAATTGCGTTCTTACTCCTTGTTAAGAGAATGAATGCATATATAATGAGAAATACTATTCAAGTTCCAGAATCGGGGGGAATTCAGAAGGAACCGCTGATTTTTTTTTGTTGTTTGTTTCTTCTCTTATTAACATCAACTTACAAGAATACGTAGAGGAAGATTTATATATCATTGGAAAGTTCGTTCGTATATGAATGTAGTTATTACCGAAATTTTGGTCTGATAATGTTTTACAACAAAATATGAGATTTATATAAGCATATTTTCTCGTATACGAGAAAGTAAATTTCATTCTTTATAACTGGAATATTTGTTGTCATTTTAATACTTTAAAAAAACTTGATTTATTTATGAATTATCAAATAGACAAAAATAAACTTAAGGGATACTTATCAAGAATTTTTAACAAGATGTTGGCTAATTTACCTAAACTGAAGAAATTTATCTCTACCTCTTCTCAAATAATACGAAAATGATAATGAAAGTCAAAATGACGCTAAATAAAATCAAAACAAATATTCTTATGGGAAGTTGGAAACCGCTCTCTCTCTCTCTATACTGACAATGTTAAATTGGCTGTTTTCGATGTACCTTTTCTCAAAATCTGTTCTATGTACATGCTTGAAATTTTTCATATAATTAAAGTACGCCTTTCTCATACTGAAATGAGCTTTTAGCTAATTTTGAATTTTTTAATACTTTATGAAATATTTTATCAAACATTGCGAAATTTGACTAATTTTTCACATAAAAAAATTGTAAAAAATAAATTTGAGTTTTTTACAAAAAGCTCATTTCAGTATATATTAGCCATCATTATAAATATACCAGACAAATATACATACCTGTGAACAGTAGTTTCTCAGAAAAGGTACATCGAACATGAAAATTTACATTTTGAGATAAATTGATTTTAATGTATAATCTTCTAATCGGCTAGGAAATAAAAAAAATATATAAGGCTCAATTTACAATAAAAGATTCATGTTTTGGTTTGTATCAGACGTTTAACTTTTAAGCAAGAGCGAAGTACTTTGTTTACATTTTTTGCCATTCAAATGGGCGTGGCCCAGTTTCGACGATTATTTAAAAATAGGTTTTAAGAGCTCCTAAAAATAAGATTTTAGCTTTCCTACACCCTTTGAAACGCAAGTAAAGGGATACTTCTTAAAGTAGAAGGTCGCACTAAATAATTGAGAGTTCAATACTGGTTCAACCAATGTTTTCAGTTCTACATGAGCTTGAAAATAAAAACAACTTCAAATGGATGTACTTATTTCTTTAACACATTTACATCTTTTATTGTTAGTAAAAAGATAAATAGATATTTTTATTAACAAATATTTTTTTAACATTTCTTATTTTTTTTTTATTTTCGCTTTTTAAGCAAATATGGATATTTTTATATGTGGATAATTATTTTGAGTTATTACGTTAGTACTAAGTATTTAGAGTTGCCGTTTATTACTCACAGTGATGCAACGTCAACTTAATTGGCTTAAAAAAAAAGGTTTACAATTATAACTGTTATAGAATACAATTTCTTAATTTGTCATATGCATACACTCAGGCACATTCTACCACTTTTCTTGTAAATTGCATTAATTTTTCTTATTCTTTTCGTGAAGCCTTCTTAGCCAAGTTTATATTCTGATTCTTTGAAGTTGTTGATTACTATTTCGATATAATTGTTTGAGTCAATTAACACTAACTGTCTCATTATAAGATATAAAGAAATTGTATTAGGATTTTTGAGAGGCATTTATGCCTATTATGGCACAGTAGATATTTCTCTTCTCTCCAGATAATATATATTATTTCAATTTACATTTCAAACGTATAAAAATAATTTTATAAAGTGTTATTTGATATTATACGCAGTGACTACAAAACCCAGATTTGGGCAGGGTAAAAAATTAACAAGGAATTTTTTATTTAAATTCATTTTTAATTTTTCTTTTACTTTTTGAGGATTATTTCATTTAATTTTCATAAGTTCAAGGTAATCAGTAAATGTTATTTTGGTGAAAAATCACAAATGATTTAATAGAAAAAAATCTGGCAAAATCCATAAAAGCACAGCAGCAGCAGGTTCTCCGTTGTATTATTTGATTTAAATTAATGTCTAGTAGAGAAACTATCTTCGTGATTTTCAATTGTGGTCAAGTTAATGTAAGGATGACACTCTCCTCAAAATTTTACCTCAATGCCCTAATTTACACATCATCCCACGCATGGTGTTCTTTTATTTTGTGATCCTTGAGGACCAATACTAGTTAATGCATGTCAGCCGTTATACTAAATCGAATCAAACGTCGAGTTTAAAGGGATTAAGAAACAGTTGCGAAAGAATTTTTACTAGAGTCAAGATTGGAACCCGATTTTCAAATCAAATGAAAATCTTGACCTTAAACATTATTCTATCACTCCCTTTCCGCCTAATGTATTACACAGAAGCAACATTCTTAAGTTATAGAGAATCTGTAGTAATATTTATCCGGTGCATTACAAAGACTGATGTGCACATACAATCACGTATCGCCATTTCCTCGAATTTTTGCCAAGAAAAGTCAAAGAAATCGATCATTCTTTATACGTCCATTATTCATTTCTATAAAGGATTTCACTGAAACTACATAGAAGTATAAGCATCTAATAATTGAAGAAGATGGATCATCCAAAGTGTTTCTGAAAACATAGCATCACAGATAGATGAATACAACGCAATTGAAAATGGATTATCTCTAAGCTGAATCAGTAAACATCGCATACATCACTTGCGTCTATGAGCAGAATGGTTCCCTTTCGCTATTTGCTAGCTCATTATATGCAGAAATCTCGCTAAGAATGAATACCATAAGTGAAAAACAGAACGGACAAAAACATGTGTTGTTGAAAGTGAAATAGAAATGATAATAAGCCGCATCGTATGTGTAGTTCCTCAGTAATTTGAGATGATAGTAACATCTTCAAAAAGGTTAAACGATATGTGTGTGCGGAGATAATTTCAATGATAGTAATTTGGATACCATTAATAAAAAAAGTCACTTCTTTTCAGTTCAAGTGACAAACTCCTTGATAAAAATTAGCAGTTTAATCCTGAAGTTTTCATCACTGGACCTATAATCTGTTTTTAGCCGGAGGAGAAAATGTCGATTATATATATTAAACGAAAAAAATCAGTAATGTTACTACTAGCCAAATAATACTGCGGCTTTGATGCAAAAAAATGAGTTAACTTTTTTCTGTATACAAAAATGTGTTATTTGGTGAAATAGAATCTAGTAATATACTTGTAATAATATATATGAGGAATTATATTAAAAAAGATACATATTAAAGTCATAAATTTTTTTTGGGGTAAAAATAACTTATTTATTTTAAAAAAATCTTTTCTTCCCCCTCTTCATAAAAATATACTTAAAACTTACTCGTTTAAACAGATTCTATTGGGGTACATCCTCATACTTCTGATCAAAAAATTAAAAAAAAATCAGATACAAGTTCCTGACATTCATAAGAATTTACTTACAGAAACAAATAATAGATATTTTTTCAAAAGTTTTACAATATCATTAATTTAGAAATAATAGATTATGCAAAAAGTTATGGTAACTAAAATTTAAACGAGGTAGATTCTTAAAATGCAATTATATTGCATTAAATGAGCATAAGCTTTAAATGTTTTGAACAAATAATGCCTTCTCAAAATACACAAATAGAACATTTTGAAACCATAAAACAATTAGTGACGGAATTATTGAAAGTACTGTGCAACATAAAAAGGGCAACGAAAAAAAAAAATCAAAATGCTGGACGAACAATCACCATACATTTAAAAATTAAAAAAAAAAAAAAAAGGTTTCTGAAAATTTGTGTGTGTGTGTGTATCGGTTTTATTTATTCTTGAAATGTATTTACTGCAATATTAATGATTCAAAGAAGAAACGAAAATTTTTGGAATCAGCAGTGCAAAGAAAATTGGCCAATTCAATGATTATAACCAGAGCATATTTTTATACATTAAATGGAAAACAAGTTTTGAGGAATTTACGTCCATAAGCATTCATTCGTAAAAATTGGGATTCGTTTGAGTAAATGTATATTGAAGAAAAAAAAAGATGTTTTTGTTTTTCAAAATAAAAATTCTTCTTAAAATAGGGAGAAACAAAATTTATGTTGTGTTTTTTATTCTAGAAAAACAATAATAATTTTAGAACAAAAACTCTAAATCAAAATTAGACTAAAAAACGACACACGTGTTAGAACTTTTTACTTCACAAAGTCAAAATGCAGTTTTAAGGGCTAATTTTTTGGTATATCGTCAGTCTAATTATCAGACTGCGTAACTCCACCGGCGTTATTGATTTGATATAGGAGTGCAACGCGCCAAGCGCTTTTTGGCGCGATTCCTTAATCCTTTTGTTTTATCTACGCCATGCCTCAGAGCGCGCTCCGCTTTTAATTTATTCCTCGATCAGTATAATCACTACTTTTTTTTTTAATTTCATAATAAAACTAGATTTCGAAGGGAGAGATGGCGGCAAGATTTTAACATAAAATAAATACAACATAAAGTAATATTAATGTATTACACTTCCATATGTAAATTATTTACACTATTTTAAGCGTTCGTTACACAAAATTTGAGCAATGTGTTACTTTTGCTGAGCAGAGATCCCGCGGAAAAAACAACAAACCAAAACAAAAAACTAACACTAATATATGTTATCCCCATGGCAACCACATTATCACACGATAAAAATATCAAAGTAAACCATATTCTAATATTATCGCCTATCTTGGCGAGCATAAACAACTTGAAGCCTAGCCTTACTGTATCAAATTAGCATCCCAGATGGAGTTACGCAGTCTGATAATTAGACCGACGATATGGTATTCTTTTTGCCTTTGGTATAAACGAGATTCAAATCTGTACGCCTGTACACTGACAAGTCCAACTGCTGGGCTCGAACAACGTGAACTGCGCAGACTGGGGACGTATAGCCTTAAGTGACGAATTGCGTTTCCATTTGTGTCCTAACGACAACCTCAAAAGTGTCTGGAGAAGCCCAAAGCAGCGTGGGGATCCTCGTTTGACTATCGCGCACCACACACAGGCCGTTAGAGCCGGGGTGGCCAACCGAAATGACCTTGCGGGCCACTTCGGAAAACATTATAATCCTACGGGCCGCACATTAAAATGTGTACCTTTCTATCAGATTTGGAAACAAAAAAAAACATTTATTGGCGTGAAAATTTAAAACAGAATGAACTATTATTATTGTTTTCATTATTTTTCATGTATACCGACATAGATAATATAATAATGCAATGACCAATTAATGTTTAAAATGTTATAGTTGCCATTTTCTTGAAAATTACGGTGTTTCTTCTGAATTGATCTTTCGTTACTCATTGCTGAAATTTGATTGTGCTGTCATTTGCAAACGATTAAGTATACATTGCCCTTTATCTTAACTGTCCTGAATATATATTTTTAAAACTTTAAAAAGCATCTCTGAATGCCTCTTGCTTTGGGGAATTCCAAACAGAAAAGGAGCAGGAGAAATGAAAGTCGCACACACACACAGAATCATGTACCATCCATAGTAAAGGATATGAATAATGCAATTCGGAATTTATTAAACACGTTATTTATTATAGTAAAATCAAATGTAACTGTTTGGTAAAACATAAATCTATTTTAATCTAAAGGACATTTCTATCATCAAAAGGATTCTTTTTAAAACAAGAACTGGTAACAGGCAAATACATTGTAGATTTATACATACATATATAAATTTCCTCTCAAATAAATTTCAAAATGAAAAAAACTTTAAAAATCTGATACTTATATTTTTTTAAAAAAAAAAAGTCTGCGGGCCACATGCCACATGCGGCCCGCGTGTTGGACACCCCTGGTCTAGAGCAGTGGTCTTCAAAATGTGTTCCACAGAACCCTGGGGTTCACGAGTCACAATTAAAAAATTAAGAAGAAATAATATATATGCAAAATGGATTCACGACCCTATGAAATATGCATTGTTACAAGCACCTAAAGCTTACCCCCCCCGTTCATTAAAACAATTTTTTTTTACACATACAATAACTTTATTTTGCAACACTTTTTAAACCTTTATTATAATATAACAAAAATATTAAAACGCGTTTTATCTTTTTGTATATACTTCCAACTAAATTGTGAATATTCTATTGTTTACTATCGCGGATTACTCTCAGTATAAATTTTATACTCGTTATCTTACAAAACTAAATAGTTTTCTAATGGAAAACGCCCTTTTTTACATTTGAAGAAAGAACACCTATAATGAAAGAAAGAACATATCAACAGAGTTGATTTTGAAACCTAAATTTAAACAAGAAAAGCTTCTTAATTTTAGGTTGCAAATTCATGCAAAATGCATGGGATTTCTCACACAGCTATAAACATTTTAATGCCATTAAGAATATTGTGTTTAAGTGAGATATATTTCTCAACGTAAGTGGCTACAAAAACTAAGAATAAAAACAAATTAAACTCAGAATATGTAATACGATTAGACCTAGACTTCGATAGTTTGTGTAAAAATACTAGCATATATCCTAGTTACTAAATACGAGGCGGCGTGTTTTTAAAGTAAGTACCGTTTTGACATAAAAAACAACAAGTAAATTTTTTCCAAAAATAATTTATTCACTTGAAAGGCCATACTTTACTCTACTTTTCTACATAATTCCCATTACTATTGAGGCATTTATCGTACCTTGGGACCAGCTTTTGTATGTCATTGTCAAAGAAGCTTGCCGCCTGAAGCCTGCACCCAGCGTGTACACAATTTCCGATAATTTAAACGTTCGGACAATATTTCGTAAAGAACACTTCTTGAGACAGCAGGAAACTTTTCAGCTAAGGACGAAATCATGAATCGTCTGCTCTCTTTCACTTTACAGTCCACTTTTTGAATCAGTTCATCGGTAATGACTGAAGGTCTCCCACTTCGTTCCTCATCATGAATGTTTGTGCGGCCATCTTTAAAGGCCCTAACCCATTTCCGCACCATTCCATCACTCATAATGTTTTCACCATACACTTCACTGATTTGGTGATGAATGCCAACTGATTTGAAGCCTTGAGCACAGAGAAACCGTATTACAGCACGCACTTCGCAGTCTGCGGGATTCTCAATAGGTGGAGGCATTTTAAAATCACGCAAACAGATGTAGACTCGATCGGATGGTTCCGTAATGACGTCTGTGGCTTCCCAACAGATGTAGCTACACGACGCGCATGCACTAAACGGCGATCGCAGCGCTGCGGCGGCGTAATTTAAATGTTTATTAATTGTTTCAATGCTTGCACTACACTTCCTTGACCAGGAGTTATACTGTAACCTTGTTTATTTTAGATAAGTTTAGAGGGGCGAACAGTTTTGCTTTTGGATATTAACTAGTACCTCTGTGACGGGCTCACGCGTCTTTTCTTTAACATGTCCATTGGGTTCTTTGGGGCCAGAATTAATGGCAATTCTTTTCCAACCAAATCCAAGAAGTGAAGCGTGAAGGAAAGATGTAAATTAGGAAGATTTTAAATATCAGAAGTTAGATTAAGCTGTGTGGCGATTCGGGGAATGTTATGATAATCAGTGATTCAAGCGTGAAGAGGTTTTGGAAAGGTTAAGTGACAGCCAACAGAAGTTATTCGTGACAGAGAGCCATTAGGTCAAGGTGCATACCATTGCACTCGAGTAAACAGCAACTTCATCTAGGACTATAGTGATCGCTACTTCAGTCTATATTAAAGGTAGGAGTGACTATTTAATGTTCGGATCTGTGATAGTCTAGGAATAGAGCTTAGGTGAGTTAGTATTGATAGTGGTCCGATTTACGTTATTTCGGTATTATATATATTGTGTGTTTAACCACCGCAGATTCTCTCACATATATTATTATCTAATTTGTTAGACGTTTAAGTTAAAGATCTTAATAAATTCATATTAAGATCATGTCTGCTTCTAGTTCGTCCGTTATTCCTACACCTCTAGCTCACGCTGATAATCAAGGAGAAGGGCACCCGAGGGGGGTGCCCTCACACCTCATATATATATTTTTTTCTATTCATGAGTTGTCTTTAATTACATAATGAATCAAATATTTTTCGATGCTCACAAATAGAAAAAGAACTTTTTTCCATCGGGAAAAAAACTATTATTGCATAAATAAAAATCATTTCCACCAGTCTTGTTCAGCTTTAAAAAAAATTTTATTATTTTTTTATGAAACAAAATACCCTATTTCTAAATTTCGACACCTGTCTTACTCTGTTAATGATTTTTCTTATCCTTCGCTACTTTAGATAAAAACAAGTAATATAATTTTTTTTAAAACTCAATTCCTACTTAGGTCAAAGAAATTTTTTTTAGTTATTTTTTATCAAATAATTACAATTAATATAAATATGTATATACATATGACAAAATAACAATATTAAATAGCAATTAATTTTTTATTAATTATCATTAAAGTATCATATTATCATCCCAAACAATAGTGTATATAAAATTTCAGTTCAACTGAATGCTTTAACCCAGTGGTTTCCAAAGTGGTCTACATAGACCCCCAAGGGTATATGGCAATCTGCAAGGGGTCTACGATATAGCTTTCACTAATCCTGATCGTGACTTTAATTTTTAAAGGAAATTTAATCAAGTGAATATCAGACTTACCTATTTAACAGATTTATTTATTAAATTTAATGAGGTTAGTTTGCAGTTTCAAGGCAGCAGCATAAATTTTATTAAAACAAGGACCACATTTCAGCCTTTTTTGCCGGAATTAAAACTAAAGGAGTATAATTTTGGATATTGAAATTTTTCCCAGTTTCTCAATTGGTCACAGACTATCTGTCAGGAAAAAGAAGTTTTAACCTACGTTCGACATTTAAATGCCCTTTTTTTAGATTTTGAAACTAGGTTTGAGAATGTTTTGACGATCGTAATACCACAGTAGACAATGAATTCATATGGTCACTTTAAAAAAAATGTCAGATTACAATAATTAGGCACTAAGAAAAGGCATTGATGAAGATCGTTAAGTAAAGTTTAGTATCGGATGTGTCAATAATTTTGGCATTAAAAAGATATTCCTGTTATTTATTCCATATAATGGAATATCTTGAGAAAGTTTTTAAATGTTTTTCCGAATGAGAAGGAGTTTCAGTGCACTTGGCAATCTCCAAAACAAAAAGAAAGAATAAAAGACTGGATACTATTAACCGATGAGACATTTAGGGTTAAACCTGACAAGATTGATTTTAAATGTTGAAAATTTGCTATTGCATCCCCAGATTCATCCCCCCCCACACACTAAAAGCATTTGTTTGTTGCTCAGTTATTTTATGTAACATTTATTTAATGCATCAATTGAATTTTAATTTAATTAACATTTGTTATCTTAAGTTTTAAACACTATACTTCGCTACAGTTAAAAATTTAAATCTTTTAAAGTTAGTGGCTCTATATACCTGCTGTCAAAAACACATTTAAGTTTGTGAATTTGCAAAAATTTAATATTAGGTGAGTAAGGGCAACCCAAACCGAAAAAAATGGCAAGGGGTCTATGAGGCAGAAACGTTTGGGATCCTATGCTTTAACCCCTTCAGAACCATGATCACATATATGTGATCACTTCAGGGAACACGGTATCATATGTGATATTGCGTTTTAACCCTTCCGAGTCTCGTTATCAAACCGGTGCGGACTGAATCTGGACCTTATGGAATTCGAAATGATTATGAACTATAAATTTCGGTGTATTTTATTACAGTAATGATTTTATATAAATTTTTAAATGGAGTTAGGCTTAACAAAAAAAAAAAAAAAATCGCCTAGTCCTGAACGGGTTAAAACGTGAGAAAAAAAATCTTTTAAAGTCTGGACCCAAGTCGCTAAAAATGAAGCCAACGTGATTGTGTCTATAATTCTTTAAATAGTTAGTTTCAGTCTATTAATTTTAATTAATTATAATTAAAATTTCATACGTCCTCCAAAACAATCGTGCATAGAAAATTTCAGCTCAAATGAGCGCTTTAAAGTGTATTTAACTAACGATTGAAAATTTTAACAAGCTATAGGGAGATCGTGAACTAATATTAGGAATTGAAAAAAACGAGATACAATTCTTTGAAAAGTTAATACATTATCCCAAACTATCATATCTAATTTAAAATTTTAGATCATCATCATAATATCACATCAATAACTTCTTTAAAAAGTATCGGATCAGACAAGCAAGCAAGAGAAACACTGGCTTTAAATTCAAATTCTTAACAAGACACGATTATTTTTCATAAACCAAACCATTACCATATTGACGAGCGCGCAATACGCTACTTTGTTTTGACCCGCGAATCTCAAAACACGCAATTTAGATTCCACTTAAAGATTTCTGCAAGGCTTAAAAACGCAAATGCAAAATGACAACATAATGAATGAGATTATTCGCGTACACGCCTCTTTCTCCATTTATAAATTTTTTTAAAGAAAATCGACAGGATTAACTAGAACCGAATCGCGTCGAAAATGAACCATGAATGGATTACAACCTACAGAAACGTAAACGTAGGCACGTAACATGCCCATCACAAAAAAAAAAAATTCGTGCTACAGATAAATCCCACAGTATGATGGATGCATGATTGATCGGTTCGATTCCGCGAAAAGAAGTGAATTAAAAAATATATTGATGAGATGGTATCGCTCTCGGAAGCTCATAGGCATCTAAAACGAGTGACGGTTTAAAAATAGCTCATCAACCGAGTTTGACAATAAGGGTTAACACTTGATAAATGCGAAGTTTAAGAAAGGATAACCACATATATTATGCAATGTTACAGATCGTCAACCACAAACAATTAACATCAGCGAAATTGTTCGCTCTTAAGCAAAAAAAAAAAAAAGTAATAACGTTGAGTATAGTGTTGACGGATAGTTATAGATGGTTTTTGCTTGCGTTAAATAGCTAAAAAAAAAATATTACCAATTTTAAAGAACAATGAACAGGAGTGGCTGGAAATCTTTTCTTGTTTCAGTTCAGTTTAAAAAATACTATGAATAGTTAAAGATTTGATCGCATTACAAGCCCTTAATAATTCAAATCGTTGGAAAATGAATACAGACTGCAGCAGCTATTATTTTGTGTTGAAATGTAACAAAAAATTTTTTTCATTGGATATTTGCTTTCTAAAAAGAAGTGAAACAATCAGAAATGTTTTCCTGAGACCAGTGGCCCAACGGATAATATTAGCCTCCCCCTGAAAAATCAGGTTTTGGGTCCCAACCCCAAATATATATATACTTGGCGTCAGTCAGGCTTTGGACCTCTTAGAATCCTGGGCCCCTCTATGATGCGGGTGTGTACGTTACGCCGTTGGCTGAGACAAAAGGCCGTATCACACGTCACGTTTCAAGCAATTTTTCGTCCAATTCGTGCAATTTTTACTCAGTTGCCATAGCAACGGCTGAAGAATAACTTTTTGCTAGTGAGCTCAAAAAGTTGTTCCAAATAAAAGTTGCTTGAAATTCCAGCCAATGGGGTTCTTCTGCGCCCTACGTCATAAACAAGATGGCGGCTTCGGTTTCGTCTAACGCGTCAGATATGCCGAATAATATTTAAATGGTGTATAATATTTTAACGGCGTATAATATTTTAAATAGGATGGTGCTCCATTTCTGTTTACACCCATCAACAAAAGCGCGAACGAAATAAAGGAAAATATTTTGTATGTCCGATTTCCGAAGCAGAAAAATCGGCGAGTAATTTTTCAATGTGGAGATAGAGCACGGCTGACGTCAGAGCATGTCGTTTTGTTTAGGGCAACCCTCCCCCCTCAGATTAGGCCAAAAATTGGACGAAAAAGTTGCATGGAAAATGTTCGAGGTAACTTTTGGCCTGTAATCTGTTTTTCTGTTACTACACCTCAGTGTGAGGGGGGGGGAAGAAAATTCCACCCACACACGGAAACAAAGTTGATTGTAAAAGGTGCACCGGACTCATCGATACAATGATTGAGTCCGAAAAAATAAAAAGCTTTCTCCATTTTCAATACACATGTACCCACGTGTGAAGAGCGTAACTTCCACAATATCCTTTTAGTTGAGTTAACTAGCGGAGAGGAGAACGTGATTTCAAAAGCTTGAGCAAGTGGTGTAGCAGGAAGTGCTAGTGAACCACTTGTAAAGGGACCCAGGCGATTTTTATTCAAAACTAGCTCTCGACTGTGAACTCGTTCTGTTAGGCGCGGCACAAGTTTACTCGTTTGAAAGGACCCTTAGTTCATACTCGTATGTTTCGAGCACGGTGGCGACCACAAACTACTTTCTTGGAAGGTACGTAACGCAGACGATTGCATGGAGAGAGACACAATCTCTATGCTAAAAATAAAAAGTCTGTGTGGGAAGGGTTTGAACATTCAAACTCTAGCCTTGAGTACGCCACTGTTCGGACGAAGGTTACATCAAGTTCACAAATCTAAATTTTTTTTAACAAACCATAAACGAGACAAAGTGTACTCTTTTCTGTCAAGCCACAAGCAAAAAGAAGTGGTAGGGGGTTGAATTAAAATTACAAATGGTGCAAATCAGAAACTTTTTCTGCCCTTGTCAAAAGTAAGACTCACGAACTGAAACAATCATGATTAAGGGGTGGGCAGAAAATTGAATTTATATCTAATATGATTCTTTGATTCAATTAGATTACGATGATTTTCATTGCATGAAAAATGCAGTTCCATTTTCACCCCATGAAGATATTTTGTGTTAATTGAAAATATATTACTATCAGAGATCTTTGCTTATTTTTTTATATTATACATAATTACATTTCTATTTTAAAATGCTACAATTTTCTAATACATAGCAGCAGAGTTAAGCAACTTTAAATTGCTAGATATGATAAGAAAATATAAAAACTTAATATTTATCTCGAAATATATATAATATAAACACCTTATCCACCACAATTAAAAGTTAAAAATATTATGCAGTTATATATATATATATATATATATAAAGGGTGTTTTTTTAGAGGTAGAGAACTTTAATTGCAATAAAACAACGATGTATTATTCGATTGACATGAATTTTTTTTATTCGAAAGATAATCTTGTGGCATTACATTTTAAATATGATTTCTGGCATAGGACTGCCACGGCTGGCTCGGATGTAGTCCAATCTGGACGTCCAATTTTCGATGACTTTTTCCAACTTTTGTGGCCGTATATCGGCAATAACACGGAGAATGTTGTCTTCCAAATGGTCAAGCGTTTGTGGCTTATCCGCATAGACCAATGACTTTACATAGCCCCACAGAAAATAGTCTAGCGGTGTTAAATCACAAGATCTCGGAGGCCAATTGACAGGTCCAAAACGTGACATTAAGCGGTCACCAAACGTGTCTTTCAATAAATCGATTGTGGCACGAGCTGTGTGACATGTTGCGCCGTCTTGTTGGAACCACAGCTCCTGGACATCATGATTGTTCAATTCAGGAATGAAAAAGTTAGTAATCATGGCTCTATACCGATCACTATTGACTGTAACGTTGTGGCCTTCATCGTTTTCGAAGAAGTACGGACCAATGATTCCACCAGCCCATAAAGCGCACCAAACAGTCTGTTTTTCTGGATGACATACACTTGTGGATTAGCTTCACTCCAAATGCGGCAGTTTTGTTTGTTGACGTAGTCATTCAACCAGAAGTGCGCTTCATCGCTAAACAAAATTCGCTTATGAAAATCGGGAACAACGGCAATCTCGTTTTGGGCCCATTCGACGAATCTACGCCTTGATTGATGATATTTAAAATGTAATGCCACAAGATTATCTTTCGAATAAAAAAAATTCATGTCAATCGAATAATACATCGTTGTTTTATTGCAATTGAAAGTTCTATACCTCTAAAAAAACACCCTTTATATATAAAGTTAGAAAATATTATATTAGCAATCATTCTATCTTTTATTATTTTCAATATGTATAAGCTTTAGAACTGTGAACAGGTGGTATTTATAATTCCATTTCATCTCTGTTTGATTAATTGTTTCTTAACGTCTAACTCAGCACAGAAACACGAAAGCTATTCTATTTCAACTCACCAACGGCTTTCATTACAATCACCTCCGTAACATGCATCAGAAATTAATGATACAAACCAAGATAAGCTATAATATTCAAATACTGCATGGTGAGAAATGTGCGTGTTTGGGATCATTATCTTGGTGAGAAACTTTTCACATGGTCATCAACAGAGATCGGTTGCGGTTTTGAAAAATAAAAGAAAATGCAATTGCGGAAATCACAGTCTAGTCAAAGGTGAGCCGACAGCTGCGCCATACCACCCACAAGTGCTCTTTTCTTTTTTCAGAACCATCTGTCAGCTGTTCTAGAAATGTGCTTTATGTTTACAAGTCGTAATAAAATTTTACATTTGCTTAAACAATCATTTTTTTTTTATTTTGCAGCCGTGTGTTATACTAAAATTAATCTAATCATCAGTAATAAAAATTTTTTGTACTATGGATATTTAGTTAATGGTAAATTAAATTACATAATGGGAAAATAAATGACATTTTGGATTACATAATCGCTATTTATGGATGTATTCATTGATTGATTGAAAATTAACGTCGCACTGTTCAGCTACACGAGGGCTTTTGGCAACTGACCACGTAATTTTGAACCATGGTCAAGTGACGGGGACGACACCTGAGCTGGCATCCCCCTCTCCTAACTACCACACCACACCAACAGGAGGACGTTTCAGCTCTCGACAGATTTAACGTACATCGCTGCCCTACACGGCGGGTCTTTAGTGGTACTGGGCTCGAACTCGTGACAAGGCAAGCCACGATCCGATACCTATACCACTCGACTACCGCGGCCACTATGGATGTATTAAACTGCATTATCTTTAATGATTAGCAAGCAAAACTACATTATCTTTAATTATTGATATATTAAAATGCATTATGAGCACATTATATTTCATTAATAATGGAACTTATGATTTTGATTGAACTGATTTTAATCTACGTCACACTCTGAAGCAACACGAAGGCTATTGGCGACGGACCTCATAATTCAGAACCGCGGTCACTTGATGGTCAAAAGGGGGTAGCCTGAGCCAGTTAACTCTTTCAACAGCAACCCATCTGGGAGGACTTTGAACCTCGACAGATTTAATGTCCACCAGCCCTTCTAAGTAGCTGATCTTCATTGGCCCTAAGACTTGAACTCTCGACTCGAAAACACCACTCATGAGTTCGCGACCATGGCCACTCAGCTACCGCGGCCACATTTGCGATTTTGAAGGTATAAAGCTACATGACGATTGTCTTGGGATTTTGAAGGACGTTCTCTTGGATAAGAATATACATAACACACACCCAACACAAAATTGTTCTCCCTCTAAATTAGGGTAAAACCGAGATAAATCGTTCTGCCACCTGTACGGTGCTCAAAGCTACGGCTAACAACAGACGTCACTTAGCCCTTTACCATGATGAATTTCGTAGGCCTTGATCTGGCATTTGCCGATCAGGGGCATTAGCAACAACCCCACCCAACAAACTAAAACTCAGTTTTTTCAACAGAAAAGTGTTTTGATATTAATATCGGTTTGCGTTCATAATATGTAGTTTTAGAAGAGTTTTAGTTTAGATCAGGTAGTTTAAGAAAACATTAAAAGGGTCGAAATTGTCAATTTTTGCGAAATAAAGTTAAAAAAAGCAGTCCATTTTATAATTAAAACTGTTTTTAAATTGTACCTAATAACATACAAGAAATCCTACAATACCTTTTATTTATTTATTTTTTTTGTGAATGATTATACGACATGTATTTGAAGAAAATTTCTAAATATAACAATTGCATAAAAAAGTTTAGAGCATTCAAATTACTTTTTTTTACGGTAAGAATTCTTTTTTAAAAATGATTCCAGAAACCACCCATTTCAATTGTAAAAAAAGTTCAAATTATCCGATGTATATATACAATACAGTAGAGCCTATACAAAAAATACAACCTGCTAAACTCTTAAAATTCGAATAACTGTAAATTATCTGCTCCAGGAAAAAACTGAATTACATGTGACACCACATAAATAGGAAAACTCAGAAAAACACAGCCCATACACTTCATAGTAAATAAAAAAAAAATTAACAGAAGTAGGGTGTGTACAATACAACTCGATGACATTTCAATAGAACCATAACAATATAACGCCTAGAGAAATTGAATGGATAAAAATAAAATATCGCCTTTTACGTAAAAAAAAATTGGTTTAAATGGTAGAGAGTTAATTTGAATCAGCGAGGTGAGAACGGGCGGTAGTAATCTAAGAAAAGAGAAAGTTTTTTTGAAAAAAAGTGAACGTGTCTTGGGTTTCGCGGTCGTTATTCATTAGTTCCGCCGTCTGTACTTATTCAGCGGAACGACGTTTTCACTAGTTACGGTCACTTTCCAATCTTCCAAAACATTTTACGATATACGTATAATTCGCTTGGATTATTTTTTTTCTTCCCTCACTCTCTCTTTCTCTTTCTCACCCACGAATTCAAGTTTTTTTTTTTTCTCAGTTTTCTCAAACTTTTTTTCTTCTTGTTGACAGTCGTTTACTGAATTATCCCTTTATATCCCAAAATTATATGCCATTTTATATTTATTTTAATTACAGTAACGTTTCCTTTGAGTTTTATCGGTAACTAGCTGGTATACCACGTTCTTCACACGGGGGGTGAATTGAAAAAATTATAGATTAAAGGATAAAGAAGTTTTTCATGACTTAATTTTACGTGAATTGCAAATTAAAAAAAAAGCTTTTTGTATATCATATAAAAAAATCATATAATCATATTTAATAAATAAAAAATCATATTTATTAAATTTTAAGTCTGTAGGGGTCTAATAGCTGTCGAAAAAGATTTTTTATTTTATTTATAACGCCCCGTAACTCCCTTGTGGGTCGATTTTTGAAAACACTTCCTAAGCTGATCTCTAACTAGCTGGTATAACACGTTCTTCACACGGGTGAATTGAAAAAATTAAGCAATATAGATTAAAGGATAAAGAAGTTTTTCATGAGTTAATTTTACGTGAATTGCAAATTAAAAAAAAAAGCTTTTTGTATATCTCAGCTGAATAAAAAATCATATTTATTAAATTTTAAGTCTGTAGGGGTCTAATAGCTGCCGAAAAAGATTTTTTATTTTATTTATAACGCCCCGTAACTCCCTAGTGGGTCGATTTTTGAAAACACTTCCTAAGCTGATCTCTACTCAGCAAAAGTAACATTGTTACAGATTGCTTAAAATAGTGTAAATAATTTATATTTGGATGTGCAATACGTTAATATTATTTTCTGTTAAAATTGTAATATTTGCAAGCAACGATTATAATGACGATTCAATGGAAACATAGCGAAATGTTAATGATAGAGCCAAGCTGGCATCATTTTTGGCGACCCTGTTGGCAACTTGGCGATTGATTGAACGGTGCAAAAGTTGACATACTGAAGCGCCATTTGGTGGGGAGCTGCAACAAAGAGGATTGTACAAAAACCTTCTCCGCAAAATAAATACATGTGCATGCCAATTTTCATAGTGATCGGTTGAACGGTGTTGAAGTGAAGCGAAGTCAAGTATACAAACATCCATTTTCGTATATATATAGATGGACTAAATTCAAGACAATCACATGATTAATGCAATCACGTGTTCCTCGTTGAATTAAAAACTGCCATTAGATTTATACTTGTTGTTCTACAAGTAAAATAAAATTTCAAATCTATATTAAACTCAATCATATAATAAAATGTGCCTATAAATGTAGTTCATATTGTTTAACTGTATACGTTATTATTGTTGACAAATCTGTAGTTTTTTAAAGAAACTTTCTGTGAAAAGCAAAATTTGGCAAACACGAAATTGTATTTATCATGTGATCATGACGTCACATGAAGTTATCCCACTTTTGCATTAAAACATTTTTTTTACCAGATAAAATTCACGTGTTAATGCAATCGGTACTGTTATTTAAAATCAGAAACAAGGTTTTCTAATGTAGATATCAACAACCCAACGTTGAATGCATAAAATTATTTCAAAACAATTCATATTTTACAGAGTAAAGGAAGTATCGTAAAAACACACCATTTATAGATTTTTGCTACATTAAAATTTCTACAATTTCTATGCAAAATGTAAATTCCTCCAGATTTTGTTAAAACGGAAATTTTTTTTTAACTAAAAGTTAATGCCCCCTCCTCCCACCCAAGAATACTTTTCAACAATCTATATTAACATTAATTATTTTTTCTTTTCTTTTGTAATTATTAATTTCTAATTTTGCTTAATTCAGAAAATGGCACTATATAGTTCCATGAAAAAGAATTATTTAAAAATTTAATAAGCCAGTCATGTTTTATTAGGGAGGATACATGTAATAAATGTATACTTTTACGTAAATGAATAGGTAATGGTCATTTTTTTAAAAAACAATACGAGAAATACATTAAGGTATCCGACTACGTTCGGAACCGTGATTTTAAAAAAAGCGCATAAATGGATAATTTTCATGATATTTAGTGTCACTCAAATTAGAATATATGCATAAAATTGTTTTAAGGACATTTTGACAAAAAAAAATTATTTAAATATAATACTTTGGCAAAAAATTAACTCAGAATAATTTTTTCCAAATGTTCTCCTTTTGTGAAAAATGCTTCTATTATAATAATATTTTGCCTGTAAATAGCTCAGACCACTCTACAGAGGCTCAACTAAAATTTTTGAAAAATTCACAGTATATATTTTCAGAGTTACCACCAATTGAAACAATTATTCGTGCTTTTTTTCTTAAAATTCCTCCCCTCTGTTGTCGTAAAATATGAATAAAACCACTTCTAAGCTATATATTTCAAAAATTCTAGTTGAGCCTCTGTAGAGAGGTTTGAGCAATATACAGGCAAAATATTATTATAATAGAAGCATTTTTCACAAAAGGAGAACATTTGGAAAAAAGATTATTCTAAGTTAATTTTTTGCCAAAATATTGTATTTAAATAATTTTTTTTTGTCAAAATGTCCTTAAAACAATTTTATGCATATAGTCTAATCTAAGTGACACTAAATATCATGAAAATTATCCATTTATGCGCTTTTGAAAATTACGGTTCCGAATGTAGTCGGATACATTAATTACCATAAAAACCGGTGTATAACGCGAACCCCTCTTTTTTACGAACTTTTGAAATGTACTTGTGCAATGCTCTTAAGTTTTGAAGTCATTCATTCGAAGTGTTATCCAAGGCTTTTGAAAAAGTAGTATACTTCTAGAGCTACAACCCTTCCATTTCATAAAGTGTGTCATTTCTTTTAAATAAATAGTATTTCGATAGATGTCGAACTAATTTTTTTAATGCTCCTCCCTAATCTTAAAGCTCTCATTTTTATACGTTCACAAGGGGATATCACAAGGGGATAATATAGCCTTTGTTGCTCCATATCCCAAAAAACCTGTAACGTAATTTTCGATCTTATTTTTTTAAAAAAAACCGTGTTATATACCGGATTATATGGTAATTCAATAACTATTAACATATACAGGGTGGCCATAATTAAATTGCAAGTGTTCAAGAGGTGATGAAGAGAAAACAACCGGGAGTATTCCAGTGAAATTTTCTATCAACACGTTTCAGTACATGCGCAAATCAAATATGCGAAAATAAAAAATAAAAAAATCGCCATTTTCACCCGATAGATGGCGCTGTGCCATGTTTCAATGCTTATTGACGGCATATATGCAAATTTTAAGCCCATCGAACAGTATAAAAACAAGACCACAAGAGTAGCGATGTTGAGAAAACAATTGATTTCAGCATTGCAAGTGAGATATTGTTTAGAAACCATGGTATTTATACAGGATGGAACACCCCCCTCATATTGCTAAACCTGTTAAAAAATTGTTACATTTTTGGTGCGGAACGATTTATAAGCAGATGCTTCAAAAAGGCCTGGCTCCCACGTTCACCGGACCTTAATCCTTGTGATTTTTATCTGTAAAGACATCTGAGAGATATGGCTTATGGATAACAACATGCTTCTGTTCATGAATAGAAATCTAGCATAACAAAACACGTGAGGTGTGTTACAACAAAGTTTTAAATGCTACAGTGGTGGTTCGCATAGTGCGTGTGATAATTTCATTGAATAAATAATGGTTTAGTTGCTTTCCAAAGCGTCTTTATGGATTGTTTAACTTGTGATCTTAATTTACGTTAATTTTTGGTTACATGATACTGTAAAAATTTTATTCCTGAAGCGAATTGTATGGAATTTTGATAAACTGTAAGTGATTTTGTAAATTGTTTACATGCATCTTCGAATGTCATTATGCTCTGTCTAACGGGTTTGGAAGTTGTATATGCCACCGGTGAGCGTTCAAATACGGTACAGCGACATCTATCGGGCGATTATCTTTTTTTTTGCATATTTGATTTTTGCGCATGTTCTGAAAAGAGTAGATACCAAATTTCACTGGAATATTCCCAGTGGTTTTCTCTCGAGCATCCCTTAAACACTTGCAGTTTAATTATAGTCACCCTGTATTTTCGCCAAATATAATTCTCTCTGAATTTAAAGATATTACGTACCATTTTCCGAGCTTCCTTATTTTCTAATCAAATCATTAAATTTATAGTTAATAATTTAGTATAAAGTCAAACACATGAATTGCAATCCACATTGCATTGATTTTATTTCAAAGGACTACAAAATTAGGTACTTGCGTATTAGCACCGCAGTCAAATTGGCGCCATGCGAATTATGCCATTTCCCGCCAAAATCTCACTTTTTGATTGGGTTTTTTTTCATATAAAACACATTAAAATCTTTATTGTTTTGATATCAAGGCACGATTCACGTGGAGCTAATTTTGCTGCGGTGACGCTATTATGTAAGTACCTAAATTTTATAACATCACCAAATTTCGAAATAATCATAGAAGTAATAAGAAATTCAACGGTGAAACTAAAAAGGAACATGTCCATTAGTTTGTGGAACGTATTTTATAGAGAAAAATTTCAAACTTTAATATGTAACAACATTTCAAAAATAAACAATTTACTTCACGAACTACAAAACAATAAACAGCATCTCTTAACGACCTATTTCTTTTATAAGAAAAATAATTTCATCTAAAGTGGACAGAACGGTTTTACCCATATTGCATTACGAACACAAATATACGCCGATGCTCGTTTCCATCATTAAAATTATCTCCAGTAACATATCTTTTTCGCCAATGCTTTTATTTTTTTCGCCAAAAAGAAAGAAAAAGAGACGCCGGCTTTATGTTTCATACAGTAATGGGTCAAGCTTTATTGGTAAATAATGAAAAGAATGCTAACGATGGTTGATAAGAAGGGGAGAAAAAAAAGCAATAATGTTTCAACTCTTCAAAAGAAAAGAGGAGAAATAAAAAAGAAACGGTGAATTCAATTACAGTAATGATCTAACAATTCATACGCGTTTCTATGTGAAGTAAAAAAAAGAAAAATATTACAAGAAAAGACGTTCATTACTATGCAAATACCAGAGGCACTATTCCTGGGCATCGCTTCGAGTCGATTTTTTAAAAACAATATTTCAATAGCACGTTCTACGACCGGTTTCCAAGGTGAAATGCCTCGAAAATAATTTTAAGCCGGCGTTTTTAGTGTAGGTATCAACTAACATTCGATTTTGTTTCTTTGAACTTGTGAATTCGATTTTCAATTTCATTTCATACTCTTCTGTTATGTAAGACTTCAAATATATTTTTTATCACAGTATTAAAAGACCGATATCATTTTGTTCGATAACTGAAAAATAGAGTAAATTACCAGATAAGAAAAAAAGAAAAGAAAAAGAACATATGGATATCCATGTTTTAAAATTATGCAAAAAAAAATCAGAAACAGTTTCACAGTTTTAGTTTTTGGTACGAAAAAATTATACTTCATCCTTCCTTTTTCCCAGTTATTACTATATCCTTTATCAAAACTTATTAATCGAACTTATAAAGTTTCGGCAACAAGTCGTTGATCTTGCCGGGGGTGTCTATTTGAACCATCGACCCGCCGGTCCGCAGCTACGCCGTGCATGCCTTAGCCGATTGTGACGAAAGGAATCCCTAATGCGGTCCAGTTGTTAAGGGCTTTTATTCCAAGGCTTTGTTGTTTGAGACTTGCAAAAGGAGGTCCCTTTGCAACGTCATGTATGCGTAAAGCTACAATAGGGCCACTGACGAAGAATCAAGTGCTTTTGAGCTACGGTCTAGTGACGAGTGATATCCCACTTTTGAGACTTCCACACCATGGCAACGCGACGAAATTGAGCGGGACTGGACAGAAATAATGCTGGTTACAAGTTTGGGATCATGACTATTCAGTTACCGCAACCAAATAATTAATTAGAAACTATGGTTGAAACACACAAAGGCACGCAAATTTAATGTACTTTAACACAATAACGTGTAGAGAGAGGGAGTAAAGTATTTAAGTATTTTCTATTATAAGTTAGTGCGTGTGTATGTAAACATCACATTATAAAGCAACATGAGGTCTATTGGCGACGGACGTCAAAATTTTGAGCAATGGTCAAGAGACTAGGGCGAACCTGAGCTGGCAATCTTCTCTTCAAACTATCACAGCATGCCAACGACAGTACTTTGTCTCGACATATTTAAGTGCATAAGTTCCTCTACACGGCGAGTTTTCAATGGCACTAAATCTCGAACTCATGACACGCCGGGTACAATTCCGTCAGCATAACAACTGGACTACCGCGGCCACATGACTCGACAAAAATAATGTCGGTTACGAGTTCGTGACCACTTAGTTACTGTCACAACATAAGTAGTGAGGAACTATTGTTGAAGCCTGCAAGGTAGCCAAATTTGATGTATTTTAATAAAATTTTTGCATATACATAAATATTTTCCAATTTAAATTACATAGAATAAGTATAATAAGACAAACAATAGTTTCCTTATGAGATACAATAAACTTTTTCATTTTTTGCAAGAAGGTCATACCAGTATTAAACAAGACCAGACAAACAAAATTCTTTTAAAAATGCGATTTTACGTTAAAATAAATGCTTAATACATAAACAAACAGATCAGTTTTATACATTGAACAGACGAAGATTTTAGAACAATCAAACGTATACAGCAACAGTGACGTACACAGATCCCTCTAATGCAGGTATGTCAAACACGCGGCCCTACAATACATAAATTGCGGCCCACTGAGAATTTGTAAAATTTTTTAAACATTTAAAGTTTTTCGAGTTTTAAATTCATCTGGTGCCAACTTAAAAAAAATAGTTACCTATTCTTGTGTTAATAGAAATCCCCTTTGATAATAGAAATAAGTTTGAGATTAAAAGTTACTTTTAATATTTTATTAAAACACAATTTTACACTATTATGAATTAATTTTTTATTAACTTTTTAAATGCATTTATGTATATTATTCGTCATAGTAGAACCGAGATTCATTAAGTATGTGCATAGTGAAATACAGTGGAACACACAGTAATTTTTCAAGAGGGGGTCCAAGAGGTCGAAAGTCCACCATTCTCGTATCATGCTCCAATACGCCGGCCAACATTCTTTTGATTTTGTCGATTTTCGGGATCAAAAAACAGTAAAAAAATAATTGAATAAATAATTAGCATCAATTAATAAAATTATATAATTATTAATAACAAATAATTAAGTTTTACGTACTTTATGCATAGGATTATAAATCAATCGAGAAAAAAAATCAAGGGCTACTGGGGGGTTCGGACCCAGGGCCCACCCTTGTGTGCTCCACTGGTGAAATACATAATATAATCATTCTCAAAATCGTACTTTGTTACTTTTTGAACACTGGAAACTTGCGGCCCCCTACTTAAGGTATCAGATTACCCTAAAATCATGATTTTTTTCAAAAATTGACAAAATGTTTTTATGATTTTATTTTATAGGCCATTTTATTAGCTTTATAAAAATACCCAGTTTGTTTTTTTTATTTTCTAATCACTAGTACAAAAACTACAAATGTTTTAGTAAAAACAGATGCCATAACTTTACACAGGATGTCAAACTTTAAAATACGTTTTACTCGAAATGTGCTTTTTTCGAAAAATTCAAACGAAGACAGCGATTGCTCAAAGTTTTTAAAATAATTTCCTGAAATTTTTTGTGTATATTCTGTATAACAGTAAACGTGTTTTTAATCTTCAGATTTATCAATCACTGTTTTATTTCAAAATTTACAGTCCTTCATGTGAATATAAAAAATCACTGTTTTTTAAGCAATTTTCTATAGTCACTAAGATAAAGTGCTCTAGTCTTTGTAAAAATTAAAATATCTCTTATCCTGAAGGTCATTTCAAACATGAATAACAAAGTAACACATCAAAATTGAAAAATTGTTCATAAAATTTTTGTATAGAGTGGGCTCCGTTTGTGTAATTTTTTGTACATTTTTAGCAGTTTTTCACATTTTAATAGTAATAAAAAAAATTTTGTTTTCAATTTTAGAATTTTTTTCTTAAAATATACTAAATACATCTAAAAATCACAAAAAAATCCCCATATCTCCTTTTTTTTAAAAAAAAGTTGTCGTATAAGTAGTCGGATACCTTAATGTAAAATAGATCATGTGGCCCGCAATATCCTACGAGTTTGACATGCCTGCTCTAATGGGAAGGTGGCACATTCTACAAAACTCGTAGACAAAAGCCCTGAGGGGTAGACCCCCAAACTTTTCCTTGTGTATACCATTGTACAACAAATTAGGGGGGGGGATACACCTAATATGTACAAATACTCCAAGCTAACATTTTTTAAATATAATTTACAGTCTAAAACAATCCACGTTTAACTCCAATCAAGAAAGCATTAAAATTCAATTCCAAAGGAACACAATATTTTTTCAATCACCCAGGCGACACCTTCGCACACGCTATACTAAGAACACAGAAAAAAGAATAATCATCTTCAAAGTAGAGGTAAAATTGGAAGATTGAATCACGTTAGACAGGTTAATCTTTTTTCCGACCGAAAACATGCCAATCTTTAAGATTATAAACCCTAAACTTGAAACCTAAGAGTTACATCGAATCGTGTCATGGTCGACGTGACAACCAGGCGTCGGGTCACCCCCGAACACATTGCGTCTTTTTTCTTCAAACAATAGAATGGCATCACCCAGGTGACCTATCGAACATGAATTTCGACGTCCGGTAAACAAAAGGAACAACGACATTGTTTGACACGTAATGAAAAACCTTTCATACTGTAATAAGCTTAAAGCCACGGTTTGCATAAGCAACGGGATTTCTCGTCATGACGGAAATGAATGGATTTATGTCGTTTGCAGTGAGGATACGAAGCAAAAGGTAACAAGTGTCACCGTTTGACATGGTAATTAATCAACTTGTCAAACGGGATTATTCATTCATTTCCGAAAAGTACGGATTAAAAGTCACAGGGAAGAATATATCGGATCCTCAGCATTTTTAGTCATTTATATTCTGGATTGTGTGTGTAAGATTTTTCATAATGAACTTTTTCAATTCAAAGGTATTTAATTGAGTGATTTCTTGATTTACTATGGCTAATAGATGCCTTAGAAATGGAATTTAATCAAAAGAAAAACAAAAAGGTTCTATCTTATAAAAGTCTTTTAAGATCAGTATTAACTTAATGCATGTGAAACTTGGCCCATGTCTCGAACAGATGAAGACATGATAAGTATCTATGAAAGGAAGATTTTAAGATTTATTTTTGGAGGCATTCTGGAAAATGGAACGTGGCGGAGAAGACCAAATTTCTAGCTCTATCAATCATATAAAGAATCTGACACACTGTTAACTTCATCAAAATACAACGAATTAAATGAGCAGGCCACGTTGTCAGAATGGACGAAGACCGCACCACTAAAAGTCTTCAATGCCCAACCAATTGGCACACGAAGAAAGGACAGGCCAAATTTTAGATGGATTGATGACCTAGAAGAAAATCTTTTAATTTTGAGGACTAAGAATTGGAGAACATTAACAGGAAGAAGGCTGGCATGGAAAAGGCTTCTTGAGAAGGCAAAAGACCACCCTGGGCTGTCGAGCCAATGAGGAAGGATTTCTTGACAAGCTTCTCGAATCATCGAAGAGGAATATTTTTATATAAGTTTTTCGACAATAACAATTTTATTACGGGTTTTAGTTGCGCATCTCGACAATTTGAGCCTTATTGACACGCAAATTGCCGACGCATTTCTCAAACTTTCTCCAGATTATAAAACAAATGTGAGTGGTTATTCGCATATACGATTATCAAGTTGTGTTCTAAAAAGTTAATGCGGTCACGGTAGCCTAGTAGTCATAGTCGTGAACTCGTGGCCAGCGAATCATGAATCCGAGCTCTAGTGCCACTGAAGTTCCGCCGTGTAGAGGAACCGATGTAAAGGGTGTTTTTTTAGAGGTATAGAGCTTAAAATTGCAATAAAACAACGATGTATTATTCGATTGACATGAATTTTCTTTTATTCGAAAGATAATCTTGTGGCATTACATTTTAAATAGGATTTCTGGCATAGGACTGCCACGGCTGGCTCGGATGTAGTCCAATCTGGACGTCCAATTTTCGATGACTTTTTCCAACATTTGTGGCCGTATATCGGCAATAACACGGCGAATGTTGTCTTCCAAATGGTCAAGCGTTTGTGGCTTATCCGCATAGACTCATGACTTTACATAGCCCCACAGAAAATAGTCTAGCGGTGTTAAATCACAAGATCTTGGAGGCCAATTCACAGGTCCCAAACGTGAAATTAGGCGGTCACCCAACCTGTCTTTCAATAAATCGATTGTGGCACGAGCTATGTGACATGTTGCGCCGTCTTGTTGGAACCACAGCTCCTGGACATCATGATTGTTCAATTCAGGAATGAAAAAGTTAGTCATCATGGCTCTATACCGATCACCATTGACTGTAACGTTGTGGCCTTCATCGTTTTTGAAGGAAGAAGGATTCCACCAGCCCATAAAGCGCACCAAACAGTCAGTTTTTCTGGATGTAACGGTGTTTCGACATACACTTGTGGATTAGCTTCACTCCAAATGCGGCAGTTTTGTTTGTTGACGTAGCCGTTCAACCAGAAGTGCGCTTCATCGCTAAACAAAATTCGCTTATGAAAATCGGGAACAACGGCAATCTCGTTTTGGGCCCATTCGACGAATCTACGCCTTGCTTGATGATCGTTTAAAATGTAATGCCACAAGATTATCTTTCGAATAAAAAAAAATTCATGTCAATCGAATAATACATCGTTGCTTTATTGCAATTTAAAGTTCTATACCTCTAAAAAAACACCCTTTACATCAAATCAGTCGATACTCGAAGTCCCCCCATTGTCGAGGTGGAAAAGTTTGGAGAGGGCAGTGCCAACTCAGGTTTCGTCCATCTCATTGGACCGAGGTTAAAAATTACAAGGTCCATCGCCAAACGCGCTGGAGTGGTTGTTTCCCGAGGGGGGCTGTTTTGCAGCTCTAAGCCCCTTTCGGATGAGCTTGGTTCTCTTAGGCATTCTGCCAGTAACTACCGTATCGCTTTGCAGTGGGACGTTGATAAACACACATTCACACTGAAAATTTTATATATATATATATATAAAAAAATAAGCAGACACAAAATTTCTCACATTAATCCGTCAAAATTGCTTCAAACGAAAGTGAGTATTGTAGTAATACTCGATGCTTTCTCTTTCTGTATGCTAATAAAGATAAAACATAATATTAACATTGGGTCATTCTGTCTGAAAAAAATTACACTGACTTTCAGTCACATTTTTTTTTTCAATTCCTACTATTAGCTCACACTCTCTGTATATTTATTTATTTACTTATTAATTTATTAATTATATTTATTACTAATTAATATTTATTTCTTATTTATTTACTTGGTGGAATTTTCAATCGTTAATAAAATACTTTTAAAGCGCTCAATTGATTTGAAATTCTACATACATGATTATTTTGGTTGACAATACAGTAATTTAATTATAATTAATAAAAATAGTTTTATTAAAACTAATAATTTAAAGAATTACAAATACAGCCACGTTGGCATCATTTTTGGCGACTTGTATGTGAAAACTTGAAAAGGTTTTTTTTCTCACGTTTTAAAGCATTCAGTTGAACTGAAATTTTATACACACGATTGTTTTGGATGACTATACAATACTTTAAGGATAATTGATAAAAATTAATTACCACTTAATGTTGTCATTCTATCATATGTATATACATATTTATATTAATTGTAACTATTTAATAAAAAGTAGCTAAAATAAAATTTTTCTTTGTTGATTTAAAAGTAGGAATTGACTAATAATTTTTTTCTTATATTACTTGTTTTTTAAAACATTAAGAGGGAAAGGTTTTTACATTATTCCTAACAACCCTTAGCGGAATAAAGTCTTCCAAATGCTAAACTATGTTTCTATTTCTGAACTACCACGTCTTCAAGAACAAATTTGAATAATCTAACTATTCCAAACCGCAACAAAACCGAATACAGAAGCATATTGCCTCGATAGGGCTGCAACTTCACTGTGGAACGGGGGGAATATATATGACTTATTTTCAGCTTCGGGACAACTATTAACATGAGTCTCGCGGGCCATGCTATATGTAGTTACAGTGGTAGTTTTCTTAATTTATTTTCGTAGTAGGAGGACTGTTCTTTGTGATTTGTATCCTAATGCTTATGTTGCATATACTGATGTTTTATTTCACAAAAAAAATTTTTAATGACAATACTACACATCAAGCAGGATATTTTAATTTTTATATCACCCAGCAAAAGTGTTTCAATTCCTATTTTCTGGAAAATAACAATATATTGATACCGATTATATAATAATCACATCGAGTAAGATAGTGTCAGGTGCCGGCTGTAGTAGTTTTGCCGTCCCGGACAAAAATGGAAAATGTCGTCCCTCTCTCTAAAGCAAAAAATTATAATTAAAAAAAGTTGAATTGTTCACATAGAACAATTATACCTACAGAATAATTTTTGCGAACGAAAAGGGAGCATAACAATTATATGTATTATTTTAAGCCTTAAAAAATACAAAACAATTCGAAATTAAGAACATAATTATCTGCTATTATTTGAAACGAGTAAAATGTAAGAGGAGGAATCTCCCATTTCAGCAGGCCAATTTCTTCGAAAAAAGAGGCTACTGATGGTGGGGACCACAAGCGTTTATTTTAACATAGAAACTACAATCGAGACTAAAATAAAACATCTCATGTGCTTCTCTATCAACCGAAAATTTAAATTACCCCTGTCCCCTTTTGGATAGCTGACACAGGACATAGTATGGGTGAATGGAATGTCCTTTGTGACCACACTTCTGGAATGAATGTTGATTTTTTTTTTGGAGCAAGAGCCAATTTTGGCTATACTGCGCCACACATTTGTTAATATAATCTGTGATCTAGACGGGAAAAGAAAGAAAGGATAAATTGAATGACAAGAAGGAGGGTCGAAAATAGAGAAGGATCACTAGGGTACCCCGGGGTCGTGACATCCGCGTTTACCAAAGATAGTAAACCCCTTGGGAAAAGGAAAAGATCACTAGGGTACCTCGGGATTGTGACACCCATACACACCTAAAGAAGGTGAGCCCCCTGAGGGGGACCACACTCCTGGATGGGGACAAAACTACCAGTGAAAGATGTGTAAACATATAAAATTTCATGATTTATCGTATACTCCCCGCTTCGAACCCCCTTCAAGTTACAACATAAAAGAAAACTTACATTAAACATGCAGAACACAAAATAAGGAAATAAGACACATTAAATGAAATATAAAAAATATTTTAAAAAAATGTTTGATTCATGCTCCAAACATAAATTTCGAGCGTATTTTTAATTATTTCATTTTGTAAGTTTTACTTTTCCCAGCGAATCTTTTTTGGTTTTATTACTGAAGTTTTCTGTACAGATTTACAAGATTGAGGGCCGGCTTTAGCAGTTTTGTCACCCCGGACAAAAATGGAAAATGCCGCTCCTCCTTCATCATAACAATATATATATATATATATATATATATATATATATTATATATATATATATATTATATATATATTATATATATATATATATTATATATATATATATATATATATATATATATATTATATATATATATATATATATATATATATATATATATATATATTAAGTCTTAAAAATACAAAATAATTCAAATTTAAGCACATAATTAATTATCTGTTATTATTTTAAACGAGTAAAATGTAAGAGAAGAAATAGTCAATTTCTTCTAAAAAGAGTCTACTGATAATGGGGGGATCAGAAGTGTTTATTTGAACTTATAGTAACTACACTCAAGACTAAAACAAAACAACTCCTATAGCTCTCTATCTATCAAAAACTCATATTACCCTTGTCTCCTTTTGGATAGCTGAAATCGGCCATCGCATGAGTAAAAAGAATGTCCGCTGTGACCCCACTCCGAGTGGGGAGAAAGTTACTAGTGAAAGGTGTGTAAACGTATCAAATTTAATGATTTAACATGTACTCCCGCCTCGAACCCTTCAAGTTTTAACAGAAACTGGCATTAAACGCAGTGCCGGTTAGAGATTTCGGGTCCAGGGCGCAGAAGATCTATGGGACCCTTTCACACTGCCGAATCGAAATTTATTACCAGAAAACCTGGTTTTTTAAGTCCAGCTTATCCAGGTCCCTGAGCGCCCGCCCCAAGCGCCCAATGGATAAACTGACACTGATTAAACGTACAGAGTACAAAATAAGGAAATAAGATACTTAAATATAACACCAAATTCCCACCCAATAATACCGGGTGTTTCTAAAACAATATCGGAGTTTTAACGCTTTATAGTATAATTATCACATATTAGTTACAAGTATAATTCATACATTGAATGAAAGTGTAACTGAAACAGTTTTACCTACAAATGTTCAATGTGAGCCTCATGTGATGTGTCGATGTTCATGTGAGCACACGGCACACATCGAGTCGATAGGCGAGTTCATCCCAAACTTTTTTCAGTGTGTCTGAGGAAATTCTTGCAACAACTGCTTCCATCCAGTGTCTGTACGACAATCGCGTACTGAGAGATGCCAGTGAGGCGGTGCACAATCTTGTTGCCAAATAAAGTTATTTGGTTTACTTTCTTCCAATTGAGGAAATAGCCGTAGTTGTAGAGCATCAAGATAAGTAGAACGAGTTACAGTTGGTTACCAGTTACAGCCTTGGTCTCTCTCTCTCGTCCCGTATTTTTCCCTTCACAAAGACAGCCAGTAGTTTCAAACTGATGATACTACCTAAGAATGTTATTATCAATTGGCGGTTGACAACCTAACTTAATACGGAACGCTCGTTGCACAGTTATAGCAGATTCTGTCCTTGCAAACTGGATAACACAAAACGCTTTTTGTGTGTTGACTATTCGCCATTTTTCTACTAGCGCGTTGATCGGCAAGAAAGGGCAAAACATTAGCATACGTTTCGCGTACACATGCCAGCAAACAAAACTGTTTCAGTTGCTCTTTCATTCGATGTATGAGTCATACTAATATGTTAAATGTAATGAAAACTATAAAGCAGGGGTGGAGAACCTTTATGGGTCAACGTGCCATTTTTTCTTAAGAAATGCTTGATGAGGTATAGACGTGCCGTCAAATAATTTTGACTTATGATTATTAGGAAAATAATAAAATTAAATTCTAACAACTCAAAACTTTTTATTTACTACGAAAAAACACGTTTTGCACCGTATGGTTGAAAATATTTCAGTTATACGTGTAATTCAAATTAAAGTAGCATTAGTGTGATTTCTTTTGTTGCAAATTATGCGGATGGTAAATAACTTATATTAGGATTGTAAGATTTACTTTTAGAAGAATGCATGCTGAATTGGAGTCATCTGACAAATGGTTTCTAAGCAATTAACTGTTTTTGCTGTGGTTCACTTTTTTAACAAGAGTATTTGTGATTTGTGCAGAGACGCGATGTTCTGCATACCACTGCTCCAGAACATAAAACACGCGCCGCTTTGTCGCCTTTACTAATAAAGACATTTTTCTAGATTCACCAAGATTGAAATTCTCTGTTACACTTACTATCTTCCTCTTTTTGTTCTGAAGTAGCGATGTTGAAGAACAGTTAAAAATCGTAAATATAACACAAATAAACTTTAAAACACAGTTGTGTCGACTACTATGCTATGCGTAGACAAATTTTGTATCAAAAACAACTGTAGCCCATGACGTAACTAAGGGAAAACAATTACAAGCAAGTGTGCTTCCCGCCACCACGCGACCGATCAAATGCGAACTATTTTGATCGCTTGCGTGCCCAAAACTTTGTGTCACGTGCCACTGGTTCGCCATCCCTGCTATAAAGTGTTAAAACTCCCATATTCTTTTAGAAACACCCGGTACTTCAGGAAAATACATAAATTTTTTTGTAAAAAAAATACTTCTCAAGTTCGATCCGAATGCCGCCCTTAAAATTTGCCGCCCCGGGCAGGGGTCCGGTTTGTCCGGCCCTAGAGCCGCCCGACATTGTGCTGACGTGAGAGGTATTCCATTATTGGCTGCTATTGGCGAAAGAAATGGTGCGTCGATTTAACACGTTTAGTACGTTGGCGCAAGTTCACTGTAGTCCGTTATCAGTAATTATGTATTATTAAAAATTAAACTATGAATTTCTCAGTACAGTTTTTGTTGCACGCTGTTATTATAGTGGCTGACCTGTAAAGATATTCGTCTTGGATCTAGTTTGATATGTTCGCAGTAGAACACTGATTTTAGAAGCAAATTACAGTCACTTTGCTTGGCCTAATTATCCAATTAAAACTACGGTAATTTTTAAAAAGCAAAAGTAGAAATTTCGCAATCCCCCCACCCCCGGTTTAATATACGAGGGTCATCGGAAAAAAATAAAGACCCTTTGGTAATAAAAATGAAAAACACAATATTTATTGAAGAAAACAATTCTGTTACAAATTTTAAAGCTTCTTTCCCTTCCCTACATAAATACGAGTAATTACCAAGATTGAAACATTTGTCGCATTTTTTAAGGGCTTTAGAATTCCCAAGCTATACTCATCTGCCACAGCTGCATTAAATGAGGTGGTCGCAACATTCAAACTATTGACCGATAGTCCAACCGTATTCTTAAGAGATAATCCCCTTTCCCCTCAACTCAGGAAAAAAGGGTATGAGTTTCCGGGTGGTAAACGTTTTGGAACTGATGAAAAGTTGGAAAATGCAGTGACTATCTGACTTAATGCATTGACGGCGGAAGAAAACTTTGAAGCTCGTGAACAAATGTGGCAAATGTTTGAATGTAGTAAATGATTACCGTAAAATAGGGCATATAAAGCGCACCAATACTTTCAAGCTGCATTTTTAATTTTGAGGTAAATTCGCCGTGTAATGCGCACTCACTTCTTGACGAAGAAACTTGAAGTGTTCGTATAACTGCTCTTATGTTTAAGTCATTTATTCGAGGTATTACAGGTCCGGGTTCTATTCACGGGTTGGGTAAGGTCGACTCAGCCTTTCATCCCTACTGCAGTGGGTCGATAAATGAGTACCAAACTTGCTTGGGGATTTAACCAATGGGGATCTCGCTTCAGATTGACCACCTGATCGGGACATCTGCTCACGCACCTCAGCGCCCAATGGCTACGTATACTGGGATAGGCACAGTAGGCCCGGGCCCTCATGGGCTGTAGCGCCACTGAGTTTTCGAGGTATTATCCAAGAAGACTTTTGGAAGACAGCATACATCTAGAATTACCACTCTTGAGTTCTTAAGATATGTCATTTCTTTAAAATAAACATTATTTCGATATATGTAGAAGTCAAATTTTCTTTATGCTCTCACTTTTTTTATATTTAAAGTTATCATTTTTCTACGCGGCGTTTAACGCGTACCCGTGAATTTAAGTCTAATTTTTTTTTCAATTCCCACTATTAGCTCACACTCTCTATTTATTTATTTATCTTTGTGGAATTTTCAGTCGTTAATAAAATACATTTTAAAGCGCTCAATTGAGCTGAAATGTTATACACATGATTATTTTGGATGGCAATACAATAATTTAATTATGATTAATAAAAATTAATTTATTAAAACTAATTATTTAAATAATTACAAATACAGCCACGTTGGCATCCTTTTTGGCGACTTAGCGACCCTTTTGGAGATTTGCGTCAAAACTTAAAAAGGTTTTTTTCCCTAACGTTTTAAAGCATTCAGTTGAACTAAAATTTTATATACATGATTGTTTTGGATAACAATACGATACTTTAATAATAATTAATAAAAATTAATTACCACTTAATGTTGTGATTCTGTCATATGAAGACATATTTATATTAATTGTAAGTATTTAATATAAAGTATTAAAATTTTTCTTTGTTGATCTAAGTAGGAATTGACTTAAATTTTTTTTTTTTTTTTTTTACTTGTATTAAAAGCGCGCGTTATAAGCCGTATTTTAAGGTCTATATAGAAACGAAAAAAGCTTCAAGGTATGTCACAGAATTGTTTTCACCTATATATAAATATTGTGTTTTTAATTTTTTATTACTAAACGGCCTTCAGTTTTTGGGTGACCCTCATTTAGTTGTAAGACAGCAAGAAACTCGAGGATACTAAGTCCCGTGTGAAGAAATTAGGTTAATTAAAATGTTCCGCTCAAAGGGAAATAAATGGACAGCAATAAGTTTCTGGATTTCTATCAATATTGAGATTTGAGGTACAGTTGTTAACGAGCAACTGTACCTCTTCAGAACGGTTGGCGCAGTGGGCAACTTCTAATACTAGCATGAGAACGTTTAAAAAAGAAAAAAAAAAGGTTGTAAAAAAAAAGGGAAAAAATGATCCCATAATGTAATAAACGTGACTAACAGTTAGAATTAATTTTCAGAAGCTACATGAAAAAGAACTAGCCGATAAGAATCCCTTTTTTATAATTGTATTACCAAAATGGTTATCTTCGTACTCCAAGAAACATTTGCATCCAAAAGGAGGGATAAGAAAAAAAAAAAAAAAAAAAATTCACTCATATCTTAGGCCTGAGTCACTACAATTTCGAATGCATATCATGAAATGCAAATAGCATATATCATAAGATCATACACCCTTAACACAAATTCCAAGGTAATATGCCGAATGGTCTCGTTAAAAAATGAAAACAGGGGCTTAATTTGAATATTAACCTTGACCCATCGACTTAATTCGATTTTTCTCTTCCTCCTTTACACAAATGAAGTTTATAAGCCATTAACAAAAATTAACGTTGGAATGGCGGTATTTAATAACAAGGATCATTGATAAGTATTTGAATAAAACATTGGATTAAACAAGTAATATATAAAAAAAAATTTTCATGTCAATTCCTACTTAGATCAACTAAGAAAATTTTTATTTTAGCTACTTTTTATTAAATAGTTACAATTAATTTGCAAATGTAAAGAGTGTTTTTTTACCAGGTATAGAAGTTTAAGTTGGCATTACTTTCCAAGATGGCGACCGATTTAACAGCTATCAAGTGATTTATTCTCAGTTTGGTTTGGATATTCAAGAATTGAAGCCAAACGATCATCAAACAAGGCGTAGATTCGTCGAATGGGCCCAAAACGAGATTGCCGTTGTTCCCGATTTTCATACGCGAATTTTGTTTAGCGATGAAGCGCACTTCTGGTTGAATGGCTACGTCAACAAACAAAACTGCCGCATTTGGAGTGAAGCTAATCCACAAGTGTATGTCGAAACACCGTTACATCCAGAAAAACTGACGGTTTGGTGCGCTTTATGGGCTGGTGGAATCCTTCTTCAAAAACGATGAAGGCCACAACGTTACAGTCAATGGTGATCGGTATAGAGCCATGATTACTACCCTTTTCATTCCTGAATTGAACAATCATGATGTCCAGGAGCTGTGGTTCCAACAAGACGGCGCAACATGTCACACAGCTCGTGCCACAATCGATTTATTGAAAGACAGGTTTGGTGACCGCCTAATTTCACGTTTTGGACCTGTGAATTGGCCTCCAAGATCTTGTGATTTAACACCGCTAGACTATTTTTTGTGGGTCTATGTCAAGTCATTGGTCTATGCGGATAAGCCACAAACGCTTGACCATTTGGAAGACAACATTCGCCGTGTTATTGCCGATATACGGCCACAAATGTTGGAAAAAGTCATCGAAAATTGGACGTCCAGATTGGACTACATCCGAGCCAGCCGTGGCAGTCCTATGCCAGAAATCATTTAAAATGTAATGCCACAAGATTATCTTTCGAATAAAAAAAAAATTCATGTCAATCGAATAATACATCGTTGTTTTATTGCAATTTAAAGTTCTATTCCTATAAAAAAAAAAATAAACACCCTTTACATATGACAGAATCACACCATTAAGTGGCAAAATAGATAGCGAATTTAAGTGGTAATTGATTTTTAATAATTATCATTAAAGTATCGTATTGTTATCCAAAACAATCGTGTCCATAGAATTTCATTTTAACTGAATGCTTTAAAACGTGAGAAAATAATTAGTTTTAATCAATTAGTTTTTATTAATTACAATTTAATTATTCTATTGTCATCTAAAATAATCATGCATATAAAATTTCAGCTGAATTGAGCGCTTTAAAATGTATTTTATTAACGATTGAAAATTCCACCAAGATAAATAAATAAATATATAGAGAGTGTGATCTAATAGTAGGAATTGAATAAAAGTGCGAAAGAAACAATAGTGTCTATTAAGTACATATTGCGAGAATAAAGTTTGTAGTACTTAGATCATAAAAAAAGTTACGAGAAATGAAATTGATGACAAAATATTTTTGAGGTAGTTTCAATGGGTTAAGTATATGTGATGTCATAGTCACATAATCAATGCAATCATGTGTTTTCAGGCAATCAGTTCAAGCGCTTCGCTGTTGCCAAATTTTGCTTCTCACAGAAACTTTATTTTAAAAAGTACATATTTGTCAACTCTCGTATGTGAGCAAAACACATTTAATCTAAATTTACACACATAATTTAAGATTTTTTAAAATCTTAACAAGTAATATATATAAAAAAAAATTAAGTCAATTCCTACTTCGATCAACAAAGAAAAATTTTATTTTAGTTTCTTTTTATTAAATAGTTACAATTCATATAAATATGTATATACATAGGACAGAATCGCAATATTAAGTGACAAATTAAAAAGTGATTTTCTTTGCAATTTTTATATTTTCCTTTCTATATATGGCGTTGGGACTATTTTTGTTTGTTACTATTTATTCATTAAATTTAATAGTATGGTGAAAAAAAATCACATTCTCAGATATTAGGCCATCCTAGGTGGGATTCGAACCAACGACCTTCGGATTAGAAGTCCATTGCGCTACAGGGACACAGCGAGCGATTTTCCTTTCTGTACATGCTGTTGGACTGTTATTTTTAATTGTTACTATTTATTCATTTTTTAATTTAGTTAATGAATTAATATTTGAAAAAAACTGCGTTAACATCAAGTGCCATGCACTGCAAGTTTAAAAAAATGTATTTGAACTTGAATGGATAAGTAGAAAATGTTTTATTAACGAGGAAGAAAATGAACTAATAGTAGGAATTAAAAAAAAAACAACTTTTTAATGAAATATTTTTCTTAAAAAAAGTATTTAAAGATCAATACCCAATCATGAAATTTAAAATTTCATCTAAATTTTACAAATAGAACAGGAAGTATAAATTTAACATCAGTTTTATATGTCATAAAAAAATCATGTGATTGCCTTTATCATGAATTCAGCCATTTTTTTTTTTCATGAAAAGCACAAGATTTGAGTTCTATTTTGAAATATTAAAATTAAATGGTTTTGAATGTTTTATATATGTGTGTATCCATAGTTCTGTTGTGTTGTTTCTGTTACTAATGCCACCTGATCGGGAAAGGCCAGACCGACGCCCACGAAATTCATCATGGCAAAGGGCTAAGGGGCGCCTGTCATTAGCCGTAGCTTTGAGCACCATACAGGTGACATTACGATTTGGCTCGGTTCCACCCCAATATAGAGACAGAACACTTTGGGAGTGGTCAGAAGCTTCCCACATCTCTTCCCCTTCCACCAACCTCACGAGAGGACTTGCGGTTCGATGGCTATTTAGAGTACCCCCCTGCCGGGAAGGCACTATACATTCACAAACATCCATGTCTTCTCCGTAATTCGAACCCAATCCCTACGGCACAGCAATCAGCATCGCTAACCACTATACCGGATGGGCGACATCCATAGTGCTGATTTATATATTTATCCAAAGCAAACATATTTTGTCAAAAACAGTTGGTGGATAAAGCACAACAAGAGAAATGAATTAATTAACTCTTGTTTGACAGTAGTTTATTTTTATAACAATATATGCTATTAAATTTGAAAACACAATCACTAGGTTTTTAATGATAACTAAATACTTTAACAACGCTGAAACGTACAGAAAAGTTCTATTCTATACGGTAAGATACGATTATTCAATAATTTACATAGTTGGCAATTAAAGTATATCTTTCACTGTTAATTATAAAAACGACTTTAAAAGACAACACAAGTGTCTAAACAAGAATAATTTCTTCTACGAAACGAAACAATGTTTAAAATTTTGGAATGATAAATTTCTTATTATCTAGTATTATTTAGAGTTTTCAACCAAAGGGTTTAATGTAGTATTCTTCTTTAACCATTTTAGAGAAAGATGCCATATATTTTACTTGTTTATCAAAACGAAAGCAACAACGAAGTTATTACTCGAATTCCAGAAGTCTGACAATTGCATTTAATGGGAGAAACCGAAGTGTACTTGATATTAACTATTTTAATGCAGTTTCTTTGTTACGAATGTTGTTCTATCTCATTAAAACACGAAAATAGGATTATTAGTACGAACCGGCGAAGCATGTTGTTTCCAGGAAGCTAAAAAACATCACCATTATCCTCTTACGCACAAAAAAAATATTTTTTCCCTTCAAATAACGATAAATGGCAAAATCTTCTTTCTTTTTTTAAATAAATATTATACAGAGAGGAGTTTAAAATAGTTTATATAGAAGAGAATGTATATAAAATACATTTCATGTTTGTTAGTAAAGCTTGAAACATAGTCAAAACAACTTCGTGCAGTCGAAATTTACAAATAATAAAAAGATATTTTTGTTTAAAATTCATTTCGAAGTTCAGGCTGTCGGTGGTCTTTAAAGCTCAAAAATAAGTTTCTCTAAGCTAAGAAAATGCACTGGTGTTAACATGGGCGTAGCTACCGCCGTATCAATAATACAGGGCCCCCAACATAGATGAGGAAATGTTTTTGATATATTAAAGGCCCCCGAAAAGGATGCACAAGAAATTTTGATACGGGGGGCCCACTGAGAACTATCTACGCCAGTGGGTGTTCATATAAGTTCATTGAGGATTTAAATACAATTGATTATTTATCATATTGCGTAGTTAAAAAATATATTTTTTCACTTTTATACAGTAAAAAGATTTCACTTAATCTTGAAACGGGACATGATTTATTTATAAAAGAAATAGAAAAACAAAAATGAATATTATATTGAATGTGTGAGTGAGATTATTAGGACAGCGAAGTTAAAAATATTTTAATATAGCAAAATTATTATATCAGAAAAACAGTTTTGAGTTTGGGTTCTGTTATTTACGGTTATTATCTTTTCCAAATGTAAAAGAACCTAGAACTGAACTCAAAACACATTTTGAGACAAAAAAAAAAAAAAGCCTGAATTTTGCATGAAAAACCACAAAATATTGCAGTTTACACATCCGTTTATAATACTGCTTCAAAATTTGAAAACATTACCCAAAAAAGCAATTTTCCTATTTAGCGTGTAAAACACGCTAAATAAGAAAATTGCTTATTTATTATTACGAAGTATAAGATGAATAATAAGAACATTTTATACCAAAACAAGTAGTGTAAATTTCTTTTTAAAGTCAATTTCTACTTAGATCAACAAAGAAAAATTTTATTTTAGCTACTTTTTATTAAATAGTTAAAATTAATATAAATATGTATATACATATGACAGAATCAAAACAGTAAGTGGTAATTAATCTTTATTAATTATCATTAAAGTATCGAATTGTTATCCAAAACAATCGTGTGCATAAAATTTCAGTTTGACTGAATGCTTTACGTGAGAAAAAAACCTTTACAAGTTTTGACATACAAGTCGCCAAAAATGATGTCAACGTGGCTGTATTTGTAATTCTTTAAATAATTAGTTTTAATCAATTAATTTTTATTAATTATAATTAAATTATTGTATTATCATCCAAAATAATTACGTGTATAAAATTTCAGCTCAATTGAGCGCTTTAAAATGTATTTTTATTAAAGATTGAAAATTGCACCAAGATAAATAAATAAATATAATACATAGAGAGTGCGAGCTAATAGTAGGAATTGAAAGAATGAATCTACTCAGATTAAAATGATAAGTACTATAACATAAACTACTTTCTACAGGACAGCTGTTAGAGCATAATATTAACCCTTAAATATACAAATAAAAGGAAATTTAACGCACACTTCTTTTCTTCGGAAGTGTGAATTTCTATTTCCGTTGAGGAGAGGGAGGGGTAAAACTTTAAACAATCAAAACAGAATGGGCTAAACTCACGTGAAGACATAAATCACATAACTGCAATCACATGTTTTTAACCAATCAGTTCACAAATTCATGTGACATCATAAGTCACATGATAAGTGAAATCGCGTGTTTCCAACCAATAAGTTCACGAGCTCCGCTGTTGCCACCAGAAACGTTCTTTCAAAAGTACGTATTTGTCAACAATAATAATGTACATTAGTAAACAAAGTGAGCTTGATTAAAAAATATCCGTAAAATATAAAATTTTCTTAAAAATATTGAAAAATCTTAATATTTGAACATTTATACCCAATTATCAAATTTGAAATAGTATCCAAATTTTACAAGGAGAGCAACAAATACTAGCACTAATGGCAGCTTTGAATGCAATGGAGAGCCCGTGATTGCATTTATCATGTGAGCATTTTGAACTAATCCTATTAAACAACGAACGATTCTCGGCATCTGCCGGAGACAGTTTTTGACGTCTCAAAGACGTCTAACTGGTCTACGATTATTCAAGAAATGATTATCATCTACCAGACGTCATTATATGTCAAGTAGTTAAATGCTTGAAAACTTCTCGATATAAGAAAATTTTCCGATTTTGGTTCCTATTTTTAACATTAAGCGAAAACAACCTTAACATTTGACAAAAACAAATTTAAAATATTATTTCAATATTCTTCTTGGAAGATCTAACTGCATTTTAATCCTTAGGGCTGTACAGTATTGTGTATTTTCAATGCTTGAGCATTTTTTTCTGTGTGTCCCTTATTTTGTATATATTGTAACAAAATATGTTATTTTTGTTATACACTATTATTCCTTAATACACACTCTACTACACTATTTCCTTAATACTACTATATTAAGTATTAAGGAAAATAATCAATACGAAGTTAAAAATAAAGGTCATATAAATTAATCGCTATAAATTGTTTTAAAAATTCCATACCCATTTTCTTAAATTGTGGTATTATTTAAACAAAATTGTCTTTTACCAAGACAATTTATTTTTTCCGATAGCAATTTTTTTAAAGATAGAGCTTAATCTTTATGCAGTTAAATTCGGTAAAATCTTGGGGAGAGGGGGACTTGGCACCTTCAAAATGACCTTAATGTCATTTTTTTTTATTTTATTTAGTTATATTATTTGCATTATTATCTTTCGATTGATAAATCATTTTTGTAAGTCGGAAGTTAGAAGTTGGATAAAACTCCATTTGAAAAATGTAAATTATCAAATTAGGCTATTCGACCACACCCCCTTTTAGAAAAAAAAAAAGCTAAAAAAAGCATTTTGATAAAAAAAAATATAACTATGAAAAAAGAAAGTGTAACAAACAAAGCAGAATATTACTGAGGCATTACAATAATGTAATCTTTTTTTCTTTGTAAAATGTGTGCATGTAAAATTTTTGAATTAATGCATTTTAATGTATTAATAATTCCAGTTCTTATTCCTCATATGTTTTCCATACAAATATAATACTTCAATATTATGTGAAGATAAAAATTAAAATTTCTGTCATGACCGAAAAAAAGTTTTTTTTAACGTTTTCCTTAAGTTTTCTTATGCAATTAATATTCACTAAAAAGATAATTTAAAAAATATATGGGTTGAAAAATAATATGAAAAGGCTATTATATTGAAGAAAAATATATAGCTACTATTTTAAAGTGATATTTTATTTTTATTTTTGCTTATAATAATTATTTTTTTAGAATTATTAACTTTAAAATGGTTTTTCTCAGTTCGAGTTTTTTCGCATTCAAAATGCTTCTTCTTCCACAATTATTTACCAATCACTTCCATTTTTTTCCTGTGTGTTGTACATACTGCACGTAACAAAATTAGGGATCGATTTTGCTATAAACTTAATAGGTTTTTTTTAAAAAAAAAATCAATCAAAATGTAAGAGATTTTGGCTTTTTTGTCGAATTTTTTGCATACATATCAACATTTTATTTTTTTCCTCCCAAACTAATTAAGTTATTGGAAAATAGATGCCTAAAGTTGCTTAAAACACCCTTAAGAATGTCACAAAAAATTTCCAGGTCTAAAAATAAACAATTACAAAAGGAGTACAACTTTAAAATTTTCCAAATTTCCTTTAAAAAACTTAAATTTTCATAATTGTATGAATAATATTTCCCAAATTTCATCTTGTATCATTTTCTTGAATAGAAACATATGAAGTGCTAAAAAATATAATTTTTAAATACACAAATAAAAAAAATTGTTAAGTGCCAAGTCCCCTTAAGAACACAAAACAATATCGCGGCCATCTTTAAAAGTACAGCACACTGAACATTCGAGCGTTACAACGATCCTACTGCTCCAAATAATAAAAGGCAACGAATGATTTGCATAAATGTGAAAAGAAAGTTCAATCACTGATTGCAACAACAGACACTATTGGACGGAGGAATAGTCCCATTCGTTTTTAGCAGGCTTCTGTTGAAAACTAAAAAAACTAGTATAGTTAGTATTCATCCGGTTAGGAGGGGAAACTACTGGCTGAGTCAGTCCGACACTTCGAAAGGTCTACTTTTAAGTGGGCAAGGGGGAGGGGGAAGGGAATGGAAGTGAAGTCAAGAAACAAGAATCAAATTTGATTAACGCAACGAGTTCTTACCTCCAGAAGTGGGGCAGGTATCCGGGACAGTGCTTGGAAGAAGGAGCCCTCTTCACCAAGGTCCGCTTCTCCATCTTCCAGCCGGCTGTAATAAATAAAAGAAATCTATAAAAATGTGGATCTTCGAACAATCTAATAAAGAAAAAGATCAAATCTGATTGGAATTGTCGAGTTTGTTCACAGCTTTCTTCGGATACAAAATGTTATCGGAACGTATTGTGGCGTTCCATGTTCTGGCAGCAATTGGAGTTTTCTTTTGCTTTGCTTTTCTTTTTTACACCGCGACATGAAGTAGCTGAGGATATATTTATCTTGTCACTCACAATTCAAATTTTATTTTGTTAGGGGCGAATCGAGTTTCTACCTGTTGAGGCCCGACGCGCAGATGAGTTCCGAGTGTCGTGATAAAAAAAAGAGAAGCATCGAAACGAGAAGCACACACACACAAGAAAAAAAAATTTGATAACATCATTATTTTAGGTATGTCGGGGATCGTGAGGAAGTAATAAAAATAAGAAAGCTTTGAGTTTGGGGAATAATGTAATCTGTATGAAACGATTTACTTATTTTTAATTATTAATAAGTATTATACGTAATATTTTGGAAACTAGCAAATGGGGGGGAGAAAGACTTGAAAATCAAGAAGAAATTGCTAATAATCTTCAGCGGAAATTATGTAAAATTCTCATTAAAAATATCCAATAACCATTGTGATCTTTAAAAAAAAACCTTTGCCTATATTTGAAACACAATTACGCCTGGACAGTCAAAACAAAGAACACACTCTAATACTCACAAACTTCATTTTTTTTGGTAATATACTATATTTATAGATGTATTCGTTGACGACATCAAAGATAACAATCCAATCGCTCTACCATTTTTAACACTTGACGGTAGTATAACGTATTTTAAAGTATGTAATACTGTATCTACAAAATGCGCAATAAATTATAGTGTGAGTGAGTTAGAGTTTATTAACGTCGCACTATAAAGCAACACGAGGGCTATTGCCAACGGACCTCTCCCTCCAAACTACCACACCCAGCCAACGGGGACCGCTCTTTCAGCCTCAACAAATTTAACATGCATTTGCTCCTCTACACGGCGGGTCTTCAGCGGCACTAGGGTTCTAACTCAAGACACGTCAGTCAGGAATTCATGACCACTAGGCTACCACGGTCACAATAAACTGTAGCATATGATGATTTTATCATATACTGCTAAAATATGAGCAACTTCAAGCACTTCGAAAAACTAACAGCTTTTTCTGATATGAAGAGTTAGTATTAATAGTCATTAAGAGCAGCGGCTATTAAACTGTGGTCCACCGACTCCCGGGGCAGAGACGTCTTACGGCTTGAGACCTTGGGCCTCTACTCAAAAGTAGGCCCTGGGTTCTTACACAAATGTAGGCCCAACCTATGACGCTTAAAAGTAGGCAGTACACTGCATACGTCGTTAAATACCCTAGCAAGCAATAACCCTAAACAAATAAATGTGCATGACTTACAATCGCACAAACCGGCTCGACCGACTGCTGTATTTTGACTGAATGAGTAATGATGGCGTATGGTGGTAGGCCTAGACCTATACATGTTTGACGGTCATCCCATGTAGCCAGTTGACATATTGTCCGAAATTCCCAGTTTTTTGGAGAATACAACTGAAAAAAAAAACATTTGACCGTTGAAATTATTCGAACCATTATCTTATTAAGGCTGAGAACGAGACGAGGCCCTGGACACGGGCCCAGTTGTCCCTTGTCTTAAGACGTCCCTGCTTTGAGGGTCCCCAGCGCCTTTCTATGTGGTCCACGAAGGTCTCTAATTAATATTAAGGTTCCCCTCTTTTACACTCAGAAAGGCCTCATGAAAATATTGAAAAATGGGCAATCCTAGACTAGATCACTAAATTGCCTCCAGTGAAAATACTCTACGAAAATATGTATTTCGATCGCGAATATTAATTCACAGGTGTTTTTTTTATTATTGTCTGCAACTACATAGTCATTATTACAACGTAATATCTTCAAAAAATAGCAGAAACACATGTGCAAAGATTAAGAACTGAAGTCATAGAGCGTCAATAGTTTTAATTAGATGTTTAAAAAAAAAGTGTTAAAAAAATTGAGCTCTTCACGTAAAAGTAGCAAATGAGACAAAATATCATGACTTAGGATTATCGAGGAACCTTTAAATCACTCAGCCAAGTGTTGGAGGTCAGGGAGGGGTGTTCAAAATCTTGGGGGTCCGCGACGTCAGGCTGATATATAAGCATTATCCTGGATCGACTGGCATGGGTAGACAATCGGCGTTAAAATATCGTCTTTAAAGGCATGGATCGCCCAAGGCCTAGGTTGAAATGCCGGGGGCCTGCGCCTCCAGACACGTCGTTCTCGACTCAGCCTTAATAAGATCATAATTTGATTTATTTCAATTGATTGATTGATTGAATATTAATGTCACACTGTTCAGCTACATGAGGGCTTTTGGCGCCGGACCACGTAATTTTGACTAACCTGCTTCTCTGAGGCCTGGCTCCTAAAAGTCCGTCATGGACGCCGCCGGTGGACGACACCCTGAATATCGTCTATCAAAGTCATCAGATTCGTTTGATAGCCGTACGGCGCTCGTACTCACGCATAGCCCCCTCTCATTGGCTTCGAAACTACCACACCACACCAACGGGATATATTTTTTGGACGTTTCAGCTCTCGACAGATAAGATCATAATTTGATTTATTTCAATTGATTGATTGATTGAATATTAATGTCACACTGTTCAGCTAACGGGAGGACGTGCACAGATTCAACGCGCATCGCTGCCCTACACGGCGGGTCTTTAATGGTACTGGGCTCGAACTCGTGACAAGACAAGCTACGATCCGATACCTATACCTCTCGGCTACCGCGGCAACTTGATTTATTTCAAAGGTCAAATGTTATTTTCGGTTGTATTCGCCGATAAACTTGCAATTGCTGACGATATATCAACTGGCTACAAGTGATGACCGTCGTCCAAGTATAGGCTTAGGCCTACCACCATACATCATCATTACTCATTCAGTCAAAATGTGGCAGTAGATCACGTCCATTTATTTGTTTCGGGTTATTGTTTGTACGATTATTTGACAATGGACGCTATGAACTGTCTATTTTTGAGGGTAATAGGTGGGGCCAAGATTTGTGTAACGGCCCAGGGCCTCAAGAAGTTTTAAGACGTCCCTGACCGCGGCGATTAAAAGTTTAAGGTACGGGGTACTTCTTGTCAAAATAAAGTATTTAAGCATTATAAAGGCTTTTTTAGGACTCAATAACATTAAATACTAATCTTTAACCAACAATTAGCAATATTTTTGTGAAATTTCAAAGCAATTAGTGAAAAAAGTAATAAACTTATATTAGTAAAAGTATTACCAAAACAAAATGTAGATGCATTTATCTAAAGAATGTACTAAAATTTTAATGTTTTATCAAAATTTGAAAATTTTAGAGCTGATTGAGTAAAAATTATAAGAAAAGTCCAATTGTTTATGAGACCATTACTGAAATAACAAGCCCTATAACTCAAAAAGTATTCTTACAATAAGAAATATTTTAGTACATTCTCTAGAAAATAGCATAAATATCAAGTTCAAAAAGTTTTATAGAAATACATTTGTAATATTTTGAGTAGTCAGACTCGCCATGATAGATTTCGAACAATTTAAATGCCCACTTCTGGTAGATCAAAGACCCACTTCCGGTTTTTCTAACTTAATAAAATTGATTGTAGCTTGGCCTCTAGGTAGCGTAGAAACAAAACAAAATATGTTTTGTAAAGCCAAAAGATAGCTCTATTCTATAAAAATGAATACAAAAATATCTGTCTTGACCGAATTTGGTCATTTTCAAGGTGTTCGGATAACTTAAGATCTGCTGTTCAAGTTATTGGTTTTTTTCCTATCAAAAGTTTAATGCATAACAATAAATAAAATGAATTGAATTTAGAAATTTCGACTACTCTTCAAAGCCCAAAAATCGCACAAACAGCGGCGAAGTAATTGCAAACTTTCTTCCAAATTATAACAATTACCAATTGAAATGGAAAACAGACAAACAAGTAAAAGAAGGGGCAAGTCCGGAACTTCTCTATTTACGAGTGAAAGCTCGCTTCCGAGTTCTTCCAGCGAGCTCATCAGGTCCACATGGGACACAAAGAACCCGATCTTTTGTTATGGAAATGCGGAATTCCACAGCAGGTCTGTTTCTCAGGCGACGCCCGCTCTCTGTCGATGAACCACCAAGGTTTAACACTTTAAAAATTACTTTTTCTCCAGTGTACCTTTTCAGTAAAAGTGTGAAGCCATCTTCGGCATAATTTGCTCACTTCAAACATACGTTCTGGTGTACCTTTTTGTTTTCTTGCGCTACATTTTTTTTTCCAAGAGGAAAAAATTTGAGCACAAAAGACGTGGAGGCTTATTTCGCAAACTCTAGACACTGTTTTAGTAGTGAGTTCTTCGATTGTATACTTCAGAGGAATCTTCCTTATCGCCGAGCGTATGCAGAATACTAACAGAAAAAAGTAGCCCCTTCCCCTCAAATAAGTTTACAATTATCAGGAGAAAAGACAAAGTTTGCAATTCAAAAATTGTTTTGAACACATCTTTCTCTTGAAAACATTTGCTGGGTATAATTTGCGGCAGAGCGCATCACGAGTACTCAGAGTTTATCGATACATTTTGTTGCTTTTATAAACGTTAATTTATAAACTAAAGAAGAGAACAATATTATTGTTTAACAGTTTTAAAAGGGAAACAGGACCGATCCTAGGGTGTCGGCTATCCGCGTGCGCAGACCTAAGGTCCCGCCCCTCTAGAGAATTTTTCATATTTTGACTAATAAAGGGTGTTTTTTTAGAGGTATAGAACATTAAATTGCAATAAAACAACGATGTATTATTCGATTGACATGAATTTTTTTTTATTCGAAAGATAATCTTGTGGCATTACATTCTAAATATGATTCTGGCATAGGACTGCCACGGCTGGCTCGGATGTAGTCCAATCTGGACGTCCAATTTTCGATGACTTTTTCCAACATTTGTGGCCGTATATCGGCAATAACACGGCGAATGTTATCTTCCAAATGGTCAAGCGTTTGTGGCTTATCCGCATAGACCAATGACTTTACATAGCCCCACAGAAAATAGTCTAGCGGTGTTAAATCACAAGATCTTGGAGGCCAATTCACAGGTCCAAAACGTGAAACTAGGCGGTCACCAAACGTGTCTTTCAATAAATCGATTGTGGCACGAGCTGTGTGACATGTTGCGCCGTCTTGTTGGAACCACAGCTCCTGGACATCATGATTGTTCAATTCAGGAATGAAAAGTTAGTAATCATGGCTCTATACCGATCATCATTGACTGTAACGTTGTGGCCTTCATCGTTTTTGAAGAAGGATTCCACCAGCCCATAAAGCGCACCAAACAGTCAGTTTTTCTGGATGTAACGGTGTTTCGACATACACTTGTGGATTAGCTTCACTCCAAATGCGGCAGTTTTGTTTGTTGACGTAGCCATTCAACCAGAAGTGCGCTTCATCGCTAAACAAAATTCGCTTATGAAAATCGGGAACAACGGCAATCCCGTTTTGGGCCCATTCAACGAATCTACGCCTTGCTTGATGATCGTTTTGACGAATTGCCAAACCAAACTGAGAATAAATCACTTGACAGCTGTTAAATCGGTCGCCATCTTGGAAAGTAATGCCAACTGAAACTTCTATACCTGGAAAAAAAACACTCTTTACTTAATGCTGACATTATAAATTCGTCTACCTGTATAAGAGAAAAAAAAGTATAACATTAATAAAAATACAAATAGACACAAAAATATAACTCCTTTTCTCTATTTTGTTTTTCTAAATTGTAAGGCTGTTATTAAATTGAAAACTTTTGATTTCCCCAAATGCATGTTGAATTGCAGCACTCCTGTGTCTTAGGTAATGCCGGCTGGGTGGCGTGGTTGGTTTACCGCTGGCTTTCTGCACCCAAGGTTGCGGGTTCGATCCCGGCCCAATCAATGGATTTTCATGATGCAGGAAATTGACAGCGACCATGTCGTATGGGTGTATGGCATGTAAAAGATTCCTAGAGTGTCTGTTTGGCTTGGATGCTCTCGGCAAATTAAATCCTAGTACAGGTTCGCATCGTCAGAGCTCAGGTGCCTCCTTCCTCTAGGGAGGAAACTGAGCGTCAGAATTGCCTATGGCGATTGGTATCCGCCTTATATGGTGGCGCACTAAAAAGAGATACCAACTTCCGGGAATGTACTAGGTCTGCAATGGTTAATCACCAATCCGCGGCCCATTAGAAATTTAAAAAAAAGTCTTACGTAATATTAACCGTATAAGATATTTTCGTAAAGCAACTTTCGCAAAAATTATTGTTAGGACGCCTTAGTTAAGCATCGACAGTAGCGGTGATATGCAAAAAAAAAGAGGAAAAAAATCCCCATTTTCTTGTGGTATTGTCGGCTCTGCCGCGAATTTTGGAGCCAAATGAAGGACGTGTATAAAGAGTAGACATTAATGGACTATGTGTGTGTGGACCAATACACTGTGCACTAACATTCTATTTTTCTTAAACTGTGTTACTCGTATGTTAGCGGGAAATCAGAACTTATTTTGATTTTTTTAATAACTGTGTGAAGGTCTCCTTGGACCTCACTTTGAGAACGAGAATAAATAGGAGTCATGTAAGAACCAGTAGCCATTTTTATAAACAACTTTCTTTATTTGGTTATCTTATCCAAATAGAATCAAAGACTTTTTAACAAATATATCTAACTAGTATTATGAGGTTTTAAAGGTAATATCCTTTAAATTAACTTAATTAATGATCCAATTAATTAACAATTAAATAACGATCACGCAGAGATTACCACGATAAGAGATCCCAGAATTATATTTAATGTTCTTATTGAACATTTAATTTTAATTTCATTCGCAATAATAAGACTAATATTTACCACACTGCAATTCAGCTCAGCTCAGCTCAGCTTTTATCTGAGATTAAATCTTCCAACAAGAAATCTTCAATTTAACTTCACTATAACTTTCTGCTTCAATCTCTATCTCCTACTGCTCTAACTTTACTATTCCGTTTGACTTAAATACTTTATCTAATCTGCATAACAAGGAATCCTGTCCGCTTTTTGGAGTTGATTGGAAATAGGTAGGGAATTAAATTTCCCTAAAAAGGACGACTCAGAAGGTTAGTGATAAAGTTCCGAATAGATTTGTCACAACTGTATAAAATCCAGCATATTTATTCGACTTATTAAGTTTTATTTTGAGAAATTCGAAAACATTTTGCTTGACTGATAGAACTATATGCGGTCTGCGATCACCCTCTTGTTTTGGCCACCTGAGTGCGTTGCACGCACTGCACACATGCTAGGGTGCGTGAGTAAACATTAAAGCCGCCCTATTCAGCTACTCGAAGGTTTTTAGCGACAGACCTCGTAATTTTTAACCATGGTCAAGTGACAAAGACGACACCTACGCCGCAAACCCCTCTCTAACTTCTACACCACATCTAAGGGAAGACATTTGAGCTCTCGGCAGATTTAAGGTGCATCGCTCCCCGACGCGGAGGGTCTCAAGCGATTCTAGGCTCGAACTTATGACACGCCGGCCACGAGTCCGTTAACTTGACCATCAGGCTACCGTGGCCACCCGCGACTCCACAAAGCCATCCACGATTTAGCGACCATGACCACTCGGCTAGAAATACCTTTAACCGTTCTAAGGCAATATAAATGGCGAACAATCAATGGAAGTTCTGGTCATATTAGAGTAATGAAGGAATGTTAAGCAACGAAAGAAGTACATTTTGAATGAGAAGAATGTCAAAATAAATTTTTACTTCTTTTAAATTTTAAGTTAAAGATAACAACTAATTGTAATTTGTCAATGAATCCGAAATAAATAAATGTTAATGAAATAAAAATCAAGTAATATATATATAAAAAACTTAAGTCAATTCCTACATCAACAAAGAAATTTTTATTTTAGCTACTTTTTATTAAACAGTTACAATCAATAAAAATATGTATATACATGGGACAGAATCACAACATTAAGTGATAATTAATTTTTATTAATTATCATCAAAGTATCATATTGTCATCCAAAACAATCGTGTATATAAAATTTCAGTTCAACTGAATGCTTTAAAATGTGAGAACAAAACCTTTTCAAGTTCTGACACAAGTCGCCCAAAGGATCACTAAGTCGTCAAAAATGATGCCAACGTGACTGTATTTGTAATTCTTTGAATGATTAGTTTTAATAAATTAATTTTTATTAATTATAATTAAATTATTGTATTGTCATCCAAAATAATTGTGTGCATAAAATTTCAGCTTAACTGAGTGCTTTAAAATGTATTTTATTAAAGATTGAAAATTCTACCAAGATAAATAAATAAATATTTAGAGAGTGTGAGCTAATAGTGTAGGAATTGAATAAATTGTACAGGAAGTTGAATTAATGTAGAATACTGCATATTTTCTACATGTGGCCTAAGCTGAAACCTTAGTAGATTTGATAAATGTAAATAGAGGCTAAGATTTTCTGTGAAATCGAAAAACATCGAAAAGAATTGACTGTTAATGAACGCTGACCTGAGAAACAGCTCGAGGCTTATTGGCGACGGATCTCGTAATTTTAAACAATAATTAAGTGACAAGGACGACAAACGAGCCAGCACTTTACTCTCCAAACTTCCCCAATACAGCAAAGCGAGAGCTTTGAACTTCAACAGATTTAACGTGGATCAACCCTAGTACAAGAAAGATCTAGTACTAAATGTGTATAAGGACTCAAAACAATGACTATTTAGTGGCGTAATGGAGAATAGAAGAGCCCTGCTGCAAAGTCAAGTTTTGGACCAAAAGCCCAAATACGTACTTGGCGCCATTCATGGTTTGGGCCCCCTAGAATCCCTGCCCCCCGCAATGCTGGAGTGTACGTTACGCCACTGACTCTATTGCAAAAACAAGCTCGCGCCGACGTCTGCTTAGGCGACTAAAGCTACATTTCGAGAAGAGAACGCATTCAAGAACATAAAACGAAAACCAACCAAGAAAGCTTGACCTAAAAATGTGACTGGGCATCCAAAAGTGCAAAAGCTTAACTTTTTTAAACTTTGAAACTAACAAACAAGACTTGGACACGATTCCGTTTCAGGTTTTGCTAATTTAACATCACCAATATTAATTGATTTTTAATCTACGTTATCATTTTCTCAGACAGAAAAATAAAATGAAAGAAAAAAAACAACAACAACCAAACAGCTATAAGTTACAAGAATAAGATTGAAAAACACCGAAAGAGCCTCCGTCATGGCTACGAGTCGTTACAAGCTGGATAATTACGCAGTTTGCAATGGTAATTATTAACGGTTTCACTTCTGAACCAGCAAAAAAAAAAAAAAAAAAAAAAGGTCCCGACATCCGACCTCAACACGAAAAGGGAAAAATAATAACCATCCAGAAAACATTCCTTTATCTTCATTACTTTCCCCTTCTAAACACGATCGTGGCAGCTGAACAACACGTGCGGGCAAAGACTAAAATTTAATTCCAAGTTTTGTAGAAATGGACTCCGTTATTGTCAACTTGATGAGTCTTAAGCCTTGTTTATTGGGTAATTTAGACTACGGACATTTAAAGGTGGCGGGGTAGTTGGTTACCGGAACAAAAGACTCAGACAAGGGATCCCGAAGACAGAAGAGAGGGAGAGGTCTAGCAGAGGTTAAGTCGGGACCATAAGTCACGATAAGTCTTTCCTTTTGTTTTGGTTAATGATATCTTCAGAGCTTCCAGACTTGGGAGCCTTGTTACCTTTTCAATGAGGATAGAGGAGGAGTTGGGGGATGTGTCTTTGTGAGGCTTGAAATAATGGAGAGATTTTTGTTTTCTTTTTACCGGAATGGGGACTTGTAAAGGAAGATTTACTGGACACCAAGGAATGATAATGAAAAGCAACGGTGGAGCAAACTGCTCCGAAAGATTTACCGAATTGTATACAGTCGTTTAAGAACTCTTGGTTCGTGATCTTTCAACACAATAGATGCGGTTAGAAATCTACTTCATTATGACTTCATCAATGAAAATGTATGAAATTTTCAGAAACATGCGTCTTTAGTGAAGGAGGTCTTCAACCCATGAATGGTCCACTGAAGGCATTTTAGTGGCCCTTCATTTGAATCTGAAAAATTGCCTTGTCTGCTTTTTGTCGTAAAAAAAGCCATTTTTTCTGTTATTCTTGATGTTTAAAATATTTTATTGATACGCTTAATATTTCATTTGAGATAAAATTTTCTTAAAATGACGAATTTTTCTAAAATTTCATCGCATTTTAAATAATTTGAAATATAAAAAAAAAGTCTGACTGCATAAAATCTTAGAAGTTTTCAGAAGAAAAGGCGGACTTTCATCTTTAACACAAGAATATTTTAATTCGACTTTCATTTAATGTTTTTGAAACCGATATATATATAGTATAATAAAACAAAATAAGATACCAAGCGAAAAAGTTGTAAAACCTACAATGCCAAAGAAGAAAGAAATTGGAGTTCAAGATACACAGCAAATATAGATACAAACAGAGTTTTTGGACTAAACTGGAGACCTATTATGATTTCTAGAGCTGTCGCTGAATTAGGCCAGCGATTTAGGGTTAAGCAATGCTTTATGGATCCACCTTCCCCGTACAGCAGAAATTTTCGTCGAAAAAAAAACAACAACAGAGCCATGTTGAAAATTTTAGCCTGGTCCTAACACACGATATATAGGACACACACGAAACAGTAAAACCATCTCTTTCCTTAGAATCTCAGTTGTAATCTTGTAAAACAAACCTCCCTTTCATATTTAAATTTCCTGACTACATTATTTTTTTGACAGTCGTGTTGCCCACGGATCATTGTAAATTTATTGATGTGGACCTCGAGGGTTAAATGTTGAAGATCCCTAATTTAGTGGAAACAAATAGTCCGTATAATTAACTTTTTAATATACAGATAAATCAAGCATACAGTTATTTTTTTTTGTGGGGGTCTGGTAACACAATGCACTCTATAGAAATAATGATCAGTAGAACATTTTATAATTTTCGATATCTAACCAATAATAATATTCATCAATTTTTTACTCTAACAAGAAAGAATCTTTATTATCACACTTTTAAGTAACGCTATCAATCAATGATACAATAAATTTAGTGCTGCTGAAGACCTGCCCCGTACAGGAGCTGATGCATGGTAAATCTGCCGAGGATCAAAGTCCTCCAGTTGTCGTGGTGTAAAAGTTCCGAGAGGGGGTGGGTGTCAGCTAAGGTGTCCTCTCCGTCACTTGACCATAGTTTAAAATTCGTTAAAAGTTCAACAATAATAAACACTCACTCATTCAAAAACGATCATGAATTTTTAAAACTTTTATGGATAGTTTATTTTTAAATACATACGACCATTTAAAGGGGGAAAAAAACAAATCATTATACTTCAAAATAATAAAAGGTATAATTTCAAATATCTTGAAAAATAGATAAAAGAGGTACAATAAAAGGAAAATACACAATGAATTATCCTTTTGAGAGAAACATGTTCGGTCTTAAGAAAATTTTAGAAAGAAATTATACTTTCAAATTAGCTAGAATTAAGGAGGTTAGTTCTGTTTTTTATACAAACTATAAATCGAGCCTCATCAAAAGGACAAAATAAATAGTGCACTACAGTGTGATATGGATTCTAAGATACAAATATATTGCTGAGCTATTGATTCATTGCTAAACTATATACTAAGATCTTAAATATCGATTCAAAATTACTGCCTCCACTAAATATGCAAAAGCCAGAATTAAACGCAAAGCACATTCAGACAGAAAACATCTTAATTTTCATGAAACTTCGCAACATTATAACTCATACATCAGACGACATTTGACGATGGACCTCGTAATTTTGAACCATGGTGAAATGATGAGGACGACACCTGAGTTGGCACTCCTCTCCTAACTTCCACACCACACTAACGTGAAGACATTTGAGCCTCGACAGATTTAAAGTGCATCGCCCGCCAACACGGCGGGTATTCAGTAGTACTGGATCGAACTCATGACATGCCGGCCAGGAGTCCGTTACTTTGACCCTTTGACCGCTAGGCTACCGCGGCCTTCTATAAGATAAAGAAATCAGAATATATTAATGTTGCAGTACTTTCATACCTAAAAAATATTCTAAATTTGGGTCCCATTCTTCAACGCAAAACGAAGACAGACTTAAAGTTTTACTCTCCTGACCTATGCACCACGTTGGTTTTAACCACCAGTTCTATTTAAAAGAAAAAAAACTATAATTTATTCCACCGAGAACACCCTCGGTCACAAAGCTCGCCACTATGACCATTCCGCTACCGTGGCGGCCTAATGATTCAATAAAGTTAATACTTTTCAAGAGTATTCAAGTTTTATCACCGGGGACTCGTTTCCTCATTTCAGAAATACAATAAATCATTCTTTAGATTCATAGTAAAGGGGAGGTTTCTCAATTAGAGCAACAAAGAAACCGACACTATTAATAAACGAAAATTCAATTTACCCCCCCGAATGGGACTCTGTTTTCTTCTCTCAAGCGTTTGTTAATTAACTTTCTTAATGTTCTCCTATTCCCGTTAATTACTACTGGAATTTCAATCCACCCCGCAAGAACATAAAGAATACACTTTTTTTTGTTCGTTAAGTTACAACTTAAGACATTTTTCTTCTATGCTTCTATTCATATTTACTTTAAAAAACTGTTTAAATTTCCAAATTAAAAAGAGGAAATTATTTTTCATTATCCTGAAATTGAAAAATATTAAAAAAAAGATTTATGCAAATATAAGTTTATTTTGCATTTTAAATAAAAAGATTTTAACTTAAGATTCTAAGAGTAGGGTTTTTAAAAGAGATTATTATCACGATGTTTTTAGAAGATTCGAACTAACTGTAATTTTACGTTTCTTTAAATATATATATATATATGTATATATATATATATAATGATATCTTTATAAACAAGTAATATAAAAAAAAATTTTTAAGTCAATATTCCTACTTAGATCAACAAAAATATATTTTATTTTAGCTACTTTTTATTAAATAGTTACAATTAATATAAAGATCTAAATACATATGACAGAATCACAACATTAAGTGGTAATTAATTTTTATTAAATATCATTAAAGTATCGTATTGCCAACCAAAACAATCGTGTATATAAAATTTCAGTTCAGCTGAATGTTTTAAAACGTGTTAAAAAAACCCTTTTCATGTTTTGACACAAGTCGCCAAAAATGATGCCAACGTTGCTGTATTTGTAATTCTTTAAATAATCAGTTTTAATCACTTAATTTTCATTAGTTATAATTAAATAACTGTATTGTCATCCAAAATAATCATGCATATAAAATTTCAGCTCAATTGAACGCTTTATAATGCATTTTATTAACGATTGAAAATTCCACCAAGATAAATAAATAAATAAATAAATAGAGAGTGAAAGCTTATAGTAGGAATTGAAAAAAAAAGAGATTATTATTACGATGTTTTTAATAAATTTGAACTAACTGTAATTTTACGTTTCTTTAAATAATGCTATGATATCTTTCTAGAAAAGTTCCCGAGGAAAGATACTCGAAAAGGTTTTTAAAGCGAGGTTAGAGGTGATTAAACTCTCGTATGTAAAAAAACCAATTCTCATTATTTTTTTACTAATGGGTTACCAGTAACTGAGTATCGGATTCTCTTTTCATATAATTCTCCAGAAAAAAATGTACAGAACAATCAGTTTAATTTCGTATTAAAAGTATTACACCGTAATTTAATGCTCTTATATTCCTGATAATTATTTATATAACCAACCTTTACCCTAAATGCTTTTAATAAATAAAGTTTTGCTAATTTTTTTTTCTTTCTAAAAATATGGCAAAACTATTTAAGATGTGAAAAATGAATTACACACTTATGCATCGCACTCAGTGGCGCACACAAGGGGGGGCCTGGGGGTCCGGACCCCCTCCAAAGCCCTTGATTTTTTCCCCGATTGATTATAATTCTAAGTACATAGTAAGTAAAAATTAATTAAGTATTTGTTATTAATGATTAATTTTATTAATTAACGCTAATTATTTATTCAATAATTAGTTTTTTACTGTGTTTTGTCCCCGAAAATCGACAAAATCAAAAGGAGCATGATACAAGAATGGTGAATTTTCGACCCCGGACCCACCCCCCTTGAAAAATTCCTGTGTGCGCCACTGATCGCACTTATAATGTTAACTGCTTTTCATTATATAATTATAGCTGATTTTCCTTCATATTATTTTATTTTAAATACACATACATATAAATTATACATAAAGTACTTGGATTTCATTTTAATTACCAAAAGTTTCCGCGGAATAAATATATATAAGTAATGTAAAAATAAAATTAAGTCAATTCCTACTTAGGTCAACAGAGAAAAATTTTATTTTCGTTACTTTTTAATAAATAATTACAATTAATATAAATATGTTTATACATATGATCAGTGGCGCACACAAAGGGGGAGTCCTGGAGGTCCGAACCTCCTCCCCCAATAATAACCTCCCCCTTGATTTTTTTCCCGATTGATTATAATTCTAAGTATATAGTACGTAAAATTTAATTGATTACTTGTTATTAATGATTAATTTTATTAATTAATGCTAATTATTTATTCAATAATGAGTTTTTTACTGTGTTTTATTCCCGAAAATCGACAAAATCAAAAGGATCTTGATACAAGAATGGTGAACTTTCAATCTCGGACCCCCCCCCCCCCGAAAAATTCCTGTGTGCACTACTGCATATGATGGAATCACAATGTTAAGTGGCAAAATATAAAGCGATTTTCCATTTCCCTTTCTATACATGGTGTGTTTGTTTGTTACTATTTATTAATTAATTAAATTTAATTGTTCAAATAAAATAGTACGGTAAAAAGAAATCACATTCTCAGAAATTAGGCGAACCCAGGTGCGAACCAAACCCGCGACCTTTGGATTAGAAGTCCAGCGCGTTGCGCTACTGAGACACAACGAGCGATTTTCCTTCTTACACATATATATATATATATATATATATATATATATATATATATATGGTCTTGATTTTCATTATTTATTCATTAATTAAAAAATTAATGAATTTTATACTTGAAAAAAAAAACTGTATTAACATCAAGTGTTATCCACTACAAGTTTTAAAAAATGTATTTGAACTTGAGTGGATGAATAAAAAGTATTTTACTAACGATTGAAAATTTGAACAAGATATATATATATAGAAATAAATATATACAGGGAAAGTGTGAATTATATAATAGTAAGAATTGAAAAAGGTTAAAAACTTCAGTCAAACATTTTTAGAAAATCAGTTCAAATCAGCTCTTTAAGCCTTTACACGAAATAGTGGAAAATGAAAACTTTTCAAGAAAGGAAAATTGGAGGCCAGATACTCACGAGTCATTTCATCATTCACATGTTCAAACCCAACTTTAAATCGGAAGCAGCAAAGGCATCTTAAGGTATCCGACTACGTTCGGAACCATGATTTTAATATAGCGCATAAATGGATAATTTTCATGATATTTAGTGTCAGTCAGATTAGAATACATGCATAACATTGTTTTAAGGACATTTTAACAAAAAAAAAATTATTTAAATACAATATTTTGGCTAAAAATTAACTTAGAATAATCTTTTTTTTCAAAATGTTCTCCTTTTGTGAAAAATGCTTCTATTATAATATTTTGCCTGTATGTAGCTCAGACCTCTTTAGACTCAGAGACTCAAATAGAATTTTTGAAAAATTCACATTTTCAGAGTTACCATTAATTGAAATAATTATCGGCGTTCCCTCTGTTGTCGTAAAATATGAATAAACCCACTTCTAAGTTATATATTTCAAAAAATCTAGTTGAGCCTCTGAACAGAGGTCTGAGTTATATACAGGCAAAATATTATTCTAATAGAAGCATTTTTCACAAAAGGAGAACATTTGGAAAAAAGATTATTCTAAGTTAATTTTTTGCCAAAATATTGTATTTAAATAAATTTTTTTTTGTCAAAATGTCCTTAAAACAATTGTATGCATATATTATAATCTAAGTGACACTAAATATTATCCATTTATACGCTTTCGAAAATCACGGTTCCGAACGTAGTCGATACCTTAAAGACAATAACTGGGCGATCATTAACGTGAACACCACTCGTGTTGCTGATGTCCTAAGAAAAGTTGCTGTCTTTCACTTTAACAAATCATTGTTAACAATCATGGCCGTCTGAGGCCTCATCTCTTCGGTATCAGCATTGCTAACTGCTAGTCAGCGGTTCTCACACTGGGTCCCCCAGCGTTTTTTTAGGGGGTCTGCGCAGGAGTGTCGTTTAATGTTAAGGTTTTCCTCTTTTACAGACTGAAAGGCCTCGTGGAAAAATCGAAAGACGTGCCATCCTAAACTAGATCATTGAATTTTCCCCCAAAGCAAAAAATTCTTTAACATGTATTTCCATCAAGAATGTTTTTTTTTTTATTGTTTGCATTTCCATACCCATTACTACAACGTTATTAGCTCACACTCTCTCTATATTTATTTATCTTGGTGGAATTTTCAATCGTTAATAAAATCATTTTAAAGCGATCAATTGAGCTGAAATTTGGAGCAGGATTATTTTGGATGACAATACAATAATTTAATTATAATTAATAAAAATTAATTGATTAAAACTAATTATTCAAAGAATTACAAATACAGCCATGTTGGCATCATTTTTGGCGACTTGTGCCAAAACTTGAAAAGGTTCTTTTTTCTCACGTTTTAAAGCATTCAGTTGAACTGAAATTTTATAGACACGATTGCTTTGGATGACAATACGATACTTAAATGATAATTAATAAAAAATTATTGCCACTTAATATTGTGATTTTGTCATATGAATATACATATTTATATTAATTGTAACTATTTAATAAAAAGTAACTAAAAATTTTTTTTTGATTGTTGATCTAAGTAGGAATTGACTTAAATTTATTTTTATATTACTTGTGTGTGTGTGTGTGTGTTAAAAATATAGTAGAAACTTATGCTTAAAAATTAAAGGAAAATAGAAGTGCTAAAAAAATCTGAAGAAAAAAAAAAAGTTCAGTAGAGGCACTCTTGGGATTATAGAGGAACCTATAAAAAAAAAAAAAAAAAAAAAAAAAAAACCACTCAGCCAAATATCTTGAGTCAGGAATAGGTGTTCAAAATTTATGAGGTTCGTAATGCCAAGCTGATACATAAAGGTTGGGGGGCGATTGAAAGTTCAAGAACCTCTGCTTTTTGATATATCAATTCATGTTAGCCGAACATTTAATTACATTGTTGAAAAATATTGGATAACTCGTGCAGTGATGGCATAAGGACTAATTTATATGTTGTATTCTTTATATAAAAATAAAGAATATAAGTTCAATTCTGTTGGTAAGATTATACCACAGCATATAAAAATTATACTGAAGTCTCAGTATCATCATGGCACATCTGCGATTAATCTTATTTCCCCAAATCTAGATGGGCTATCATTCCCTCTTCAAATCGGTACATGAAATTTAAATCGATTTTTTCAACCTTTTCAAATAAAAAAATAAGGTAACTAAATACACTGCTCAAAACAATTAGGGAGCAAGCAAAAAAGTGAAGAAAACCGTGTGAGACAACCACGTATTGGCATACAATGCATAGTACACGCGTATCAATGCGCAATACAGAAAAAAGGTGTAAAAAATTTGGAATTAAGCTTTAATTCTTTGAAAATATGGAAAAAACATGAAAAGATGATTTAGGGCAACAATTTGGTTACATGTAAACGATAAAAAAGGTACTGTTTAGGCATGATGCATGAGTTTTTAATAGGGCGTGTGGTCTCCTCGAACAGCTAAGACTGCTGCACACCTGTTTGCCATGGATGCGATGAGGTTATCGATCAGACTTTGGGGAATACTGTTCCACTCCTCAAGAAGTGCAATCTCCAAGACTCGAAGAGTAGCAGGCGGCCTTGGTCGCGCAGCAATGCGTCGTTCGAGCATGTCCCAAACATGCTCGATTGGATTCAGGTCAGGAGAGCACGCTGGCCATTACATATGCTGTATTGTTTCAGCTTCAAGCATGTTCTCCACCAGACGAGCTCTATGCGGTCGGGCATTATCATCCTGGAAAACAAAGGAATCTCCAATGGCTACTGCGTAAGGGATGACATAAGGTCGAAGTATCTCGTCTGCATACCTTCGGCCCGTCAAAGTGCCATTCCGAATGATATGCAGGTCCGTACGTCCGCCTATGCTGATTCCACCCCATACTATCCAACCAGCTCTTCTGTATTGTGATCTTTCACGAACGAATGCGGGGTTATTTCGAGTGCCCCTGTCCCTCCATACAAGAACACGTCGGGTGTCACTCTCTAGACTGAATTGGGACTCGTCTGTAAACAGCAGTTGGCTCCAATCATGTTGCTCCCAATCTCGACGTTCAGCAGCCCATCTTCTTCGGGCCGCACGATGGTGTGGGGTCAACGGAATGCAGACCATTGGCCTACGTGCATAGAGCCCTCCCTCATGAAGCCGATTACGTGCTGTTTGGCTCGACACCCTTCGTCCTGTTGCCAAGAGCAACTGTCTTTGCAGCTGCGTAGCATTCTCTGCTCTGTTTCGACGGGCTGTTAACTGTATATACCGGTCATAACTTGATGTAGTGGCACGTGGCCGACCTGCCCCTGGTCGACGTCTAACATTTCCTGTTTCTTTCAATCGATTCCACATCCTTGCAACAACACTTCTGGCGACTCCAACAGTGTCCGCGACACTACGTTGTGTTTGCCCGGATTCCAGTCTGCCTATAACACGCCATGCCATGGATTCCGGTAAATCACGTTGTTCAGACATTCTCAAGTAACCTTGCCTCAAAAAAAAACTGCGCAATCGAATTTCACAGTTACGGCAATAAAACAGACGTTTTTGCAACATCCCGATTTCTGCCCTTATCTCCTTTTTTCTCGTTTTTGACGTCATGAACTTTGATTTGCATATAAAGTTTTCTTTTCCGTTTCCTGGTAGTCTTTACATTACGGATGATTCATTTTATGTTACTTATTGGTATACATCTTTGCTTACTTTTGTTAAAATCATGTGCTCCCCTAATTGTTTTGAGCAGTGTAGATTTGCGATTTAAATTCAAGAATCACAGGACACGAGTTCAAGACCCTAATCCAACCTTAACTGTAGATTGATTTGCGAACCACATGCGGCCCTTAGGATACGTATATAAATGGATAAATTAGGTTTTATTAAAGTCACAAAACAGCAACATGAAAACCTATCAGAAACGGATAGGTCCGACTCTTCGTCAAAAGACGAGGACAACATTCATTACACCAAGTGAAGCTGACTAATTGTACTATCGTAATGGCCAAGTTTGGGTAATCCGAGTCAGCTACTTTATTTTTCTAAAAACACATTTGAGTGATATAAATCCCTACACATAGCAGACGGGAAAGAGGAGGGGTGATAGCATGACAAAAAAAAATTGGAAAATATTTCACCTCAGTCAGCAAACCTCATGGGAGAGAGATGAAAAATCATTCAGGTACCTCGAGGTTTAAAGGCTTGAAATTGAAGAAGACTAACCAAATTAAATTATTAGAAAGTGGATTTGGAAGAATTTTTTTTTACTTCAAGGACGGAAATCAATTTCAATTATTTACATCTCTTACTTCCATCGATGTTGAAACTGTAGACGTAAATTTACAAATGGAAATAACTGAAATTTAGTGCGATTGCGTATTGAAAAGAAAATATATGGATGTTGGGATTCTATATTTTTCTTACTATTTATCACAGGACTGATTCACCAAAGTGTTATTAACAATTAAACGTATTTTACCTATATGGGGGGAGCGGTAGCACATAGCATTTCCACTTTAAAAAGTAAATAAAACTACGGAAAGATCAGCAAACTAAAGCGAGAAAACCTGTGCGAGCAATTTTAAAAATAAATCAACAAATTCAACCAAATTATGAAGATTCGTAGAATGCGACAAACGTTGCTCAGTTTTTTATAAAAGATATATTTCATTCAAATCATGTTAAAAATAAAAAAAACCTTTCCTGTGTGCATAGATGTGTAATTTTTAACGTTTATATTTTGTGTATTTTATTTTTTTTTATTTATTTTTGCTTTTTTATTTTATAAAAAAAAGTCATCCAAGTCATCCTTCATCTTGAATTCCATTTTTTTTGTTTTGTTTATCGGCCCGCAATTTGATACATAATAGTTAGTATGGTTCACGGTGGTTAATAAGTTTGACAGCTTCGACAGAACATAACAAAAATTTAACTTTCTTTATGCATCTGACTACGTTCGGAAGCGTGATTTTGCAAAAGCGTATAAATGGATAATATTTATGATATTTAGTGTCACTTAGATTAGAAAATGTGTATAAAATTGTTTTAAGAATAGTATTACAATATAAACAATTATTTAAGTACAATATTTTGACAAAAAATTTACATAGAATGGCCCATTTTCAAAATATTCTCCTTTTGCGAAAAATGCTTCTATAATAATAATATTTTGAATGTATGTAGCTCACACCTCTGTACATAGGTTTAACTAGAATTTTTGAAATATATAACTTACAAGTGGGTTTATCCATGTTTTACGACAACAGAGGAGAGAAATTTTAAGAAGAAAACGCCGGTAATTAATTCAATTGGTGGTAACTCTGAAAATAATGGGAATTTTTCAAAAATCATAGTTGAGCCTCTGTACAGAGGTCTGAGCTATATACAGGTAAAATATTATAATAGAAGCATTTTTCACACAAAAGGAGAACGTTTTGAAAAAAGGTTATTCCAAGTTCATTTTTTGCCGAAATATTGTATTTAAATACTTTTTTTTGTCAAAATGTCCTTAAAACAATTTTATATATGTATTCTAATCTAAGTGACACTAAATATCATGAAAATTATTCATTTGTGCACTTTTTTAAAATCACGGTTCCGAACGTAATCGGATACCTGAAAAAATTTTGCGGAGATTATCAATTTTTTGTGTAATAATAATAATTTAAGTTAAGCAGATTTTATGAAGGGAGTTTGTTTGGATCCGTCAATGCTACGGTTCACAATTATTACTTTACAATCTGCAGTCTAAGTAAAAGCATAATATATATATATAAGTCACTTTACATAAACAAGTTCCAAACATATTTGTTCTAGATTAGTTTTTCTTCTTTTTTTCTTGCAATAGAGACAAATAGGAATGGTATGAAAATAGGTATGACAAAAACCAGGCACGAAAGTATATATAATTTTTCGTCAAAAAAAATTAATTATAAACACATCTACAAGATTTTAAATGGAATATATTAAAAAAAATTCTACGCTAATAATATTTATATTAAAACGTCCGATATTCATTACCTAATTAAAAATTTACAAATAAAAATAAAATTTGATAAAAGCTTAAATTTTTTTTTAGCTGTGTAAACATAACGTAACGTATGCGACGTTACAACGTATGTAAAACGTATGCTTTTTTTTAGCCTCTTTGCTCTTTCGTATTCCAGGTATAAAAACACTTAAAAATGACCTTTTAAAGATTTCATCATTACAGCACAATTTTATTTGATGCACCTAGTTTACATCGGGATTTCAACTTTTATAATTAACGTTAACTTGAATGATCATGGCCGTTTTCTACTAAATACACCTCTATTAATAATTCATATACAATTAATTCTCATAAATAATGTTTTACTATTAAAATGCATTTTTTTCTTGCCACAGTTAATTACCATATTCGTATAATGAAGTTATACTCCCCAACTGATAAATTTATTATATCAGTCATCAAGATAATATTTAAATGCAAAAACAAATATTTTTGTTCATGTGTTTTGAAATTCAATAAAATTCGGCGAATTTAGTTTTTCTAACCACATGCCCGTTGAGAAATAATGCATACAAACATTTTTGCGAAGAGCTTTACAGTTCTTTTTATATTACAACTGTCATCAATGAAAGTATAAACGAAACGAATTCTGGCATTGATGTATTTTGGAATGTAAGTACGATTTTTTGAAATTTTGTTCAATAATGTACAAAATTATATCGAAGCAGCCTTTCCTTTTTAGCATCTTTGTGATTTAAATCATTTTAATATTAACATATGTAAATATCTGAATATTAGTGTCAATGTTCTACAGTTTCAGAAATTTCCGGACAATTGGAACTATATATATATAATCCCATACCTGATAGAAATTAACCAACCATTAAAACAATGCACGAATGAAGAAACGGTGCCAAATCCCTTCCTTCTAATTGTTTCGATTTTTCCCTGTAATTTTCAAAACAAACTTTACTTAAAAAATTTGGTTCTTATCTAGATTTTTTATTTCCATCCGAACAACTTTTTTAAGGAAAATTTTTCTAAGTCAGATATATATCACCTGATGTACAACTTTTCCTCAATAAGTAAGCGATGTGCATTTCATCATTTTGAAACTAATTTCTTTTCTAGTTGTTTTTAAGTATTGTTATTTTTAGAAATTTTTTTAATGAAATATAACACGAATTTATATAAGGTTTTATATTAAACTTTATTGTTTTACTGTCCATGTCTGTTGAGCCTATGAACATGCATTTTTATCGTAAAATACGTTCTCTTTCCTTTTTTTTTTTTTCAAAATGTCAAGCACTTCTGCTCTTAAATCTTTGTTTTCATTCGTTAACTGAAACTTTTATATCTCTCTATTTGAAATCATAAAATATCAAAAACACAAATTTCGAATCAAGATATATTAAATAGAAAAAAATTTACGTTTTAAAAAAATTAGATAAAAATATTATGCTATTAGAAAACACGAGTCATTTTTTACTCGTTTTATTGATTGTATTATATTAAAAACTCTACTTTTGTTGCCTATAACTTTAACTGATTAATTGTACTTGAATGAATGGTATTTAATTCAATTTATCGCGAACAAATATCATACTTGCAACTAAATGAAAATCTTATTTCATTAAATTCTATTTCATCAATAGTAAAAACAACCATTTTCAAACAGCTAATTCAAAAAACCCACCTTAAAGTATAATTTACTATTAGTTCTGTTCAGTACAAGAGGACCGTCAGTGACGAACTCTGTAAATATTAACTGTTGAAGTGATGAGGAGGACACCTAAGTTAATACTTAAATCTCCTATGATTCACATTACATGATAGGACTTTGAAGCCTCGTCTCATTTAACCCGGGAGCAGTCACGAGGGGGCACAGAGACACCCCAGGCTCAGGAAATCTTTAAGCCTGGGGAAAACGTTTATTTTTTACCAATGGCCTTGTCAGTATCCTCTTATATAACAGTCTTTATGGGAGCTAAAATGTATTTGTCAAATATCTCCCTCTTTTTTGAGAGAGGCAAACGTTTTCTTACAATCTTAAGGTATCCGACTACGTTCGGAACCGTGATTTTAAAAAGGCGCATAAATGCATAATTTTCATGATATTTAGTGTCACTTAGATTAGAATACATGTATAAAATTGTTTTAAGGACATTTTGACAAAAAAATTTTTTTTTATTTAAATACAATATTTCGGCAAAAAATGAACTTAGAATAACCTTTTTTTTTCAAATGTTCTCCTTTTGTGAAAAATGCTTCTATTATAATAATATTTTGCCTGTATATAGCTCAGACCTTTGTACAGAGGCTCAACTACGATTTTTGAAAAATTCACATTATTTTCAGAGTTACAACCATTTGAAATAATTATCGGTGTTTTTTCCTTAAAATTTCTCTCCTCTATTGTCGTAAAACCACTTCTATATTTCAAAAATTCTAGTCTAGTACAGAGATCTGAGCTATATACAGGCAAAATATTATTATAATAGAAGCATTTTTCGCAAAAGGAGAATATTTTGAAAATTGGTCATTCTATGTTCATTTTTTGCCAAAATATTGTACTTAAATAATTTTTTATTGTAATACTATTCTTAAAACGATTTTATACACATTTTCTAATCTAAGTGACACTAAATATCATAAATATTATCCATTTATACGCTTTTGCAAAATCACGGTTCCAAACGTAGTCGGATGCATTAAGGTACTTGGGGTGACTGCGTTCCCCGCACGACCACTTTTGTTTCGAAATATTTTTTATGAACAGGCTACATTTCCCCCCATGTGAACGAGTTAGTTGTTTTAATTGCTGAGTTGTACGACTCAGTATGGTTTACAAATGTAAATGAACTGAATATAAAGAAATGGTCAGATGCGCGATCTCTATTGGATGATTTAAACTGATCAAGTAAGCTAAGAACCTTACGAAATAATGGGTATTAATCATGGTAGCGAAAGTAAATTTGAGAAAAGTGATGAACACGAAACGTTTGTGTTCAAAGGAAAGTTTTCAAATGCAACCTAAAGAACTCCATCACGAAAGATATGGCCACAAGTGTACCAGAAGATACACAGTACCCTGTCAAAAAGACAGAAGCAAGAAAAAGGTCAACATGATGTTTGTCGATCATCAAAGGACAAGAAAATTACAATAAATTGCACAAAATATGACAGTTTTGTCTGCAAATAATATTCCTGTAATATTAGCGATATGTGTCCTTTATTATAGTCATGCACATTTGAAACTTCTTGGTTCAGTTTGATTGATATTTTTTCTCAAATTAACAAAGAAAAATTGAAGAATCCTTAACTATAGGTAAATATGCTTTCTCTCAAATTATTTACTAGAATTACGATTTTCGTCGTGTACAATAAAAATAATTATTAACAAGTAATATAATTTTTTTTAAAGTCAATTCCTATTTAGATAAAAAAGAATTTTATTTTAACTACTTTTTATTAAATAGTTACAATTAATATAAATATGTATATCCATATGACAGAATCACAACATTAAGTGGTAATTAATTTTTATTCATTATCATTAAGGTATCATATTGTCATCCAAAGCAATCGTGTCTATAAAATTTCAGTTCAACTTATTGCTTTAAAACGTGAGAAAAAACAACCTTTTCAAGTTTTGACACAAGTCGCCAAAAAATGATGCCAACATGGCTGTATTTGTAATTCTTTGAATAATTAGTTTTAATCCATTAATTTTCATTAATTACAATTAAATTATGGTATTGCCATTCAAAATAATCATGCATATAAAATTTCAGCTCAATTGAGCACTTTAAAATGTATTTTATTAACGATTGAAAATTCCCCCAAGATAAATAAATAATTATATAGAGATCGTGAGCTAATAGTAGGAATTGAAAAAAGTATTGGGGTGACGTTAATATGGAGTGCGTGCCTTCTCCCGGGTTAACATGCAGCAGCAATCTTCATTCATCATGACGGGTCTTGATTGAATTGTTTGATTACTTATTAACGTCACGAGCGCACTTAAAAGCAACACGAGGGCTATAGGCAACAGGCTTTGTAATTCTGAATCACGATCATGGTGATGACACTAAAGGTGACACCCTCTCTCAAAACTGCTACACCACACCAACGAGAAGACTATGAGCCTCGACAGACTTAACGTACACCAGACCCTCTACACGGCGGGTTTTCATTAGAATTAGGTTTCGAACTCATAAAACGACGGCCACGAGCTCGTGACCAGGGTCGTATACCAACGCAAACAATTTGAGCCCTAACCAATAAAATGTGCACAACAGCCCCACTACACGACGGTCTTTAGTGTAAAAGCAGGGGTGGGCAGATTTTTCCAGGGTGCGAAATACTTCTAATTTTATCAAGCTGTTGCGGTCCACTTAATGTCAGTAAAGCACACAAGGAGGGGGGCAGTGGCGCACACAAGGGGGTGTCTTAGGGGTCCGGACACCCCCATTGCCCTTGATTTTTTTCTCGATTGGTTATAATCCTACGCATATATTACGTAAAATTTAATTATGTATTTGTTTTTAATAATTAATTTTATTAATTAATGCTAATTATTTGTTCAATAAATAATTTTGTATTGTTTTTGTTCCCGAAAATCGACAAAATCAAAAGAATATGCTGGGTGGCGTAATGGAGCATGATACCAAAATGGCGGACTTTCGACCCTGGAGTCCTCCCTTGAAAATTTTTTGTGTGCGCTACTGGGGGGTCCACTGGTCCGGACCCTCCTCCATATAGCCCTTGATGTTTTTTTCCGATTGATTATAATCCCAAGTATATAGTACGTAAAATTTGGTTAAGTTTTTGTTATTAATATTTTTTAATATTTAATGCTGATTATTAATTAATTAATTAATTGTTTTTTGTTCCCGACAATCTACAAAATTTAAAAAGAAATATGTTTGACTCCATATTGGGGTATGATACGAGAATGGTAGACTCAACCCTCGACCCCGCCTCCCCCCCTTGAAAAATCCTTGTGTGCGCCAATGTCCGGTGTCGTAGGTGCGGTGAGGTTGGAAAAGGTCTACAATCTTTATAATAAATTAATAATAAATATGTAATATGTACTTATACAGAACTAAAAAAAAACGAACACTTTTAAAACTGCATTTAAAGCAAAACGCAAAATACGAACGCAATAATAATAGCCACAAATATAATAATATCAAATGATGCGTTTCTTATCAAACAATTCAAAATGCGTAAAAAAGTAAAACATTTCCATCTAAAGTTAGATTTCTTTGTTATAGTCAGTAGAAGACTTAGTCTGCATACTTCAGCCAATCTTAAATATGTCCGTATATAAGTACTAACTGCTAATGTCTTAATAATCTACCGGTCGATCGCGATCGACGTAATGCCCACCCCGGGTGTAAAGGGACTCAAACTTACTAATCAATTCATACGTCGCAGGAAAATGATGAAATTAGGAATTTCATCAAATCCCTAAGGGAGAGGATCAATTGACGGGAGACGTTAACGTCTCTTCAAGGTCGTTTCCCTGATAAAAGTAAAGGATTTGAGCAAGTCCCTGATCTGTTTCAGTGAAATGATGAAATAATATTGTCAAGAGTTTAAAAGTGTTCATTTAACAAATACGGTGCATTATCATTAGAAGTAGGTAATACAACAATAGTCAATGAAATATAAATTCTTTATTCGAAACTAATTAACAAATAATTAGAAAATTAGGCTGGTATTTTTTTTTTGTGACATCTTTCCTCTCGTTTACTTACACAATAAAATATCAATCCCTATGTTAATCCCATGGTGCCATTTTTTTTAAAGATATGGGGTTGATGTTTAGGGGATCGATAGTACTACCTGTTTGGTTAGAGAGTACAAGGACTCGATCCCCCCGACAGCATTTTGCCAATGCAAATCCTGACTATATAGTTCATTTTATCATTTCACTGAAACAGTTCAGGGATATGATGCAATCACATAATTTCATCAGAGAAATGACCTTGAAAAGAGAGAGACATTTTAATATCCCCCGTCAATTGATCGTATCCCTCAGGGATCTGATGAAATTCCTAATTTCATCATTTCCCTGCGACACATATACCATTTTAGATGAAATCAAAACTCTGCCTCCCCATCAGTTATGGGGTTCATAACCTTAACTGTTGTATGACAGCGTCCATAACATTAGCCAAATGACAGACTACATTCCCCCCATCCCTCTTAATATCAAACCTCTTTTATAAAAAAAAATATTCCAACATTAAGCATCAAATAAATACATTTCAATTTATTTAAAACATCGCACATTAGAATCTGAATTACGTGCCGAACTCTCTCTTTCAACACTTTCTGTCACATGTAAATAAAATATAAATCTCATGATCGATTGATTTTTCGTCAAATGTCGGTTATCAATCACATCTAGATCAACAGCATTCCAGTCTCGTTCACTTTTGAATTCTTGATCTCGCAAGATCAGCGTCAGTAATTTTCCAAAATGAATCTGTCAACTTGATATTCAACTTGTATTTTTTATTCAACAGTAATCCATAATGAAGCCATTGCTAGGACTGAAGAATATATTCGTGTCTAACTGGTCAATATCTATAAATCATTTGGTTTCGGAATTTTTAAATAACTTTTAAAAACATTTAAATGTTATTGATTATCTGAAGATCGTACAATGGATTAACCCTTTATAGAGCTATTTTTTTCTAGTAATGCTATGTTAAAATATTTTTAGGATTGTGAGATTGATTTATAAAATGAAATTCATTTAGCTTACCTGAAATTAATATGATCTTTAAGACAAATTATTTTGGTGGGAAATATATTTCTCACCGCCCACTGGAAACTATTTAAAAGTTAGGACAACTTATAATTTCAATTCCTTTTTATATCGCATGAAATGACATTTATAAAATATAATTTGCAAATCACAGAGTGAACAACTTGCCATCTGTGAGTGAAAGGTTCTTAGATGTATCTTTGGTGCCGTGAATGATTGTGGAGATAGCTATATAATTTTGTATTATATAAGCTGTGAGGAATCCATAAGGCACTTTATCACTAATACTCTTGGGCGTCTTTGGGGATTGTAAATTCGCGTATATTTCCAACCAGCTCTAAAAGGAGAAAACGTGATATGCAAATGAATCAAAGTATATAAGGAGAGTTGTAGGCTAGCGGCGGAGGCTATTGAGCCAAGAAATACATAGACGGAGTGCTAAGATTCAAGTTGATTGTGTGATTAGTTTCTAGCTGATTATCAGGCTGCGATCTACATTCGGAAAGTTAAGCCGACTGGAATGGAGTGTAGTAAAAGTCAGGTGATATTTAAACTTCATTTATCGGAAAATAAGAGTAAATAAATAGAGTTAGCGGAAAGTTAATGATTGCTAGTAATTCAAATTGCGTACATCTCTCGGTCTTCTTATTCCGGTAAACCCGTTCGATATTGAGTTTAATAGTTGATTAGTATCATATTTCGTGATTTAATTTAATAGTAAAGTTTAATCCCATTGACGTAGACATATCGATTAATATTTGTATTTAGAAGGTTGATAATTGATTCAAGTGAATAAATATTATTTGTTATTGTAAAAATGTCGTCTGGTAATTTTTTGCCTCAATTCAATCTTAGTGTCCAGGGTGGAACCCAGGGGGGTTCCCACAAAGCTCTTAAAGGAAGCAGGTGTCATTTAATCCGTCAAGATTGGTCGTTTGAGGTTTGCAGGCCACATCAGCGGTATGAACCCCTCATCCTTGACGTTCAGAGTTTTCAATTACAAACCTATTCAAACTAGAACTAGGGGTAGGCCCAAACTGAGATGAGCTGATTGTGTGGAGGAGGATTATAAAGTTTTGAGAGTGACTAATTGGAGAACTGTTGCAAAAAGGAGGAGATCAAAATGGAAGACGGTTTTTAAGAAGGCCTTGGCCCATCCAGGGCTTTTGTGGCAATAGAAAAAGAAGCAAAATTTGCAAATACTAAAGTCTACAAAAGAATTTGTAAATTAAATATACATTATACTCACAAACTAAAAAAATTATGCATATTACTTTACACGAAATTTCAGAAAACAGGGATCAACACATAGAAGGACATTGCAAGCTTCAAAAATGTATCTTATTCTTTTCTCATGTGCTTTAGTAAAGCACAAAGAGCAAGGCCTATATGGTTTTTTTTTTTTTTTTTTTTTTTTTTTTGTAAAGTTGGTATATGGTTAACAACTTTAGTCAATCGTGTGTCATCTGGAACATTTTTCATGCTTCTCAAGTCTTCCTTTGCGTTTACGATTTGAAAATCCAGAAATCAGTTGTGCTAGCAGCGCAAATCATAGGTGGGAAAATAGCTTCCCATTTACATTAAAAATAAAATGTTGGTGGAAAGTATACTTCCCACGGCTGCTTTGTTTACAAGACTTAGAAAAAGAATAATTACAGCTAATAGTCGAGACTGAGACAACTGGTGTTCAAAACATCTCAAATTCGGTATAAACTAAATATCACATGGACATATTTAGCACGCCTAAATAAACGGAGTCTATCAAAATATGCAAATGTTTTGGATCTGAAAATGATTTAAGGATGATGAAATTTTTTAAAATTCTCTTTCTGGTTACAGCAAATATTTTAAAAAGGGACGTAAAAAGAAAATTTAATATTGTTTCAAAATTTAAAAGGAAATGTATACCGTATATTAGGGTGGATCGAATCCATTTTTTCGAATATTCCATTTTTCGAATATTCAACCCTTTTGTGGCAATATTCACACAATTTTGAAATTATTTATTTTTTAAATTATTTTTTTCTTAATCTCCATACCATACAGCATCTTTTCCGTATAATTTAATAATAATTTTTTCCTCATCCCTACTATATATAGTTCTAAACCATAGGTTCTCAACGTGGCGATAACGCCCCCTTTGTGAGCGTTTGAGGATCTCAGGGGACAGTAAAAGAACCAGAGAAAATTGGGGGCTTTGAAATGGCACGGAGGGCGTTTCGGCAGATTAATAAAATATAGTAAGATATTTCGCTATTTCGGAAAGTGGATGAAAAAAACTTAAAAAGATTACATTATATCAAGACCTACATTAAATTGAATGATATAGTAAATTTTAATTTCTGTAGCGTACGTGTTATCTTTGTGAGCAGTAGGAAAAATGTTTCGTCCACTGCATTTCTTTACGTATATTACCCAAGAAATATAATTAACGTGTGATTCTTTAAAGGCTGAAACTGTCAATTTTTTTTATTTTGAAAGCAATAGTTTATTGTGAATTACTTCATATCATAAAAACCTTCTTTCAAAAGTGTCTTTATAACAGGTATACAAGCTAAAACTTTTATTCCACTCCTTTAAATAACGAAGAAATTCAATACCGTTTCAATTCTAGCAATATCCTAACTAAAACTAAAATAAAAAAAATTACACATTTAAATATATTTGTGGCAATAGCTGTTTCTTATTTGCAAGTAAAAAAAATTGATGGCTTTAGAAAAAAAATTAAATTTAAAAAAAATATTCTAATTAGTAATAGAATATATTTTTTAAATTTAATTCTTATTTTCACGATGTATTTATTATGTACGCTCTTATTTTTCTAGAGTGGGAGGGGAAGATACCGAAAGATGCTCTAAAAAAGGGGCGTCAGTTAAAAAAAGGTTGGGAACCTATGTTCTAAACTGAAAACATTTCTAATTTCGTTTTATTTAAGATTACTCTTGCTGATAACGCATGGGATGGAATCTTACTAGGAAAAATGAACATCAAACTGACAATCAAAGATACCGAATTATCTTTGTGTTATAATATACATGAAATTGCATCCAATAATATATATCTCGTAAAACAATACGAAGAACGAATCGTATGTAATTTAATCTCATTTTCCATCTTCGTCAAAACATTTCTCACATTTTAAAAATGCGTACCGATTTAAAATCGATTGATAAAAAAAACAATAGGAAAAGAAAATCGGCGGGAAAAAAGTGCAATCTAAAAGAATCATTAGGATTTATTTATAGCGAACTATTTTGGGTAAAAAGATTTCGCGTGCGATAATTTACAACTATTATATTCAAAATGGTGATTACAAAGAACGGAGTTTCACTCAAACAGATTTTTTCAGAAGAACCGATTGTGGTTAAAATATCTGGAAAGTAGAATAATAAATAGCTCCGGATCTTTTTAAATAAACATACAACCTAACAGACGAATAAACAAATACTTTTCTTTTAGAAAGAAGTATATAGACATAATATAAATTTATTATATTTATATTTCAAATTCTCTTATGAAAAATGCAAGAACTAAGACCCATTGAAAAAGTTTTACGTATACGTACTTAAAAGTAAAAATAAAATAATTGGTAAATTGCCCGGTACATTCATATAAGAAGCGAGAATAAAACCAGCCAACCATAGCGAATCGCTTTCGCAATTTGTCAGATCTAATTATATAATCAACAATTATAGTATTAGGCAATTTTAAGGCGTTAAAAAGAGCGGGAGAACGTTTTTATTGAAACAAAAAAGTCCTATAATAAAAACCAATTCTGCTGTAAAAATAAATCTTAATTTTGTACGGATTGATATTTAAAAAACGGCAACACGTCTAACAATGAGAAACAAGGGAAAAGAAACAGTTAAAACAGTACTAAAAGCTACAATAAATAAAAAAAAAAGTTTTGTTAAACTGTCACAGAGACACACATACAGAAGCGTTCGTAAAAATTTAACCCAAAATAAATTTACATATTTTTTAAAATAATCTTTTTTTAATACAAAATGATTGATCATAATATATATATATATTTCACTTTACATAAACCTTTATTATTTTTTAAAAGAAACTTGAATATTAAATCCATTTTACAAGAAAACGATATAGTATTTAGAAATGCATCTCAAATGCGATAAGGATATTTTTATGCGACTTTTATTATTTTTATTTTAAACTTTTATATTCACCTCTCTTAGTCATAGATTCTAGTTTTACAAAAATGTTCTTGATTTTAAGATTTATTATTCTAATTACGACTGTATATTAAGAAATTATCTGTAATTTAATTCAATATAGAGTAAAATTAGCTTTAAAATCTCCTTTGATTACACAGCATTAAAAATGATGTCGAACTTCTAATGATTGTCTTACATTTCATAAGATTCTTCGTGTTGGAACAGATTAATCTACACATAAAAATATATTATGATCGGCTGTTAGAGCACTACAACATATGTAAAATTCAAAGTGGTATTTAATTTATGATTAAAAGTTACTATAGAAATGTTTACTTTTTAAAGAAATCTTTCATGTCCTTCAGCAATCCGAAAGTTTACGTTCGAATTGATAGTTATTTTTCAGTATATTGTTATAAATAGATAATATATTGACATTACACTGTTGATTTATAAATGTTATGATTTCGTTGATATATAATGTTGATTTTATATATTTTCAGTATTAAATAAAACTGCGTTCTTCAATGAAAAAAAGTCTTTAGTGGTCTTTGTTTGGGGAAATAGAATATCTTCTACTAAATATATTACATTTATTGGCGAATGACATTTTACCGATCCATTATGCAAATTATTTTTCATAATTAAAAAATACTTTACATTATATAATATACACTAATCTTTAACTTAGAACATTGCTTTCAAATTTAATTTTCCGAACGATTTTTTACATCAAAACATATCTAAATCGTTTGGCATGGTTTTCAACCCAAGAAATTTTACCGAAGTCCGTAGTTTAAAGCATTTCTTTATTCTGTTTCAAATTGAAGGAAATTTGATTTTCAGAGCTACTATATTCTAATAAAATCATTACTACCTGGTTAAATTTCAAGTGAGGAAAAAAACGACTTCATAAAACTTTTATATCATCTAAACAAATAATTTACTTTAATAAAAAAAAATTCAGACTTGAAAAAAAAAAATACAATTCTTTTTAAGTGTTATTCTATTACATAGTTTTTGTCATTTATATCATCTTGGATCAGTATAAATTAAAATCAAAACTACTTGAAAAAAAAATGTCCAAATTTTTACCTTCAAATTCATTTGGATAGAAATTACATAGATAATGGTAATTTTAAAACTAAATCTTCAATCCCCCAAAAATATGTATAATAGCTTAAATTATTATATAAATACTTCGAAGATTTTTTTTTATGTGAAAGTATCAGTTTTGATACATAACAAAAAGCGCGAAAGACTCAAGACCCGCATGTGGACCGTCGCAAATATCTTTGCGGTCAGAATGTAACAATTTTTCCTAAAAATATCGAGAAGTTTGAATTCTATCAAAATTTATAACTTCGCGTTAACATTTATTTATCTACTTCAAACCCTTGTGTTCAGTATCCTTTTTATCAAAAGCCGGTGGTTGTAAAGCTATTCGAAAAATTGTCAAGACGGACATAAGTATTTACGGGAAAAGGGAATTAGAGTATTTTTACTTTGATAAATAAGATAATCAACTTGATAAATAATATTATTATTGTGAGAAAGTTACATAATTTGAAATGTCACTGTGAACAAAAGAAATATGTTATAAATTACAAGAAACAATACTCCTATTATGGAAGGAAATTGAGAAAAGGAAAACCACAAAAATGATTAAAAAAATAAAAAAAAAACTATTCACGTGACTTTTACTTGATACAAATTGACTCGTAGATAGAAATTATATATAGTTAGATACCTTAAAATTACAGCATTTGGGGAAAAATGATAGCTATTTTAGTTCTAAAGATAATACTACACAAAAAGTTAGCATTTATTTTATACTCATTGTTATACCAATAATGTTCATTACATTGTTTATCTTAATAAGAGAGTTATCATTTTATTAAAATTTCCCCTACACAACTCATTTTTATTTTGCATTTTCAACCATTGATCCTACATTAAAAAAAGAAACACTTCCAAGATTAGGAAAAAATCAATGATTATATTAGCACTTGAATTTTTAATTAGTAATATTTTAAAGTTCTATAATTTTAAACTTTGTATGTAATAATACATACGTAAAGAAATGCATTTTTTAAAAATATTTGCTCTTAATTATCTCTAATACATTAAAATTTCCATGTTTTCACTAAATAAAGACAGTTTTCCCAAACATAAAAGTAAATAGGAAAGAAAGAATGTATAGAAATTTTTACTTTAAACTGAAAATTTCTCCTTAAATTTTCCTTCCTATTTAAATTGTTAAAAATTTTCTCCTTCACACAAAATATAATACAAAGGATCTCATATATATATATTAAATTAATTTCTTGAATTTATTTATTGTTGTTAATTATAATTATTTATTCACAGAATATCATTTTTTCAGGTAGAAGAAATTTAAAAAAACATGTAATTTTAATTTAAGTCACCAATTCCAAATCCCTTTACTTAAAAAAGTTAGAATTTGAAAAAAATATACTTAAAAAGTTTTTTCCTAGAAAAGGAATCAATTTCTGTTAGAAAATAATTTGTTGTGTAAATGTTTTGTCAAGGCCAAAATAAATCTACATATTTTATTTTGATCAAAAAATATTAAATTTTTTAAAACATTAACATGATGGCAATTTATTTTTATATACCTCCTTTCCCAAATTATAATTTCTCTTATTATTTAAATAAAAAAAATTAGATTAGTACTCAGATTTTTAAAAATATAAGTTGTCATATTAGGAATACTTTGCCCCTTCTATATAATAGTTGATTTTTTAAAACTGTATTTGATATTGATACACAGCTGATTTCTACACAAGGAAAGATAATTTAATGCCTACATTTAAGAAATAAAATGTACACATTGAAAAAGAAAGAATACACATTTTATTAAAAAATGATGCCTAATAAGATGGGGCACAAAATGACATGGCCTATCTCCTTTTCAGAGAAAGAACTTTTTAAAAAAGAAATTAAAAGTTAACGAATAGGTACATTTGCATGTGTGAAAGCATTCCTTTTAAATATTCCTTATATGCCTTGGATACAAAAAGTAATCCAACAAAAAAAGTTTTAGAATGTTTAATTAACTGATTTTGCTACTACAGATTTAAGAATTGACTCTATTTTTCTTACTCATAAATCATACATTAACTTTTGCAAAATTCATAAAATAAGTCATTTTACAATTTTTATTCTATCCATAGCAAAATCGTGTTTTATTTAAAAAATATCTTTTTAATATATACTTTCGTGTCCTCTTTTTTAACACTCAGAATGAACCCTGTGTGTGGATAAAAATAGAAAATAACGCATTGTACAAAATTAATATTCAAGGATATATCTTCTCAAACCAAATGACAAGTCTAAAAACTGTTTTAAAAATATTATTTCGAGGAATTCAATTCATAGCTCAAACGAAATGCCCCTGTATAAAAATTAAGGAAAATCACAAAATGAAAATGAAATTTTAGATACTTTATCTGGATTTATAAAATCCTACTCTATTCTCTACAGCATGAAAGATCATATAAATAAAAGCAATGAAGATTCCAGGAAACAAAACATTCAAAAACATAGAAAACACTTAACTTGGAAGATTTGTTATTTGCAACAATAAAAATGTATTAACATTAAAATTGTTGTGGAACCAAAAGAAAAATAATCATTAAAAAGCTACTTTTTCAGATTTTTTTAAGCTCGATAAATATATTACAATTATTTCCACTTTAAAATATCTTTTTAAAAAACGGATTTTAATTATCGAGTTTTTTGCTACAGTTAGAACAAGGTAAGCTATTCATTACAAACTATATTCAAAAATTATAACTTCAAAACATAGAGTATAAAACAAACCATATTTAAAAACAATTATTAAATCGTTGGAATTATTGCAATTAATTATTAAATGAATCCATCCTCAAAATTTGAATCAAAATCTATGATAAATAAATTTGTCTAATTTCTTTCAAGAATTATATACAATACAAACTAATTTCAAAAACATCTATAATAACGCAAGCCTGAAGTAAAATTAAATTTTCAATTCTGTAAGAAAAAATAATTTATAAATATGTCATACTAACCAGAGTTTTCAGTCAAGTTTAAAATTATTTTAGATAGGACCTAAGATAACCATTATATTCTTCTTTAAAAAAGAATCTGAACATCGCATATGTCAATCAGAAGCTCACACACTTTAACAATTATCACAAGCAAAGCACTTTCACAAATATAATCCAACACTAATCAAAATCCATGCATCAAAACACAAGTGACGGCTGTATATTTTGTACACAAACTCTGTCACCGTTTTTAAACGCTGTTGTGTTTGAGATTGTCTCATAGCTACGTAACATGCTGCGCGATATCTCGGGTACAGTTATAGATGATATTTAAACTGTATGAGTAAAGCTAAAATCTAACGAAGAAAAAAAAGTCTTAAAGAGTTTGAAAGAAAAGTAAATAGAAATACTTATAATTTTTAAAATTATGTAAAAATAATAGTTTTATATTTTACCTAAAAATGTCCGAAAAATTCCATTATTTGAAGGTTAAGATTTTCTTAAGTGGTAAATTTAAAATTTATCAACTTCATCGCCGTATAAATTTTTTTTTTCATTTAAACCAAATTTCTGGCAAAACCACCTTTAAACTTCAAATTGTTGTTTAATATTCATTTAAAATACAAAGGCCATAATAACGTCGTAACTGTGTCTGCAGTTTTGCGGGATATTTAAGAGTTGTTTGTAAACAATCCCATTCATTGCACGTTAAATTTTCAGGGATTTTTTTAAGAAAATAATTAGGTTTTTTTATGCCAAAAGTAATGTAATGAAATTCATCACGTACTTATTTAAAAAAATAGAAGTTTTTGTTTCACTATAATTTATTACTTGTTAGTTTATTTATAAAATAGTTATGCAATACCGGTTCGGTATCAATAATTTAGAATTGTTTTTGCTTTATATTTTTATATCTTAAATCAAAGGACAAAAACACTTAAAATCAAAAGCTTCCTTTTGACTTTTTACTAAAGAATATTCTGGGAATCGTTTTGTATGTTAATTCGGATCAGAATTTGCGTGCTCTCGTCCATAACTTCAAAGAAAATAGTTTTCAGACAATAGACAAAATTTTTGATCAAATTAACAATTTGTGTAGACTATTTTTCAGACCTTTTTTTCGAAATATCTTAAGAAGATTAAGATTTTGTAAATGCAAACTCGTGTTTTATTTTGTTAATTTTTAAATTTTATTTCAAATCAGTCAACATGCTTCTTAATGTAATATTTCTTATTTCATGACAAGATAAAGCATCTATTAAATTTTTTATAAAAAATGTGTGATACTAGATATTAAATAAACTAAAGACTTAGTGAGTCATGAGGGCCAAGGCCTACTGTGCCTGTCTCAATTTTCATGACCTTGGGCGCTGAGGTGCATGAGCAGATGTTCTAGTCAGGTGGTATCGGAGTCTTGCCTGAGATATTAAATATCATATAGAAATGGAAATAGAGAAATAAATTTTCCCGTTGAGTTAATGCCATTTATCCACCACAATATCCGTCGCCATTATAAAGTTATTTAAATCAATTTGCATAGCAGATGTTCTTTGGTCAACTATGATATTAGTTCTGAGTAATGTATTTTATAAAATTTTTTTATATTTTTAGCTGCATATTTGAGGGATAGTAATTTTTAAAACTATCTCACAAAAATTAAAATATACTGAATTATAATTATGTTAAAAAAATCTTTCCTGTATTGATTTGCAGAAATTATAATATATACATGCTTTCATTTGTTACATAAAGAGTATTTTTATTTTATGCATGATTTTTTTTACTGTGCAGGCATGAAGTATGGATTACGATTATGATTTAAATTTCCCACCTGATTATTACGATGATTTTTATGAAGATTATGGAGATCTTTTCCCAAATCCTACAGATTACACTTTACAAGATTTATGGACAGATTGCCTAATACCAACTTTATATGATGGCTTTTGGTCATCTGCAAAGTTATTATGCTGTTCTTTACTTTTAAAATTTACTCTTTCATTAAGTAAGTCAATTAATATTTCATTATAAAATGTTCATACTTTTTATACATTTATAATTATACTATCTGTTATAATACTGCATTACTGAAATGCTTAGTGGAAGTTTTCTTTTATATAAATATATAACTTTTATTACTTTATTATTATGTTTCTATATGAAACTCAAAAAATACTTTGTGAAGTCACATTTTGGAATAATTTTTGCTATTTATATTTAAAATGCATTTTACTATGATGATTTCTGATTATTTACATCACTAAATCTAAAATTTAGTGGCATTGGCTTATTTTGTAAAATGTATGCATCACATCCAGTCTTTTCTAGCGGTGGTTAAAACAAATTATGTTGTAATGTAAAGTTTACTGGCTTTTCAAGTAGATAGTATTTAGGGATTGCAATATCGGTATATAGAATACCAGTGTTTTGAGCCATTTGTACAATTTTGTAATACCTGTATTCACAAGTTTAAATAACCGTTTTTTGGTATTTTCTTGAACTTTTTTAAATTGCCTCCACTATATGTTCAGGCATTGCCAACATAGCGAAATAGCATACAATTTTTATTTTTATGCCTCCCTAACCGGCGAAATTAATTAGATTGTGAATAAAAAGTTGCATCGTATGATGAAGAGAAGTGATAAAATATGTGAATTATCTAAGGAGGGGAGTCAAAATTATTCTATTACCACTCGGAGCGATACTCCACACATGCAGGATTCAAAGTCTGATATTTGTATTTGTGAAAACAAGGTTGTAGTTGTGAAGAAAGAGCATAATATTTCAATATTTTTATAAATTGGTGAGTTTGTTATTCACATTGTATTTCCATATCATCATGATTCTAAAAATGAAAAAGGAAAAGAGACTAACCAAAATTCAAATTTGATCAAATTTATAGAAAATTTTCTTAAATTTTTTCACCTGTAAGTCTTATCCACATTCAGAAGAATTCAGTACAGTTATTGAAGATGATGACACTAATGTGTCGATAGTGAAAAGTAATTGTCTTGTGAACAAAAATTAGAATTAGCGATAGCTAAAAAAATTTCAACAAACCAAAATACAATAGAGAAATCAGATATATCCAAAACCATCTGATGAGAAATTGATTTATTTGAAGATGAGAGGTTTAGAGGAAAATACTTAGAAAACTAGCTGTCCTGACAGACGTTGTCCTGTACACACATCTTAAATCCGAAAATTACAAACTTTTTTGATTAAGTTGTAATAATCTGGACTGTTTTGAGGAAATTTTTTATTAAGAAAGTTATTACAATACCTGACATCATCACATGTACAGTTACCACAATTTGACCGTTCAATTCTGTGTGAGTATGTGTTTACTATGAACTAAGTTGAATATAGAACCTATTCTGAATAGAAACTTAAACTTGTTTTGATTAAAGGGTAAAAAAGATAAATTTCGAGCTATTTTCATAACATGCATATTTTTTTAATGCACAAAAAATAAATTTATCGTAATACCATTGAATGTACATTGTTTTTGGTTAATCCTTGAGGGGTATAAACAAACAAATGCAATGGTTTGCCAAACCTTGGACATGCAACATATAATTGGCCGCGTGAAAAACAAGGGTTTTCTAAATCTAAGCCACAAATTGTCATTGTTAATGGTCATAGCAAATACCAAGCGAATTGGAAATTGCAAGCATTTGAATGGGTAGGTGAGTCTGAATGAATCATTGAGATCTGTGGTAGAAATACAACTTCACCTTGAAGTTTGTCGCTCAAAATAGTGGCCTCAAGAATATTGCCCATGATTTTTATGAACAACCGGTATCAATCTGAATTGCGAATCTAAATCATTCTCGAATCCACTTGAACCCACACAAAAAATATCATCCAAATCGGTCCTGCCATTTAGGAGGAGTTCAGTCACATACACACGCATGGAAGAATTACATATATAAAGATTATTTGAAAAGATATTAATTAAAAATGCTAAAAAGCATGGTTCCTCTGCATTTTTGTAACAATAAAGATCCAGTTTGGCTGCAAATCGATTTTCGATGCCAACTTACGTCATTTCTATAACAACAGCGTTGTTACAGCAATGCAGGTTAATATTGAGTTGAATGTTTTTAATTAATATCTTTTTAACTAATTGCAATATCAAACCAAATTGTGAATCTAAACCATTCTCGAATCCACTTGAACTCGCACAAAAAATTTCATCAAAATCGGTCCAGCCGTTTAGGAGGAGTTTGGTCACATACACACACAGAAGATTTTTATATATAAAGATGTATATCGCATATTGCTAACAATACTACCATCTAATGTAGATGCCGAAAGAGCGTTTTCGACAGCTGGTAACTTTTGCACAAAATTACGTTCCAGACTTAATGACAGTACAATTAATGCATTATGTTTTTTAAGATCACATTCTGAAAATTTGTAACAGTACCACAGATTGAATAGTGATATTTACACTTATTTGTGATTTAAATGAATAAGATGTTCCTTGACTTTTTTGTGATTCTTTATGTACTTTTTACGTATTTAAGTTACATTTAAATTAATTTTATGGCACCAAGAAAAAACTAAGCTATCATTTATTCCAATAAAAACATTTATTAATTGAACAGTAAATTAAGAACATTATTTACATTTAATATTGTTGAGTAGATCATGTGCTACTTCGCCAAATGATAATGGTTTATTTATTTTTAAAGGAGATGTAACAATACTGTTATAATTTATAAGTTATTAATTGATTTGTTGTGATATTTACACTCTTTAATAAAACTGGCAAAGAAACATCTGTGTTTTCTTTCCTTTCCAAAAATTTCTACTACGGTATTAAAACCGGTATCCTGGTATTAAGATCTATAAAATACCGAATACCAGTATTAAACTTTAATTCGATATTGCAATCCCTAATAGTATTGGATTTCTTTTAATAATAAATAATACAAAAATTTACTTTCCATGGAGCTTGTACTTTTTCGAAATGTTTATATTGTTTGTCTAATTTTCTTATAAAATTTCTTCTATCATATAATTTTCTAATCATATATTTCTTCTGTCATCTTTTCATAGCAACACATGACCATAACAGTACTGATTGTAACAATGTATTAGCTCACCAACCATTTCCTCCAAATAAAAAAAAACATTGTGAATTGATGTAAAATTCATTAGCCAATGATGGAAAAATGCTCCCATAGGTGTCAAAATACAATTACCTTGTTTATAATTAAGATAAATTCTTCAAAATATCATAAATTTACTGGTTGATGAGCTGAAATGCAAGTACCAATGTAATGTATAAACTGTAATTGTTTTTTAAAAAAATTATCATTTTTTTAAAGCCTTCTATCCAATTTCTAAATTCAGTTGGATTGATCTGTTGGAAATTTTTTGGTTTTGAGGGACCATGTGTTGGAGTGACTGCTTTTTAAGTTATTGCCTGGCATTTTTGATAGTATCGGATACAATAAATTCACTTGAGTTGCATTGGTAAAAAGTTAAAATTATAATAGGGTTTAATCAACTTTACTTACTTAAATTCTATTCTGGTGCATTGCTTGGTGATGAAGTCATGCCAAAATGGCATGACTTCAAAAAATGGCACACAAAATATGGCCAAAATGGCACACAGAAACTCAAATTTGTAATCTGGAAACAAAAGGGCCTGATGTAAGAAAAACATCAATATAATAGTTTATACAGTGAGCAATATTATGGAAAAATTGAAATTCTAAAAGTATATGGAAGAGACATGAAAAGATAAAAATTGAAATGCATGATTATGAAGAGACATTTGAAAAAAATCATTTATTCATTCTCTCCAGACACCAGTTGTTGTTTAATAAGCTTACTTCTTCCACACTTCATTTTGTGGAACTTGTCAATTGCATCTTTTCCATTTGCTGCACTTTCATTCACATTAACAGCCATACAAAACCTCTCAACAAGAGATATATCAATCAACCACAATGTTCTTTTTTATATACAATTAATTTATAAAGAACTAATTTAATGAATTTCCAAACAAATATCTAGTAAACAACAAAATTTCAATCATACTCAAATTACTCATACTGAACCACCTATGTCTTCTGTTATTTTTTATCACTTTGCCCTCTTGCAAATGTCAACTCTCGTCAAATCTACTATATATATACCTTTGTTGGCCAACAATCTTTTGTAATTGATTTCTGTTATTTATTTTAAATTTTTCTACTACTAAAAATATGTTATAACACTCAATAAATTATATTTATTAGTTTTCTGCTGCTATGTTTTGTTGATAAAGAGACATTGGAGATGTTATTTTATATTTAAAAAAAAAACCTCTGTCTTTTATTTATGGTTTGATTATAAAATCAAATTATTTTGTTATGTACTTTGTCTATATCTAGATTTTTTTCTAAAAATATGTTTGAATAAAATTAAATTATTTAAATTTTATTGGATGTAATGAAGTATGTAATATAGATAGATATAGATTATGATACATAACAAAAGGTAATACTAAAACAAAATGTAAATGCAAATGGTAATGGCAAGTTGACTTAAAATGTTATGTAAGATGATTAAGTATTAAAGCAATTATTTTCAATCTGCGTTATTTGCATTTTTGGTTTTTTTTGCATTTTCCCCAATAACGTGAATTTAATATATGCTACATATTAAAATTTACTTCACCATGTAAATATTGAAAGATACATGCTTTTCCCAAGAAAAATTATAATTTTCTTGCATATTTCTTAACACATTTCATGTTTATTATATGTGAGATTTTAAATATATGTTATATATTTATGTATCTTTGCATTTTTTAAAAACTTGAGACAAATTAATTTATTAACAATAAGATTTAAAAAATTGTGTAAACCAGGGCAGGCCAACCTTTTTGGGAAGAGTATCACTATCTGATGAAAAAAGTTATGTGGGCCACTTCCAACTTTTAGAATAAACAAAAAATATATGAAAAGGTGAAAAAAATATTACTTATGGCAAATTATGAAAATTGTATGCAAATATCACTTTTTTTATGCAATTGTAAGTAATAAAAATACAAAAATAGTATAATAAATAATAGAAAACAAACACTTAGGTTTTATGGTTAATAAACCTTTTACAGGTTCAGAACAGTTAGGTTAGATATAAAAAATTAGTAACTCTAAACAGTTAATTCTAAATAATTATTAAACATTCAGTATTTGCTTACTGCGGCTTTGGAATTTGTAGTTTTTTTAACCAAGTCATCTAAATTGGGATTAGTTATTTTAAAAATGTTAACACAATTAGGTTGTCTTAGGTGCAAATCAGTTAATCTCGAGAGACCTTTTTTAATTTATTATGTTCATGATAGAAAACATTTGTTCACACACACACACACAAACATGTTGATTCAAACCTACAATAATATCTTATAGCCAAATCATGTGAGTTAAAAAAAAAAAATTCTTGTTGATACAAATTTCCAAAATTCAACAGAATTCCAGTCACTTGAAGTTAAATTTCTTGTTTTTTCTTTCAGTGTAGTATGAGTCTGTAGGTCAATAATTTTGATTGGGATTTCAGTTAGGTAATAATTAACGCATCTTACAGAGAAATTGAATGAAAGGATTTGGGAAGAGATCAGCACTTTTTTTATCTTAAAAATCATCAAACCTAACACTGAATGAATCTTGCAAAAATAGATATTAAATCTTTAAATCTATCACATAGCTTGGAACATTATTAATTTTAGTAGATAGTTCTCTTGCAATAATGTAAAATGGGGGAATCTTTCTTCATAATGGAGACAAGAAAAGCCTTAGTTTGTTCACCAAAGAGGATATATGACCAACTAAGGTAGAAAAAAATACCAACCTTTTCACTGTAATCTTAACTTTAAATGTTCCATAATATCAGTAACAAAAGCAAATTTTCATTCTTGAGTAACAAGCACTCATTGCGCAGTTCAATGTTTTCTTCCAGATACTTTAAAAAACTCTCCCTAAAATTCTAAAATCTCATGTTTCCCTTTGCAAAGCCAGCACTAATAACTATGAAGGAGCATTCTCTACATGATAACTTTCTACATGTAATTCAATTAATTGTATTAAAATAAATTTACTGGGGTTGTTTTGCTGAGACAACCACATTTTGATAAAATTGTAATAAAAGTTGCAATTTATTATTATTTTTCAAGTTGAAAAAAAATTTTTTAATTTTTCTCATGCCACTATTACTACTCTGCCGAGCCACAGGCTGGCCACCCCTGATGTAGACAGTATTTATTAAAAATTTAATAGATAAGTTTGCTGAAATTTGGTTTTATTTGGAAGAAATTCAAATAATAACCAAGTAAAAATAATTGGCTAAATATCAGTTAAAAAATTATTATAAACTGTTAAAAGTACCAAAAATTTCAAAAAATTGCAGTTGTGTTTATAATTTAATTAGTTCATTTTTAATGTTGTATCTAATGATTGCCTTTGAAAACTATAGCATGTATCATGGCAAATTCTAAATTCATTGAGTATTTTTCAATTTTTGTATAAGTTGTGTTATCAATCACCATAAAATCCAGCATATAATGTGCACTGCTGTATAACACGCTCCTATACTTTCAAGCTGCAATTTTTAATTTTTAGACAAATTCGCCATATAACATGCAACCCCATTTAAAAAAACACTGAACTGTGTACATGGGCAATGCTTTTATATTTTAAAGTCATTTATTTCAAGGTATTATCCTAGTATTGTGACAAAAAATATTATACTTTTAGAACAACACACAATGAGGAGTGTCATTTCTTTTAAGTAAACAGTATTTCAATATATGTAGAAGTCTAATTTTTTTCTATCCTCATATTTTTTTTATTTTTAAAGCTTTTATTTTTACACTTGGTGTATGACCCTGTGTGCCCGTTAATTTCGATCTTAGTTTTTGTGTTAAAAGTGTGTATTATACACCAGATTATATGGTACTATATTTTATATATTCCTATGTTATTAATTATTATATTTGTTAATAATTATATTTTATTGTCTTTCAGCTTTTTTACCTGATCATGTCTTTCATGTTACATCCTCTTTCCTTGGATTATACTGTTTATATAACTTTTTTGGAAATGAAATTCTTTATATTATCATTTTTGCTGTGGTTGGATACTGTATTTTACTACTAGCCAATAATTTATTACAGCAATACCAAGGCATTGTGTGTACCTTTTTTTGTTTCTTCTTTTTAATAATATGGTAAGAAGTTTTTCACATTAGTTTCAAAATCTTTGATAAATATATTTTCATAAATAATATGTTTATATTTAATGTTTGTTTCTTGATGTATAAATAGTTTGTGTTATGTGTTTACAAATTTTTTTCTTAAATGTCTTTTCAAAAATGCGTATATAATGTATTTTATTCTCTTTTGCAGTGAATTGTTTTTTGCTGATAAGAAAATGTGGCATCGTTTAAGAGGTAAAAAAAAAAAAAGATATGCGTGTGTTAATTTTTTTATTTGCTTTATTAGTTGTATTTGCATGATTTAGTTTTTATGGTATTTTTAAATCATTTAATGTTTAAGTTATACAGAAAAAGACAAGAAGTATTGTTAAATTATTAGTAATCATTGATTAAGAATTTCAGTTTGCAAAGCAAATTATGTAGTTTGTATCCCAAAGTTCTGATACTTGCAAACCCCTCCCCCAGGTCCATTTATAAGCATTATCTTTTTCTCAATTTAATTCTGTTTATTGATAATGTATTCCTGAAAAACATTTTTTTTTGTCTATTACATTATCTAAAAAGTGTATTTGAGTTTGAATTTTGATTCAGTTTTATTTTGAGAATTATATTATCTTTCACTATTTAAGAGAAAATATTTATCACAAGAGTAAAATATTTTCTTTAACTTAAAGTTTTTTAAGAACCCCCTTTTTTTTAAAAAGAAAAGATATATCTCTGTTTCTTCAACTTTTCAATGGTCTTCCACCTCAGAATAATATAATACACAACAAATATATATTTTTCAAAATTATATTTAATAGTATTTTTAATATAAATATAGTTATAAAATTTTTTTTTGAGTTTTACAAATAATTAAACCTAATTTAAATGTTAAAAGCTTTCACAAAAGTTTATTACAAATCTAGTGTAGCATTACATCAAATAATTATTGTAATCATATAAACTTTGAGTTCAAAGTTTTTTACTATTTTACATGTATTTTGAAAAATTTATCACGGAAAATGCAAGATAAATTCTGTTAATAGAAAAATGTATGAATAATATTATTGCATTTGGATAGTATAATATTAAGTAACATTTATTTTCTAATATTAAATATTACAAGATGAAATATAATTTTGGTTACCAATTATTTAATTCATTAAATGAAAAAACAGACTTTAAAAATATTTTTTGATTTACCATTGCTTATTAAAATTGATGGAATATAGTTGATATAACATTTTAAATTATATTTTAATTATTGGAAATAGGAATAATTTTGGAAATCCAAGCATTGGTAAGATACTTGAATAATCCTTTTATAGAAAACTATGATTAATATTTCCTCATATGTTATGACAAATTAGTTTTAGGGAGAATATTTTTTAATTAAACGAAAAGTTTAGAATATGTATAATATATTTTTAATGTTAATTTGATGTGAAATCACTTGTTTTGAAAAATAATTTATTTATGTGACATAATGTTTTTTAAATTGTTTCTTTATGGATTTACAAATTCTGCTGTGTTTTATGAATTTGATTATTAATTAGCATCTGAAATATTTTTAGTCATATTTTAAAAATTGTTCAATTCATAGATTTTAAATAAAAGTTATGAATAATATGCATGTGTATTTTTAAACTAATTATTCATATATTTCAGTTAGTTATTAAAAAGGCCTTAGTTAAAAATGTTTGTATTTTTTTTATTATATGTTAATACTAATTTTATGTTTTTAACCAATCCTATTCTGTATTGCACTTATTGCTTACTTTTGCTTGTTTTTACTCCCCCATATTGCTTTAGAGTGTAATGTTAATAAAAAATTTAATGATTTCATCATTTATTATTTTTTTTTTATTATTTTATTCCTTCACTAGGTTGTCAGATGCTACTTTCTATGAAGTTAATATCTTTGGGTTTTGATACTGGATATACTGATAAGCAGATGCCTTCTATTTTACCTTGTTTTGGATATTTATTTCATGTTGGAACTGTGATATTTGGACCATGGATAAGTTATTCATCGTATATTGCAAGCAAGCAAGGAATCAAATTTGTGAGCTTACAAATATTTTTTGCAATAGTTTCTAATATTATTTTAGTATTTAAATTGAGAATATGCTTCAATTTTTTTTAATGGAAATTGTTAAAAAAATATATTTTAAAATTTCCTAATACAGTAATACCCCGAACTTACGCAATAGGTGGGGCTGAGTGACAACTGTGTAATCGTTTCACGGAAGTCGGGATACAATTTCACATATAAATACATATAAGTTATTCTTAGTTGGGACTATAAATGAAAGAAAATTATGAAATAGAAAAAAATTCCACAAAATCTTAGATAACACAAATACAAAAATCGCTAACTGAAGTTATTTTGATGTAGAAGGTTTTTATAAAATCCAACAAAGTAGTCTTCTGGGTCAAAGAATTTTTTTTATCCTACAAAATTTCACTGTATCATGCGAATAATTTTTATACCTTGTTTTGTTGAAAAAATATGCTCTCTCTTCTTTGGAGTCTACATTTTCTAAAATTTGTAACCTTTTTTCAATTAAATTGAGGCTTTCTGTCAAATTCCAAACCATCATTTGATCTTCTGATTGAACTGGGTTGAAAGATTCACGTTCTTGAAAGTCTTGTTCTTGCCCATGCATTTCTATTAGCTCATCAAGTGTCGGCTTCTGATTATGGGAGCCCAGCAACTTATGAATGTCATAATTGTTCACTTCTAAATGTATTTGCCTTGCAAAATCTATAACTTCATCAATCACATTACCAATTTTGTCAGACTCTGGGGTTGATTGTGCCTGAGTTTCAGTGATGTGAAAAATAGCACTTGAACAAAAGACGAATTGACAAGATTTGAAAATCACATAAATCAGGGTAGGGTAAGTCGAGGTATTACTGCATGTGATATTTTTTTTTATACATATGGAATCATTATTATTGTACATAATATTCATTTGAACTTAAATTACATGATCAGTTTTATGACAGTCAGAAAAGGTATATTGCAAAAATGTGATCTGTTATTTATATACCAAAAGTTTATTCATTGTTGTTTTATTTCATAGTTAATTTATAAAAGATCTTTTCAATTTGAACTTATTTGAAGATCTTATAAAATTTAATACTAATTTCTTATTTATTAAAAATTATGAATAAATTAGAATTCAAACACTGAAATAATTTTGATTATAAGGTATTTGGGGAATGTGATTATCACATTCACTGTTTTTTGTATATAATTGTTAAACATTTTACAAATCTCCTTTTTTAATTGTAAGAAATAATTTTATATAATTTAAATGTTATACACACATGAAATTCAAATAGATGTTTCTGCTTATATGTTTGTTTAATTCAATTTTTTGATCTTATTTATAAGAATATTAAAATCTCATTTTGAAGCTTCAAAATGTGGAAAATATCTGCAAAACGTAATGTATCTGTTTAACCATTTGATGCGCGGAAAAATAAATTAGCTGAATTTTTCAAAATAAAATTAATAAATGCAATGTATAGAACCTAAGAACTGAGAAAGTATCTTTAAAAAACATTACAGTACATTCCCCCCCCCGAGGGGGGAAGTGGTTTCACAGGAGTACCACCGCGCACTTAGGACATAATTCTCGGATGAACAATATATAATTTGGATCAGATTTGTAAGATTATTCTTTATATATTTTGTAATAAATTTACTAAAACATGCAATATTAAGTATTAGAATTACATTTTAAATGTTAAATATTACAAAATATAACTATAAGAGATTTAAATCATCTTCAATAGCCAGATTTTTCATTGTTTCGTTATTATTAAATTATTAAAACATGCAATAATACTGATAAGAATTAGCTTCAAAAGATTAAATGTTAGCAAATTTAATTGAAAGAGGTAAACAAAAATAATATTAAAAGAAATAGTATCAGCTATATTAGAACATATATTCACCATCCAAAAAATTCAACCTCTCTTCAGTATATATAAAAAGAATGTAAATGAGAGGAGGGAAAATTTCCATTCGAAAAAAACATCACCATTTCAATGTAAACAAAATCCCCTCCTCCAAAGCAATAGCGAAAACCCCATAAATTATTAGTTACTTCACTGTCTGAGTCAGAAAAAAGAAAAACAAGAAGGACTATCTCTTACACATGTGTGCCACAAGTCGGACAGTTTTCATGTTCTAAACGAGCGGTGGTATCTCTATAAAACAACCACTTAGATGACTTATTATGAGGCAGTTCTTTTTATAATTTATCATTCTAAAAATTTGTTATGCTATGAGCAGCATATGCAGCAAAAGTGTACATAAGTTATTTTGAATATTTATCTGTTTTTATTTACTAAAAAAACTTTTTTGAAAGTGTTCAAAAAAGGTTTTTAAAATGATGTATTTTTCTCACAGAAAGAAGAGTTTCTTGTATAGTGCTGACATCTAGTGTCTTTTAAGAAAGATAAAAGATATCTGTAGAACCATTGGTTTCATTCAAATACCACTGTGCGTTTAGAGGTATTTTTTATAAAAAGATGGTTTCAGAGAGATACCACCGCACGTTAAAGGGTTAAAGTTTAAATAAATTTAAAATAACAAGTGTGAGGTAATAATATGTATTACTGAATTTTATCTATAGAAGTTGTATGAAATGAAAGTAGCTGAATTACTCTTTAAAATAAATACAATTCTATTTCAGACTTTTCCATGGATTTACACAATTATTCGGTGCACACTTCTGAGTTATGGATTTTTAACTGTATCAACATGCTGGACATCTTTTCTACTACATTCTACTGGATGGAAGTAATATGCCTATTGATTCATTGGATATTTTCAAACTATGTTATTATTTTTATAATTAATGTTTTATTAAATATGTTCTAATAATGCTAGTATTACATACTAGTTTTCTCCAAATCTGCTATGTAGTATAAAGAATAGTACCTTTCATTTTTTTTAATGTATTTACGAGAAAATTTCTTTTGTATTTTTTTAAGAGTTTTGTCCTTTTTTTTCTTCTTTTAGGAAAAAAAGACATGCGCATTCTTTAATTCAGAATTAAATATTAAAATAGAGATCTTAGAGGTATCCGTTGCTACATTTTACTTTTGTCAATTATTTTTTTTTCCACTTTTGTTCTGCTTTTCATCTGCAATAATTATTTTGTACAATAAATGGTCTGTATAACCTAAACATTATTTATATGAATAATATTCTATAAGGATTATAAAATACAAATGCATTTTTTTTTATTAACTGTATTATAATCTTGCATTTTAGTTTAAAATTTTAAGTATTCATTTTTTGAACTGGCTAAATTTTTTTAAAGGTGTAATTTTTATTACCAAACTAGAATTCACATTTATACTTTTGTGTAATTTATGCACATTGTTAAGGGAAAATGATGATATAATATTGAAATTCTTAAGTTATAAAATTTTTAAAGTATTTGTTTTTTTTAGAAAATTAAATTTTTAAAAGTTAAAAAAAAGATGGAGTTTTCTTAGCATGGAATTGTTTCTTGTGATTGTAACTTTTATTATTACCAATCATTAAACATTTTACAATTTTAATTTCAAATAAAATTAATGATGAATTATGTTATTTTATTTTTTTTTTGTACTTATAACTGGCTGGGTGGCATAGTTGGTTTGTTGCTGGCCTTGTACGCCCAAGGTTAGGGTTTGACCTCAGCCAAAGTTGATGGATTTTCATGACAGTGGGAAATTCAACAGCGGGTATGTCACATGATCATGGGGCATGTAAAAGATCCCTCAAGTGCCTGTTTGGATTGGGAGCTCTTGGCAAAATTAAAATCCTGAGTAAGATTTTGCATTGCCAGAGCTCAGGTACTTTCCTCTGGGGAGGAAACTGGGCATTAAAATTACCTGTGGTGATTCATATCCACTTAAATGATGCCACACTAAAAATAGATACAAGGAATGTACTAGGTCTTTAATAGTAAAGCACCAATCTGCAGCCCATTATAAATAAAAAAATATATATTGCTTTAATTCTGTATTATCTTTTAAAAAAATATGCACCAACCATTGAAAAGTATTCTCTAAGTATTATTCAAACTTTTTTTTTGGTAGAATGTCTCAATATTTATTAATAAAAATTTAAACTAGTAATATAAATAATATCAGTTTGAGTCTTAAAGGACTGGTGTAGTAATAGTTTCTATTTAATGCAGCATTAAATTTTAGATTGCTGTTTCTTCAGCATAATGCTAATTAAAGGATATTTTAAGTGAAAACTTTTTTAATTTTAGGTGAAAAAGGAAGGTAATTTTGTAAAAATTTTTCACAATGTTATATAAATTACAGTTTTTATAATTTTTTCCTTCTTATTAATTATGTATCTAAATTAAGCAATCATTACAACTATGGTTAATCTGTATATTAAAAGATAGAGATGGGATTTTAATATATATATATTGATTTTTGAATAGTATCTATTTATTATAAACATAATTTTGTAGATGATTCTCTCATGTTCAGTGTAATATTTTATTGCTTTCTACGAAGCAACTATCAAATATTGAAATACTTCAAGTAATTTTGAAATGGAAATTTATAAAGACAAATAACTCTTTAAATGAGAAAGTATGAGCCTTCATAGAAATAGTTTCTTAATTTTTGGCATTGTTTAATGTATTATATATGTAATAGAACTAACTCATCCTACTTGAAGATACAAAAAATTCAAAGGTTTATTGAGTGTTTAAATTTACTCCAAATTGTGTTATAATTATTATTTCATATGTAATTTTTATGTGGATTGTTATCATTTAATATTTTTGATTCTAAAAAATAACTACACCAATTAAATAAACTCATAGTCTATTTGCAAAAGTAAATTTAATTTTTTGATGTATGTGTTTCCCCTCAGGTGGATAGATGCCTATCGAGATGCTTTATCCTTCCGATCCAGTCACTATTTTGTGAGTTATATATCAGAAGTAACAGCAACTCTTTCTGGAGTGCAGTAGGTACTTTTCATATATTTTTGATGTTTAATTTGCTTTGTTAAAATTTTTTAAAGAAAAAATGCTATTTTATATTTTTAAAATTCTTTGCTAACTCTTATAATATATTTTACAATATTTTTTTATGTTGGTAAACATTTAAAAAAATTTAAATGCATGTTTATTATAATTTTTTGCATCAATTCTTAATACTATTGTAATGTCACCTGAAAATTAATTTTCTCATTTTATTTTTGTGCATCATTTTTCAGAGTATCAAGTGTAAGTTCTGCATTTGAAATAGAAATTCCTCGCTCCCTTGTAGAAGTTGTGGTATGGTGGAATGTGCCAATGCATTTTTGGTTGAAAACATGTAAGAGGGAAAATTCTGTTACTGTATTTATGTATTGGAAAAATATCTCCCTAATTTTCTTTATTTAGGTTCCTTTATAGTTTTCTTTATGTATATAAGATACAGAATTATTTTTAAAAAAATATTTAAAATTTTTTACGTTTAAAATTTTTCTAAGCAAAGTTTAAGAATTTAATGAATTTGCATTTATAAAATATTAATTAAAATTGTGTAAATGATGTGTGCTTTTATTTTTATCCTGTTTAAAAGACAATGAAGAAATATTTTTGGTTTGCAGAGAATTTAAATGAGGGTAATAAAAATATCTATGATATATGTTTGTTTCTTGTGTGTTTTTAAAAGTTGTACTTTTTTAATTGATTTATTAAAAAAAATTTCTTTTTAGATGTATTCAAAACTGCAAAACCATTGGGAGATTTTATTGCAATATTGCTAACTTATGCTGCTAGTTCATTGTTACATGTAAGTAGTATATTTTTCGTAAAGATATCTTTTCCTTTTTTGAATGACATATCTAAAAAAACAAACATTTTAGCATTTTTAACTAATTTTGAATTCTGCAAATTTAGAGTCAATTTGGATTGATCTAATTATATTTTTAAGTTGAAAACTTGAAGTCTTCTTGATTTTTGTTTTTCTTAAAAATATAGATTTCTCAAAATTGAGATTTAGGATAAAGATTCATTCCTTTAAAAAAAACAAACGAATTTTTATCTATCTTTTCAATATAATTTTTCTTTCTGCTTTTCTTATAAAATAAATCCTTTTACATTTTATATATTTTTTCTAGTATTTTTTGTAAGTTTTCAGTCAGTTATAATTTTTAGTTGTATTTTTTTCTCGGAGAATAATTGTATTATTCAAGAAATTATTTCTAAATATTGAAATACTTACAAAATTTCCTTAATAAAATTGCTTACTTTAATTTATCTAGGGGCTCAATTTTCAATTAGCAGCAGTCCTTCTCTCTTTGGGATTTTACACATATATTGAACATGGTAAGTTAATAATATGGAATGGAAAAAATTGAATTAACTACCACATTTGCGTATTCACATTTTTATATGTTTGTTAAATATTTGAGATATTTTTCAATTTGTGTTGAAAATATTTTAATTTCTATTCTATGTGATTTCTCATAGCACTTAGGAAAAAACTAGCTGGTGTTTTCAATGCCTGCATTTTAGCAAGAAAATGTAAACCTGATTGTGGACACTTATTTCAATCTGTGAGTACTTTAAATATAACTTAAAAATATATATAATATGTTGATGTAATGTATATTTATCGATATTGAACGTATAATATAAAATTAAATCCATTTAATTAAAGGTATAAGAAATTTCTTGTAGAAATTCTTCAATATAATTGTTTATCACAAAAATACATCAATTAGTTAAAATATTTCATGCTTTTCTTTTATATTTCCTTAATATGTTTGTTGCTGATACAACTATTTAAATATTACTACTCAAATTTATTTTGTTACTATTAAACCTAAATTACCTCACACTTCATAACAACCTTACAAACTCTTCTCCCAGATTCTCTCTTTCCTGTCATATGCATCACTCCCCTTTACTATTGGGGATACAACTGCACAACACCGCTGTTGAAACAGCGCCATTTATTTCCTTAACAATGTTAAACACAGATTTATATTGTTTTATTTTTCCTTTCATACAGTAATATGCCATATTGAAGAGTTTTTTTTATTTATATTGTATTTACCATAAAATCAGGCGTATAAAGTGCACCGCCATATAACATGCACCTATACTTTCAAGTTGAAATGTTTAATTTTTTGGTATATTCGCTGTATAATGCGCCCTCCCTTTTTTTATGAAGAAATCTAAAATGTATGTGTGCAATGCTCTTATGTTTTGAAGTGATTTATTTGAGGTATTATTGCAAGCTTTTGAAAAAAAAATAGTGTACTTTGAGAACTACAACCATAATGAATGTCACTTCTTTTAAATAAATGGTATTTTGATATACAACTTAAGTCTTTATTTTTTTCCTATGCTCATCCTTTTTTTTTATTTTTAAAGCTCTCATTTTTATTCCCGACTTTTAACATGCACCCTTAAATTTTGATCTTATTTTTTGTGTTAAAAGTGCACATTTTACGCTGGATTTTACGGTATGTGCATTATCTATATATTGATGAGCTATTGAATATAAGAATGTAATTTTAGCTAAGTTATATTATACCATCAGTCATTTATGCAGCCTGAATGACAAATATATTGTAAGTCAACAATAGTTTATGTGGCTCTTTATGTATTAAAGAAACTATTAAAGAAATGAAGAATTTTAAAAATGAAAATCAGAATAAAGCAATTGCATTTAATGACCTTATTCTTGCCTATCGGTTCACTTATTTTTTGTGATCACGATAGATAAATATAGTTTAATTGCAGGTTGCATTGAAAAAAGGCAATAATTATCAGACGAGGACCACAATTCCATCATTTTTTCCAATTTAATTTCTGGAACTCCCCAGAACAACATCTGCAATCAGTAGCTAGAGGAGAAGTCAAGAATACCTACATTTTTTACACCATACTCTCTTTTGTTAGTTAACACATTACAATTATCAAGTTATTAATACATAAAAATATAAAAGTATAAATTAATAAATCAAATTAAAAAAATTAATAAATATTGTTTTAAATTCTATTATGTTGTAATTGTATTAATTGCATAATGTTTAAATTAAATTAATTAATTAATTAGTATTCCTGACTGTAATCCTCTAGCTACAGGCCACTGTACAGGCTGAACTTGTGCAGCCATTTAGTGAGGGAAACCTCAACTACTGCTATCCCTAATATCTTTTTCTTCGAAAAATGACATTTTTTTCTAAATTTTTAAAAATGTGAGTAATGTAGGTGGTATATATCTGAAGAATTTAGACATAAATACATGATTTCTGTGGAAAAGGTATTTAGTAGATTTATAATGGATAAAATTATTACTTTCAACAATATACTTCAACTTTAGCTTTTCATTTCATAATTAGTGTTACTTACTAAAATTTATATAGTTTAATGCAATGTATAAATGCATTATAAATTAAAATGTTTTCATTTCTTAAATACTGATAAGCATTAGACTATCAATTTGAATCAAGAAAATAAAAAGTATTTAGATTGAATATCATTTTACAGATTTCACATTATCATTGATAAGCAATAGGAAAAAAAAATATACATAATTGTAACTGTGATTTGGAATGAAAACTATATGATTATGTTTAGGATATCATTAAAAGTGAAGGATGCCAAAGTGTAAACAATATATGGAACACATATTCATCACTCATTGGTGGTATGATACACTTGTAAGGTTGTTGCTATTCGTCTTTCCAGCGCCCCCTCCTATAGTTTTATTCATAAAAAAATTATTCACGCTTCAAAGTATTCTTTTCTATAAAATAAGACATTACAAATGCATATTTAGGCTTATTTGATTTTGATTTCCTCCCTCAGCTGTTTGTTATAAATTAGTAATCAGAATGGGGTTACATGTGAAGCTATCTATAGGTACTATACTAAAGCTTACTAAAAAACTGTGAAAAATTCTGTACGCAAAGGATATATGTAATTTTGTAAAATTAAATATTCCTAAACTATTTCTTAAGTTTTTACATTTTAGCATTGATTTATATGACTAATGTATGTTCTCAGCAAGAGTTTCATAACTAAATGCTATTTCATTGTGCTAAAATATCATTACATTTTCAGAACCATTAAAAGTCCTCCTAGTTATCAAATTGCAAATTAAGATGTTTAGGATAATTATATATGCATTTACAAACTTTTTAAATTATAACTTTTTATAGCTAATATGCATTGGAAATATTTTGTTCCATTACAGTATAACATAAAGTTATTGTTCAAAATAATTGTTTTATTCTAAATTAATGCTCAATCATGAACTTTGTTCTGGCTTGAATATTAACTCATTTATTTTAATAAATAAATATGGAATATTAACTTTGAACTATTTTATTTTCATAAAAGATAAACAATTCTTTCTTTAAAATGAACTGAATAAAAATTTATAAACATATATTAAAATATCTGGTCATTTTATTTTTTTGAGAATGTTTGTTAAAAATATTTTTAATAAATATCTTATTTATTTTCTAGAATCATGTTTATGTTAGAATGGCAAATATAGGATTTGGTCTTCTGTCCATATTTCATTTGGCATATTTAGGTGTTATGTTTGATAGCACATCTGGTATAGAAGAAGAGGTAAAGACTGCTTTTAGTTATTCAAAATTTTTCTGATTGCGAAAAGAATATTAATGAAAAATAAATTTTTAAAGTTATCTAAAAAGAGTGTAATGGAAAGATTTTGTTAAATAAGAATTTTCAAATAATACAATTTTAGTAATTCAATAATTTCTTAGTAAATAATTAAATAAAATTAACTTCATTGAAATTGTTTCAGAATTTATAATATCAAGAAAACAATAAGTTTGAATTTAAATGAATTTTAGTCTAGCAGTTCAATATTTCTTTGTTGTTTATGAAAAGAAATAATTGTTTTTTCTTTAGATTTTTTATGACTATATGTATTGAATAAGTAAGTATTATTATTAGTAAGTTATATTTCGAATAAATAAGTATTATATTGATGAATATAGACAGCTATTATAAAAATTTCACGATCCATATTCCATTATTTTAGTTAATTTTTTTAAATCTTTGAGTTTCTGATGTATACACTGAAGAGTCTTAACATTATGAAGTAGGCTCATCTTTCAAACATCAAAGATTGATCTCAGTCTTTAGAGAGATCAGCAAAAATAAAATAAATAATGAGTTTTCCTATGTTAGTCTCTTAAACAGTTTTTTTTTCATTCAAATTTCAATATCTTAGTATTCGCAAAGCAAATAAAATTCTGTATTGAAGTTATAAAATTCGGGGAATTCACACAAATGGAAATTGTATTCATTTCCCATCTCCAGTGTTGCAGATATAATAATTAAAGTATAGCTTTTTTAAAAAAAAAAAAATATGGATGGAACCTGATAAACTAAAATAAATCACATAAAAAGAGAAACATTTTTTTCTTTTAATTCATGTTAAATCTAAATTGTATTAAAAAAAAGTTTGTGTAAAAACAGAATTAGGCATAATATATAGATGTTTACATAAAAAAGGGAATTTACAATCTTATGTGTATGTGTATATATGTATAGGGTTTTCAGTTGGTCTCTAGGAGAATTAAAAAAGAACTATTATTTCTTGGTAAGAACACTTAACATTTACTGATGCACTGGACAAAAGACTATATATTTAAGCATATTAAAATATAGGCATTTCTCTCACAAATATGTTTAAATACAATGCTCATTGCTAAATTCTTATTGTAAGAGTAATGACACGACCTAGATCATCTGCCTCATTTTTTCACCTTCTAGAAGTGAAAGCATTTTACCTGACTTTGTACTTGCTAATCCGGCTACGGTAGCCGAGTGGTCAAGGTATCAGATCATGGCTGGCCTTGTAAGGAGTTCGAGTCCGCTACCACAAAAGACCCCCCCCTGTAGGGGAGTGAGGCATATTAAGTCTGTCAAGAGCTCAAACGTCCTCCCGTTGGTGTGGTAGTTAGGAAAGGGGGGTGCCAGCTCAGGTGTTGTCCACGTCACTTGACAATGGTTCAAAATTATGTGGTCCATTGTCAAAAGCCCTCATGTAGCTGAACAGTGCACCATTAAAATTCACTCACTATTTTATCCATTTACTTTACCAGTATTTATGCTCATTGATTATCAGCACCCTCTGGATTTCTTCACTCCACATATATACAGTCGGACCTCTGTTTAACAATGTTCTTCCCCCCAAAGTTTCTTATATGAAAAGTTAATTAAATAGAGATTCAGTTTAATATATTTTATATGCTTGGTTCCATTAAAAAGTTTGTAAAATAGAGAAATTCGTAAAATATAGGTTCCTAAAATGGAGGTCCAACTGTATATAATTATTAATCATATATTAAATTGCCTTATCTTAATGTGTGTTATATAACATTTATACTTGCCTAATTAATATTTTGAAATTGTATATAAAATACCGTTATTGCAAATTGTATCTTAATTTTTTGATGCAATCTTTTTATTATTTGATGTATAATGGAGACTCATTGTTACATCAGTATTAGCAACCTGATGTAATTTATATATTTAACATATATGCTTTTTGTATTTTAATTGCCTTTCAACTATTGTCTATTAATGGATTATTTCCTTTTATATAGGGTTACAATATGAACCACACATTGCAAAAATGGGCTGAGCTAGATTTCAGTAGTCACTGGATTGCATTGTTTTGTTATATATTTTATTATCTTGTTTGACAATTATATGTCTTAGTATTCCATGTTTTTTTATTATTCCCCGTTTATTTTAAAGGTTCTTTCATGTATGGTTCTTTTTATAAGAGTTTTGAACAGCTTTTTTTTTATTTTGTTGGCAGCAACTTTTTCATATGCATGAATAACTCTATGCTCTGTCATTTTTAAAATACAAATCATTTAAAGAATATTTTGGATTTGTTATGTATGATAGTTGAGAGATTTATGAAACTGATATTATTTTGATAAAATGTTTCATGAAAATAATGGTACTATGAATCTTTTTTTTAAAAAGTGAAAAATAAATCCATTGTTATTGTGGAATTTCCTTCAATGAAATTAGATCTCAATATGTATTTCTGGTTTTTTTATGACTTGTGAGAGAAAGTTGGGTGATGTATATATTTCCATTATTTTTAAATATACTTTTTTATTTATTTTTAACTTTGCCTATCTTTTCTCCTTCAGTACATCTTAATAAACTTTTAATTTCTTATTGTTTTTTTCTTTACCAAAAGTATATTTGAATTAATGCATAGATGTATAATTTAAAAGTAATTAATGAAAGTGCAAAAAACACTTCTGAAAATTTTTGTTAAAAGCATTTATTTTTTATGCTTCGCTTCCCAGTGTCAGTTTTTCACACAGGTGCATTTTGTTATGGGGTGTATTGAGGGAAGAGAAAAGGCATACATTATTTAAGTCCTTCCCTGAAATGAGTAAATACTTTGTAAACACTTTCAAGGTCATTTTATTGCATTCCAAAGCTTTGGGACTAATTTTACTGATAGCAGCACAATGCAAAACATCCTACTTCACACCAGCTTAGTACACTAGTTTAGCAAGGCTTTTATACATGCTTGTGGCAGTTAAGGGGTTTATCGCTTTCTTTTATTTTTAAATTTGAATAAATCTTCGGAAATTTGTTAATTCTAGTTTAAGAATATTTGTTACTTATTTGAAAGATATTTATTTATTGTTAAGGTATTTTGTTTTATTGAAAAAAATAAAATATTGTATGCCAAGCTAAAAGCTTTCTATTTTATGCCTTTATTTATTTAATAATGTTATTTAATGAAACAATCTGAGCTATATTTAGTTTATTTCTTTGTTCTTAAGTTTTTTGTTAAGAAGAGTTAAATAATTTACTATTAAACAAAATGTATTTTTGTGTAGTAAAATGAGCAACAAGAAAATATTTAAATAATAAAAGGAACATAAAAAAAGTTTTATATATTTTGGCATTTTTTTTTCAGTAAATTGAAATGCACGATAATAACAAAAAAAATGCATAATATTTATTTCATAAATTGTGTTTTAAATTGTTAGGATTATAGATTTTTTTCTGTTCAGTGAATATTCAATTTGAATTCAAGCTAATTCTCTATTCTGTGGTTAATAAATGTTTTTACTTTATTGTAGTTAGTGAAATGATTGTATAGAGAATTTTTTTATTATCATTGTAACAATTTTAAAAAATATTAGAAAAACTACAGTGAAATATTGATCATCATAAATGTGTTTTAGATTAGCACCAAATTATGGAACATAGAAATACTGCTATGGTGAATAAAGTATAAATAGAAATAGACATTTTTAAAGATATACATATACTTAAATTAAAAGGTATAAAATCAATTAAATATAAAATCTTAGAAAGGAAAATTTAAAATGTGTTGAATAGATTTTTTCATTTATAAAAGAGATATAAATAAAAACTGAAGAATAAATGTTAAAGGTGCTGAGTTTCAAAATAAACTCAAATTTTTCCAATTCACTGGTGGGAAATATTTCAAGTTATAATGGAGCCAATCAGCACATTATTAATTTCTTAAACATGAATGTTACACAACATTTTTTGTGTGTATTTTGATTTTATTTGAAACTGCATACATACTTATTCCTATTTCAACTAAGTAGACATACATAAATTTCAACTTTGAATATACTTAAGAAAAATATGATCGTATTCCTGTAAATTTTTCTGTTATCAAACTGCTGATAAAATTTTTTTTATACTAAAATTTTCCATAGAAGCAAGCATTTATGTCTTCATTATTCCTTTTATCCATGACAAATAATTTGGAATACGAGTGTAGAATCCATATTTGTTAGCTTTCCCACAACCTTCTCCCCAGCTAACAATGCCTATTAAGTACCACCTATTTCTGTTAGACATGAGAAAAGGTCCACCACTGTCACCTTGGCATGCATCGCCTAGAATTTCTTGTGGATACCCAGCACAGAACATGTTTCGAGTAACCTGTAAACACAAAACAGTTTGTTTTTAGAAATATAAGTTATATGTTCCAATTTTATATTTTTAGATTGTATACAGTATTAGTTATGTAAAAACATAAAGAAAGTATAAAATGTATTATTTAAATCTTTCATGCATATCTTTTAAAAATTGACATCTTTATTTCTTTTTGTGTATTATTGTGTATATTCTGTGTATGTACTTAAAATCATTTGGAATAAAAATCATAATAAATTTAGACAGGCGGTTACAAGGAATCAAACGTAGAATGCAAAACTTTTTCAAGGTCTCCATATTGATCAGTTGGAAAGCAGAAAACATGAATCTTATTTCTAGTTTTTTGAATCATCCTGGTTTAAAATTAAAATTTTTTTTTCTTGTAGTTTATGCAGATTTTTTTCAGATAAATTGTTTCCATTTGATATTGTGTATATAAGAGAAAGATTTTTTTGTTAAAAAGGAGGGGTTGTCTAGTTGCATCATGTTTACTGTTAAATACTATATTTTGAATTTTTATATATTTTTAAGGAATTGATTGTGCTTATATAAAAATGCATGCTCTTCATTGATCTGACTTTTTAGGATATTTTTTGCAGCATTTTAATTTTAACAGCTTTTTATAGTTTTTTGTTTTAAATTAATAATATTTATCAGAAAGTTGAAATACTTTTTTCATGGTGATAAATATTTTTCTTTACACACTGCACTTGCATGAAATAAATATTTTTATTTTCGTTGGGATTATTCAGAAATATAGATTATCAAATATAAAAATTATTTTAGGTGTCAAAAGGTAATTTAATCAAATCATGCTTTTATTACTTCAAATTCTGTATCTTTTTTTTGTGTGTGTGATAAAGTGAGTTTAAAGTCTTAGAAAATATTTCTGTTTAAAATTCTTTAAAGGATGATATTAAAATATTATCTGCTCATATAGAAAAAACAAAGAACAAAATGTGTTTAGTGGAATTATTGAAGTTTTTGTTGTTATTACATGCATATTTTTTTAATAAATGTGTTAGTAGTTTGGTTCTTTATAAAATTAAATCATTTAGTAAAAGAGAGATTCAGGATGTAAAATATCATTATAGACTTCATTTCAATTTGAAGTTATACAAATTTTTTTTATATTTTCATTCATTTTCTTTTCTCTGATGGTGCTTTTTTGATTGAAAACATATTGTTCTTTTATGGTTTTCTAAAATGTGCTTTTATGGATCGCTTCTGGTTTGTATTTGATCCAGTCAAGAATATCAAAGTATTTTTATATGTACAGCATTTTTTTTTGAATAAATGTTTTTTGTCTTTTTATTGCTTTATGTTTTCTAGAATTCTGGAAATTTATAAAATTACAAACATTGTTTAGTTTTGAAAATAAGCCTCAAATTTCAATGTTGCTAATTAATTTGGCAATATTAAAATTTAATGAATTTTAATTAATAAATTGGCTGTTTATATGATGCAAACAAAAGATTATAAAAAGATTGGTTTGTCCTATGATGCAATTTATTTTATATTTCATATATTAACTGAAGCTAAATATGAATTAAAAATACATAGGGTTCTGTTTCAAAGAGGATATTTCAAACTGATAAATACACACATGCAATAGAGTTTGCAGTGATAATCCTGTTTGAAATATAATTATGAAGAAAAGGAAATATATATTTTGAATACACATTAATTTTCTTTTATGCTTTTTATTGGATTGATTTGTTCTTTAATTAAGTATCCTATATTTAGATTAACAAATGACGGAAATTATGTATTATACAATCTGCCAATTTTGCCAAATCGAAAGACGTCTCCAAATGATATGATCGTATGCATGAACAAGGTTGTTGTGTTTGTACATCCGTGAGAACTATTGGCGGTACATACGTATTATCGCAACCGTATTGGTGACATTACATGAAACGAAGAACATGGTTGCCAATTCAATGCGTACGGCACTTGCGAAATCGAAGTTGCCAACTTGGCGAGTTATCTTGAATGTTGGCATTGTTGCGATAATACATAAGTACCCTATTCGCTGCAAATTGTAGCATTTGGCGACCTGTTTTTATTTGAAGAATTAGTTGATGCTATAATATGGAATTACCCCACCCATATGACATGCATATGTTGTAATATTCTTATATATAAATGATAGAGAAAATAAACTCATTCAATTTACTATAAAATTATTCTAGGTGGTCAAAAACTGCTTCTATAGTTCACATACAGATAGATGTTGCTGCTTTATTTATATGTTATCTTTGTTTTTATAAATTTAGTTTTCCTGATCTGGCAACAAAAAATTGTTGATATTGTGGCTGATGTAAGAACGTTAACAAAAAGCTTAACGATCGAAAATAATTTTCTTACGTTATTTTTAATTATTGAAAAGGATGAAAAAAAATTCTAAATATTTTTATTTATCCCACATATTATTTGTGACTAACTCATCTACAATGTTTTATATTACACAAAACATCCACATACTATAGAGCAACGGGTCTTAAACTGTGGTCTGGGGACCTCCGAGCGTCCTCAGCGTCTTTCTAGAGGTTTGAAAAGGTATCTCATTTAATGTTAAGATTTCTCTCTTACAGATTTTGAAAGGGCTCATGGAAAAATTAAAAAATGTACGATCCTAGACTAAATCACTAAATTGCCCCAGTGAAAAAACTACTAGCGCATATATTTCGATCGGGAATATTCAGTTTTTTTATTGTTTGCTAGCCATTTGCATTCATAGCCATTCGTATGACGTAATATTGTCAAAAAATAGTAGAAACACATGCGCAAAGATTAAGAACTAAACTCATAGCGCGCCATTACGCTAACGATTGCATTCAGGATGGGTGGCTTAAAATCTTTGGGTTCGTGATTTCAGGCAGATACATAAAGCAGCCGCGGTTATCGAAAAGGTTAAGAATCGCTGCTTTAGAGGGAAAGTATTATATCCTTGTTGGTTTTCTTTTTTTTATATGTAATTATGAAAAATTTAAAAATAAAGGAGTTTTACAATTTTACTTGCCCCAAAGAAAGATATTCGTTTCATACTCAGTTAGCAGTGAAGTTACCGTATTTTCCTGTATATAATCCGCAGCGGCGTATTATCCGCAAAGCCTTTTTTTCGAGTAAAAAAAAAACGTATAATCCGCGGCAGTTTTTAGGCCGAATAATCCAAAATATAAACTGCCGATAATGAATGTCATAAAGACAAAAAATACACAATATAATTGAAAACAGAAGTAAGAAATTGTACAGGGGAAAAAAAATTTATTACGAAATGTCTTTTCAAATATGTATGATAATATTTCTTACGATAATCTCAATAAAACAAAAAAATTCTTTGCTACTGCCATCTATGTTTTGAGTTGTTAAACAAAACATTCCATGCGGAAAAAATCTTTTTTTTTTTAATTTAGCAAGTTAACAGCAAAAAAATTTAGATCGAGACTGCTTCCTCACTGTCTCTTTCTTTTAAAATCCTTTTATTTATTTCTTCCTCTAATTCTGGCCAGTGAGGTTTACCAAAATGATCGGCACTTTAACGTCAATCACAATTTTCGAAGTTTGTCTTGTTTTTTCTCCACAAACGAATATTCAATTCGTCAACGTTGAAAAACCTTGCAGCTTCCCGATTTTGGTAGCCTTTTAAGTTTGTAGTGTAACTTAACACTTTCGCTTCAACTTGATGAAAACTTTCGAAGGACTTAATAGCTCTAGTCAAGAGAGAAAATTGGAAGTGGCGCCAGCGACTAATAACTATTTTTTCCTTCCGAGGAATCGAATTCGTTTTTGAATGTAATTGGACAAAAACTAGTTATAGCTGAAATACGTCATCCGAGTCATGAAAGCGCCATCTGTTATTTATTTTATAAAACATAAACGGCATTTCTTCCAAAACTTTATTGTTCGCTTTTCTGATGGAGAATGTTTTTTCTCAGATAATCCGCGGCGGCGTATAATACGCACAACGAAATTTGAAACTTTTTTAACATATAATCCGCGGATTATATACAGGAAAATACGGTACTTGAAACCGAAATTCCTAGTGAAGATTAGTCAGAAAGATATCGTAGTGTTTTGATTGAATCAGAAAAAAGGAGTTGCAAATGGTATTGAACAAGGGAAGGTACTGGGAAAGAAAAGACTAGGCAATACTTGAAAATAGTTCCGAAAGCTACGTTTACAGTTTGAGCTTGTAAACGAAGGCACATTCATCCATTTATTATCACCTTCCAAGTCCATTTTTTCATTCATTTTTAACCTTAAATAACTCGGTAAACATTTATTATATCTCATAGTAGCTTCTCTTAATTCTTAAAACACAGTAATTGTTTTATGGTATTTTAAAGAGGGCAATCTGAAAACAAATTAGTCACTCGAATTCACAATGATTGGAGGTAGGGTTTAAGAAGAATCGAGTGCTCCTCAACTAGTATTATGTTTTTTTTTTTTTTTTTTTTGTGGGAAGATACATTTAAGGATACTTAAAAGCAAGCTTAAAGCCATTTACTGAAGAGCTACAGGAAATAACGATATGCAGGGTTTGGTAGTTTTTCAAAATTAGTAGGGTACTTACGTATTATACTGTCGACCAGTTACACTAAATCCAAAAAATGTCGCCAAATGCTGCCATTTTTATTATTGTTGTGATCGAACATGCGTGGGAATGGTTTCCACTGTTGGTTACGTATCGCCGCATTTGGCTTCGTCCAGGGACGTCTTAAGGCATGGGGCCCGGGGCCTCGGTGGGGGCCGTGTTTCGTTCATGACTGTCTTAATACGATCATGAACCTAATAATTTTAATGTGATCAGATATTATTCTCGCCAAAACAAGGAATTTTAAACTGCATGTCAACTGTTAAAAGTAGTAAGACTGTATTATTATGTGATAACCGTAGCCCATGTCTAGGCCTTGGCCTAATACTATAGAAAATCATTCAACTCATTTAGTCAAAATGCGGATATCGGTCGAGCCGGTTTGTGAGCTGCGCACATTTATTTGGTTCAAATTACCGTTTGAACGAGTATTTGAAACAAGTACTCATTCATGCTATTAACCGTCTACTTTTAAAGATCTCAGGTAGGGCCTACTTTTGCATAGAGTCCAGGGTCTCAAAAATTCTTGAGATTTCTTTCGACCCAGGTCCTCAAAGAGTCTTAAGACGTCCCTGGCTACGTCTTTTGATTAGATGAAATTGGTCAACGGCATAATACATAAGTACCGTATCTCATAATTTTGGCTCTTAAAAAATCATTAATGAAATGGTTAATTTTGAAAAGTAAAGCCTTTTTTACCGGGTAATCTGAAGTTGCCATACATGTCTTCTGATCCACAATCGGCAAGCGAATCTCTTGCAGATAACGAGGCGTTGGGCCGTTCTCCTTTAGTTTTCCCCAGCCAGTTACTGTCCCCATTTGAATTGAATGTCCTCCTGTTGCAGGGGAAAGTAAAGTTTCTCCTAAATTTCGATCTCCTAAGCACACAGGAAGAATATAGTCTGTAAATCGAACGTGTTCCCTCAAACGAACTAAGGCGAGGTCATTGTCGAAGGTTTTCTTGTCGTATGCTGGATGCACAACGATAGAGGACGGATCTGCTATGCCTGTTGTGAATTCTTCATCTTCTGAATCGTATTCCCGGTCATATTTGCCTATTTTTATGACTATTCTGTCCCACTTTAGACCTTTGTAGTTGATAAAACAATGGGCTGCTGTGGCTATCCATCGCTCATTCAACAAAGAACCGCCGCAAAATGATTTGAGGTTTGGCTCCCACAGCATGACCTGTAAAATGCATGACATAAATTATAAGTTTTCTATATCTTACTGATTTTTGATCAAATTAAACTAATGTATATATGTATTAAAATCTAGATTGTCGCCCAACCGGTATAGTGGTTAGCGATGCTGATTGCGGTGCCGTAGGGACTGGGTTCGAATCCCGGAGAAGACATGGATGTTTGTAAATGTATAGTGCCTTTGCAGCAGGGGGGTACTCTAAATAGCCGTCAAGCCGCAAATCCTCTCGTGTGGTTGGTGGAAGGAGTAGAGAGGTGGGAGGCCCTTGACCACCCCTAGGTGTCCTCCCTCAAAATTGGGGTGGAAACGAGCCAAATCGTACAATCACCTGTATGGTGCTCAAAGCAACGGCTAACGACAGGCGTCACTTAGCCCTTTGCCATGATGAATTTCGTGGGCCTTGATCTGGCCTTTGGCGATCAGGTGGCATCAGTAACAACAACAACAAAATCTAGATTTTGTGATATGAAATCATGGTTAGTTGAAAGTTATTGAAAAATTGGAACTTATACTTACTATACCGTCGACCAATTACGCCAAATACTGCCATCGTTATTATTTTGTTCGTACATGCGTGGAAATGGTTTCTACGAGTACTATTGGTAACCCCTTTTGACTGACAAAATTGGTCGACGGTGTATGACGTAAATACCAAAAATTGTGTATAAAACGTTTGATGTGCTCAATACTTGAGATAGAGATATGTAAAAAACACTTAAAATATCACTAATATTCGATACTAAAGTATTACGCTCTTGACCAATTTCGTCAAATCAAAAGACGTCGCCAAATGCCATGATATACAGCCAAAAGTGGAAACTATTCCCACTCACGTAGTAATAATACCCATGATAATTTTTGGGTTTTTTTTAAATTGGCGATGTCTTTTCGTTTGGCGAAATTGGTTGTTGGTATAATACGTAAGTACCATTTTATATAGTGCAGGCTTATTTTGAAAAATTCTTTGCTCTTTGCTTCATAAGACTTTCCTGACGTAATGTGATATGAAAATTTGTGACTGAGATATCATCTTCGTGCCTTATTAGATTGTGTTTAAAATTGCACAATTTATTGCCAACGAAGCTGAATAACTTATAAGTGAAATTTTTATTCAAATCAAATACCATGTTCTTTTAGGGGATCATATAGCCTTTGTTGCTCCATATCCCACAAAACCTGAACTGAACTGAAATACCATGTACTTTTTCTTAATTTAATCCTATTTTTGTTACGTTACAATGCCATTAAATTATAATTTTTAATTACTAAGAAAAATTGCCCAAACTATTTTATTGATTAAAATAATTATTAGAATAGAATAATTGTAATTTTGGTACTTACGTACTATACCGTCGACCAATTTCTCCAAGTAAAAAGACGTCACCAATTCAAAGAATGTCGCCAAATACTGTCATCGTTATTATTACTGCGTTCGAAAGGAAGCTTGAATCGTTTTCACTGCTGGCTGTATTTCGAAACATTTGGCAACGACTTTTGATTTGACAAAATTGGTCAGCAGAATAATACGAAAGTACCTTTATTTTCAATAAAAGCAAAGAAATGAAAAGAAATTTTTACAGCCTTGAAATGAGCAGATTATTTCTCAATTTTGCATAATTATACTTACTTGCCACGGATAAGCGCCTTTCAATGCGTTATGGCCACCTACTATTTTACCGTGTTGCATAATAGGTATATCCTTAGATGGAGTTCCAACCTTCGGTATTCCGCAAACTAATGAAGAGTATGAAAAAAGCTTTTAAAATCATAGAATTATAATTTAAAAAAAAAAATTGGGTTTTTTTTCGTAAGAAAATTGTAGTTTTTAGATATACAACCTGTATCTAAATGCTGATATTTCGAATGTTTTCGAGAATTAAAGCAGATATTTTTATCCAGGGTATTTTCGTACAATACGGTCGACCAATTTCGTCTCATCAAAAGACATCGCCAATTCGAAAAATATCGACAAATTCTATCATCGTTTTTATTATATTGTTTGAGCATGCGCGGGAACAGTTTACCGTATTTGCTGTAAATCGCCGTCTTTTGATTTAACGAATTTGGTCGATGGTATAATACATACCTTTTATTCAGGTTACTTTTTCTTTCTAATTAAAAAGAAAAAATATCTTTTGTCAAAATTTAAAAAAATCAAAAGATTTTTTTTTTTTTTTTTTGCTTTTTTGTAAACTTATATAAATGCTTTTCTTGGTTTAAAAATTCAGACATGCCAGTTGAATTATTAAATATGTTGTTTATCGAAATCACTCACTTCTTTTTTCTCTTTCGCTTTTGTACTTTATTTCCAAGAACACAAGATAAATTTATCTCTTATATAGCGGTATTTCTCAATTGCTGATTTTTGATAGACAAAAATAAATTCCGAAAAAAAATGAAGGTAAGAAAATTTTAATACGACATGTTTTCACTCTTAGATAAACAAGAATTTACAAACGCATGATCGCATAAAAAGTTAAGATTAATAAAGAGTGTTTTTTTTTCAGGTATAGAAGTTTAAGTCGGTATTACTTTCCAAGATGGCGACCGATTTAACAGCTGTCAAGTGATTTATTCTCAGTTTGGTTTGGCAATTCATCAAAACGATCATCAAGCAAGGCGTAGATTCGTCGAATGGGCCCAAAACGAGATTGCCGTTGTTCCCGATTTTCATAAGCGAATTTTGTTTAGCGATGAAGCGCACTTCTGGTTGAATGGCTACGTCAACAAACAAAACTGCCGCATTTGGAGTGAAGCTAATCCACAAGTGTATGTCGAAACACCGTTACATCCAGAAAAACTGACTGTTTGGTGCGCTTTATGGGCTGGTGGAATCCTTCTTCAAAAGCGATGAAGGCCACAACGTTACAGTCAATGGTGATCGGTATAGAGCCATGATTACTAACTTTTTCATTCCTGAATTGAACAATCATGATGTCCAGGAGCTGTGGTTCCAACAAGACGGCGCAACATGTCACACAGCTCGTGCCACAATCGATTTATTGAAAGACACGTTTGGTGACCGCCTAGTTTCACGTTTTGGACCTGTGAATTGGCCTCCAAGATCTTGTGATTTAACACCGCTAGACTATTTTCTGTGGGGCTATGTAAAGTCATTGGTCTATGCGGATAAGCCACAAACGCTTGACCATTTGGAAGACAACATTCGCCGTGTTATTGCCGATATACGGCCACAAATGTTGGAAAAAGTCATCGAAAATTGGACGTCCAGATTGGACTACATCCGAGCCAGCCGTGGCAATCCTATGCCAGAAATCATATTTAAAATGTAATGCCACAAGATTATCTTTCGAATAAAAAAAGGTTCATGTCAATCGAATAATACATCGTTGTTTTATTGCAATTTAAAGTTCTATACCTCTAAAAAGAATATATTTTCTATTTATATACATTTTTTGTTTATTTAAAAATACATAATATTACATGATTAATTTGTAAAGTTATATTTTTAAACACTGAAGTTAAACATGTCTTCAGTTTGATCATATCATTCTCTATAAAACTTGATTCTTTTAGCAATACTATAATAAGAAAATACAGTCCAGCCTCCATTTTATGAACTTCTATTTTGCGAATATCTCTATTTTACGAAATTTTTCTGGAAATAGCGAACCTTCTTTTTTATTATTTACATCATGTTTTAATTCTAAGTATGCAAACTTATGTTCTCTGCGTAAATACTGATTCAATGCGTGTGTGTGTTAGTACTTTACAATTTGCGATAAATTAAAAGTACCTAAATTTGGAATAACCTTATTTTCAAACTAAATTGCCCTTTTAATGAATATTTATGCTTTGTTCATTTGGATTACGAATATTAAATATCATCATTACTTTGTAATAAATTTTTCTCTTATTTCATTTATCTAAATTTCCTTGTTTTATCTCTTTTTTCAAAGTTTCCATGTTTATAATTTGCAGTTAATTCACCTCACTTTCTTCAAAACTCTGCTTGTAATTTTGATGTGAATTCCATGGAAACTTCATGCATCATTCTACACCTCAATTTAAGTTTTTAGATATTACATAGAACAATTCAAATAATTGATGCTTATTATATTTATTTGTATATAATTTTTTAACACTTAAATACTTTTAATATTACTCACTGTCTTCAATTTTGGCCCGTTGACTAACTTGAAGAAGAGCTGAAACTTTCTTCTGACACTTGGCAATGGCGTCATAGGCTACACATGAGTAAATGCCTGCATCACTCAATGCAACCCTTTCTATGTACATAAATCCATTCTTCAAAATTGTCACTTGTCCATTATTGTACAGTGGCTTTCCATCTTTTTCCCAAGATAGCTGCACATGAGAACCAGATGCAAGACATTCGAGATGTGCGAATTCTCCTTCAGTTAGCGAAGAATCCCTGGGAATTTTACGGAATACTGAAAGTAATAATAGTTATATATATATATATATATATATATATATATATATATATATATATATATATACGTGAGTTTTGAAAATAACTTTTTAAATCTTATTTTAGATATGTTAAAAGAGAGAGAGAGAGTCAAAGTTTTACATATAGGGATACTTAAAGGCATGGACCAGGTCTTCGGCCTTAGCCGACGCTTCAATAAGATCATTATACGAATAATTTTAATCTTCAAATGTTGTTCCCGGAAGCATACTTCAAAAAACAAAAGATTTCGAACTATATGCCAGCTGACAACATTGGGAAGACTGTCTTATTCTGTCATGTTAGCAGTAGCGTAACGGAAAATATTACCCCCCCCCCCTTAAAAGTCAGATTTTGGACCCCGAAGCCCTAATATGTACTTGGCGTCAGTCAGGGTTTGAGCCCCTTAGAACCCCTGGCTCCCCCACAATGCGGGGGTGTACGTTGCGCCACTATATGTTGGTCAACCGTGTCTATGCATAGAACTGCCACTATGTACCGTCATTACTAATTTAGTCAAATGGCAACAATCGATCGACTAGGTTTGAGCCTAGGTTTGTGAGATTGTGAATCACGCATATTTATTTGTTATGAGTTACCACTTGCACAAGTATTTGACAACGTATGCTACGCTATCTACTAATAAGTATTTGGACATCCATGCAAATAAGGATATCAGTGGCGCTGATTTACGTCATGCCTTCTGTACTTAAATGCTGATTAGGAAACAGCATTGGCATTAGTTACATGCAAGATTCCACGAAATCCAGAGTTGTCCAACTTCGAGAAAGGCTAATTGTTGCATATCATTAAAAAGGGCCGATCCTTAAGAGATATATCTAGAGAGTTAAACATTACCAAACCGACAGTGGATTTTGTGATTAAAACTTGGAAGCTGAGTGGTGATTGTAGGAATGTGCTTCGACGCGGTAGACTCACGAAACTGAGAGATAGAGACCGACGATTTAGAAAGCTATTTTACGTTGGAGCTATGACGCGTGGTCGTTTTCCTGATACCTGGATTGCAATTGATGCTAAATTCCTTGTACTACACTAGAGGCACATCAAGATGTCTAACAGCCAGTTTGTTATAATCCCATTTCTGTTCAACCAATTGCCTACCATTTTAATGTATGAAATACGTAATTAATGATCCGCCCTTTAATGATCAGATATATATATATATATATATATATATATATATATATATATATATATTAGATAGATAGACAAAACCTTTTACATTTATTTTCATTCTTTTGATGGTAAATGTGAAAAAAGGAATGATTATACTTTAACTTTTGGAGATAATCATATACATGCATGCATTTTCAATAATGTTATTCGATTGATGAAAACAGTAATCTTAAGTTGACTCATTTTTCTAACAACCAAAATAATAAATTTTAAATATTACGGGTCAAATGTATTCAACAATTAATTTTTTTAAAAAAAATGAAGCCTTCTGTTAAAATTAAAACATTCTAACGTTTTTAAAGGAGCATTTTCAAGTATCACATTAACTTTCATGCTACTTACCTATTCCACAAGAAGATGCATTATTTGTTGTACCATTCGCTACAAGTATATAGGCACTCACGGAAACAGTCCTTTCATCTGTAACTATAGCGCAAGTGTATTGACCAGCTAAATGGTGATCCATACTTTTTATCCATAAGGTATTGTTAGTTAGAACTTTCAATCCTGGCATTGGACTTCCACCGGCTAAGAAATGGTCGTCTTTCAACCTGAGAAACAAAGCAGGAAGAGCCTAATGTTAGTACGAATATTCTATTTCACTATTCTGTGTTCGAATATTCTATTTTACTATTCTGCAGATAATTATATTTATGTTTTAAAACTCATACACATTAAGTTATATTACATTAAGCATTCATACATTAAGTGCACGTGAAAAACATTCCTTACGGTGTCTCTTCAATTTTGCAATATTAATAATGAAATACTTACATCATAAGAAGTTGCTTAAGGTTCCAGTTTATTGGCCATTTTGAATTTGTGAACGAATCAAATCTAAGTTAGTTCAATGTTGCAAGACAATGAAATGTATCCGATAGGTAAAGAAAGTGATGTGCGTGTTTTTTTTTTTGTTTTGTTTTTAATTACATTTTTTTTCTATTGATATTTGAACATGTTTTTTAAATAGTTCTTAAGAACTTAAAAATCTACAAAGGAATCATTAAAATGTACAATAAAATATTTTCTGAAATTGTTATGAAACAGTGCCAATTTATCCATTGGGCGCTTGGGGCAGGCGCCCAGGGACCCCAATAAGCTGGACTAAACCAGATTTTTTGGTTATAAATTACGATCTTCCATTGCTAAGGAGGCCCGTAAATCTTCTGTGCGTAGAGCCGAAATGAGTTTAAATCGGCACTAATGAGTATGAAATGTAATTCTACAGAAACCTTGTTTGCTCTTTTGAATATAATATATTGCATTGAAATCAATGCGCTGTTCGAAATCTGAATCATTAAAGATCGTCGTGTTTGAATGATTGCTTCTTAACGTCGCTCTACAAAGCAACGCGAGGGCTTTTGGAGACATATCTCGTAATTTTGAACCATGGTCAAAAGATGAAAATGATATCGGAGCATTCTATATTTCCACCACACCACACTACGAAAGACCATTGTGCACAAGGGCTGATTCACGTTAAATCTGAGCTCTAAGTCTTCACGATGAAGAAGAGTAGAATTTCGGAGAGAGGGGTACAAATTCTGAGGTCATTTAATTCTAGAATTATAAGATCCGTTGCCAACAGTCTTCGAGTTGCTTCTAAGTGCAATGTAAATAAATTTACAATAAATCGCTTAAGATTTGAGAAGAAAAACAGAAACCCCATAAGATTCACGTTACGTCCACGGATTCAAAATGGTGGTTATACCGAAACCTAATTGTACTGAACCACAAATTCTGAAACTCTTCCAGAGGATGTAAGTTTCTGTCCCTTTTGATCATTATTTTCTTTTTATCTGCCCACTTCTGCTAGATGGAGACAAAGCAATTAGCTGGTAAATTGTTTCTTTGCTTATTCATGAATATTGTTGAGTAGGTCCTGGTTCGAGGATTTCATACAAAACAGTCACAAAGAAAAATAACAGTTTTTTAAAAGTTTTACGAATTCATTATCAAAAATCCAATCCGTGAAACACAGGATTCCGCAGCAATATTTACAGAGTAAAACTCATAAGGTCTTCAGACCTTCAACTGCAATCAAACTCAATTATCAGTGTTTAAAATACACGAATGAAGAAGATTATTCACAAGCACAGCCGAGCTATCGGTAATCAAAACAATTCTCACTAATTGCTGGTTGAATCAAGACTGACTATTGTGGCTAGCACCGCTCTATTTATGAACCCGGAGGAAATTTCCAGAAAAATCCACACGTGTCACAGAACCTGAAATTAGAGGAGACATTTCTAGAAGAATCCAGAGGGTCTCAAACTCGCCAACATGGTCGCCAATGACGCCAAAATGGCCCCCAAAGTCGTCAAATTGGCCACCAACTCGGTCACCAAAAATGATGCCAACTTGGCTCTATCGCCAAGATTTCACCAAGTTCTCATTGAATCGCCACTATAGCGTAAGGGACGGCGTTGCTTGTGAATATTAGACTTTTAACATAACATAGAGCAATATAAATGCCTTACACATCCAGATACAAATTATTTACACTATTTACACAAAATTCGTAACAATGTTAAAACTGCTTAAAAAAGGTACATCGAAATTTTATCGAACATTTGTTTCATCCTATAATTCAACTAAATGTAGATTAAGTTTGTGATTATTGTACGTACTAAACTTTTTTTTATCATAGAATCTAATATATCTTTACTAAATGAACATACTCTTACCATCTGATCTTGGCTACTGGATGCCTTGTGCTACACAGTAGCATATAGGATGCTCCAATAGATAAAGTAGCATTTCGGGGTGCTGTTTCGAACAATGCATCACTCTTTATTGGCTTTTGAGTTACTATTTCTGGAAAAGATTCTAAAATACGAGAATAAATAAAGCTATAATTTAAAAAATCTATAATACGAATTTTCTAATTATTAGAAGTTTTTATAATATGATAACAAATAGATTATCCGGGTAGACAAACTAGTAACTGCATTCAAACCATGGATAAATCAGTGTTCTTTGTGTAGACGATGCTTCATAAATTTGCATGAGTACGTGAATATGGCTACATGCTATACACATGCTGATTCGTGATGTTTCTTGTTTTGCCTTTTTACTATATTCCTCAGTATTTCGGGCATTTATGTATCTGAACGTATTTTTAAAAATACTTTACTTTTTCTGCTTTATCTTCTGTAGAAAAAATAGTCCCGATTTCAAATCATTCTTTTAAAAATAAATAAAGAAAGAATATTACAAATTATAAACAATTTTTTTCTATTTTCAAGCTGATAGGATTAAGATTGTTGTGTTTGAGCATGCGTGGGAACGGTACAGCCTATGAAAAAGTAGTTATTATTTTTGAGCATGCGCAAACAAGATTATAATATTTCAACTCGCTGGGGAATAGTTAACCGCTATTGGCTGCATATCTCGGCATTTGGCGCCGTTTTTTGATTTGACGGAATTGCTCAATGGTATAATACGTAAGTATCAAAATATCGTATTTTATGACATCTTTTCTTATCTCTTGCATAATGTACGATTTGTATTTTTCTTTCGACGAAAAATGATTTGTTATGAGCTAGAAAGCTATCTCAGAAAAACAATAGTTTATTTTTATTGTTATTTGTAAATGAAATCTTGATATTTGCGTGTTATACCGTTGACCAATTTCACCAAATCAAAATACGTCGCCAAATGTCGCGATATATAGCCAATAGTTGAAAACCGTTCTCGTGCCTATTCGAACATAATAATAACATCGATGACAGCATTTGGCGACATTTTCTTGAAATGTCAACGTATTTTGATTTAGCAAAATTGATCGACAGTATAATACACAGTGCGGCAAATAAGTTTTAAAACTGTGTCCGTAAAAAGAAATAGAAAAGAAAAAAAAATATGCATATATATATATATATATATATATATATATATATATATAAAATTCCTGTTTTGGTTTTCATTCCAAATAGGGCCCTCTGGCTTCAATAAACTTGTTACAGTGATTTATTACGGAATCGAACGCCTGTTGTAAATCACTTTATGGAATGGTTTGTAAAGCATGCGTCGAAGCTACTTCTAAGGTTCCAATACCCCCAAAATAAACTTCATTTTAAGTTGGAAATAAGGAGAAGTCACAGGGTGCTACGGTGGATGGTTCACCACACACATTATTTTTTGCCAAAAATCTACGAACATGGGAGGAGCGAATGGGTGCATTGCCATGTAACAAACACGATATTCTAAAAGAATACGACGAATTCTGGCCATCAAAAGCTTTAAAACAGCTAAGTGGTACTGACCTGTAACTGTTTGTCCAATTGGAACAAATTCTTTGTGGATAATACCCCTAGCTCCGAAGAATGCCAAAAGCATTGTTTCATTTTGGATGGAATTTTTCTTGTTTGTTTTGGCTTTCGGTGAATTTTCTGACTTCCATTCCTCATTTTGTCACTTTGTTTCAGGGTCATATTGGAAACACTAGGTTTCTCTCATCACCTGTAACAATGAACCTCAAGAAGTTTGGATCGTTTTCAGCGGCTGAAATGATATCTCTGCAATGTGCACTTCTCATTGCTTTTTGTTCAGGGGATAAAGTGTGTGGAACAAATTTAGCACACACTTTTGTTTTGCCCAAATCTTCATACCGGATGATTCTAATTGCTTTTTTGTTGATGTTTAAAGAGTCTGCTATCATTCGTAATGACGCACAGCGATCGTTTGCCACGAAATTTTGTACTTTCTCAATAATTTCAGGTGCTCTAGATGAAATTGATCTTCCACTACGCTGATCATTTTCTACCGTATCACTTCCATCCAAAAAACGTTTGTGCCACATAAAATCGTTTGATCTACTTAAACAATAGTCACCGCAAACTTGTTTCATGAGTTGGTATGTTTCCGAAGCACTTGAAACAAGTTTTGCGTGAAATTTGATTACAACCCTTTGTTCTATCTTAAAAAATCAGCGTTAAAAAAATTTCACTTCTGTAACAAATGCTTGTCTTCTCTCATAACTACTTAACTAATTGCGCACTACTTGTTGGCAGTGTCAGACCATGGACATTATGACGCATGCGCATTTGCACTCATGGCGCCATTACATCCTGCGCTCTGGGGCGAGTTTTAAAACTTATTTACCGCACTGTGTGTATACTTAAGTACCAAAATCTTTAACTGGGTTCAAATTTTAAATACAATTCAGAAGATAGGATTATAAAGAAACTTTAATGTCTTATAAATCTTTAGTCAAAAAATCTTTGAAATCTTCTTGAAATCATGAAATGGTGCACGCATATTCCAAGAAATTTTAGTTTATTTCCGTTTCGCTGACGCAAATCTCACCAAGCAGGCTTTATTGGCGAAAACACACAATGCACACATGTTAATAAATGTTAGTTCTCATTGATTTTTCATATACACTGCTGGCCACCGTAAATGCAACACCAAGAAAGACAAGAGATAGCACAACAAAATTTATTTTGTTGATAACATGTTGACCAAGTATCAAATGATTACATTTACAGACTTCTGTGAAGTGTGGCTCCTGCCAGAATCAGTAGCCAGAGTAGCCGCCATTGTTGGAGATCACCGCTGCCACACGCCTCGGCATTGATTCAAAGAGACTTTGGATGTGTTCTTGGGGTCCAGCAGACCAAGCAGCTTCCACACGTTGCCAAAGTTGATCTGGTGTGGCAGCTGGGGGTGTAATCTGGGTCAATCGTTGAGCAACCATGGACCACATGTTTTCCATCGGCGAAAGATCCGGAGAGCGAGACAGCCAGGGAAGCAATTCAATCTGGTGATTGACGAACCTTTCGACAATGCGTGCTACGTGTGGTCGCGCATTATCCTGTTGAAATATGGCTGTGGCCAAGCCCTGAAGGTAAGGAAGGACAACTGGCTCCAACACCTCGGAGACGTAGCGCTGGCTGTTTAAAGTACCGGCAATGTGTACTAGAGGAATGCGATAGTGATATCCAATACCGCCCCATACCATAATACCCGGTGCAGGACCAGTGTGGCGATGCATAACGCAGCTGTTCAGCATCATCTCTCCACGGTGTCTCCAGAATCGAATCCGACCATCGTGGTGTTGCAGACAGATGCGTGACTCGTCAGAATAGACAACTTCATTCCATTCTGCCACCCAAATCCTTCTTTTATCGCACCATTGGCGGCGGAGATGTCTGTAGTTCTGCGACAAGGGTAGACCAAGCAATGGATGTCTTGCAGACAGAACACTCAGCTGTAAACGGCGTCGAATGGTACGCGCAGACACTGAATGATGCGTTACAGACTCAATGTGCTGTGCTACGGTTCGTAATGTAACTTAGCGATCCGTCACTACCATGCACACAATTTGCCTGTCCTCACGTGAAGCGGTGCACTGAGGTGGATACGATCGACCACGTCGATCCGTCGTACCCTCCTGCATCCAACGGTCGCATATCCGCATTACAGTTGTTTGGTTTCGTCCAACACGACTACCGATTTTCCTGAAAGATAATCCATAATCTTGGTAGGCCACTATCCTTCCTCTGTCGAACTCGGATACTGGATCAAAAGCTGATCGCTGTTTTCTATGAGACGTAATTGATCGTTTCTTGAAAAAACCACATGAAAAACACAATTTTCGAACTTGAAATCGTCAAAATCCCCAAGCTTTAAATAGCGCTTTGAAGTGGCGCCACAGGCGAGCGTGATGTTAGTCTGCGTTGAAACTCTAATCATTTGCATATCTCACCTCCGCTAATGCATGTTGTAAATTTAATGTTATTTGCATGCTTCCTTCAGGATGTTGCATTTACGATGGCCAGCAGTGTATTTTGATATATTATAAAAAAGACATAAAACGGGAAGAAAAGACCACGACTTGTTTTGAAAATGTGGTGGCAAAAGGTTACCAGCGAGAATATTCCGTTTGACGTCGGTTGTATCATTTTTGGCGACTTTATCACCTGCGCAGGCAAAACGAAAAAGTACAGACATTTTTTTTACAAACTCAAATGTAAATAAATAAAATCCGTTGAAATAATTTTAAAAAAAAATAAGATACGGCGAGAGGAGACTATTTGCGGAGGAAAAAACATTTATTTATTACCCTTACCAGTCGTCTCAGTTTCATTCTTTTGGAACCAGTAACGCAATTTGAATCCAGAGAATTCAGCAAAATCATCGGAATGAAACACAATTTGAACTTCATTCGTCGTCGAGGTCAAGTTCTTGGGTTCGTTTTTCCTGCCACAAAGTGTGCCCATCGTTTTAGTATCTAAACAAAAGGAGGAAAAAAGTTATATCATAAATCAAAGGAGAATTTAAAGTGAGTTTGTGCGACAATCGGAATGCATTATTGTCTTCGTAACGTTGGCTATTGTGCAATAAAGTAATTGAAGACAGGAAAAATAAGAGTTTCTCCCCCTAATAGCGTCTTGGTTTTGCATCGTAAGAAATCTCATCACAAAAAAAGCAACCTCAATTTATTTAAGATATAATGATAGGAGGGGGGAGGGTTTGTATTGGATTTGATCATAAAATGCAACAGAAAATTGTATATAAGTATCTTACAGTTCTTACAATAATACTTTCATTCAGGAAGAAAATTGTAAGGATACATGTATGAAATGAAAAATTATACATAAGACAAATTTCTCTACTGATACTGTGCACAGTAAGACCTCCCCTTCCCCCCAAAACAACACCAACAACAAAAAAAGCAAGTTCATATTCGACTGATTCGAATAATTTGGAGAAAAATTAGTATGGAACACTAAAAGAAGTTTGCTTGGTACTGCATAAGGGGCAGTTGTAGCATAGAGGTCAAGGCCACCAGACTCGTGCTCGATGTGTCCTGTGTTTGAGTCTTAGTGCCTTTGAAGTCCCATCATGTAGAGGGGCTGATGCACATTAATCTATAGTGGCTCAAGGTCCTCTCATTGTCGTGGTGTAGTCGTTTGGAGAGAGGAGGTACCAACTCAGGTGTTATCTTCGTTACTTGACCACAGTTCAAAATTATGAGGTACGTTGCCAATAATTATTTTGTTGCTTTATAGTGCAATGCAGATAAACTCACTCAATCTAAATAGGCGCCGAGTCGCAAGTCCGCTCGTGAGGTAGGTGGAAGGGGAAGAAAGTTAAGAGGCCCCCGACCCCCCAGAGTGTTCTCCCTCAAAATTGGGGTGGAATCGAACCAAAACGTACTGACACCTGTGTGGTGTTCAAAGCTAAGGATAACGATATGCGTACATCTAAACCTTTGCCGCGATGAATTTCGGGGGCCTCAATCTGACATCATCAAACATGTGGTGTTCGAAACAACAAGTTTAGCATTAGATTAATAAAGGTGAATTATTGTGAATAGTGTGTTCTTTTGAGTCCGGTTTAATGACTTCTCAACCTCAACTGCATTCGGATCCCCCCGAAAACCTAGATGATCAGCGAGATCTCCACCTCAACTTATACGAGGAGAAGGTAACGCTATAACGGACTGTCCCAAGCAGCAGAAGAGCCCTTTAGCGGTCATTGATCTTTATGACAGGCTAAATAAGGTTGATTGAATATTAACGTCGCACTGTTCAGCTACACGAGGGCTTTTGGCGACGGACCACGTAATTTTGAACCATGGTCAAGTGACGTGGATGACACCTGAGCTGGCACCCCCCTTCTCCTAACTACCACACCACACCAACGGGAGGACGTTTCAGCTCTCGACAGATTTAACGTGCATCGCTGCCCTACACGGCGGGTCTTTAGGGGTACTGGGTTCGAACTCGTGACAAGGCAAGCCACGATCCGATACCTATACCACTCGGCTACCGCGGCCCAGGCTAAATAAGGAAAGAATTTGTTCAATATTAAAATTTTTCCATGTTCTTCGTCCTTAATTGATGCTAACGTCATGTGTTGTCTTTGCGTAACCTTGTAACTATTACTTTGAAGAAGACTTCATTGAACCTGACCCCCCGAATTTACCACATTTAGTATAATCTTTTGAAGCCTAGTGGCTGAATGGTATAGCGTATTGCGTTGTGCTTCCGCACCACACATTTCTGGGGTTTAAACCCCGGGTAGGTGAGGGTTGACTTATTCATCCCTTCAGGGGGTAGAATAATGAGTACCAAGCTTGCTTGGGAATTAAACACTGAGGGTTTCACGTCAGACTGACCACCTGACTGGAACATCTGATCATGCACCTCAGTGCCCAAGGTCACAAAAACTGAGATTGGCAATGCAGGCCTTGGGTCTCTGTGTCAATGAGTTTTGTTTTAATTTAATCTTTTATAGATCCAAACATCTACAATTTAATTATAATGCTATTACACAGTTTATATTCTCTTTTCTTTGTTAATTAAAATGACAAAATTGATGACAAATGATGGAAAAGTTTCTTACTTGGTGGTGGCCCATCGTTGATTTTCAGGTAATCGTACGAGCAATTGACTTCAATTTCAACCACCAAAGAATCAATTTCTATGCATATCCTTTGATCTTCCGGGGCTTGTAACCATATGCTGCAGTTAGACAAGCTGGGATATTGAGCGGGATAATTAGGACTGGCAACTGTTCCGTTCGTAGGACCACTATCCCACAGGCAATCTATTGACAAAAAAACAGAGTCACATTATTTTTCATTTTCTTATTATGAGTTAATAAATAATAAAAATATATAATAGCTCCTAATTTTAAAAATAAACAATAGAATTAGGTATTAATGTTTTGAACTCATCTAAAACTATCACTTACTGCCGAAGGAGTAATTCTTATTTATAAACATATCAATATAATCCATTTAATTAAGATTTAAGGAGGAAAAGTCTAAAAAAAATTACGGTGCTTATAAGTATAATCGCCACGGTATTGGTGAGATAATATGAAAAGAAGCACATGACTGCCAATTCAGCCTGTACAAAACATGCGAAATCGGGGTTGCCAACTTGGTGAATTATCTTGAACGTTGTCATTATTGCGATAGTACATAAGTACCAAAATTTTCATTACGTGTAAATTAAGGATCGTTTGATACTTTTTCCTTTTGCCAGCGCAAATCTTGCCAAGTGGTCGTTATTGGCAACAACATACAATATACACATACAAAATATTAATAAATATTAGTTAGCATTGGTTTTTCAGCCATTTTTTATGTATTATAAAAAAGACATTGCTAATAAGAAAAGACCACGTCTTGTTTTGAAAATGTGATGGTAAGGGTGTGACAAACCTATACGGAACTTTATCACTAACCTTCTGAGATGTCTTTTTTAGGGAAATTTAATTCCCCTACCTATTTCCAATCAGCTCCAAAAGGAGGACAGGATTCTTTTTTATATGCAGATTAGATAAAGTATTTAAGTCAAACGGAATAGTAAAGTAAAAAGCAGTAGGAGAGAGAGATTGAAGCAGAAAGGTATAATAGTGAAGTTAGAGATTTATTATTGAAGATTTCTAGGTGGATAAATTAATCTCAGGAAGAGTTGAGATTCAGTGTGGTAAATATTGATTTATATTTAAAGTCTCATTAAAGCTTTATATTAGGAGTGAGATTAAAGTTAAATGTTTAATAGGAATATTATTGAATATAATTCTGGGATCTCTTATCGTGGTAATCTCTGCGTGATCGATATTCTAATTGTTAATTAATTGGATCATTAAATATTTAAGTTAATTGAAAGGAAAGTTCCTTTTAAACCTCATATTTCTTTTTTAAATTATTTTTTATTAAAAGTCTTTGATTCTATTTGGGAAAGATAACCAAATAAAGTTATTTATAAAAATGGCTACTGGCTCTTATCTGACTCCAAATTATTCTCGTTCTCAAAGTGAGATCCAAGGGGATCTTCACAAAGGGTTACCAGCGGGAATATTCCATTTAGCATCGGTTGTATCAGTTTTAGCGATTTTATCACCTGCGTCGGCGAAACGGATAAGTACCAGTCTTTTATATAGCGCTTTAAATATAAAGAGTGTCGGAGGACTTACAAAATGTAAGAAAAACTCGTTGAAATTTAAGACATTTCAATTTTTTTAGCTGAGTGAGTCATATTGATATTAAACTGATAAATATTTTTTTTATTCCTTGGTGACGTAAATAACTGACCAATAATGAAAATATCAGTTTTATGAGGTACGATTTATATTTTTATCTTAGAAGATTTTTTTTCAAATAACTAGAAATAAATTTTCAAAATAAATAAAGACGCCTTAGCAACTATTCATTTAATTATCTCAGTTTCAGTTATTTTTTTATATCCTATTACATTTTTTATTAAAAACAGATATTTTTTTAAATGTATTTTTTAAAAGCAAATTTTAAGTTTTAAGGCTTTTTATTTTAACTTTGCAAATGCGTTCTGTATAATTTAATAGAATTTCTCATATTCTTTTCAAATCTACATTATTCTGTTTATTTTAATGATGTAAAGGGAACTGAGAGAACCATCGCCAATAATTAGTGCAATGTCAATAAGCAATCAATCAAACAAACAATAAATTGAGTCCGAATGAGCAAAAAATAAAAATTTTTCGTCTGATTATATATTTTTTCCCTTATTGATTCAACCAATATTTTAAAATTAAGAAAAAAATATCGCATAAGCTACTGAAAATTACTTAAAGAAACATGAAAATGTTTTAGATAATGGAAGGAAAAAAACAAACAAACGGGGACTTTCTTTATACGCGGAAAGCTGTTGGCATTGTGAAGCGAATTGCGTAACTTTCAATCGACAGTTAATGGATTAGTTATTAACCGTACAAATTATCAAAATAAGTGTTAATTTTTGTGTATAATTTTGTATATTTCAAGCCAATGGCGTCACTGGTAATTATTAAACTTGTTCTTAACTTAATATTGTTAAATTAGTTATGAAATAAATTGTGTAGCACTGATACATTTATAAGTGTAAATACGTATTTTATTTTTTATTATGTCAGAATGTATTTTGTTTGTTTACTTTCAGTAAATCACTAATTTTATAAAATAGTCTTTTGTTTTCGACTTTTCAATAGGCTCGCGCCCGCTCGTAGAGTTGCCACGAACCCAAGGGGGCTCGCCCCACAGTTTGAGAAACACTGCGTTACGTCCTTGGGTTACAGTCTAAGGTATTTATGCATTTTCACAACCTATTGGCGAAACAAAGCAAATGACTGCCAATTCAGCGTGAACGATTCATAGGAAATCGGGATAGTCAACTTGGCGAGTTATTAATAGAGTTGGAGATTACTGCGATAATACGTAAGTACCCACTATAAAAAACCCGTAGATGAAAGTGCTGCGGTACGATCTCTATCGTAAAAGTTAAAAATCTGTTGGTCTCGGGGTACATCACCGCCACTTGTGCACGCCACTGCACACAAAATAATCTAGATTTAAAAGGATTCATAAATTACGATACTGAATTCAAAATAATTGATGAACATATACTTTAATAAGGTATTTACCTCCTATAACCAGGCTTCGCTTATCAATAGCTGAATAATGAGCCCTATATCCTTTCTTATTAACTGATTCATCCGAATGAAAATGTAGCAATAAAGAATTAGATGTAGATTCGTAGCTGCTACGATCCTGTCTACTGCATATTTGTCCCAATAAGGTAGATTCTATAAATAAATAAAAATAAATCATGCGTCTCAAATTTTTTGAATTCACTGAATTACACTTAAGATCCACAAAAATGAAATGTCGTCATGCAATGTTTACCTCTAGTTGCCCCATCGTATATCTGCACGTAATCGAAAGTACAATTATCTCCGTATTCCAAATCAATGGAATCGAAATTAAGAGCTATCTTCTTATCTGGATTCACAGTTATCAGAGTCCAGCAGTCTGTTTTGTCTGGGTAGAAGTTGGGAAACCCAGGACTTCGTATTACACCAGATCCTTCCGTCAACGATGTCTTGCAATCTGAGAAAGAAAAAAAAGTTTTACGCGTTGTGAGTGAGCGAGATTCAGTTATCAAAGTAAACTGTTTTTAAATATTTGAATGGCGCATGTATTGAATACGTTCTGGATTGGTCAGCAAGAAATGCTTGAATATAGATCCTTACAAACTTAATAAATGCAGATAGCCCTATTTTAAAAAATAATACACATCTTGTATTGTAATTGTAAGAATTAATTTCTCTCTTGGCCAATAGTACTAACAGCAAATGACAAATAGTAATAATTAGAACCAAAGTAAACATGTGTTAATTCTGTCTGTTGCTGTTTCGATAATTTAAAATTTATATACCAGAAGGTATAATCTTTAATTATCATTATTAAATTAAAATTTGAAGCGTGCTTTAACGGACACTTTAAAGACCCAATATAAATAAAAAGCTTGATAAGAAAAATGAACATACGAGTTTCACTTCCTTCTTCGATCGTTATTGCAGAATACGTTGCATTCTGATAAACACATCTAACGTTCTACGTATTTTAAAATTCTTTATGAATGTCTTTAAGTAGAGAAAACCTATTATTTCCTCCTTTTTGGTACAAAAAATGTTATTTCATAATTTTGCTTCTTATTTTCTTTATATATTCATCACTTTAATCCATATGTCTAGTTCATAATTTTATTTTAGTAAAAATAATACATTGAAGTACAACAAATACTTTGATGCTACACAATTCGCCCTTTAATTTTCAAGATTTGCATTAGTATATTGATTATTGAATCGGTCAATAACTAGTTTAAGGTATCCGACTACGTTCGGAACCGTGATTTTGCAAAAGCGTATAAATGGATAATATTTATGATATTTAGTGTCACGTAGATTAGAAATTGTACACAAAATTGTTTTAAGAATAGTATTACAATAAAAAATTATTTAAGTACAATATTTTGACAAAAAATGAACGTAGAATGACCCATTTTCAAAATATTCTCCTTTTGTGAAAAATACTTCTATTATAATAATATTTTGCCTGTATATAGCTCAGACCTCTGCACAGAGGCTCAACTATAATTTTTGAATTATATAACTTAGAAGTGGGTTTATATCCATGTTTTACGGCAACCTAGGGGAGAAATTTTAAGAAAAAAAACGCCAATAATTATTTCAAATGGTTGTAACTCTGAAAATAATGTGAATTTTTCAAAAATCATAGTTGAGCCTCTGTACAGAGGTCTGAGCTATATACAGGCAAAATATTAATATAATAGAATCATTTTTCACAAAAGGATAACATTTTGTAAAAAGGTTATTCTAAGTTAATTTTTTGCCAAAATATTGTATTTAAATAATTTTTTTTGTCAAAATGTCCTTAAAATAATTTTATGCATGCATTTTAATCTAAATGACTCTAAATATAATGAAACTTATCCATTTATGCGCTTTTTTAAAATCAGGGTTCCGAACGTAGTCGCATACCTTAATGTTATTTGACTTGTGTTCTATATGAATTTTTTATGCAATCTTTAAATATACAGCTTTTTAAAAAATTAATAAATGATTTAGATCTTCCATTCATTATATATGTATAGGATTTCTCTCAGTATAGTAAGCAAAAGGAGGATGGCTAGCCATAAAACTGGTTAAACTCTAATTTTTTTTTTAATAAAGATGTCTCAGTCAGTACTCTTTATGATACTTCAGCAACCCTCGGCTTATATGTTTCTAGAACCTCAAATGTTGTTTTTTTAATTTTTAGTATTGGAGTCATATCTGTGTCTCTCTCAAGACTTTATTAAATATATATGTGTGCGTGTAAATGCGTGTTAATTTTAAAACTATTTTACTCTTACAAATATTTATTTATTGTTATTCATGTATATCTATTTCCAGTGTATCTTGCATAAATTTTAGTAAGTAACCGAGTTATATTAGAAAACAAGAATGTATTTCAGATGTCTGTGCAGAACGAAATAAGTTTACATTTGTAATTTAAAAAAACTACAAAAATTAATTTATTAGCAGTAAATAAACCTTGGAAAGAATCTCTCTTATCAAAGTTTGTAGTTTAGCTCACAGAATGATACTGAATGGATCCAATTCTGATATCCCTCCAGATGATTAGCTCTTTACAGAGTTTAAGGTATCCGACTACGTTCGGAGCCGTGATTTTAAAAAAGCGCATAAATGAATAATTTTCGTGATATTTAGTGTCACTCAGATTAGAATACATGCATAAAATTGTTTTAAGGACATTTAAACAAAAATTATTTAAATATAATATTTTGGCAAAAAATTAACTTAGAATAATCTTTTTCCAACTGTTCTCCTTTTGTGAAAAATGGTTCTATAAATAATAATATTTTGCCTGTATATAGCTCAGACCTCTCTACAGAGACTCAACTAGAAGTTTTGATCAATTCACATTATTTTCAGAGTTACCACCAATTGGAATAATTATTGGCGTTTTTTTCTTAAAATTGCTCCCATCTGTTGTCGTAAAATGTGAATATATAAACCCTCTTCTAAGTTATATATTTCAAACATTCTAGTTGAGCCTCTATAGAGAGATCTGAGCTATATACAGGCATAGTATTATTATAATAGAAGCATTTTTCACAAAAGGAGAATATTTAGAAAATGGGTCATTCTATGTTCATTTTTTGTCAAAATATTGTATTTAAGTAAATTTTGTCAAAATGTCCTTAAAACAATTTTATGCATATATTCTAATCTAAGTGACACTAAATATTATGAAAATTATCCATTTATGCGCTTTTGCAAAATCACGGTTCCGAACGTAGTCGGATACCTTAATTTAAAAATTTTTGCTTATAAAAAATTTAAACATTTATAGTTACAAAAAAAAAAAAAGATGATTTGTCATTTAATATATGTAGCTTATTATCTTTATGAAAAAGTCAAATACTCTGAGGTGCAAAATACCTCCAGCGGACTGTGTGAAATAATCCACGGAGAACCCTCTATCTTCGTAAACCGGATCGGAATGGAACACCACGAGCAGTGTGGAGGAATTCGTCTTTATCACTCTATCTTTTATATTGCCACACATGGGTTCCAAGGCTGGAGCCAGAGTGGAGGCTCCAAGGTATACCTGTAAGTAGTCCAATCTGAAATGAATACGATCACACCGTTACTGAAAGGAATTGTTGGAATCCTTAGCGGGACAACCCGGGGCTGGTATAGGAATAGTACTTCTCTAATTATTTTCAAAAATTATTTTTCTTAATGGTGATTCAGGCTAAGATAAATGTTTTATGATTCTTTGTATTATTATTTTTTTTATATAAAATACTCTTCTAATTATAAGAAATTTAATGTTTACCAAAACAAACAAACCGTACCATTTCCTTTCCAGTTGATGGCCCGCTAAAGATTAAAAAAAAATTCAAAGTAAATTTAACATTTTTACATAAATTAAAACTCTGTGAGTGAGTGAATATATTAACGTCGAACTGCTTAGCAACACGAGGGCTTTGGGCGACGGACCTCGTAATTTTGAACCATGGTCAAATGACGAGGACACCTGAGCTGGCACCATCCTCTTCTAACTACGACACCACACCAACGGGAAAACTCTATGTGAATTAAGATGCGAAAGCGTGTTTTGAAAAAGCGTATAAATGGATAAATTTTTATTATGACAGGTTTATTTTTATTTATGACAGGTGAACTAGAATATACATGTAAAATTGCCTTAAGAATATTACTACAAAGAAAACATTATTTAAGTGCAATTTTTAATTGGCAAAAAATGAAGAAAGAATGACCTATTTTCAAAATATTCTCCTTTTATGAAAAATACTTGTATAATAATAATATTTTACCTACATATAGCAAGGACATCTATGTATATACGGGATTGAACTAAAATTTTAAAAATATGTTTTAATAGTTGTTTCTTATGCCACTGCGTCAGATCTAAGTCCACGAAATTCATCATGGCAAGAGGCTAGATGTACGCTTGTCGTTGGCCGTCGCCTTGAACACCATACATGTGACAATACGATTTAGCTCCGCTCCACCCCAATTTTGAGGGAATTTTTTCCCACCTCTCTTCCCCTTCTACCCATCTCATGAGAGGACTTGTGGCTTGACGGCTATTTAGAGTAACCCCATGCCGCAAAGCCATTATACATTTACAAACATCAATGTCTTATTCGGGACTCGAACCCAGACCCAACGGCACAGCAGTCAGCGTCGCTAACCACTATACCGAATTTAGAAGTGGATTTCTTCAATTGATATTATATCAGAGTAGAGATTTTTTAACAAAAAGCACTCGTCATTATTTCAATAGATCGTAACTCTGAAAAAAATATGAATTTTTCAAAAAACTTCGTTAAAATCCGGTAAAGAGAAGTCTTAGCTATATATAAATAAAGTATTATTATTATAGAAGAATTTTTCATAAAAGAAGAATAATTTGAAAACAGGTAATTCATTCTTCCTGCATTTTTTGCTAGTAAAAATTGCATTGAAATAATTTTTTCTTGTAATAATATCCATACAAATATTTTTTTTTGTATATTCTAATTCAAGTAACACTAAATATCAGCAAATTATTCATACATAGGCTTTTAAAACTCACGGTTTTAAACGTAGTTATTGACTTAAGGGATACTTCATGGCAAGAGAAATATTTTATGATTCTTTGCGTTTTGTTACAATGCTCTTTTGAAAATAATAAATTTAATATTAGCCAAAAAGAAAAGAAAAAAAATAAATAAAAAAACAAACGTACTATTTATTTTTCAGTTGTTGCCCGCTAATGATGGAAAAACATTCAAATTTAATTAAAATTTTTTTTCCTATTTAAAGGTTCGTATGAAATGAAATTAATTTAAAGAAGTGAAAAAGGGGACCATAAAAATAATCCGTAGCTGTAATGTTTTTCTATGGAAAATGTTTAGTTAAAAATGTTATTGAGAATGCTCCGGGTGAAATTCTGAAAATTGATTTTTCTTTCTGAGGAAATACTTTGAACACACACACACAGCGAACTTTAAAGAAAATGAAAAAATTGATTATATAATTTATTTTAACTATTTTTTTTCATTCTATTGAAATTAAAAACTAATTCAAATTAATTTCATTCAAGCTTTATCTAAAAATATAGGAGAAAAACGACTCTCTCAATCACTCATCGCGAGATCTATGGAACTGTTACACATACAGACTTGAAATTTGGCAAGATTATTTGTTTTATTGATAATGGGATTTGCTAAGAATGTGAAAATAGACTCCCAAGGGACGTTTAAGAGGGCATTACAGACAAAAAAATCCGTATTTCAAACTATTAGACCAACAGATTTGAAATTCGACAAGCAAGCATCTTTTGTTGAGTAGAGAACTGGTTTTGCGTAAATCGACTTCTGGAGACAAGGGTGGGGCTGTATGAGGAAGTAAAAAATGAATGGAACCTGTGCTTTTTAAATCAAGACATGAGAAGTAAAAGAATATTTTTGAATGCAAATGGAAGCTTAATGCTAGGACTTAAATGTCTCAGTATCTTTAAAACAATATAAAGTCATAAGACTTTACGAAATACCCAGCAAAGCGTGTTAGTAACGACTAGTCTTTATATGTAATTTGAAGTTGTTACGATGAAACCCCTTTTTTAAAATCAAATGTAATTATGCACAAATTTCCCACCTTTCCAAGTAAATATTTACTGAGGAAAGAAGCTATATGCTTGAAGTAGAAAATTGCGTAACATAAAACCACAAGTTATGAGTAATTCCACTATTGTTATGCAGATTGTATCCTTTTTCGGATTTGAAATAGAATAAATATGTGGTTTTTTTAGTCATTGAATGATATACCTCTAAATATAGATTAAACTGTTTATTTCTGGAATCTAAATTTCGTTCTAAATAATTTTTGAATCAACATCATATGTGTAACATCTTTTATGAAATTTAGTTACTCACACACACACATATTATTATAAGATTAACGGAAATAAAAAATTGCGTACAGGTTAACAATCATAGAGTATCCCGAGACTCTCATTGATACGTTCGTACTTTTTCTTAGTATTTAGAATATAATGAATCATTCGTCGGGGATATTTGATCTTTTAAATAACTTTCATTTAAATAGATGAGATTTTTTTCACTTCAGAGAACATTTTCAAAATAAATTCAATCCATAAAGCTGTTGTTACAACCGATTTTTTTTGTAGAGTTACTTATATTGAACTATTAGCCGTTACCGATTCAGTTCACTATGTATTTTCGGATGTTGTATAACTATGCACTGTTCTGAAGTTATTGAGAGAGATATCTGATTAAAAAAACCTTCATTTAAATCAGAGACCTCGCCTCTGGATTTAAAAAGGACAAGAGTTGAATTTTTAAAACGGAATTTTATTGATATTTTACCCTGCCTTGGGAATCTATTGTCGCCAACCCGTTCTCAGCAGATTTCTGATCAACAAAAGAAACATATTTACCCCATTTAAGCTCTATTGGTCTAACAGTTCCAAAACAGGAGTTTTTCTTATCTATAACATCCTTGTCCTGTTCTTGGAAGTCGATTTCTACAAAACCCATTCTTTGCGGACCTTTACTTTGCAAAAGAAGCATGATTAATAAATTTTAGGTGTGCGAGTCTGATACTTCAGAAACTGGAATTTTTCTTTTATTCTACAGCGTCCTTGGGAGTCAATTTCTCCCAAATCCGCTCAAGCATGATTCTTTTGTTGAGTAGGGATACAGTCCCTACTCAACAAAAGAAACATGCTTGTCAGATTTAAAGTAAGTCTAGTAATTCAAAAATGGGAAATTTTTTGTCTATAACACACCCGAAACTCTCCTTGGGAGTTTATTTTCGCATATCTTTTCTTAGCGTAAAACAACTCAACAAAAAAACATGCATGTCAAATTTCAAGTCTGTAGGTCTAACAGTTTCAGAGATCTTGTGATGAGGGAGGGAATCACCTTTCTCTTATATATAGTTAAATTACGTAGATATTAGATGTGCAAAAAATATCGTGCAACTAATATAAGTGATAGTGTGATGCTTAATTCGGATTCCGTGTAAAATACGGCAGCTGTATATTTTGTTTTTGTTTTTATGAGAAAGTTATAATCCTAAGATTCGAATACAGAAGACTTAGTATGAGAAAAATAAATTACGAAATTCAAATATTACAGTAGTTTAAGTTTCAGCTAAAAAATTCCGATAGTATACTATCGGAATGGACAGTTAAAAATGTGTTTTTTATAAAAAACACATTTTTAACTGTCCATTCCTTCCCCTGATAAATTAATTATGATTAATTTAACTAATACGGAACACATCGCCTTACAATGAATTAAAATAATGAATTGAACAAAAGAGAGAGAATGTTCTACTTTCTACATGGAAATTGTCACAAATAAATTTATCTTGTCTTCCCCCCTTTTTTTGCATATAAATCATCTGACAAAAATTGAAGGTTGAGGAAGAAACTCAAGGCATTCGGTCATACGGAAAAGTGTGAAAAAATCACATTAAAAATATCGACAAAAAATATTATTTAATATAAAGAATGTTAAATAGAGAGAATAATTTCGTGTTAAACATACTTGCAGTTCGTGTCTGGTTCAATCTGCAACGTCTCTATGCGAAGAAACAGCGTAGCATTTGGATCAGAACTTGTAAGCAGCCAACGACAGTCCATGTTACCCGGATATTTGTCTGGATAACCTGGACTGGACAAAGTGCCTCCATTTCCGGAAACAGTTATAGTTAAGTTACAGTCATCTGAAATTATATATATAAACATAGGTTCAGATTTTTAAAAGTTAAAAGTTTGTGAGAATGAATCAAATTATGACAAGGTAATTCATTCCTTCAAAATACACTTTAGAAGTCATATTTTTTAGATAAAAAATGGGATCCCATATTTTATTTACACAATTTATTGATTTAAGTGGAAGGATATTTAGTAGTTAAAAATTAAACGGAAATAAATTCTTTTCATTGTAAAGCATGGATTTTTAACGAAATTTTTTTTCATAAATCGATGAGAATGATTAAAGAAATAATTAAATAAGGAATGTATTCACACACAATAGGAAATGAAGATATATACTGAAAGATAAAGATTCATACAGCACTAAAAAATCTGCCTAATTTCATTGGGGTACACAATCTTATTTATATTGGATGGAAATGGTCTTTAAAACTCATTAGTGATCTTATTCACATTAATAGATTAAATAACCTATTGTTGTTGTTACCACTGCCACCTGATCGGCAATGGCCAGATCGAGGCTCATGAAATTCATCATAGCAAAGAGCGAAGCGACGCCTATCGTTAGCCGTAGCTTTGAGCACCATACAGGTGACAGTACGATTTAGTTCGATTCCGCCTCAATTTAGAGGGAGAACACTCTGGGGGTGGTCAGAGGCCTCCCACCTCTCTTCCCTTTCCACCAACCTCAAGAGAGGACTTGCGGCTCGACGGCTATTTAGAGTACTCCCATGCCGCGCAGGAAATATACATTTACAAACATCCATGTCTTCTCCGGAATTCGATCCCAGTCCCTAAGGCACAGCAGTAAGCGTCGCTAACCACTATACCGGATGGGCGACAAATAATTAAATTTGTGATTGTTCCTGTACTTGGAAAATAGATACAGTTTCGGATTCGATAATTGGGTAAACATGTTCCAGCATAAAAATTCTTCAAAAAGTTTTTCAAAATCGATACATTATTTTTTAAATATTATACGTGTATTTTTCAAACAAATCCTTTTTCCCCCCATCTATGTGGACCATTATTGTTGTCAAATATAAACCTTTTAAAGAAAGTTTCTGTAAAAAGCAAAAGATGGCACTGCGAAGCGCATGAAGTGATTGGCGCGAAACATGTGATTGTAGTTATCATGTGACTATGACGTCACATGAATTTATCCCATTGTGTGTGAGTTCAATTCTCTCTTATTTTAACATTTTTAATCTTTCCTACGATTGAATTGTTGCATATTCTTGCTAAGCTGTTAGCATTGCATTCTTTGAAAAATGTTCATTTTCTCACCTCTTTTTAGATCCATATGAAAACTTTTAATGATAGTTATTCACGTCTAAATCAATTTTCCTTTTTTAGGTTGAAATTTGAAAAAGGTGGGACGAATGGAAAAGGGGAGAATAAAAACATATAAATTACAGGCTAACCCTGGTTTTGAAACACAGAGCGTCTTGTGGAATTTCCAAAGGAAAGAGACGAAGCGAAGGGGAGCCACAAACTAGTTTCTTGGTAACTTTCTACAGTTGTTTTTAATCAACAGAAAGAAATTCGCGGAATAGAAGGTAGCTTATAATTTTCGTCTTCCATTAGAAATATTATTTTTCAGTGTTAAGTGTATGAATAAGATATTAAATATTGTTTTCTTCTTCAATGGCTCGACAGCCATGGTTGGGCCCTGGCCTTCTCCAGAAGTTTTCTCCAGGCATCTCTACTTTAGGCAACTGTTTTCCAGTTTTTGTCCTTTAAAATATTTAGATCTTAAATCCCACGTACCGAACCTCAAATCCTTAAATTCCTATCCAAGTCGCCCCCGTATTGACTGTTCGAAAAATTCTTCCTTTGATTTCGTAACAAGAGAATTTTTTACGGGGTGAGGTTGTTGGGCCTCACACCCAACCCCCAGTCTCGGTAGAATGGTCATCGGGGCATTTGATCTCTGTTGAGGTCTTAATTCCCTACATTTGAAGCTGTTGTTGAATATTAATATTACTTGCCATGATTAATTGGGTAGTTAGCAATGATAATAAAAAAGAAGTTATAAAAATTAAAATTTAAAATTGCGACTTTAAGAATTTAAAAACAAAAGTGCTGAAGCGCTGGTTTTTGTTTGTGTTGAAATGAGAGAAGCGCGCGCGCGCAGTGAATCTGTGTTGACCGAGGTTAACTCCTTATCCCTCAACCTGGATGACCAGGCCTCCAAATTTATAAACCCCCTGCATGTGGGGGTGCCCTTTTTAGTCGCCTTTTACGACGTGCATGAGCTATATTAGGACTATTCTTTCACACCCGGTCACCACACGGGTGTCTTCTTATTCTACGTTCGGATTTATTGCAAACTGAGGTTCTAAGTGGTTTCAAGAATTGGGCGTATAACTTAGAGAGTATTGAAATTTATGGTTTTAAACAAGACATTTTTTTTTAATATACAGTTATTTTGTAAAAGATTTATTTATTGATAATTGTGTACACATTATGACAGCTAAAACTTTTTTCATTTCGACATTATAAATATATTAATTAAAAATACATACAAAGGGGAATTAAATATGTATATTAATTAAAAAAATATGTTCCAATTATACTTGAGAAAATAGGAAAATGATTTATTTTGTTTTTAGCTTTAAAAAAAATGCTTTGTTAAAAAAATAATCACATTTTTCAATTCCAACTATTAGCTCACACTCTCTCTACATTTATTCATTTATTTATCTTGGTGGAATTTTCAATCGTTAATAAAATACATTTTAAAGCGCTCAATTGAGCTGAAATTTTATGTACATGATTATTTTGAATGACAATACAGTAATTTAATTTTAATTAATCAAAAATAATTGATTAAAACTAATTATTTAAAAAATTACAAATACAGCCACGTTGGCATAATTTTTGGCGACTTAGTGACCCTTTTGGCGATTTGTGTCAAAGCTTGAAAAGGTTTTTTTCTCACGTTTTAAAGCATTCAGTTGAGCTGAAATTTTATAGACACGATTGTTTTGGATGACAATACGATACTTTAATGATAATGAATAAAAATTACTTACCACTTAATGTGATTTTGTCATATGTTTATACATATTTATATTAATTATAACTATTTAATAAAAAGTAGTGAAAATAAAATTTTTCTTCGTTGACCTAAGTGGGAATTGACTCAATTTTTTTTTATTACTTGTTTGAAAATAATTTTGTCTTTTACTTCAATGTGATTCGTCAGAAATTGTTTACATTTGTTACAACAAAGGCTTTGAATAAATTTCTTGAGTTGAATGTATTCATTTCAACTATCCTCTCGTTTATTTTGTGATTTATAAAACAAACGTGTTAAATTCTAAAACCAAATAATGCATTTGTTTTTTAACCATTTGGAATACACACACACATATATATATATATACATAAAAACTTTACCATTAACTTCTCTTGCATACCGAAGAAGTTTACTAAGAGACAGCTCTCCGTTTCCGCTTACGTCGACGCATCTGAAATGAAAATATTTTATTTAACTTCTATATATATATATATATTGAAATGAACACATTTATTGTTATTTTTAATAATACAACTATGATTTTCAATCCATAAAATATTCGCATTAGAATAATTGTGAATTTCATTTTTGTTCTTTTTTATTATGACATTTAATTATTTTATTCTATCCATCAATTCCGCCTTTAATGGTCAGATCGCGCTCATTTTCCAAATTTTAAGCAGATAGGTAGGAAATGAATGAACTTGGTATTCTAAAGATCACACGTAATAGATTGACCTTCTGCTTATTAATCGTTGACGTCGATAATTTAATTCCATATAAAGTGACTGAGAGCTTATTAAAGTTGTAATTTGAAGCTGCTTTAGGGTTATGACAAACATCGTAATTTTAAACCGCGATCAAATGACAAGGACGACATCTGAGTAAGCATCCCATTCTCCAAATTTCCACACTACGCTAATTAAGATAGATTCTCAGTTTAGTTACATCTTATACGTATTTTAATTCCTTTATTTATAGATGGCGTGTTATCTTCAAACTGGAAACATCCTTCTGTTATTCTTATCAAGTCGAGAGTTGACGCAGTGGCGTTTCGTACACCCACGCAATCCCCGCATTGCGGGGGCAGGGACGGGCCCAAAGTGTGACTGACGCAATGTACGTATTTGAGCTTGGGGCCCAAAACCCGAGTTTGCAGGGAGGGGGCCCTAATATTTTCCGTTACGCCACTGAGTTGACGCAAATGATTACTAAGTTCTTGGTTTAATTTCTTCTGGTCTTAGTCCAGATTTTGGTATTTAAAGATTTATCAATGTAAATTTACAAAGATTGTACACAATATTAAACTCATTTAAATAATACTCAAAAATTATTTTCTAAACACTATGCTGTATTGTATATCTATTAAATTTCCTATCGTATTAATAAATAACTGCTTAATGATCCAGTAAACAGTTGGAAATTATCACAATTGATCAAAATAGTAATTAAATACAAATAAATTGTTTCCTTCAAAATTTTAAACTATATTCTGATTGAAAACTCACGGCAATGACTTATTGTTTTAAAAAATGTACTTCAATAAACATTGAAATGGTTATTTAATATTTACAATCATTTTTATTCATTCAAAAATTATGTTCTTAATGTTTTACAGAAAAGTACAGAAAATATTTAAAATATCAAATATTGTAAGTATAAGGTTATTTAGAGTAAATTAAATGTGTTCTTTTAAATCTGAACATAAAATGATACGTTTTCAAACAACTACTCCATTATCGGATTTTTATTAAATTTTTTAATCAAGTAAAATTTTCATTCAATTAATATAATATTTTTTAATGGACCTGTTTAGTTAATAGTATGTCATAGCTATTCATATTCAGTTTTTGTCAATGAAATGTAAAAAGTTATAATGTTTTGTTAGAAAATAAAATATTTTTTACTCCAAAATCATACTATGTTACAAATTTTGTATTCATACATTTCAACATTTAAAAATACTGAATACACAATGTGTGAATGAATATAATAAGCCTATTTAATTTTGGTTTAATATCTAAACGCATTTTCTTAAAAATGTTTTGGATAAATTGTTTTTTTTAAATAGTTACATATTAATAATTTACGGAAACGAAATATGACTGTATTATACAAAATTATTATACATATAATTCCTCTTTCTTCATATTTATCATTCCATTTAAGCAATTTAGAAATTCCATTGAGCCTCATTGCATTGATCAGAAAACAATTATTGGTAACAGAACCAATAAGGAATTACAATATGTTAATAAGGTACAAAACACTGACATTCTGACCCAGTTATAAACACATAGCACGAAACAGCATCAACTAAACATTTTCCCGCCAATAGAATATTTCGAGCAGAAGAATGAGAGATAAAAATCGTCTGCTAGACATTAATGTCTTTTACAATCAGTAGAAATTTTAAAGCAACTTACATTTGTGATACAAGATGAAACATATACAGAGTTCCAACCAGAAGAAGAACAATACAGAAACCACATCCCTTACCCCACAACTTAGCTTTCCTTTCAGTAAGTTTAATAATGAAAGACATAATGTGTGTATTATCTATTACGCATGGATCTAACCTCTGCAAAATTTGGCAAGCTATCTGATAAACGACGCCAATCTGAAGTGCGAAGTCCGCATTTTTGAGGTCCTGCACTTCCGAAATCAAGAAATAAATGTTATTTATTTACCTTTTGTGAGATTTATTATTAATGGGTGGTGAATGAAAATAGAAAAATAAATGTAATAATAAAGAAATTCATTGAGAATTTAGTAAAATAGTTCAGAGAATTCTGAAGTTTTTTTCTTGTTTTTATTTAAATAACATATTCAATTTTTAAAACATAATGTATAACTATATTACTTAAAAAAATTTAATCATAAAAAAACCACACAAAAATTACACTACAAAAGTCTTTAACCACTGTGAAAAAAAATCTCAGCATAGCTTTAAATATTGTATTTCTTTCTTAATTTAGTACTTAGTAGAATATCTTTTAGGGTCCACAACAACTTTAAAACGTCTTGGTATAGATTTCATCAGTTTTTTGTAATTTCTGCGTCGATGTCCATTCCTCCTACTTGTCACCTCCATTCTCCTGTGATCATTGTTTTTACTACACCTTTTGTTTTTATGTCATGTTTTCTTACTATAAATTCGAATTCTCACGAAGTATGCTTTACTGGGCTTAAATCAGGCGATTTAGGAGGTGTTTTCAGAATTTAGGGACAATTATGAAAACACCCGCGGCATATATTGATAGCAATGCGCTTGGTGTCATTATCTTGAAAAAAAAATGAAGTCGTTTCCCATATCCAAATTTTGAACGAATGATTTCAAAGGATTCATTAAGGTATCCGACTACATGTGGCCACTTTTTTTTGAAGAAATAGAAATATGGGGATTTTTTTGTGATTTTTAGATTTATTTAGTACATTTTTAGGAAACAATCCTAAAATTGGAAACAGAAATTTTTTTATTGTTATTAAAATGGGAAAAAACTGGTGAAAATGTACAAAAAATTTCATAAACGGGGCCGACTCTGTACAAAATTTTATGAACAAATTCTCAATTTTTCAATTTTGACGTATTACTTTATTATTTATGTTTGAAATGACCTTTAGGATAAGAGATATTTTAATTTTTACAAAAACTAGAGAACTTTATCTTAGTGATTATATGAAATTGCTTAAAAAAACAGTGATTATATTCACATAAAGGGCTGTAAACATTGAAATAAAACAGTAATTGATAAACCTGAAAGTCGAAATACTTCTACCATTATACAGAACATACACAAAAAATTTTAGCAAATTATTTTCAAAACTTTTTGAGAAATCGCTGTCCCCGTTTGAGCTTTTCGAAAAAAAAAACACGTTTCGAGTAAAACGCATTTTAAAGTTTGTCTTCTTGTGCGAAGTTATGACACTTGCTTTTACTAAAGCACTTGTAGTTTTTGTTCTAGTGAATGGAAAATCAAAAACTTGGTATTTTTATTAAGTTAATAAGATGGCCTATAAAATAAAATCATAAAAAAATTGTGAATTTTTGAAAAAAAAATCATGATTTTAGGGTAGTCGGATACATTAAAATATTTAAATAAAGCTTATGATTCACAATACCATAAAAAAATACCAAAAATCCTGAAGCCGATTTATATCCCCACACAAGAACACCCTCACCTCCCTATATGCTTTACTGTTCTGACTAAATTCTTGGGGGAATTCTTCATGTTATCTTCTCCCAACTATTATACAACCGTAGTAACCAAAAATGTTGAATTTGCTATCATCCCGACCAATTTGCTGTCAATGCTGAAATTTCTTTTAAATTTCGATTATTTTAAATGTCTTTTGAAATGATTCGTTTTATTGTTTTTCATGTCTTTTATAGAGATATTTTCAAAAATAGGAGGAAAAAATGCAATTTCACAAAAACATTTATTTTTCTTATTATTCTTGCATTCAAATAAATTAGATTGATTTAGACCATAGATTCCCAAAGGGATTCCTATGATCTCTTGGAGGTTCATGTGATAGCTGTAGGGCCCATAGCAAATTAAAATTAATTTGGGGTGTGTAGATAACATTAAGGCGGACTGCAAAAGGTTTCATCTGAAGTAAAATATTTGTGACTTATTCCAATTATTATGAAAGTTAAAATAAATCAGTAACGATTTTTGCTTGTAAAAAATCGCAGATTAAAAATTAAAAATTTTAGAGCAAAATATTATAGATATGTACTTAAAGATACAAGTAATATAACAAACGTCGTATGGTGAAAGTCGGGCCGATTGCGGATGTGACCGTCTGTGCAAGTTTAAATAGGAGCCGTATTTCGTCGCTGCTTGCAATAACTTGTCTGAAATAAGACAGTATTAAAGTCAATAGTTTAGTTTTGTTTTTTGCGTAATCTCGAGACGTGAAGTGAATGCCATAAATTCTCCTTAATTTTGAACAGAAAGCAATAATATTTTTTGTATTGTTAAAAAGATAAAGTACGAGAGATACTCAAGTATTTTTTAAGTACAATTGATTTAAACTTATTGACAAAAGTTATACTTTCATCATTTACAAAATAAACTTTTTATTTAATATTTTCAGGATTCCAGTTTAAATTTGTAATTTTTCTGTTATGCATTGAAATAGAGTTATTTCATTTGGAGGGTTCATGCCAAGTTTTTGACATTAAAAAGGTTCACGAACAGAACCACTAATCGTAACTTCAGGAGAAAAAAAAGGGAAAGAATAAAGTTCACAGGACTAGCTTAACGTTAATACGGATTCAAAAAGGTTTAATAAACGGGAATCTCTTAGAATTTTAAGAATTTCTAAGAATTTCAATAATTTTAAGCGTAAATGTTGTAGTATTTGTTCGTAGCTTTAGTCTTATCTATACCATGATCCAACCTATTATATTAGTGCTTATATATATATTTTTAACACATTGTTAAGGTATCCGACTATGTTCAGAACCGTGATTTTCAAAAGCGCATAAATGGATACTTTTCATGATATTTAGTGTCACTTAGATTAGAATATATGCATAAAATTGTTTTAAGGGCATTTTGACAAAAAAACTTATTTAAATACAATATTTTGGCAAAACATTAACGTAGAATAATCCTTTTCCAAAGGTTCTCCTTTTGTGAAAAATGCTTCTATTAGAATAATATTTTGCCTGTATATAGCTCAGACCTCTGTACAGAGGCTCAACTAGAGTTTTTGAAATATATAACTTAGAAGTGGGTTTATGGTAACTCTGAAAATAATGTGAATTTTTCAAATATTCTAGTTGAGCCTCTGTACAGATATATGAGCTATATACAGGCAAAATACTATTATAATAGAAGCATTTTTCACAAAAGGAGAACATTTTGGAAAAAGGTTATTATAAGTTAATTTTTTGCCGAAGTATTGTATTTAAATAATTTTTTTGTCAAAATGCCCTTAAAACAATTTTATACATGTATTCTAATCTAAGTGACTCTAAATATCATGAAAAATATCCATTTAGGCGCTTTTTTAAAATCACGGTTCCGAACGTATTCGGATACCTTAAGTTATGATAAATACAATACAATAAAGCAAAATAAAAATTACGATAAAATTATTCATACACACAACACAATGTACGCTTTAATAGTTTACATATTTTCTGATTTTTAATTCAAGAAAAAGAGGTGAGACTGTGTAAAAAAGACGTGCGTTTTAGTACTTAAAAGATTTATGAACAACATTTACAGGAAGTAAGGAGACTTAAATACTGGTTTGTCACACGTCAGTAACATCCTAATATCTGATGACCTTGAAATCAATAAAAGAAAATAATTCAAAAGTAGTTTTGTTTGTTTTGAAAGAGAAAATGGACACATTTGCATTTCATTCATTTTGAATATTATGAGGTCATATATATATAGTCTGAGATCATGCATTGTATTAAGAGAAATTTTGATACCAAAATACGACGTATAAAAATCCTTCCTAAATAACGAAGAAGAAAATTGAGAATTCCATGAACAAAATATATGTGTAGTTATACAACACACACGACTAGGCATTAATATTAAAGTTATTAAAGCATTTTATATTGCATATTACGGCAAGTCAAATTTTGATTTAAATCGAAAACTTAAAAAATATATGTATTATATACAGGGTTAAAATTTTAAAGAGAATTATATTTAATTGGTTGTAATTTATATTTAAATGTGTAACAAATTGAAATTATTTCTCTCTCTCTAATAATATTTCATGTCATTAATATTGAGATAAATTTGACATCATTTTTATTTATAATTTAGATTAGTCCAGAATTTCAGTAGCTGATTTTATTTTTAAAATTTAAGGGTCTCGTAGAGTCGCGGAATTGAATCCCATTGAGAATGAAGATTCACCGTATAGAGGAGGGGGGGTTAATGCACGCTAAATCTGTCCAAACTCAAAATTCTCCCAATGGCGTAGCAGGGCAGTTAAGAGAGGGAGTGCCAGTTCAGGTGTCATCCCCCCGCTCGCCACTTGACGGTGTTTCAAATTTACAAAGTCCGTCACCAATAGCCCTCGTCTAGCTTTACAGAGCGGAGTAAATTAAAATTGAAATCCCATAAAATAAGTAACCAGTTTTTACACACCTTTATAAGACAAAATAGTTAATGAGTTATTGTTGATATCATTAGCTTCGAAAATTTGATTTAAATGCTAGAAAAGATAATTCTTATTCTTATTCCACGATTTTATGACGAATTTTTTGAAATATCTTAAACACTTAGAAAGCAACAACATTTGAATAAAATATAATCTAAAGAACTTTTTTTTTTCGAAGAAAAGTCTTAGAATTAATCTTGATGCTACAGTTGAAATCCAAGATAATCTTTGAGTTCTTCTGATAAAGTATTATCTTGCAAACATCTGAAGAGCTCAATTTTTTTTCTACATGATTTGTTTAATCTAAAAGGGGCTTAATAAAAACATTTTAAGTAAAAAAAATATAAAATAATAATAATAAAAATAATAAACGAGTAGAACTTTAATTAGAGGATGATGAGAATCAGCATTAAGTAGAAGAAACATTTTGTCTTACATAAATAAAAAAAAGCGAACTATTTTTCTTAAGATACAATGCATCCAATCTCTTACATACATAGATATATGTAAAACTAGGTGGTATATCCGTTCTTCGCACGGGTAAATAGAAAAAGTAGACAATAAAGATTGAAGGATAAAGAAATTTTTAATGAGTTAATTTTACGTGAATTGCAAATTAAACAACAACAACAAAAAAGCTTTTTGCATATCTCCCCTGAACATAAAAAAAGACATATTTGTGAAATTTTAAGTCTGTAGATCTAATAGCTGATAAAAGGGATTTCTATTTATTTATAACTCCCCGTAACTCTCTTGTCAGTCGATTTTTGAAAACATCTTCCTAAACTGATCTCTGCTCAGCAAAAGTAACATATTGTTACACATTTTGTGTAATGAACGCTTAAAATAGAGTAAATAATTTATATCTGGAAGTGTAACACATTAATATTACTTTCTGTTGTTCATTTTATGTTAAAATCTTGCCACTGTCTCTCCCTTCGAAATCTAGTTTTATTATAAAATAAAAAAAGAGTGATTACACTGATCGAAGGAATACATTAAAAGCGAGCGCGCACTGAGGCATGGCGTATACAAAGCAAAAGGGAAAGTTTTGCTTCACACAAAAAGGGTAGAAATATGCTGTCATGGGCTTTTTTGCAGATGGCAGACTTTTCCCCCACTTTCTTGACAATTATCGTTATATTTTGGACACTTCACACAATATCTTTATAAATTATAGCCTATGTGTTATTCTGATGTATAAGCTATATTTTTGTAAAGTTTTATTAAAATCCATTCAGTTGTTTTTGCTTGAAAGAGTACCAAACATCTCCACACAAACTTTCGTGTTTATAAAATATTAGTAAGGATACTTAATCTATCGAAGTGTTCAGTTCCTTTTATAAAATGTGATGCGTACGAACTTAATGAATGAAAGATATTTTAGCCAATGGGAATTGATATAACTTTAGTTTTAGATAATAAAGCTAATAAAATATTTTTAACATTTAAATATTATTTTATTCTTTATGGATGCTTATAGAGAAGACATATTTTTAGGTTTTTATTTTAATTTTTGATAACTTTTTCTTTATTAATGCCGTCTTTAGAAGCAACACGAGGGTTATCAGCTTAATTCTGAACTATAATTAAATGACGAGAACAACACCTATATATATATATTGTATATATATATAAACTATGATCCCACTTCTCAAATATTTTCCCACCTCACCAATGTGAGGATTTTGAGTCTCGATGTACATATATATATATATATATATATATATATATATATATATATATATATATATATATATATATATATATATATATATACATATATATATATAGGTTCAGATTTTCTGCTCTTTCTAAACGAATTTTTTGTAACACCGAAATTCAAACCCACGAGTAGTTAAATGTCGTTTACGAGCTCGCAATCCTGACTATTTCGTTTCTGCAGCCATCCTTTTGTTTCTCCTTAATCACTTTCATTGTAGCAACTTGCATTTGAAGACACATCAAGTTCACAAATGTGAGAAACATTTCATGGTGGCACCATCTAGTGGTGGCCTCGCTACCAAATTTGGACGCTTAAATTATTTAAGATGCTTAAGATGCTAAATGTTGCCATGATTTAATTTTGTCGATAGTACCAGAGCCAAATTGATACTCAAGGGATCTTTTACATGTCACGTAATCATTTGACAAGCATGCCTACGATTTTTGCATCCAGAAAATCTTTCAACTCCATCCGAACCCGCAATATTGGGCTTACGAAGCAGTCCCGCCATCTCTAAGCCACCTGCAGCTATCTTATTCTTACTAAACTTTAAGGAATGATGTTAGTTTGACACTTTAAAACAAATATTCCATACTTTAGTTTGATTAAATATACTGAAGTTTTACTGATCGACTTAAAGTTTCTAACAACAATACAGAGGAAAAAAGACGAATAAAATAACGACTGGGGGAAAGTATTTTGACAGCTGAATGTGTCTAACTTTTGAGATTCCATAAAAAAAGACAAGTAAGAAGATTTGCAAGTTGCAATAACCAATGCATTTTATTTCCTTATTGCGTTATATTTTTATACTTTTGTACGATACGTTTACTTATTCTGTATAACTTTTCTATACTTCAGTTCACCAATTTAAAGAATAAACGATCGGTTGCAATTTTTACATATTGAGCAATTCAAAATAAAAGCATTTATAACATATTTTATACATAAACTAAACATTACTTTAATCATGTATGCAGATGCAAATTTTGAAAATTATTTCTTATTTTCTTAAAGATATTTTTTTGATTGTAATTCTTGCATCTTTTAAAAAAATTTCAATGTTATTAATCTTATTTAAAGATGATAATTATGAAGCCAATCTAGTAAATTCAAAAATATAATAATATTTTGAATGATCCAAATAAGTTAACATGCTTTTCTTACAAACATCTAGAATTTTTAATTTAAAATAGAACATTCTGAAGAAAAAACATTTTGATTTTGTTATCGATTTACTGTAAAAAAAGGAACTTATTTTGCGTTTTTGAATACATATCAACCAAGATGCTTATTTTGGCATTGAAATTTTTTCCAATAAAACATTTTAGCTTTGTTCGCGCGCATGGCTGAACATCCAATATTTAAGATGAAACATTCAGAATGAGATCTATCAATGAGATGGGTTCCTTCGAAAAGTAGGCTTAAAGTATAAAATTATTCGAATTTCATGACTTCCTTTCAAAGATTACTGAAAAAAATACTTAAATGGCCATTATCTCGTCATATTGAAGGATGAATGACTCTGTGAGTTTGTTGGTTTTATTTCAACTGAGGTTCGTTTGTATGAGTTCGATTCATCCATTTTATTGACGTTTTTAATTCAATAAAATAATGATTGTAACGCTGCACACAAGGGGTTTGGGGAATCAAAACGTTTCCATAGACCAATACATTTTTAATTTTTAATAAAGTTTAAGTCTTAGTGCTTTCGTGCACATTTTTAAAAAAGTATAGCCCCTTCCGTGAAAGTAGTTGTGTACGTCACTGAATGATTGGAATGTTTCATATTGTTAAAAAATGGGTTGAGATCCATGTAATAAGCATAATTATTCAATTTTTTAAATTTTTTTTCAGTTATCTGCATTCAATTTCCATGTTTTATGAAATAATAAGCAAAAAGAAACAGAATCTTAAGAGGGATTTCACTAACAAGACTTTTAAGGTATAATTTAACATGTGTTTTTTTTTCATAAATTTAATTCCATTTTGAAATTTTAGGCCATAGAGTTTCCAAATATTAAAAGAAAAAGAAAAAAAAAAACATCTAACCCATATCTTCAAATTTCAATAAGGGCCTTTTTATGGTTTTAAGTTCCAAAGACAGACGGTTTTTTCTATAGCCTTTTAAAATTTCTTTTAACTAGAAATTTTTCAAATGTTTCTAATTTGTATTTCTAGAGTATCAATCTTTTTTTCTAAAAATAACCTTTATTTAAAAATGTAACTTATTACCCACAGTTACATCAAAAAATCTGTTGGAATTATGCTTGTTATGCATTAGCCTTAATTTTTATTTTGGGAAATATTTGTCTTGAAGAGAAAATGCGATTGCGGTCAAATGACAAAGATTAAAAACATGTTGCAACACTAACCTATTTCTTTGAGAAAAAGAATAATTACTGTCAAGGCAGAGTTTGATTTAACTTTACAGGGCTTTAATTATTTTATTTTTAAAAAAAGCTGAAAGTAGTAACAAATTACTCAAAGACCAAATAATTTAAAAAATCTGTTGGGAGTTTTTGATCTTTCATGAAAAATGAGTAAGAAATTTTTTTTTTATTTAGATTGTATTTAATTTCGCTTTTTGAAGTTCCAGATCTATTTAAGTGTTATAATTATAGTTTTAAGAATGTTAAAAAAAGACCCCTTTATTCATTAGCTTATATATATCAGCTGTGTCGTGCTCAGATATCTTTTAATGGGGGATTCTAAAAGCATGTAGACAAAAACAGAGCGAGTCACAATCTCTACGCTAAAAATTAAAAATCTATTAGCTTATGAATGCAAGGTTGAAGCCCCAAACTCTCACCCTTTTTTCACGCCCCTCTGTAAATCAGAATCATAAATTTCTTCTTCTTTCTCCTATTTTGAAATGAAACTAGGTTCAGAAAATAAGTAACTTCTACCTGAATTTGCCTAATTATCAATATTCCAATTTCGAATTTACCTATTGGAAAAGTTAATAGGCTTGTAAGTACTATACTCTCAACCGATTTTTCACACACACATCTCTTGAAATTATACCTCATTTATTTCCAAAAAAATTTGCAGCGAATTATTCACACGAGTTAAACCACAGCTTGACGTTCAGCTAAAAGGCGATACACATTGGTTAACAAAAAAATTTAATTAAAAAAATGTAACTCCAGAAACAGAAAAATTTAACTGTTGTTAAAATTTCCAACAGTAAAGAATATTTGTGGGTTTTTTTTTCTATCTCTTTATAGTAATCTGTAATATATATTTTAAAAAAAAAGCTTCTCAAACCCTTGGAAACATTTACAAGAAGCAATTATTATATAATCTAGTTCGCTTTGAATTGACGGGAAATGGACGGTCTATTCTTGTTTTTATAAAACTAAAGGATAATTCATATACTAACATTAACAGATGAGAGTTTCTTTTCATCAAAAAATAAACAAATATAGCTTTTGTTCCATTCCAAGAATAGAATACATGAAATATTACTAAAATTTTCAGAAATTATTATAAAATTGAATCGTGTCAAGGTGAACCCTTTATATTCCACTACAAATCAGGAAGCATGCTTGGCCGGGATTTTGTGTAAATAATTAATCTCGCATTTTGAATGGTGTTAAACAAAACACAGGGAAAGTAACATATGCTAGCTACTGTGACTCATTGAACAGCTGTGACGCTTGTGCTCCCACCCAACAAGGTGTATGTATACTATTAGTGTACAGTAAGCGATGCTGTGAATGTAACCGCAATATACTTAAGAATTAAATATTTAAATAAAACAACACCGATCGTCAGGTTGGTGATTTTTCATTTTAGTTTCTTTTTTTTTTAAAAAAATGATTATTTGATAATTATGAATAAAATTTTATGTGAACACAAAATAAATACTGTATATATGTAATGATTTTTTTTCATTTTTTAAATACCTATTTATCATTTGAAAGGATTTTAAATATTTTTGAAATGTTTCACGATCCACAAATGAAGTTTTTAAGGAAGATCTATTTTGGCGGGAATACAACTGGAGGATAAAAAACATTCTTGCGCTTTTTTTTTTTAAAAAAAACTTTCTCGCGTGGTTTATTGCAATAAAATAAATACTACAAGGGTTTTTATTACTATAGTTAACAGTAATGAATTCAAATATAATATAAAAGAATTGTCGAAATTTTTTGTAAAAATTTTCTTACAGTATTAAAAGAAAAGGCTTAAGGAATATAAGTAAAATATATAACTAAAAAAAAGTAATTACTGTTAATAGCTACATAATCAATGAAACATAATTTAAATTAGGGTGTGTAGTGACAAACGGAATTGGAAACTTCGATAAATATTTTAATGTGAAAAGAATTTATTACTTGCATTAATTACAAATACTGTTTAATTAATGTTTTTTAAAATTCGAAACAGAATGCAAGATAGCAAATAGAGGCCTAAAGCTACCTTTATTTGAGATATCTTTTGATGAACATCCTAAACTTTTGATAAATTTGAGATTTTTATTTACATTTTGTTGATAAATTATTACCGTTATATATCATCTTTGTATTGATATTTCTTAGAAAAAAGTTTAGTGTTTGAATCAAACTGACAAAAAAATGTTATAAATGATTTAAACTGCTGTTAGATGAATATATACATTTTCTATATTTTATAACTATCGTTATATGGAAAAACTCATGTTTGCAATAAAAAGCTCTAAATTATTTTTGAAGCAATTTCAAAAAGAGAATATAACTTAGTTTTTACAAGTATAATTATCTGTGAAAGCATAAGTACAATATGAGAGCTGTTGAAAACATTCTTATAATAAAACGTTTATAGTTATTGAAATTAGGAAATCTCTCTTGAATTAAATATTGTGAAACATTCTTTAATATTATTAATTATATTTAAAAATCCTAAAATGCTACAAAGTATGAGAAATTTGATAATGATAATGAACCAGGTTTATTTTCAGCGTATATACATAGCTGATTTTTCCCCACAAACTTTATCAATTTCTAAATAAAGACCGGTTCAATTCGTTCAAATTATTAACCTAACTTAATTGCGCTTTATAATGTATGCACTTCATAAAAATTTTTAAAAATTTCTTACTCTATTAAAAAAATTTTTTTTAAATAAATTTTGTTAAAAATTCAAAAAGAAAAATTGAAGCTACTTACCGTGATAATAGCAATATTAATAATACTATAGAAATTCTCTGCATTTCGTTTTATACAAATATTCATCAGAAAAATTACGATATATTGTTAAGGAGGAGTGGCAACAGCAGCATTATCTAAAATTGTTGCCGCACAAGAAAAATCTTCGCGCATTTTCTTGTCTCACTTATTAATATACGTGCAGAAAGTCGAATAAGTCTGTTCTGCTTGTTGACAGCAGCAGGGGAAATAACTGTCCACCGCATGTGGCGTGCAACTGAATTCGAAACAGGTATGGAATCCCTGAAAACAGGAACTGCGTGTGCGGAAAGCGTGGAAAGGAAAATGGCGCTATTTGGCCAGTGACGTCACATTTACCTGTTAATGTTACGAATGAATCGCGAAAAAAAAAAAATAGACGTTCCATCGGTTGGTCGAATTTTCAAATTTAAAATTCCTCGCAAGCCAAGAAAACAGTGACAATAAATAAATTTTTTAAAAAAATGTATAAATATTTATTTTTTTGTGCATGCAAACAATTTTTTTTAAAGTTTTATTGACAAATTTGATCATAGGATATCTTAGAATAGAACATTAGAGAGTTAAACAACTAATTTGCGTTGCCAAATTTTCTCCTCGGAACTTTGCTGAATAATTTTTGCGTCATCGTTTGCTGATTTAATTCTAAGTATTATTATCAAATAAAATGGTTTAAAATAAATTGGTTCAGAGAAAATTACATTTTAGGTTTAGAATAAACAATTCATCTTACATATTTGCATAATCTTCAATCGTCACAGTTTTATTTATTTCCAATAGAAATTTTATTCAATCACGTGTCAAGAAATTAGCTGTATCTTTTATCCGACTAATTTTTCTAAAGAAATTATTCCGTAATTTCATTCAATGATAAAAGAAAAATAGTAATTCATCTAAGAATAGTAATTTGACTTCAGACAACAAAAATAATTTCACAATAAATTTGAGAAAAGAAAAAAATTGAAAATAAAAAAAGACGAAAAAAAACCCCCATTTAAACATTTCTTAAGTTTATTGTTATTTTAATATTTTATATTTAATTATCAGGTAATAAGAAAAAAATATTGCATTTCAAATTTTTCTTAAATAATATTTTTTTAACTGCGTAATTTATCAACAGACGCTTGCTCAAATTTAGTTTGCTTCTTTTATTTTCTTTTAACTTTTTTTAAAATAATTTTTTTCACTTCAAAAATAACGTTTGACTGAAATTGTACTTTTTGATATGTAAAGTTAAGATAAAAGTTTAGAATTGGTAGCAAATATATTTTTATGTACACATTGAATAAGTAATTAAAAATTAAATGATTTTAGGTATCGCTCTGTATGTTCCTCGAGAGCTTAGTAAACATATCTAGTACTGAAAGAGCTCTGGTAGAAAACGCAAACTGAATTTTATTTACATATTCACAGTTTTATGTACACTCGTTATTCAAAATCCAATTAAATCAATATGAATAATTTCTTCCTGAAAATAAACATGTAATTTGATTTAAAAGCTCTTTTTCATTGATTTAGGTTATTTATAATTCTTCTAAAGCAATGATTTTGGAAATTGATATGAATAATTTTATATTAAACTTAATTACATAGAGTCTGGTATATATAGAGAGAAAATTGGAGGATATAAATATTATTTAGATTTCCTATTCCATGTAAAATTGTAGATATTGATTGAAGGGTCAAAATATATGTATTAATTGCAGATTTACAAAGTGGTTTGCAAAATTTATATTTTATCGAATTATTAACATGAATTTTTATTCATATTTTTCAACTAAATAAAATAAAGCTAAAGTATATATTGTTTGCGCAATTATGAGAACTTGTATATTGAATTGCATATTGGTTAAAAAAGAAGAAAAACTTAAATCGCTCCAAATGAAAATGCATTAAAATAAAGTTTACTATTTATTATATTTCCTATGCCTGAGCCATAAAATGAGTGAGATAAAATTAACTTTGCACTATAAAGAAACACGAGGGCTTTTGGTGACGGACCTCGCAATTTTGAACCGTGATCAACTGACGAGAGCAACATTTGAGCTGGCACATCTCTCTCCTGACTACTACACCAACAGGAGGACATTGAGCCTCGAAAGATTTAATGTGCATTGATCCCCTCTACACGGCAGGTCTCCAATGGCACCAAGACTCAAATCTGCGACACTCCGACCACGAGTTCGTGACCATAACGCCTAGACTAGCCCGATCACCTTGGCCAAAGAGATGAGTCATTCTAAACATTAAGCAGAGAGAAAAAAATCCTGAGAAATATGTTTACTTAATGTTATATCTGGAGTCAATTATCTACATATTAAGAGTTTGAAAGATGATATTCTTCGTTAATATTAGAAATTATTTCACTTCACTTCTTTCAATGGGTCATTTTTGAAAAAAAAAGTGACACGTTGTGTTTCAGTTAGACAACAAAAAATGATAAAAAATAAAGAAATTTCTTTTCATACTCAAAATTGTTTTATAAGTAAAAAGAGCACGTGCGTTATCAAATAGCATAACTTAAATCTTTTACACTGCATGCCGCCCAAAACTCTTTTGTGTGCTGTCCTGCGACACATCTTAAATTGCCGATTACTGTTCCAAGGTGTCTCCAAGTAATTTTAGATGCAAATTCTATTGAAGATTTAAAAAAAAAAAAAAACTACTAAAAAGCCTTAAACTTAATTAATCATAAATTAACTACAGTTGAGTATATCTGTACATGTTGTAGGTGCACTGTAACTCATTATAAATTATTATTTATTATAATTTATTCACCCAATATACACTGGTATTGGTTCAAGATCCTGAATTAAAAAATAACCCACAGATTACCTACACGTTTCCTGGAAGGATGTCTTTTCAAGAGCGGCCTTGCTCGCTTGTTTTTGCTTTTGGTGGCGTCGAAAATTGCCCTATCCATTGATAAAGCATTGAAGCATTACACTGGTTTTACCCAGACAGTGAACTTCTATTTTTATTGTTTCTTTTTTTCTTCAGGCTTCGAAAGCTCTACTTTGTGGATGCTAAACTAATCTGCTTATGAGTTCTTGACCTCTCCGTCTTCAAATTCCTATCTCGACCAAGAATGTTTTTTTATTTTTTTTATTTTTAAGTAATATTTCAGTACGATGCGAGTTTAATGCGAATGTTTAAAAAAATGCGAAATGGTTTAAAAAATGAAATAAACTGTTTCTAAGAATGGCTTATTTTTTTCGGCTTCAGAAATCAAACCGAATGTTTCTCATATAAATATTATGTACAGCATTTTAGGGCATTTAATTCAGAGAGAAAAATTATTTATAAATTAGCTAATTTTTTTACAAAATACTATTTTAAAGTTAGGTTAATATCTAAACGTGACATTTTTCAAGAAGCTATTTTGAATGTGGCTGATTTTTAACAAAAAAAAAAGATAGTTTAAAAAGAATAATTTTCAAGTATGGTTGACTCTAAAAAGATAGCAAGCTAATTCCACATGCAATTTACAATACAATTATTTTGATATTATTTCTCAATAATTTACTGTGAAATCTCTTACATATTTCTTTAGTTACAAATATTAAATTTAATACCCGGTATTACACGGGATGCAATGTTTTATAGTGATCATATGTGTATTATAATCTTTTTTTGTCTGATAAAAATATAAATCACAGAATTAACTCTCTATTTCTCCTTGCAAAAATACATAAAAAGATTTAATGACACATTACAAAAAGAGCTACTTTTTTTACTAGTCTTTAACTACAAGTATTATGTTTACTTTATTGATTCATCATATATATACTAAGCTATATACAATTAGAAATATTGAAAATGTTAGAATAGTCATATATTATATCGTCGTTACGTTTTGCAAAATTTTATATATAAGAGAAATCATAATTAAAGAAATATCAAACACAATCGCAATTCACTGATTTAAATTGAAATGAAGGTCATCTCTTGGCGATTTTATGCAACTTATGCTATAGGTTACTAAACTAAATCGATATGATATCGATAGTGGTATAAAATTAGTAGTATATTTAAAACTAAACACAATCTAACAATAAAAAAATAACAATTTCAGCATTTTAAAAATCTCCAACTTGCGAATTAAAGAAAAAATTGGAACTAATTTGATATCGGTACATTACCCGCCCAATTTTCTTTGTAAAGGTTCACTAATTTCAGCAATAACATTACAATATGGTTACCTTGATTTTTTATCGTTTGGTACTGTGGTTGCTATAGTATTTACGTATACGGCTGCAATTTTATTGATTTTTACAATGGTAACCCTATTAATTTAAAAAGCGACTGTTTCGATTTTACTTTTAGAAAATTAACCATTTACATATTGAGCGCCATTTTTATTGGATTCGTGTTTTACGTTCATGACATCTTTCTGAAGAATAATGGATAATTCAGAGATATTATTAATGAGTACCATGATCTTTTAAAGAAAAGAGTACGTAATTTCAGCGTTTAATAATTACGGACCAATACGTTTATCAAATTCTCACTCTTGGGCAATTTTGTATCTTAAAAGTTTTTTCTGGTTTCTTTCCTTTTTTTTTCAATTTTCAATATCGTTGATTCCAGTCATAATGAAAAATGTAGTCGAGACAAGAAAACTATTTTTTTTAAGAGAATTATGAAATTGGACAACCGAATTCTTTATTGTGGATTTTATGGCGCAAATTCACATAATAATAATAATAATAAATCTGTGGGGCATAATTCTTTTTTATGAGCAGCAAATTACGAATTTCCATTGTTTACTTTTGGTAAATGCTTTCATAATTTTTCCCGTTCCCCCCACACACATATAATCCCTCGTCTCTTCCCTCCCTTTAATACTCCATTCCACTTTTGGCTCAATTTTTTTTAAAAAAAAATTACTGCAATTCTTTTTTCTTTTTGGAAGATCTAGAAATGTTTCATATTTTATTTTTATCTTGATATTCCTATTTTACAGCGTCTTTTACCGTGGAAAACTTGAGTACAAATTTTGTATTTTTTCACTTTTTAAATCCTTTTTCAAATGTATGTATTTCTATTGTATTTTCACCAACTTTATCAAATTTCATTGATTTGTTCTGTTCCTTATAAACCAGTTTTTTTTTGTGCAAGGTGGATATAAAATTACTTGTTCCCAAAGATCTGTGTGACCACTCAGGTCTTCCACTTATCAGTGCCAAAATACATAATCAGATAGGGGATGGAGGACCTATTGCAGATCCATATCCCTGTGAAGTGAAGAATCGCGAATAAAGGATCTGTTTGACACTATTTTAATTGTGCCAAATATTTCTTTGGCGGGTAGAGTATCGATAAGAAATTAGTTCCAAAAATCTTAACATTTGAAATAAGAATTATACCATGTTTGGAAAACACACATACTCACTCACAAAGGCTTACTTGTTTTTAGAATTCTAGTTCTTCCTTTGGGAAATAAGATTTTTAAGAGTACTGAGAAAGAGGCAAAATCACTCATCCACATTGCTAGTTTTGTGCATCCTTTGCCATATGAATTTCGAAAGATTTGAAGAAAACTGATTCTCACACGAAGTGATTTAGTTTTTTTTTATATTAAGCAGAACAAGAGTGTTTTTCGTGATACTTCTCTTCCAAACACCAAAATATAAATGAAATCACTGTTGATCTTTCGAACCCACTTAATTAAAACCTTGATCTTCCTTAATTTGTTTTCTACAAACAATTATTTTTATGGACCTTCTAATACGATATTCATTCTTCGTGATATTTCCAAATAATCAATCAGTTGAAAGCTTTTTTTTTCAATAGCACTACGCCATTTTCGCAAAGAGGACATTCGATATTTTTCGAAAGAGCACACAATGCAATATTTCACAATGCAGATATTTTCCTTCTTGTGCCTCAAATTACAAAAATAGAGCATAAATTATACATCTGAGGTAAATTTTTTCAGAGTAATTAATGGAACACTCCAACACAATTTAAGGAACGGGAATTCAAATTGCGCTGCTTAGCCCAAACAACGAATGAATTTGAAATTGAATTCTTGAATTTCTCAACAAGAAATATAAATTTTTTCCCTGGAAAAGCATCCTTTTTTAATAAAAAAACACGTCTGTTAATATATATATAGCAATAAAAAAACACTACTTTACTAGAATAATTCCTTTTCTATATCAGGGTTACCGAAGTAAATAACATGCCACACCGAAATCGATATAGCACCACCACTGCCAAATTCTATTTTTCATTGCAGTCCCAATGCATACAAACATATAGTGATTTCGAAACTAGCTTAAAATTCTGAATTATTAATACTTAATTAAATCATATTTTTTGAATTCCTGATAATGTATAAGTTAAATTAACATCTGAATCTACTGAAAATAATTGATATTTTGTGTAAGTTCTACTTTAATCCAATAAAAACGTATGGGATTTAAACATTTATTTTTATGTTCTATATATAACACTTTTTTTAAAAAAAATTAAGTTTATTTTTAATAAAAGCACACATGAACCATGACAAGCAAACAAAGTCCACCAACAAGTAAAAACTTTTTCTTATGAATAAAAAATAAATCACAACTTACCTTAGAGAAAGTGATTTCAGAATTTTGATTTTTCAGTAATTAAAATAACAATGTTTTTTTTTTCATTTTTCAGTAAAACCACCAACACTGAATCACTATGAGGGCAAATGTAAGTAAGTGGCGCCAAACATCATACTATATTTATTACTTGCGGTTATCACTCAGTTTAATGATGTCTCCAAATTACTGTCCTTTGGGAACTGCTAATATTATGAACCTATTGAAATTTATCCTTTATAATATTTTACATACCAAGCTAATTTCAAGCCTCAGGGTGATAGAAGAAGAATACCTTCGGGGATAATACCCTTAATCAAATCTTAAATTCACAATTTATACACAATATTTCATGATGATCAAATTAAATAATGTGTCACAAAACAAATTTAAGTGAATCACACACATAGATTAAAAGATCGCTTAGTGCGGTCTGGTTCAACAATGTTTTAATGGTACTATGTTCATACAACACCCTAAAATGTCTTCACGGTTTAGAGGCTCCAGAATGATACAATCAGCATTGGATAAACCCATCAAACAATCTTTCTCTCTCTACTTAAATTAGAGAAATAAAAAAAATCCATCTTGTGAGGCACCCACCCGTGAGTGCCCCTGTTCTCCATTATCTACGTGACCTGTTTCTGTAAGAAATAACGAAGAACCACACACACACAGACATATCACTCATCTTAATATAGGTTTATTAAGATCTTAACTTAATCACAATACACAACAATAAGAATAATCAAAGTAAACAGATCTGGAATGAGAACACACAACTCGTATTACCAAATAATCGCGTAATTGACCACTATATCTAACTTTACAGCTTAATACTAATATCACTAATACAAGCAATTTCCTTATAGTTTAATCAAAGGTGCTTACCGCTATATCCTAAGTAAACAGCTATCTTGTTTATCCTAGCTGACGTGGCTTCAATACGGCTCTATTCCTTGTGGTCACGGATCCACCTTACTTTGATTATACAGGTACCGGTAGGTTGAATCTTGGACTTGGTATTTCCTCTAACTTTTAATCAATCACTTCTAAGCATAGACATAGACCTAGCATAGCCACCTCGCGATTGCTAAACTTCTACTATATATAAGATTCCTAATTTGCATACACACGTTCTTCTTCTAGAGCTGGTTGGAAATAATTGCCATTTTGGCCCCAAAGAAACCCCCAAGAAGACATTAATAGAAATCACAATGAAAGCCCTGTCACAATCTTATACTTTGAATGTAACATCCCTAGATTTCTAAACAATTATTGAAGATGATTAGAATTCTTGGTTCCATTAATATTAAGTAATCATTAGTAGTAAAGATTAATAATAGAAGAACACAAATATTTAATAGCTTTAAAACATTAGAAGCTTTGAAATGTATTTCACATGCTATATGTTTTAAGCCAAATACTAAAAAACAATGAAATACGTATCATCAATGACAAAAATTTACACTCTCTGGACCAAAGTATCTGGAAACCCAGTAGTACGAACTCCGACAGTCTTGAGGTATATATTAATATGATTTGGGTTCCTTTTGACACTTATGACAGTGTACACAAGTCTGGAGATATTTTCCACCAGTTTTTGACGTGTACATAGGAATTGACTTCTAGGAGTCCACCATAGTTAAAGTGCCGACAGTGAGAAAGGTCTCAATTATAATTCGTCTCAGCTGTGTTTTGCTGGATTTTATATCGGGTCTCTTAGAAGGCTAGTCCAGTTCCACCCATTTTGTCACACAATGGCTGCGGAAATTTTGATGTAGGATTAGAGCCATTATTCTGTTGGAACAGGAATGAGCCTTCTCCGAAATATTGTCATTGAGTTGGTAGAGAAGCATTGATCAGAATTTCCGCATACATTTCAAAGTTTATGTTTTCAACTATAGGAACTAATAGACCCACAAACCATGAAGACCACTCTAACACCATAATACTGCCATCACCAAATTTTACAGTCGGTACGATGGAGAGCCACGTAAGAAGCACTCTCCAGGTTTATGCGAAACCCAGACGCATTCATTCGAGTGCCAGAATACAAAATAAGATCATCACTCCAAAGAACATTTTCCAACACATCCACAGTTCAATGACAATGAGCTTTACAGTGGCGTAAGGCACCCCCCTCGCAACCCCTGCATTGAGGGGGTGAGAACCAGGATTCTAGGAGGTCCCAAGGCCTAATTTTATGTTTTAAAGCCTTTTTTATATTGTAATCCTTTGTAAGATCCGGCTTTGAGCCCGAAACCTGAATTTTTTTTGTAGGGGGAGTGGCCTAATATTCTCCGTTACGCTTTGCATCATTGCAATCAACATTTCGCATTCTGAGGGGAAAGGTGATCAGCTTGGAGGGGCTGTACGACCATGGAATTCGATGATTTTTAACTTTCAACTAACAGTTCTGCTGACAGCGCTAAGGCTTGATCATCTTTGGAACTCCTGAAGAATTTCAACCAACGAGACGCGATTTTGTTTCAATACCATTTCAAAGCTCTATGGCTTCTTTCACTATTTTTTTTCGGCTTGCCTCTTCGTTTTTCTGCAGTTTCAGTACTTCGATATTTTCACTTTACAATCACATTATTCACAGTGGATTTCAGATTCTGTAGTATGTTCGAAATTTCACGAACTGATTTCCCACAAAAGAGCATCCGACTGTAATACTGCCATCACCACTACGATCAAAGTCATTCAGCTCCTTTGATTTACTCATTGTATCACAAGCGAATAAATATGAACTGACAGACCATTACCAACACTTAAATTATGTCACCTTCCAGATACCTTTTTTTGGAGTTGTCTTCTGATATTTTTAGCTAGATAGTGTATATATGATAGTGGTAGCTGAATGTTATTGTTACCACTATTGATAGCTTAATGCCATTGTCGAACTCAAGACTGGTGCTGTCTTACGCGGGTTCAGTAAGACAGACATATTCAAGTCGAGAAATGGATCCAGGACTTGATTCCATAAGAGACACTTTGAGTTGGTAGACGTATGTCTGACTTCAAATCCTCTTCTTAGCCTAAATGTGAAGGGTGAGGTGCCAGCTAAGTTGTCGACTTAGATATCTAACTATTGTTTAAGTGGATATACTTTCAATAAATTTTATTAAGGGCAATTCCTGATTATTTTTAAGAATTCAAAAATTAATTTTTTGAGAGTGAATACTCTATTTTTTAAAATGACCTATTCAAGATTTTATAATTTTGACATTTTATACTGAAAAACCTTTTTTAACTTCGTTAAGAACAACAAATTTAATCCTTAGCACACACACAAGACACACATGGCATTTTTTCATTTTTTTATCCAATTTATTACATGAGTTAAAATTTGCAACTGAATTCAGCAGATGCGAGAAATCATCAGAACTCGCATCAAAAAATGCTAGTTGAAAACCTTGGCTGAGCTGACATCAAAACCCTTGCGTAAGTATGACTCAATCTGTCCCTCAAGGACTTCAGGTCCATTGACCTTCTAGGCTGTTGGAAACTGCGACTGGTGGATGGTTGATCTGGCGACAGATCTTCTGAAGTTTGAACAACTGAAAATATAACAAACACAACGTCTTTTATTTAATTTCAAAACTAAAAATCAGTAGCTTGTAATAATGTAAAACAATATTGTTATTTTCTGATAACAGGCACCTTATGTTTTAATATTCCCGCTATTAGCGTGTATTTGGAATATTTGCCCTGATAAGTATTGTCGACATGCAATGTCTCTTACTATACCCTCTCACAAGAGCTGTATAATATTGAGGCCCAAAGACCTCTCTGGGCACACCATATGGCGAATACCTTCCTCCAGATAATCGTCAAAAAGTGCAGCTCTGTGTAGTCAGGCGTTATTGTCCATAAAAACGGGTTGTTCTCCAGAAGTTCATCGAAAAAGTGGCTCGTAGGGTTCGATAATTTCATCCTTATGGCAATCTGCTGTCACTCTTCCAACAGAGAAAATATGGAGTGGTGTACGTTCGGCCAACATTATCTCTCTGCAAACAAGGATACCAATGCCCCCAAAACCATTGATTTCTCTGAAGTTTGCAGAATGATAGCGTTTCCCATGCTCTCATTAGATAAAAATTCATCGAGAATCGTTTTGGCTGTATCCAAAGTCCGCCTGTCAGTCTGGATGTGTCCAAGAGAATTATGTTTTCTATTTTAAGGTAGATAGGGATCTCTTGTGAAATTGTGTAAGAAGAACAAACACCACTTGTTCGGATGTAAATGTGACATAGGCATCTGTACATTATTTTTCTCTATACCGTTATTCCATACGCAACATCGAAGCCGTAAGACAGCTGCCTAGTGGTCGTACCTCTATGGAACTGTGCATTTAAAGCCACAAAGCTTTTACAAGTGTTTGACTCAGGCAATTTTCCCCAGTCCTCGATGTGATCGTAATCGATGTCTGAAGCTGTTGCCAAAATCTGGAGACCACCTTACGAGACACTTGTAGTCAACGAGTGACTATTGTCTATGTCTGCCCAGCTTCTAGCCTATCAATGACTCTCCATGGTTTAAATGATTATGTATAATCATTTTAACTACAATATATTCAGGATGGTGTTTTATTTAAAGGAAAGGAATCCCAAATAAAAATTTGGTAATTTCAGAGAGAAGACTTTTATTTTTTCAACTTCAAATTTCACTTCACTTTCCATTACTAAACCTACTCCAGGCATATAAATTGAGACAGTTTCCCAAATAATACAATGTAACCCCTTTTTAAAGTAATATAGTGGTAGATGTTTCTATTTATTGCAAAAAAAATTTGTAACTTTAAATTTTGATACCGATTAACTACATTCAATTAAAGACATTCATTTCCAGATAGATTGAAATACAAATTATGCATGTATTATTGCAAAAACTATTCATCATTTAGTTCTTCATGCAGTTGATTTCGACTGATACTGAAAAACGATAGTTTCTTAATTTTATCTTTGAAAGTAGGACAGAGAAATAATTATTTTTAATTTGAAATCATAAAAAAATAAAGTTTATTATTAATGTTAAATTTTGATATTTACTTCAGAATTACGAAATTTCGAGCAAAGACGTTAGAAAAATAGGAGAAAAAAATCATAATTAAGTCAAATTATTGCTGATGAGTGAAAATCGAAAACTAGTCAAAATTACATTAATATAAACTAAGTCAAAAATAAAAAAAATATCCCCCCTCTCTCTCTATATATATACAGTGGGCCACAAAAGTGTTCATACACTAGCAATTTCTTTTAAAATCTAATGTTTTCGAATAATAAAAATTTAATATATTGTAATTGTAATTTTTTTTATGATACCTGCAACTTATTTTTAATGGAATAACATAATTAATTTTTTAAAAATAGTATAACTCTTTTTTTAAAAAATTAATTATCAAAAAGCTACTAAAAATTACGCCACAAGTCTTCGAACACTAAACAAAAAACTCAACATAGCTTTGAATATTGTATTTCTTTCTTAATTTAGTACTTAGTAGGATATCGTTTAGTACCCACAACAATTTTTAAGAGTCTTGGTACATATTTAATCAGTTTTTTTGTAATTTCTGCATCGATTTTCCACCATTCTTCTGTAAATTATTGTTTCTACTTCACATTTTGTGTTTATTTGTCATGTTTTCTTTTTTTGCATCAAAATTTCACCAAATATGTTTTACTGGGCTAAATAAAGTGATTGGGAAGGTGTTTTCATAATTTGGGGACAGTTATAGAGACACCAGTGACGTACAATGAGAGCAGTGCACTTGACGTCATTACCCTGTTAAAAAATTAAGTAGTCTCAAATATCCAAATTTAGGGCGGATAATTTAAAATTTCTCTTTAAAATAATTAAATAGAGCTCATAAATGATAATACCATGAAAAGTACCAAATTACCCAATTCTGAGGCCAATTTACACCCCCACGCCAGAACACCTTCACTTCTATGCTGAAGCATGGAAATGAAGGAGTTCTTGTTCCACATAAATTCATGCGATTACACTCCTCATTTTTTCATTTACAAGCTATTATAGGCCCATAGGAACCAATAATATTGAATTGTCTGCCATCCCAATCAATTTCCTATCAATTTTAAATTTTCTGAAACTTTATTCGAAGAATCTAGTTGGATCAATAAAACATGGAGGTAGAAGTGTTCTTGTGTGGGGGTGTAAATTGGCCATAGAATTAAGTAATTTATTTTTTGTTGATATTGTGAATCATGAGCTCTATTTAATTATTTTTAAGAGAAATTTAAATTATCCGCTCGAAATTTGGATATTGGAAACGGCTTCATTTTTTAACAGGATAATGACGCCAAGTGCTCTGCTCTCAATGTACACCACTGGTGTTTATATAACTCTCCCCAAATTATGAAAACACCTCCTCAATCACTTTATTTAGCCCAGTAAAACATATCTGGTGAGATTCTGATGTAAAAAAAAGAAAACGTGACAAATAAACACAAAATGTGAAGTAAAAACAATAATCACAGAAAAATGGTGGAAAATCGATGCAGAAATTACAAAAAACTGATTAAATCGCTTAAAAGTTGTTGTGGACACTGAAAGATATCCTACTAAGTACTAAATTAAGAAAGAAATACAATACTTAAAGCTAAGTTGAGATTTTTGTTAAATGTACGAAGACTTTTATGGTGTAATTTTTTAATAGATTTTTGATAATTAATTTTTTAAAAAAGTGATTATACTATTTTTAAAAAAATTAATTATGTTATTCCATTCAGAATTAAGCTGCAGATATCATTAAAAAATTACAGTTATAATATATTAATTTTTATTAGTCAAAAACATTAAATTTTATAAGAAATTGCAAGTGTACGAACACTTTTGTGACCCACTGTATCTAATATATATTATCAATGCAAAAGTTTGTGAGTATCTTTGTGGGTCTTTCACGGAAAAATAACTGATTGGATTTTAATGAAACTCTACAGTAATATAGCTTATACATCAGAATAACACATAAGCTTAAATTTATAAAAATATTGTGAGAAGTTTTCAAAATATAACGACAATTGTCAAGAAAGTAGGAAAAAATTCTGCCATTTGCAAAAAAGCCCGTGACAGCATTCATCTATCTATCCCTTCTGTTTTGTCTACGCCATACCTCAGTGCGCTTTCGCTTTTAATTTATTACGTTCATCAGTTTCATTACTATTTTTATTTCATAATAAAAGGGAGAGGTAGTGGCAAGATTTTAACATAAAATAAATACAGCAAAAAGTAATATTAATCTATTATATTTCCTGATATAAATTATTTACACTATTCTAAGCGTTCATTACACAAAATTTTTAACTATGACAGTGGAAGGAAAACTATGAAATTAAAATATTTATCATTTAGTTTTTTTTCTTTTTGAATGTTTTTTTCAGTACATGTAAATATATATCTACGCTTCCCCCATACTGTTTTTTTATAACTTATATATATATATATATATATATATATATAGATAGATTTTTTAAAAGTATTTCTATTAATTCATTACTAAATTAATTATTTGTTAATTAAAAAAGTACATTGTCTATTATTTTAGATAAAAATACATTTCAGAGACATTTTTAAGCTAACTAAAGAATCCTTTTCTTTTTATTGCTTCACATTAATAATTTTTTAACTAATGCAATATTGTTTTTTAAAAGTCATAGATCAAAATTTGAAGCTATATTTTATCTGTGAGGGGGAGGGGAAGAGGAAACAGAAATTTTACACTAAAAAAACCGTGTTATGCCGGGCTAGAGGGAGGGGGAAAAACCTGTCTTAAATCGAAAATATGTGGAACAAATTTCGAAAAAGGGAAATTTAATGAAATAATTTTATTAATCACTCACATTGCGTGCGTACAAACACACACATAAATGCTGCCGTCATGAGGGAAAGAGAAAGCCCGTGCAAAGCCGGGCCATGCAGCTAGTATGTATATATTGAAAACAATTTTCTAATAAAGTAAATTTCTAAATTGAAAGGTTCCAATTTCTAAGAACAAAATTTCTAATTTTCGGTTAGTTAAAACTAAAATGCATTTTTCTTTCATTATTTTATTATCGGAAATTGCGAAACATCCGATAAACCATTTCCAAAGTTCTTCTTTTAAAAGAAAATGTTGCTGGTATTTTTAAAAACAAGTAATAGATACAAAAATTTACTTTGAAAGCCTACATACCATAAACGGACTCTTTGTCTCTATCGAAATGAGCTGAATACTGTTTACCAGGCCTTAAATTTGTCAATCCCTCCAAAAAACCTAAAAATTCAAACAGAGCTTAAATTTCCTCACAATTTCTTCAATCTAGCGGTTAAATAATAGAATAAACACCAGGATGCAAATCATAGTAGAGAAAGTTTATTCCACGGACGCCTTTTATGTTTATAAAGGGTGTTTTTTTAGAGGTATAGAACTTTAAATTGCAATAAAACAACGATGTATTATTCGATTGACATGAATTTTTTTTATTCGAAAGATAATCTTGCGGCATTACATTTTAAATATGATTTCTGGCATATGACTGCCACGGCTGGCTCGGATGTAGTCCAATCTGGACGTCCAATTTTCGATGACTTTTTCCAACATTTGTGGCCGTATATCGGCAATAACACGGCGAAGTTGTCTTCCAAATGGTCAAGCGTTTGTGGCTTATCCACATAGATCAATGACTTTACATAGCCCCACAGAAAATAGTCTAGCGGTGTTAAATCACAAGATCTTGGAGGTCAATTCACAGGTCCAAAACGGGAAATTAGGCGGTCACCAAACGTGTCTTTCAATAAATCGATTGTGGCACGAGCTGTGTGACATGTTGCGTCGTCTTGTTGGAACCACAGCTCCTGGACATCATGATTGTTCAATTCAGGAATGAAAAAGTTAGTAATCATGGCTCTATACCGATCACCATTGACTGTAACAGAGATCTTCATCGATTTTGAAGAAGTACGGACCAATGATTCCACCAGCCCATAAAGCGCACCAAACACAGTCAGTTTTTCTGGATGTAACGGTGTTTCGACATACACTTGGGGATTAGCTTCACTCCAAATGCGGCAGTTTTGTTTGTTGACTTAGCCATTCAACCAGAAGTGCGCTTCATCGCTAAACAAAATTCGCTTATGAAGTCATCGAAAATTGGACGTCTAGATTGGACTACATCCGAGCCAGCCGTGGTAGTCATATGCCAGAAATCATATTTAAAATGTAATGCCACAAGATTATCTTTCGAATAAAAAAAATTCATGTCAATCGAATAATACATCGTTGTTTTATTGCAATTTAAAGTTCTCTACCTCTAAAAACACCCTATAATTACTCAAATGATCAAAAAGATCTTCAAATGAATGATATCTCAAAAATATACAAAAATTAAATACACATTGCTTAATCAGCATCGATTATGCATTGTAATTCTTTTCTTCAACTGAAAGATATACTTTTAGAATAATTACAAAAGATGCCAAATTAAGCAACATAAGTTTAACTACAAACGATTATATTTCAGACAAAAAATTAAGTAATCAGATAAATTAGTTACATGAATTACTTATTGAATTAAAGCAGACGATAATAATGTGGAAGAAAACCTTTTAACCTAAATAGCTACATAAAACTATTGTATAATTTAAATAGTCAATTAAAATTAATTCAAAAAATAAAGAAAAAGACATTTTAAAAGAATTAAATATATTTTACAATACGAAACACAGGAACAAAATCCTTACTTCTGCGAGTTTCATACTTAATCAGTTCTTTAAACATCATAACAACAATAAGTGTTGCATAAATCTGGGAAAGTAAAATATAGTTATCAAAATTAATTTCCAAATATATATATACAGTGGGCCACAAAAGTGTTCGTACACTTGCAATTTCTTATAAAATTATGTTTTCGACTAATAAAAATTAATATATTGTAATTGTAATTTTTTTATGATACCTGCAACTTGTTCTTAATGGAATGACATAATTAATTTTTTAAAAAGAGTATAACAATTTTTTTAAAGCTGCTAAAAATTACGCCACAAAAGTCTTCGTACACTTAACAAAAATCTCAAATTAGCTTTAAATATTGCATTTCTTTCTTAATTTAGTACTTAGTAGGATATCTTTTAGTGTCTACAACAACTTTTAAGCGTCTTTTGGTATAGATTTAATCAGTTTTTTGTAATTTTTGCATCGATTTTCCTCCATTCTTCTGTGATTATTGTTTTTACTTCACATTTTGTGTTTATTTGTCATGTTTTCTTTTTTTGCATCAAAATTTCACCAAATCTGTTCTACTTGGCTAAATAAAGTGATTGAGGAGGTGGTTTCATAAAAATTGCGGACAGTTATAGAGACACCAATGGCGTACATTGAGAGCAGTGCGCTTGGCGTCATTACCCTGTTAAAAAATTAAGTCGTCTCCAATATCCAAATTTTGGGCGGATAATTTAAGATTTCTCTTTAAAATATTTAAATAGAGCTCATGATTCACAATACCATCAAAAAATACCAAATGACCTAATTCTGGGGCCAATTTACACCCCCATGCCAGAGCACCTTCACTTGAATGTTGAAGCATGGAGGTGGAGGAGTTCTTGTTCCACATAAATTCATGGGATTAAAGTCCTTATTTTTTCATTTACAAGCTATTATAGGCCCATCGAAACCAAAAATGTTGAATTATCTGCCTTCCCCATCAATTTGCTGTCAGTCTTGAATTTTCTGAAACTTAATCCCGTGAATCTAGTTGGATCAATAAAACACGGAGGTAGAAGTGTACTAGCGTGGGGGTGTAAATCGGCCACAGAATTAGGTAATTTGGTATTTTTTGTTGATATTGTGAATCATGAGCCCTATTTAAATATTTTTAAAGAGAAATTTGAAATTACCTGTCCAAAATTAGGATATTTGAAACTTCATTTTTTAACAGGATGACGCCAAACGCACTGCTTTCAATGTACGCCACTGGTGTCTCTATAACTGTTCCCAAATTATGGAAACAAATCCTCAATTATTTTATTTAACCTAGTAGAACATATTTCGTGAGATTTTGATGTAAGAAAAAGAAAACATGAGATATATAAACACAAAATGTGCAGTAGAAACAATAATCACAGAAGAATGGAGGAAAATCGATGCGGAAATTACAAAAAAAACTGATTAAATCTATACCAAGACGTTTAAAAGTTGCTGTGGACACTAAAAGATATCCTACTAAGTTCTAAATTAAGAAAGAAATACAATATTTAAAGCTAATTTGAGATTTTTGTTAAGTGCACGAAGACTTTCGTGGCGTAATTTTTAGTACCTTTTTGATTATTAATTTTTTAAAAAAATAGTTATACTATTTAAAAAAAAATAATTATATCATTCCATTAAGAACAAGTTGCAGGTATCATAAAAAATTACAATTACAATACATTAATTTTTATTAGTCGAAAAGATGAAATTTTATAAGAAATTGCCCGTGTACGAACACTTTTGTGGCCCACTGTATATTCTTATTATCTTAAAGCAAATTAAGAGTAAATCACATGAACATAACTGTAAATTATGTAATTGGCTTTTGTATTAGTATGAGGAAACTTATTATTATAAATTAGAATTTGTATTTAGCTGAAGCGTCATTACAAATTTAGCTTTCTGAGTGGCCGTGATTATTATTTCGGATCGATAACGGAATTTTTTAATATTAATTTATCAAAAGTATACTTAAGAATAGGTTGTAGAGGCGTTTGTGAAATCGCACTCAACCAACCATCATGAACTTGAGACGACTGGATATAAAGTATTGAATATAAATCTGATTGCAGCCTCTCAGCAACAGCTCAACTCAAATCGTTCGCTGAATTCTAACTTTTAATTTAAATAGATTAGAACATGGAATTAAGTTATTATTGGAAATATTATTGCTGATCCCTCTAACACAGTGGAGCATTTTACAGATTAACTCTATATCACAGAAACTGGGATCTCTCCACAAGGTTAATAATGTTATTTTTAAAATTATTTAATTATTAATAGGGAGCATTATTACCTTTGATATTAATAACTATGTTTATTAGAATAAAAATTTATTCTTTAAAGAATTTGAAAATTTCAGTAAATAATTCCATACAAATTTTCACATTACACATCATTTACTTAGGCCTAAAATTTGCTCGTGTATTCCAAGAGTAAGCTACTACAAAAACAAAGCAACTTGAAAGAATACTATATAAATAGAAATAATAGCAAAAATAATACAATTAAAAAAAGCATACAGCAATTTAAAAACACATGAAAAATTGCATGAAAACTTGAACTTTAAAAATAGAACCAGTAAACTAATGAAGGAAAATATATACTGTGTTGAAATGACAATTCTTAGGATACAGACTACAAATATGGTGCCATATGTATAACTTGTATGTAACAAATGACGTTTATAAAAGAGAGAGAGAAAGTTATACATAAGTGCACATATACACCCTTACTTTTTGCACATCTAAACTTATTAAAATTTTTCTTTTAGTTTTCTCTCTCTCTCTCTTGAACAGTATTCTAATTTATTTACTTTGTTTTAAAGCAACCACTTCTTAGTTTGTGTTTTAACTAACTCATAATAAATAATTTTGCTGATAATCTTTTGTGAGGCCTTAGTAATATAATTGAGAGAAAAAATATAATGACAGAAGTGGAAATATAATCATAAAAATTAACACAAGGTACAATTCAAGAATTATTATGTATAGTAGTTAAGAGATAAACATGTTAGACTTACCAAAATTAAAATAAGTATTAATGCGAAGCATGCAACTGGAATGGCTAAGAGAGGCTGAAAGAGAAATAAAATAAATAATTAGAAAAAATTATACTACAGTTAAATCCCCGTTCCTTCAGATATTTTGAATTCATGAACATTGTTAATTCAGTAAAATTCTTTGTAACTTAATCTCATAAGCAAATTGCTTTGTCTTTCAGTTCAACGAAAATGGCAAATGAAAAAGTGTTGTATAGTTATGTTTTTCCAAATTTTTATAAAGCAGACTAGCCGTTACCCACCCGCTTCACCGGGTATTTCACGATTTTGTATATATGTATACTGTTTACATATATATTAATTATTGATATCTAGCATTAAGAATTCAATTGTATTGAAAAATATATTTATAGCTGTTACACTCTCGTCCCTTGATATAAAAAGAACATAAATTATAATATCTAATTTCTATTTATATCTAAAATAGAAGGAGAAAGATTTTTTTCGCTCACTTAACCTAATAATCAAGTGTATTTCCACCAAAGCAACATTCAGTGGATCTCTACTCCATAAAATAAACATGCGTGCTAAATCTAACAGAGCAAAAACGGAATTTTTACCATCAATACCTCGTTTATCATCAATACCTCTTAGCGGATTCCAATTCAACAAAAGAAGCATGCAAACCAAATTTTATTATTGCAGTCTTAGCAGTTCTAAAAAGGAGAATTTTGTCTATCAATACGCTCCAATAACTCTCCCCGCTTCCCCCTGGAGTTGATTTCCGTAAAATCCATTCTTAGTGGAACTCTACTCAACTAAAGAAAAGTGCTCAACAAATTTCAAGTAAATGAGTTAAATTCAAAAACAGGAATTTTTCTATAACACGCCTTAATTCCTCACATCCCCACTTCTTTGGGGGTCCGTTTTCACAAAAACCTTTGTAAAAGGAACTTTATTCCATGAACGGAACATACCTTCTAATTTTCAAGTAGGTGTTTCTATTAGTTGAAAAGTGGAAATATTTATCTATTATATATATACGCCTCTTAATCCCCCTCAGTGACCCTTGGGGATCAATTCCCCCCCCCCAAACTATTTTGCAGCGGATCTCTACACTATGAAAGGAATTCGCTTACCAAATTTTAAGACTGTACGTCTAATAGTTTAAAAATGGAAATAATTATCTATAACGCCCCTTAGGAAACGATATTCACAAAACCCATCTTACGGCAGATCTCTACTCAGTGAATGGAATCTGCAAACTCAATTTCAAGATTTTACGTCTATTAGTTTAAAAAGTGAGTTAATTGCCTATATAACGGCCCTTAATTCTCCACAACGCTACTTGGAGTCGATTTTCACAAAACCCATTCTGTAGGGGATCTGTACTCTATGAAAGGAAACCGCTTACCAAATTTCAAGACTGTACGTCTAATAGATTAAAAATGGAAATAATTATGTATAACGCCCCTTAAGCGCCCTCAACGCCCCTGGGACGTCTATTTTTGTAAAAATCATTATGTAGGGAATCTCTACTTTATGAAAGAAATCTGTGTACCAAGTTTCACGACTATACATCTAATATTTTAGTAATGGAAATAATTATCTATAACACCCCTTAAACCCCCGTAACGCCCCTTGGGGTTCGAACTTTGCAAAATCCGTTCTTAGTTGACGTCTACTCCATGAAGGGAACCTACCTACCAAGTTTCAAGTCTGCAGGTTTAATAGTTCCGGAGATATCGTGATTAGTCAGTGAGTCAGTGAGTGAGTCGCTTTTCTCCTTTATATATATATATATAGATGAAAGGAATGTATTATAGAATAGTTGGGAAAGAAAGAAGATCTTTGGCTCTGTTTGTAGCTATTAACGCGAAGAAAAACTGTGAACTACTGAAAAAAGAATATCATGATTCATTACAGTGAGAGCTGACTGTTTGGTGTTGCCGTACACTCACTACAGAATAAAATGTGTCTTTATCTAAAATCACGGGTGCTTCTCAACTCGTAGATAATGATCAACATTTCATCGAATACTTTGATTCACAATCTTCTCCCAGTTTCTCGCTTCAAATTTCTTAAAACAGCAATGCTTATTTCACTAGCTTAGCTAGTTCTGAGTGGGCCCTGTATCAAAATTCTTTTGTGGCCCTTTTTTAGATGAGAGCCCTGTTAATGGAACTGTAGTTACTCATGTTGGGGACCCCGTATCATTTATACGGCAGATACGGAGGTAGCTACGCCCCTCTCTCTGAACAATAATACAATTCTCAACTCTTTCTTGAATTTACTTATGCAACGTACACAAAAAACATAGGTAGTAGAAATCATTTATATATTATTTTTTTATTTATGGCAACCTTTAAAAATGGTCGTACAGGGGGATTTAAAAAATTCTCGGAATGAGATACAAAACATCAGACTTCATTCAAATTACTTTTAGTTTTGATGCAATCTACTTGTACATATTTCTGAGGAAGGAGATGATATCTTGGTTGAACATCACACGAATCAATCTTTTCAGGCAAAATTTAAATTTTTTGGTCCATTTAGCAACAATTGAATATGAAGGAGCAGACCCCCAACCCAATGTGCTCTGATTTAAAAATTTGCTAGAATCACGGTTTTTTTAGATCCTCAACTCTCTAATTATTATGTTCAAAAATGACCTCCGTTGGTGGTACCGAGAACTTTTAAACCACGTTCGTATCTTAACTGTTAGAGAGACTGCATTATTCAGTATTAATAAGTTTTATTAAATACATTAAGGTATTCGACTGCGTTCGGAACTGTGATTTTCAAAAGCGCATAAATGGATAATTTTTATGATATTTAGTGTCACTTAGATTAGAATATATGCATAAAATTGTTTTAAGGACATTTTGACAAAATTGTATTTAAATGCAACATTTTGGCAAGAAATTAACTTAGAATAATCTTTTTTCCAGATCTTTTGTGAAAAATGCTTCTATTAGAATAATATTTTGCCTGTATATAGTTCAAGCCTCTGTTCAGAGGCTCAACTAGAATTTTTGAAATACCTAACTTAGAAGTGGATTTATTCATATTTTACGACAACAGAGGGGAGCAATTTTGAGAAAAAAACGCGAATAATTATTTCAGTTGGTGGTAACTCTGAAAATAATGTGAATTTTTCAAAAATTCTAGTTGAGCCTCTGTAGAGAGGTCTGAGCTATATACAGGCAAAATATTATTATAATAGAACCATTTTTCGGAAAAGGAGAACATTTGGAAAAAAGATTATTCTAAGTTAATTTTTTGCCAAAATATTATATTTAAATAATTTTTTTTGTCAAAATGTCCTTAAAACAATTTTATGCATGTATTCTAATCTGAGTGGCACTAAATATCATGAAAATTATCCATTTATGCGCTTTTTTTAAAATCACGGTTCCGAACGTAGTCGGATACCTTAAAGATATTAAAACAACTCATACAATGAATTAATAGTGCATGTATTTATTCTAAGATATTTATAGTTATTTAAGGTAAAGTAGTTATTTTAGTAAATGAGCCATTATTATTGTAGTTCATATAAACAGACTTACATCATTCTTGATAACAAAACCAACATTAATGACGATTGCAATAATGAAGAATGGTACCCCCGCTATCCATGGTATCAGTAATGGTGGATTATCCTTAAGGAGAGAAAATATACAAAATAGTTAATTTCTTCAATAGTGACGATGTAGCATTGAAATTAGAAATGAAAATAATTATAGAATTTGTGACAAACCTATACGGAACTTTATCACTAACCTTCTAAGTCGTCTTTTTTAGGGAAATTTAATTCCCCTACCTATTTCCAATCAGCTCCAAAAAGAGGACAGGATTCCTTGTTATATGCAGAGTAGATAAAGTATTTAAGTCAAACGGAATAGTAAAGCAAAAGGGCAGTAGGAGAGAGAGATTGAAGCAGGAAGGTTTAACGGTGAAGTTAGAGATTTATTATTGAAGATTTCTAGGTGGATAAATCTCAGGAAGAGCTGAGCTGCAGTGTGGTAAATATTGATTTATAATTAAAGTTTTATATTAGGAGTGAGATTAAAGTTAAATGTTCAATAGGAACATCATTGAATATAATTCTGGGATCTCTTATCGCGGTAATCTCTGCGTGATCGATATTCTAATTGTTAATTAATTGGATCATTAAATATTTAAGCTAATTTAAAGGAAAGTCCCTTTTAAACCTCATATAACTATTTAGATATATTTGTTTATAAAAGTCTTTGATTCTTTTTGAAAAAGATAACCAAATAAAGATTTTTATTTATAAAAATGGCTACTGGCTCTTATCTGACTCCAAATTATTCTCGTTCTCAAAGTGAGATCCAAGGGGGATCTTCACAAATTTTAAAAGTGTACTGTTATTATTTATGTCACCCGATAAACAGTAACATTAGATCGAGGTCCACGAAATTCATCAGGGCAAAGGGCTACATTTTACGCCTTCCGTTATCCGTAGCTTTGAGCACCATGCAGATGACAGTACTATTTGACACGATTCTACCCCAATTCTGAGAGAGAACAACCTGGGAAGTGATCAGGAGCCTCCCACCTTCTCTTTCCCTTCCATCAACTTTACGAGAAGACTTGTGGCTCGACGGCTATTTAGAGTACTCGCACACCGCGAAGGAGCTATACATTTACAAACATCCATGCCTTCTCCAGGATTCGAACCCAAGCCCAACGGCACAGTAGCGTCACTAACTACTGTTCTAGATGAGTGGCTTGGTTAAAAGTTGTACATTAAATGTTATTACCAGTAATTGACCCAACCTCCTCTATCTCTGAAGTGAATCCTTGTATGCAGATATAGAAAAAGAATAATATAGAATCCTAATATCAAATGGAATGAATGTGATAGATATTCTCAAATTGGATTAAAATTTTGACATTTTTGTGGAACAAATCTTGGAGAGTGGTGTTACTATAAGGGTTGCATAAAGGAAAGTTACATTGCTGTAATTCCACAATTTCAAGAAAAAGACAATTGCGCTTGCTTCTATAGAGGGTGCAGATTGGTAGGAATACCAGCGATACCATCAGATCCTGCCAGATACGTGTGGGGAGCAAGTTAACAAGCATCGTTTGCATCAAGGATGCCTCCAAACTGTACAACTGTCAATTCTACCACGTATTGTGCACCACCATCACATAAACTGAGAAAGAATATTAAGAACCACTGACGTGGCATGCTATCCAAAGGGTTTTGCTTGATAATGCTCGTCCTCTTGTGTCTGTAGCGTGCCAAACAATGATATGGCAATTCTACTGGGAGGTTTTCGAAAATCCCTCTTACAGCTCGGACCTCTCGCTGCCTTCCAGAAAGCTGTGAAGAAACGGTGATTTAACGACGAAAATGAGGCCCAAGCTTCTATTGATAATTGGTTCCACAACCAACATCGGAGCTTCTTCACCAAGGGAATCTATCATGTTAAGGACCGCTGGGACACTTGTTTCAACCTACAAGATGGCTTAATCTAGTTATCTGTTCCGTCTGTGTTATTTTTTTCTTTATATACTAATTTATATCAATATTATCAAACGATTTATCAAACCGATTGAAGAGCCATTTTCATTTGGGAGACTCTTATATATATTCCATACAAATACTTTTTGAATTGACATGAGTTCTGCAAATCTTCCTTGCCAAGGAAAGGTTTAAACAGAATGCAGACAACCACAAAACTTACTTCCTTTATCAAGACGGTGGTCGCTTAGAGATGTAGTATTAGGCTGTAAAATAAAATGTATCCGGATCCAATTTGACAAAAGGCAGTTTATCTTATTTTTTCTTTGTCCTTGTTTCTTCAAGAATGTTCTTCTGATTTGTATGGTTTAATTTCTAGAATATTCCAAAACGCCTTGAAACATTTTAACGTTTATAGAAAGCGTTGCAATTCCCATTCGAATCAATACAAATATCGAGTTTGTGGTCTGCTATTAAAACATTCATTGTTTTTACTATGTCCCATTATCTGTACAACAATAGGTGGCTTGATACAGATTTATAAAAATGCTAAGTAGAGAAGTATCACAAAAGTTATGCACTCTACCAACATGTCCATGATTAGTAGATACGCTCACGTAAGCTCACGTTACTTCCCAGAAACTATGAACTCTGCAGAACTTTCTTAGGATTGCTAATCCAATCTTTTCCACACTCTTGTTACAGACTTCAAGACTATATATTAAATATGTGTTCTCTTCTCTCTCTCTCTCACCACTAATCCCTATATGTTTTCATTTTTCTGTAACTATTCTCAATAATACTCAGCATTTTTTGAAGTTCAGGAGTTCCCCCATCAGCACAGGCTCCGGCATAAAATCTACGAGATATCTCTCGTATTCCTGCTTCTTTACTTTGTTTGAAAAAAGACGATATTCCTAAGTTATCCTTCTGATACTTATGATACGACCTTTCAAGATCATAGTCGAGAAGAAGTAGTATAAAGAAATGTTCCTTACATTCCGAAATTCGGATGTTATTTTTGTTTTGTGAGATGGAAAGAATTTTACACCACATGGGTGTTGTAGCGTTTCACTTCAATTTAACATTTGACCGCTTGGAATCTTTAACATAAAAAGTTGTGGGATTTCCTTGCAAATATTAAAGTAGACAGTGAAGTCGATGTGATTTTGGTTATCAAAAAGGTAATATTTTGGAGAATTATATCATGAGACTGGCTTAGAGAAATAAATTGATAAATGGGAGGATTTTGAGTTTTTAATCGGTGACTTTACGGCAAATTTTTACTGGAAGAGACGGAATCCACCTGCTAAAACTATTTACCAAAAATGAGCGAACAAGTTCTCAAAATATTTGTTCTGTTTTAAAGCCTACCACTAAACATAAAAGAAAACTATCTGCCATTTTTCTTATAAAATCAATAGAAACATGTCTGTCTTTAAAACTAATGAAAGTTCTAAGCACTTTTTATCAGCACTTACATGTAATTTCTCTAACCCCTCCACAATTCTGGCTTCTTATACGACTAATTTTTTTCATATATCTTGACATGAAAGATGACTAGCTGTTAACATTTTCGAATACTTCCATCTACCTCTACAGGAAATTGTAGTCTCTCAAATTCATAATGACTCCCAGAAATTAACATTTCCCTCGCCATGCTTAGCTTTAAACAGTACATATACTCCTCCAACACAAATGCTTCTTGTCAATGAAATTCTAAAAATATTTTTATTGAAATAATGCATGTGGAAAATAACTATGCATCAGTTTTTTGGGTTAAATTTTATTTTCGGAAATATTGATAAAGAACTAAAGAAACAATAATAAGAATACTATCTTAAAAAACCCCATCTCAGTACCATCAGTACTAATTGATAGGAGGAGTAAGCGGCATTCAAATTATATATATATATGTACTTAAGTTAGTACATATCAATCCTAAAGTCGGAAATGGCATTTGCATCTGGGAGTGATCATATTAAACACGAAAAAGGAAAGAACACTGCACATGTGAATCTACATTTTACCAATAAATACCTATTAACTACAGTAACACGAGTCAAAAAAATAATTGATATATTTTCCACGAGGTGTGATGCAATTTTCATATTTCATGAGTGCATGGAATTTCGAATATATTAGAACACTACTGGCATGTTTTTAACTTCTGCAGTAACAGCGATACGTGCAGCCAGTTCTTTTGCACTGTCAATAGGGTATCTTACACCACAGTGTTTTGATATGTTCCCAGCTGTCTGAATAATTATTATGAATAATTTGATGTCTGAATAATTATGTGCGTTGCCGAAGGGAGTCCCATCGTCTTGTAATCAAGTGAAAATCGTAAGGATATATAAAACTGATCGTCTTTTAAAAATTATGACGTGATCCAGAGAGGTGAAAGACACTGGCCTCCAAAAGTTAAGGAACAACCGGTTTTTTGCGCCTTATTTGCAAGCGAATGAATGTAGAAACACCAAATTTGGATAACATATGCACAAAACATTTATGTATTGACTGCAAGATAGAAGTGTACATAACAGAAATTCAAAAATGATTTACAACACAAAAAAAAGGCAATCTCGCTGGAAAAGTCCATTCTTGGAAAAAATAATAATCACAGCTTTATGTGGTAAAATGTCATAGAAACATAACAAAAATGGGTTTTAACAAGGGATATGCCCACCCCTAGCTTGAATGCATTGGAGGCATCGAATTTCCATGCCGTCAATTAAGTTGTCGGTTACCGAAAGGGGAAGCGAAGACCAGACATGGATTAAGCTTTGTTCCAGCTCTCCTAAAGACCTTGGAGGAGGATTTAAAGCAGCAACCTGTCTACCAAGATAGTCCCAAAGATGCTCTATCAGATTTAGGTCTGGAGATAGAGCTGGTTGTTCCATTCGCTCCAAACTAAGACCCTCAAGATTTTCCTCAACAATTACAGCTCTATGAGGTCGTGCATTATCATCCATCAGAATGAAGTCACTCCGAATTCCACCGGCATACTGGCGGACTTATGGATCAAGGATCTCATCCCAATATCTCACACCAGTCAGAGTCCCTTCCTGGAACACATGCAGGTCAATGGTACCACCGAAAGAGATCCCTGCCCAAACAATTATTCCACCACCTCGGTAACTGTGTCTTTCAACAGTGTTGGATTTATTATATCTGGTGCTTCGTTCCCTCCAGATGTGCAGTCGTCCTGAATCGCTCTCCAATGTGAATCTGGACTCATCGTTAAAGAGTACAGAAGCCCATCGCTGTCTGGTCTAAGAAACGTGTTCTCTTGCCCAAGATAAGCGGGCCCTTCTCTGTCGTCTGTTGAGGAGTACACGCACAACTGGTTGTCTTGCATAGATACCTGAATTGTGAAGACGCCTTCACACCGTACTAGCGGATATTCTTCTCCCTGATGCTACATAGTGATCTGCAACAAGTTGGGGTATAGAAATCCTTCTCCTCCTTCGGGGGGCCGAAAGAGCGATAAAACGATCTCCTGCAGGTGTTGTAGCATGTGTTCAGACTGGAACATTTCTGGATACAGATTCTTCGGTTTGATAGGGATTCCAGAGACGGTGGACCACACTACGAGTCATATTAAGACGCCTAGCAGCATCAGCCTGAGACAACTCCATTTTTATCCATCCGATCGCCCTCCACCTTTACGAATCGGGCAAACGGCTTCTCTCAAAGACATTACAAGACATCACTGCCTATTGTCAACAAATTTGCTAACAAAAGTTGTAAATCAACAAAAGTTACACGCGTAATTATGAAAGCCTGATATATGCATATTTTTCTCTCACTGATATATATCTGTTCTTTCCTATTAAAAAAAGTGCTAGCTATTGTATTTGCATAAATTTGCATGAAGTTCATTTTTATCATTTATATAAACTATAAACTTTATTCTTACTGTCATATTTTTTTTACGGTGAGCTTCGAAAAATATTTCGTTCCTTCACTTTTGGAGACTAGTGTATTTGCTATCGGGGAGACAAAAAAAGACAACAAGCGGGGTACGATGTAATGATCCTCTGAACGCCACTCTAAACACTTATTGCAAAATAGCCGTATGTTCTTCAACTTGATGCCTTGGTATGAAGCTTGGGACTCGCCACTACCTGTTATGGGCATTGAAGATTTCTTCGATTTTGAAGCACAGTCGATAAACAGTATAAATACAGAAAAAAAAAAGGTTTTCGAAAAAACCACTGCCGAAAAATAATCCAAGTTGCACGATCATCTACAAGTATTGGAACGTTTCATAATTCATAGGACCGAAATTGTAACATGATGTAAAAAAAATCTAACTGTAGTAGAAGATGACCAACTACTTTTATGTAATTATTTTATTTCAAGGCACGCCAGATTTCCAGAGTTAAATAAATAAGGAATTATTAATATTTAATCTATGAAATTTTTATGTTATGCTGTTAGAATAAGTTGCAATGAAACATAAAATGCAATTTTCTTACCGTTAATACACCAATAACGAGAGTTATGGATATAAGAAATAAGATGCAGTGAAAGACTATTCCTTGCATCCCCAAGCAGAATATAACTAAAAAAAATAATATTTTCAGTATTACTCAAAATACAGTGACTATGCGCATGAGTGTGGGGTTGGGATACTTAAATCTTTAATAACATTTGCGATTTTGAACATTGGACAACCTTGTTATTCCAATCGGATCTCAGAAGAAATTATATTATGATTTGAATAGATTAATTTATTAATTTTACGAAAACTAATAATTAGTTTTTAAACACAAATTTCTCTTTATGGAGTCCAATCTTCCGCGAACTCGAATATAAAAAGCTGTACACGTCAATTTACTCAAGCTTATAGTGCACCAACTGTGACAAAGACGGTTGAAAGAGAAGAATTTGCCCCTTTCAAGATTCGTAATCAGTGTAGTGAAAGAACTGCCAACAAGGTGGAATGGCGCATCAAGTGAGAAACCACTGTTCACTACCATCGAACTGTTCCGTCATGTAATGAATATCCTGGACGCTTCTATGTAGACTAGGATGTCTATATAGAAGCATCCAGAATCCATCCATCCGTCTCGGGTCATCAGTGGCGTGCAATCATGGAGCTTGTTATGAAGACTGTCGTTGACTCAATTAAGTTGACTTTACCGACTCTTTTGTTTGCAGTGTCGACTAGCTTAAATTACATGAACGACATAATGGCATTCTCCAACGAGACACACTTCCGTTTCAGCAATGAAAGTTGCCACGTACTTGTCTGGCATAGATGTGGTAACGTTCATTTTGGTATAATGTCATTTAGCAGCTGGATGGATAGGCCAACTACAGCCGGTGACGTCTTAAAACTTCTTGAGGTCCTGGACCCTTATACGACATCTGTAACTGTTTTAAGTTGGATATATATATATATATATAGCATACTTTGTTAAATACTCGAAAAAGCCGTCACTTGTAACAAAATAAATTTGCTTAACTTACAATCTCAGAAACCTAGCCACAAATTGACTCAACCGACTGCTGACTTTCGATTAAATGAATAACTATGGCGTATGGGGATAGGCATATGCCTAGATGGATGACAGGCATTACGCAATCATACTGTACAATCGAATTATCAATCGAATTGTAATCAATAGAACTATATTGAAGGTTAGAACCTGGAACCTTTGGTTCCGTAAACCTAGTAACTTAACTACTATATCAAGATGATCACCCGTAGTACGGAGGTTGTTACTGGCTTGTACCACCGCCATACACTCCCTTGCCAGTGATTCGGTGAATAGGTGAACGAACGATACCATAGTTATGGCGAGCGTGTGAGTAATTGCTATTTCGTCTAGTGTGTATTGTCAGCTTGAGTGCTACGTCATGTGGATCTGACAGCTTTGCTGTGCTGCATCAAGTGATCTTATGGCTTTTGGTTGCTCTTGCAATGGATAGATGGCGCCACGTCTGCTCTGCAGTTTGCGTTGTTTCAAAGTTATGCCAGGGTCACAAATGATGGTTAGAACCTGCGAACTTTGGTTCCGTAAACCGAGTACCTTAACCACTATACCAAGATGATCACCGTAGTATGGAGGCTGTTGCTGACTTATATAGATACCACCGCCACACTCTGTTTCCAGTTAGTATATAGTTCGAAATTCGAAGTTTTTCGTGGAATATATCCGGAATAACATTCTGCGATTAAAATTATTTTATTCTTGTTCTTACTGAGCCTGAGTCGAAAAAGAGACGAATCCCTCTGGAAGCAGAAGGCTTGGGTCTAGGCCCAGTTAGTCTCTGCCATAAGATTAACAAGTGTTTCTCTTGATCTTTTACACCCAAAGCACATTTCAGACGTGATCGATCGTTGTTTACTTGAGCAGCTATTTACATACTCGGTGGAGGAACTGTGGAAAATGGATGACAGCCAATGGTCATCTGTTTCCCTCAAGGCTAAGTTTTAACGCTCAATGACTCTTTTACTGGATGTATAGCTTATATGTATCACTGCTTGTAGTGGATAAATTAATACGTTTAAATTTCATACTATCTTACGCTTGATTAAAAGTTATAGATTTTATAGTAAGGATAACACAATTCATTGAGCTTAAATTTGCAATCAAAGTAATATCTGCAAAACATTTCACTGAATATAAAATAAGAATGCTTGAAACTTACCCTGTAATATACTACGTGCTATGGGATGTTCAGGAGCGTGGTATAATTCTGACATATTGAGAATTGATGATATTCCTCCTGCTATAGCCCATCCCTGCGTGAAAATAATAAAAATGAAAAATCGAGTAGATACGTATTTTTAAAAAAAGGTGAAAAATGTAGAGTATTACCAATTACTACCAAACAGATCTAATGATGCTGTTAATGACAATTTATATGTGTGATTGAATATTAACGTCGCACTGTTCAGCTGCACGAGGGCTTTTGGCGACGGACCACGTAATTTTGAATCATGGTCAAGTGGCATGGACGACACCTGAGCTGGCACCCTCCCTCTCCTAACTACCACACCACACCAACGGGAGAACGTTTCAGCTCTCGGCAGACTTAACGTGCATCGCTTCCCTACACGGCGGGTCTTTAGTGGTACTGGGCTCGAACTCGTGACAAGGCAAGCCATGATCCGATACCTGTACCACTCGGCTACAGCGGCCACAATTTATATGTGTGAGACAAATGGCGTTAACAAACTATTAACGGTAACCGTATGTCTATAGTGGGAATACACCCGACGTACTTCCTAATATATCTGTTTTGATAGTTGCTGTCGGTACTAATTCCAGATTGTTTAGCAGTGCTAGATAGTCTCCATGAATCAAAAGATCTCTGAAAAGTCTAGAAACAAAAGAGGGGCCTGAAGGATCTCGTTCTTTGTAAAATCAAAATAAGGCAAAATGTGGACAGGGGAGACCAGAATGGAATAAACACCAGTGGCACTCCGGAAATATCTTCCGGCCCTGACGAAAAGTGAGTGTTTTTATATGGCCCCTCATAAGGTTCATGATTTTGACGGTAAATTGAGTATATATCGGCGTAAAGCACATCTCTATGAGTGTGGTGATTTGTAATGCCCACTTCTAAATAATTAAATATTTAATTATATCAGTGCTTCTCAAACTTTCAATATACGCGACCCACTATTCAATCATCATTTTCATCACGCCCCCTTCCATACGATAACAATGTTTTGAATTCAATAATACTATACTTTGACACTAAAGCTACAATATATACGACTTTAACCTCTTATATGCCACCGACGTATATAAACGTCTCGCTCAGCCAAAGCATTAATTTTCTGAACGTATATATGCGTCTTTTCGAAGTACAAACTTTTCTTTGCAGGACTATCCATAGAATTATTCAGAAGGCTTTAGAATGCAATAAAAGGACGTTGACAGTGCTTGCGAAGGGTTTACTTATTTCAGAGGATTTGCTTATTTATTTCTTTTCTCCTCCCCCTCAAAAAAGCATCTAAATACGTTCGTCTGGGTGGCATTGGGGAGCGAATCGCGTAACTTTTAATTGCCAGTTAAGGAATTAATTATAAACCGTACGAATTATCAAGATAAGTGTTAATACAAGCCCACGGGGTCACTGATAATTATGAAACTTGTTCTTAATTTAGTATTTTTATATTAATAGTAAAATATACATTGTACAATACTAATACATTTATAAGTGTATTATATCAGTGTAAATGTGTATTCTATATTTTATTATATCAGAAAGTATTTTGTTTGTTTACTTTCAGTAAATTAATAATTTTCTTAAAAACTTATTTTTAAAATAAGTAACTAAAACTTATAAGTAAAATAAAACTTATTAATAAAATAATTTTCTTAATTATAAATTTTCTTAAAAACCCCCAAAGGGGGCGCGCCCCACAGTTTGAGAAACACTGAATTATATACAAGTGTAAATTCTCTTAAAGGGAGTTAAATGTATGAAATTCATTATTTTGTCGTTTACATATCAAGATGTGAAGGATGGATACGTGTAAAAAAATCAAATTTTAAAAATTGAAATAAAAGTAATTTTATTTCAGATTTGCACCAATTTATTTTTGAGGAAAAAAAATATGAAGTGAGCTTAATACACCCCGGGCTAAAAATTCTTGTCTATCTGTATCTAACACCAGTTAATTTAATCATTATAACACATATTTCTTTAACAATATGTAACAGGCCAGATCGTGGTTATATGGAGGAAAACAAATTATTAAAAAATTATCTATACCTATGCGGAGATGTTCTATTGTATGGAAATTAGGAGAAAAACAATTACAAGAATTATTTCGAAATTTAATATTGCTGCAAATGGGTTGAAATTTTTAAAACAAGTAACATAAATTTTTTTAACCCTTTGTCTACCACATTATGATTGACTGCAGTTTTTTCATGCAATATTTTTTTTTTGAATTACTACATTGAAAGTTAAGGGACATACATAAGGAGAATATTCAACTTTGGGAAATTTAATTCGTTAGATCTAAATAGTTAATTAAAGATATTCAACTGTAAAATTAATTATATAAACTGTTCACTTAAAATAAATAGTCAAATTGTTTTCTAAGGTCTTCATTAACATACAAAAAATAAGACACTTAACTTTTCACATTAACTAATTTTTTCGGAACCAAAATGACAATCTTCACAATCCGCTGAAACATCGAAGAATCGCTGAAACATTGAAAACGCAATTTCTGCTTTAAAACTATTCGCCTTTCCCATTAAAATACTCATCATATAGCTTGTGTGCTGCCATATATCTTGGAATAGTGAATTTAAAAGAATATTTTTCTGCTAAGTATCGTCAGAGTATTTGTAAAAATGGTTTTTCTATGTAATTTTAAAGGGAGCGGTACTTATAATTACCGTGGGTAGATAAAGGGTTAAAGTCAGTTCCTACTTTGGTTAACAAAGAAAAATTTTATTATAGTTATTTTTTATCTAATAATTACAATTAATATAAATATGTTTATACATGTCACAGAATCACAATATTAAGTGGCTAATTATTTACAATGGTGAAAAGAAAATTTCGGCTCAAATGAATGCTTTAAGAAGTGAGAAAAAAAAACCTTTTACAGTTTTGGCACTAGTCGCTAAAATGGTCGCTGAGTCGCCAATAATGATGCAAACGTGGCTGCGTCTGTAATTCTTTGAATAATTTGTTTTTATCAATTATTTTTTATTAATTATAATTAAATTACCGTATTGTCATCCAAAATAGTAGTGTGTATAAAATTCAGTTCAATTGAGCGCTTTAAAATATATTTTATTAACGATTGAAAATTTGAACAAGATATAGGGAAATTGTGAACTAATAGTAGGTATTGAAAAAAGGCGAAAAGATTAAATTTTTGGTTAGATGATTTCAGATTCAAAATAAAATTATTTTCCCACAATATAAATAATTAAAACCGAGAGTTATTGATAAATGAGCACTGAATATATAGAGTAGTACAATGTACATTGCAACATTTCATAACCCCAGCTCTCTCCCCTCACCATGGAATCAATTGGATCCAAACTTTTTTCGGTACGTATTAGCATCACCGCAGTCGAAATCGAGGCATGAGGATAATTTTTCTTCAAATAAAACCCGCAAGAACCTTTGTTGTTTTGATATTATGGCACGATTCGCGTGGTGCAACTTTTGCTGCGGTGACGCTAATACCGGGTGTTTCAAAAGTCATGCCCATCCACATGGCAATCCTTGTTGCTTAAAGCCAAAAAGGTTAGCTGAGATATCTGTCACTAAATGGCAACAGTGGCCCCATCATAAGTGAATCAAGCATCAGTTTCAAAATACTTGTCAGTTGAGCACAACAGGAAGTGCATGATGTCTTTCCAAGAGCAAAGTATAACCATCGTAGAATTTTATTGCGTTACAAAATCTCATAGCCGTATGATAAATGCATTTTAGTAGAAATATCCAGGTGAAACAGCACCAAATGCATCAACGATAATACTTTGAGTGCAACAGTTTCGCGGCACAGGATCGGTTGCAGACATGATGCGATCGGGTAGAGCGTCCATAGTGAAAACAAAAGTGGCAGATGTGGAGACCGCTTTACAAAGAAGACCAATGAAGAGATCCTTCTTCTACATAAAGATTATTACGGAAATCATATCCTTGCTGAACAGTGATGAAAGGTACGCTTGGATGCAGCAAGACGACGCAACGTGTCACACATCACGGGACAGTATGGAAGTTTTAACTGAATTTTTCGATAATCGTGTCATTTCCAAAGGATTCAGAATATTTTCTTTTGAGGATATCTGAAAAATGTCGCCTTCAGGAATAATCCCCAGATGCTTGAGGAATTTAAGAGTAACATCCTTCATGCAATATCAGACATTAATTCTCGCACTCATCGTAAAGTATCAATTAATCTAGTAAAAAGAGTTCGATTTTGTGTCCAGGAAAACGGAGATCACATTTTGAACATTTACTGTGATTTTACCATGTCTGACACCTAACAATAAAGATAACTGTTCAACCTTTGTTTATCCTCCATTCTGTTTGTTGCCTTTAAGACTCAACCACAACGGTTGATATGCGTGACTTTTGGTATGTAAAGTACCCGGTACGTAAGTACCTTTTTCCGTCTCCCATTTTATCATGTACTGTCATTTCGACAGTTGAGTATTTTAAAAATTTAATACCTAAGAGAGAAACTATTCAAAGTACCTGATGTTTTTTTTTCTTGTAACTATTTAATAGGTGTAATCTCATCTCAATAAATTTTGATGTACTTTTCCGTTTCGGGGGGCCATTGGTGACTGTTAAATTTTTTTCTCCAAATTAGACACCAAACACAAAATAAGGCAAAAACCAACAACGTGTTTCATATAAACAAAAAGTAGGGTTGCCTACTCTCTCTTCTAAGTTCTTTCCTCACATGCGCCATAAGCCTCCAACTCTTGAATTGTGCAATAAGTTTACCATAATTATTACTGGCATTTGGCGATATTTTGCGTTCAATTTTAAGAGCCCTCGAAGTGGAAAAGTGCCAAATCCCTTTAACAAAATTTATGAATTTTTACAATAAAAAATCTCAGATACTTAAACTTTATTTCCCTTTTGGCAGTGCTTAACATAAAAATTAATTTTGGTACTTACGCAATATCACAACAATCGCCAACGTTCAAGATAACTCGCCAAGTTGACAAACCCAATTTCGCATGTGTCGTATGCGCTGAATTGGCAATCATGTGCTTCGTTTCATATAATACCGGTAATAGGTTGCGATAGCACACGTATAAGAGAGAGCCTTATTTATTATTTTTTTAAAAAATTTACTTTCTTCATCTATATACCAGAGAGCATTTCTATACATGGTAGGTTTTGAAAACTTTTTTTCGATCCACCATAGTATGTAATTATCCACCCTAGTATATAAGTGTTATTGTGTGGAAAATTTTAGTTCATAATTTTGTTTAAAAAGGAAAACACACACAACACCATAAATAATATTCATTTAAAGTACATATGTGTTAATATATGACAAGTTAGAATTGTGTCAAACGAAATTTAAAAAATGTAAAACATACTGGTAGAAAATAAATGTATTAAAATAACTTAATTATTTATTTATTTGTATTTTTAAATATTTGCTATCTTGGAAAATTGGCTAGAATATGAAATGAGAGATTGAAAAAAAAGCCCTTTATCTTTGGCGATGTTTGAGAGCTTTAGAAATAGTTTCTTTTTAAGTCTTTCTTTATTATAACAAAAACTTGGAAGCATAGATATTTAATTACATTAGAAAAAAAATTCTGCTTCAACCACTTTATACTAATACACATCTCAGGTTATATTAGGAATTTTTTTATTATTCATCTAAAAATGATTGGTTGGTCTACAACTACATTTTAATTTTTTCTTATTTGAAATTAATGAAACCCATCAATTTTTTATTCATTATCAGTGATGTAAGGAAATATAGTAACACTTACCAGTGCCACAAATCCTATTAAAGCTGTAGCATCTTCTAACTTTACGATGAAGCAACATTTATGAACATCAGGAATAGTAGACATATGCGTGTCAAGATAATTTTTTTTTAAAAAAAGTTATTTTACATATAATAATAGTATATTATTAAACAAAATAATATCTAAACTTGATGATTATTTTTGATAAATATCATGTTCATATATATTTATTTACTATATCTACAGCAGGAAATAATATAACAACATTTGAAAACGTTGCCACATAACCCGCTATAATTAAATATTCTCACTTTTAAATTATTGTGTTAAAGGTGGATTGAAATGGGATAAATTCATGACGGACAAGTGATAAATGCAATCTAGTGTTCTGTATTGAGTTCAAACTGAACATTAGACACATCCTTTGGTACTCACATACTATCGCAACCATGCTAACTTTCACGATAATTTGCGAAATCGGCTACCCCGGTTTTCCAAGTGTCGTAAGCGCTGAATTGTGAACAACGTGCTTGGTTTCATATAACGTCGCCAAAGCAGTTTGAATAGTACGTAAGTATACCCATACTTTTTGTTCAACACTTGTGAAATTGAGATAAAATTTCAATTTTCGTAATTGGGTAAAGATGTTCAAGTATTAAAATTCTTAAAAATTTTTTTTCGAAATAAAAAAAAATCTTGTATTTACGTGTTTTTTAAAACAAAGGGTGTTTTATTTACCAATATGCATATTGTTGATTAATATGTACTTTTTAAAAGAAAATTTCTTCAAAAAAGAAAGAACTGGCAACAGAGAATCATAGGAATTGATTAACTGAAAATACGTGATAAGCGGAGTCTCAATTGATAATATTTTTTTGGTCCTTTTCGCTTCGCCGGTGTAGATGATAAAGTCGCCAAAAATTGATGCGACCGACGCCAAACGGAATATTCCCGCTGGTAACCTTTTACCATCACATTTTAAAAACAAGAGTCGCTGTTTTTTTTCTTATCAGTAACGTCTTTTTCATAATATATATATAAAAAAAGGATAAAAACCCAATGAGAACAAATAGTTACTTATATTTTTTATTTGTACACTGAGTGTTGTTTGTCACACGAATAACGTCAACTTAGCGAGATTTGTGCCAGCGAAAAGGAAAAAAATACCAATTTTTTTCTCTTCAAGTATTATTCATTTAATCATCTCGTAATGTGAGGAAGAAATTAGGTTTGCTGGAAATAATAATGAACACAGTGTGTGGGCATGTTACCATATTATTACTAGTAAGTTACCTTTCTACTGACATAGAGAATATCAGAAAGATTTTCAGTGTTGATGCTTAATCAAGTATAAAAATGAATGTTAAGAACCTAAAGTAATACATCTAGATCTTTATACAAAGCCTGCAGGTTCATGATCGGTAGTGTTATGGATTATTAATAATTAAGTAGAAAATACACTCATGGATAAAAAAAGGAGTTGTCAAAATGAAACGAAATTTTACATACGTAATGACTACTTTGATATAAATGATTAGAAAATCAAAGAAAAAGGATAATTTATTTAAGAGAAAAAGGCAAAAGCACGGAGGATTTAATACCCTGTTGAACCCCCTCTAGCACCTCATCCAATGCACAAAGCGATACGATCGGGCATTGAGGTATACAAATTCTGTATGATGTCTTGAGACATTTCGTTTCATATTTGCTGTATCCTTGCCTCTAGTTCGTTCATACTCGTGGATGCCCAACTCGCCGTCCCAAATAATCCCAGATATGCTGGATTGGAGAAAATTCTGAGGATCGGGCAGGCCAATAAAAGGTAGTAAAAGTGCGAAGACAGTCATGGGACACCCTTGCCGTGTGAGGCAGAGCATTGTCTTGTTGAAAAGTGGCTCCTGGGAGCGTTGCATGAGTGGTAACACATGTGGTTGCAGGATGCCATAGAAACATCTCTGGGCTGTCATGGTGCCACGGATCAATACTAGGGGGTGGCCGTGCATTGTAGGCAATGGTACCCCATACCATCACAACAGCTGTGGGAGAGGTGTGTAGCTGTAAAGCAAAAGCAGGATTGAGGCGTTCACCACGGGGTCTCCGCACACTGCTGAGATTGAAACTGGATTCGTCGCTAAGGACGAGCTGGTTCTATTCCGCTGCAGTCCAGTTTCCTCGTGCGTGGCACTACTCCAAAAGGAGACGTCAATGGGTGGGCGTCAAGGGCAGCACACGTAATGGGTGCCGCGATCCCAAATGTCCTTCAGCCAGGTGCCTTTGTATGGTTCGAGAAGCCACAGGGGCTCCTAATGAAGGTGCTACCTGGGCCTGGATGGCGGCCGATGAAGCAGTTGTCTGTGCGCGTGCATTTCTTATGGTCTTCTCGATGACTGGTCTGTCGAGGGCGTCCTGAGCCTGGTCATTGTGTTGTTGTTGTGTGTTGTGGCTAATGCCACCTGTCTGACGTAGTCAGAACGAGGCCCACGAAATTCATCGTGGCATGGGCAAGAGGTACGCCTGTCGTTGGCCTTGAGCACCATATAGGTGACAGTGCGATTTAAGCTCAGAGAAACTTCCCCGAAGGGACGATAGATGGCGACACGACCTCTATCTCCACCTCCACAATTTCTGCAAGTGAACTGCAGGGGAGGGAAATATTCTCCAGTTCCTGCGCTAGTGAATAAGCCCACAAGACTACGGACCCCCTGATTTAACGAGCACGTACTCCGTGTGCACTCGGAGGGTATTTGGTGACATCGAGCATCGAACCCAGGCCTTCCGGTCTGGAGTCCGATGCTCTAACCACTAGGCTACCCACGGCCCTGGTCATTGTGTAAATGACATCTCTTGGATCCACTGGTCCCAACACCTCTTCACAACACAATCAGAGCGACCTAATTGACGAGCTACTCGCCTAGCTGACCACCCAGCTTCCATCATGCCGATGATTCTCCCCCTCTCAAATTGCGACAGCTGCTCATATTGACTTCGAAAATGGCGTAATTGCATGTCTACCTCAGCTCTTTCTTTGTACACCCAGCACACACAAACAAGTTTTGTTACCTGTTTTATACTCCACGGAGAACGACGTTTAATGCCCTCTACCGGCTATACATAATTCGCAATCACGTTGCATTTCTTATCATTTGCATATCTCCCGGACATGTACCTTCATGCCAAGTTTTGTTACGATCCCGCAATTATTTTTTGGTGCACTAATTTTTTTATCCATAAGTGTATATACTTATATTTTGGTTCAATAAATCGAATTCTATTGTGGAATTTTGGGTACTAAATTATTATCGCACCCTATTGACGACATTATATGAAACGAAGCACCTGGTTATAATTTCATTGTGTACGACACATAGGAAATCAGGGTTGCCAACTTGGCGAGTTATTAATGGAATTGGCAATTTTTGAGGTAATACGTAAGTACCGAATTTCGAACTGGAATGTCGGCGAGTGCCCGTATTGTAATACATAATACAGCAAGTTCCTTATAAAACTACATAATATGGAGACTGCATTGTCTATGGTCTTTGATTGCAATTGGCTGGCAAACTGGATATGGGAAACTTCCTTCTTACATGTGTACCTCGTGAAATCATAGGAAATCATCAATGTTAAATGAGTTTCATAAATTTCGGTTTGATAAACCTGGAAGTATCGACCTTGTCATTCTAATTTGAAAATTAAGAGAGGATTCTGCTGTGGTAAGAGATCTTATGAACAGATATAAATAAATGGGTATGTATAACTCTTAATTGAGTACTTACGTACTACCGCAACAATATCAACGTTCCAGATAACTCTCCGTTTGCAACCTTGATTTCTCATGCGTCGTGCGAGCTGAATTGACAACCATGTATTTCCTTTCATATAATGTCGCCAATGCGCTTGCGATAATACGTAAGTACTATATTTTAGATATTTGCCTTGTAAATATCAGTTGATGATATTAATATATAATGTATTTAATTCTTTACGAGGTACCGCTTGTTTCATACAAATAGCACTTTTCAGAGAAATTCGCATTCATACTTTGGCCAGATTTTGAGTGACCGTTTGGCAGCTTGGAGACATTTTTGGAACCATTCTCTCGTTTCTCACTCACAGACAATACTACCTACAGTTTTATTATATCTTGCTATTAAAATGGAGTAGGATCTCTAAAAACATTTGAGCTTCTGGGTCTGAATTATGCGAAAAGAGAATAAAATAAAAATTAGTTTTAATGGAAAACTATATTATCACAAGACTATAAAAAAGCGGGGGAAAATAAAAAAATTCTTCTTTATTCTAATTTTATTTTTGTATCCTTATTAATCAAGAACAATTACAAGAAGGCAAGTGTGCTAGTTTTCGATAAAATCTTATTTTAGTTAACAGCTTTGGCAAAAAAGGAAAACAAATTGTGTGTGTGTGTGCTAAATTACGCCAGCAGTTAAATGTTTTACATTGGACTTCTATCCAACATGAGGATAATAATTTGCCAAGTTGACGATAAATAAATATATGGGCCAAAATAGGATTCAACTCAGTTTTCCTTAATAATCCCCACACCTCCATGCATTTATTTTATAATTAGTATTTATTAGTTACAGGGACCGTGGTATAAGGAGCTTCTATACAGCACCTTTCTCATTGGACAACTGTTGGGGATATGACAAGCCTAAATATTCGGAATCTTGTGGTTCGACTTTCTTCCAGACTCTCTGTATACTTTCAATGGGTTCCCTCCTATATTGAATTGAATGGTAACGAGATAGATAGATAGGTCAAGTCTGCCACTGCTGCCAGCTTGCGGGGGTAACACTTGTCTAACTTTTGCCGAACTTTCCTCCACTAACTAAAAGGATAGAATTAAATGCACTTTGGAGAATACCCCTTGCTCACCTTTGGTATTTTAGGAAAAGACATCGTTTGAACACCAGCTCAATATTCCTAGAAATCAGCAGACGACTTTTTCACTTTTTTTGAGTGGCCACATCAAGTTTCTTACTTTCCGACAGGGCCGGAAAATCTTTCCAGAATGTCATTGGTGTAAGGCTAATCAGGCCTTCCCCAGTCATATTCTTAATTGATTGAATTTTATTATTGAAGATGTTTTAGGAAATCTTATTTTATTTTTGGATTTTTTGGTGATTTTTGGTTTTAAAGAAACAACAACAACAGGGACCGTGAAGCTAAACACAGAAAACACTGCAAATCTTATCCCACCATTGTGTTTGTAGCGAATGTATTTGACCAGATAACATCACCAATGATCATGTTGACGACAATTCGGAAAAGCAGCCATCAACCCATGTTCCTCATAACCGATATGTATATTTCACTTCTGAGATAATGACGATTTTGATAATGTATTATTTTGATGAGCAAGAAAAACTATTTAACACACTAGACTGATTTTTATTGTTCTGAAGTTCAGAAAATTTGGAAAATTTCTATTAGGAATAATCTAAGCGTTGAGGCGTTTTAATTCATACGCGACTTTCACTTTATATTCATTTTTTGGTATAATTGTATTTTATTTTGCGGGTATGTTTTTTGAAATATAATTAAATTAAAATTACTAAAACAATCTAAAATATAAACAATCAACGTCCCCACCCCCTTCAGCAGGCCGTGGTAAAATTATCAAACGTTGACCGGTCCTCGATGATTTAAAAGGTCGGAGGGCACTGGTTCAAGGCATGCGTATAGTAGCAGTGGACTGGTAGGTTGGTGGTTCAAATTAATACCTCAGCCAAAGGTCAACAGCAAAATGCTTAAGTTGTGGAGGAATTGAACACTAGATAGCAGCACAACCTAACGCTACTTGTTGATTATGCATTCGTTCCATGGAGAATCTCAAATACGACATTCCAAATGAATCACGACTAGTGATTCAAACGGAAATGGCACAGGGGCCAACTAGACCCGCCATCTTGACAAGAGACTTCCCCAAACGTCAATGTATAAATGATCCAATGACATTCAAACCTACTGGAGATGTATATCAATTGCAGTAATGTCTGGAAAAACAACCTATCACTTAGAAAGTCCATCCACAACAAAGACAGATTTCTTCACTAGGAAGGAGGTATGCAGCGTGTCCTTCCGCAAGTTTCAAATAATATTGGACAGGAATAAAAGCCCTTAATGACTTGCCCGAATGGAGATTCCTTTTCGTCCCAATCGTCTAAACCAGCGATACTCAAACCTGCAGCCCACCGAGCCTTATTAAGTGGCCCGGTCATGACCCATTTCTCTGAGAAATTCACTTATTTAAGAACAATGCACTAATAAATTCGTGGGAAATTCTCTGACAAGAAATCAAATATATCGATTTTGCTTTTTTGCTGTCGATGTCATAGGGCTGCAAATTGATATTCCTTTTCTAATTCTAAGGATTACGGTTAGTGATAACAGACAACTAGGGTGTAGCGAATATTTTAAGGGTAGCAGTAATTTTTAACAATCCTTCATACCTTGCAAGCGAAAAATATTTGAACGATTTGGAGGTCGACTGTTTTGTAGTGAAAATCAACATGGATCAGTACTTGTTTGATTTGCCTCGAAAGTGTTGTATTTAAAAAGTACCAATGAACAGGAATCACACATACATCCAATGATACTTTTCCTCCAATATCTCTTTCAAGAAGTGATAAATAGGTTTTATATTGAATATTCTTTGAAACAAAAACAAAATGTTTTGTCAGTGGTAATGTCACAACCCTAACAAAGACATCCTACTAAGGTTGTTTTGTTATTGATAATCATATGAAACCGTTTACTGCAAAAATTGTGAAGGAGTCTTTCTTAAATTCTTTTAGTGTTAGTGACAAAAATAAGAAACATAAAAAAATAATAATTAAAAAAAGTGAAACAGGAGTTATAATATTTGATCAATTTTCCACATTTTAAATTTTAAATGTTATCTTGGTCCTAAAGCATTTCTCTCCCCCTCCTATAACCTCATGTTCCGGATCGCGTGAAATGGCTGACATATGTATGCGGCCCAGCAGAAAAAAAGGTTGAATACCCCTGGTCAAAACCATGTAGTGGACTGGTACGTCGGTGGTTCAAATGACCACCCTTGCCAATGATTATTCAGGATGTATCGGAGTACTCTTTAAGTTGCAGGATCATTCCATCAAAAAAAAAAAAAAAAAAAAGAGTACGTTAATGGGCATAATATGTTTATTTAAAACAGAAAAGCTATTGCCTGAATAATGTAATTACTGTTAGATATTTTAACTATTTAATATTTAACTGCTTATGTTAAAACAGCAGAATTTGAGTAATGTTATTTAAATATAGATATTTATATAAATATATTCCTTGACTGCAAATCTCAAAGTCCTCACTGATCGACGGGCTAACGCTTAAGTATTGCTATAACTTGTTGATATAAATCTAATGAATGAGTAATAAGTTTCGTTTTTTCGACTTATTAAATTTTATTTATGCAAGCGAAAAAGATAATGATACAAAATATTTCTCATATTCTTCATACTTCAACATAATATAAATATAAATACAACTTAAAATAGATTTATAGTGGATAAACAATTTTTAAACGGGTCATGTTAATCTATGCGAATTGAACTATAATTAGATTAAAAGAGAAAATTTATAAAATTCTTTTTCAATATTTTTATGCAAGAACTATGTACCTGAATAATGTCAGATATCAAACATATTTGATAAAGTTTTCTCAGTCATTTATATCTGTGTATCTAAAACATATTTTTAAAATTTTGATTTAGGCAAACTGAATTAAGTCATAATAAATGTAGCATCAAATATGGATGAATATATGATATTTGTGGCTCAGTCGAAACAAAAATGAATTCGATATTTAACTCATTCTATTCTTAATTCATATATATTTAGTTAATAAAATGAGAGAGAAGCTTTATAATAAATAGCGAAGTATTAAGAATAGAATATTAATGAATCCCTAAATAAGTAAAGATAAAATAATCAGCACTCGATGTAAGTAAACACTTTTCTGTGATAACCCAAACGAAAGTGAAACTATAAAAGAATAAATCCTGCATTTATTAGCAACAAGAACATTTATTGTTTGATATAGATAAATTTATAATGATGTTTTTATGATTGCTTTAGAATAGCTTAAGGTTATTTATTTATTACAGTATTTACTTTAAATATATATGGCAAATTACAATTTTACTTAAATAGTATTTACACTCGTACTGAAGCAAATTAATCAGACACATTGTCATTCAGCTTGGACTTCAGTTTCCAATTTTATTTAGGTACTTATGTGTACTCGTATTATACCATCTACAATTTTTTCAAATCAAAAGACGTCGCCAAATGCCACGATTTGTAACTAATTGGGAAAAATTATTCTCGCTATTGTTGCAAAATAATAATAACGATGGCATCATTTGGTGACGTCTTTTTACCTGTAGGAGTTAGTCGATGGTATAATACGAAAGCACTTTTATTCGTAATTTTCATTTAGCATGAAATGCTTCAATTTATTCATGTTATCTCATATGTAAATAAAAAGGGATTACTGAATGCTATAGCTGAATTTTTATTGTCCGATTTAAATTACTACAACAAAAATTGTGAAATTTAAAATTGAGCAACACGTGAAACAAACAGCGAAACAGAAATTGGAATTAAATTCCATTTTTTTTTCAAGAATACATTAGATAATTTTTGAAAAATACTTCCAGATCAAAAAAATACTACACTTTTTCATTAACAATGAGGCACATCTTTTGAATAGATGTTCTGCTTTTAACCCTACTCATCTTCAACGTTTTAAATTATGTATTTTAACTTAAAATAACTTGATTGGAGAGATTTTAATATCCTCAAAAGTACTTTTTTTGTAAGACGTGTTTCTTAAATTTTTTAGTTAACTTGAGATGTCTTTTTATTTATTGTCTAAAGTTCGTTCTTCAAATGTTTTAACATATTAAATGGGACAGTTTTTTTACTCCTTGTGTTTAGCACCATCTGCAAAGTGACGCTTCTACGCAAAAAATTACAACTCATAACTTTTGGTATAAACAAGTGTGTATATAATTTAAAAAATATTTTTTTAAGTGAATTCCTACTTAGATCAACGAAGAAAAATCTTATTTTAGCTACTTTTTATTGAACAGTTACAATTAATATAAATATGTATATACATAGGACAGAATCCCAACATTAAGTGGTAATTAATTTTTATTAATTATCATTAAAGTATCGTATTGTCATCCAAAACAATCGTGTACATAAAATTTCAGTTCAAATGAATGCTGTAAAACATGAGAAAAAAACATTTTAAAGTTTTGACACGAATCGCCAAAAGGGTCACTAACTCGCCAAAAATGATGCCAAAGTGGCTATATTTGTAATTCTTTAAATAATTAGTTTTAATCGATAGATTTCTATTAATAATTAAATTACTGTATTGTCATCCAAAATAATCATGTATATAAAATTTCAGTTCAATTGAGCGCTTTAAAATGTATTTTATGAACGATATGATATTCTACCAAGATAAATATATAGAGTGTGCGAGCTAATAGTAGGAATTGAAAAATTGATTAGCATATTCAATGTAAAGCAATATTATTGTACTTGAACATGGTCTTTGTGTACAACTCTTTCAAAAAAAATTCATAATCTAATTCATTAAAATTTCAATAGGGAAATGAGTCAGGAACTATTTATTATGATAAAATGAATAACTAATATAAACTAAATAATAAACAATGTAAAACATGATGAATTTTTCTCAACACATTCTTTAGGAATAAAAAATGTTTTATTAATGAAATAAATGCATCAATGTGGCGGGTCACAGCCTGGAACTTGAATAATTTGTCTGGCAGCTTCTATTCCGGCATGAATTGCTGAAACAAGATCCTGTGACTGGACGTATTCTGCTAGAAATGCGCCGGACAATGCGTCTCCGCATCCCACACTGTCCACTACATTGTCTACTGGTCGAATATCAAAGACTTGGTATTCATCAGATCCTTGGACTGCTATGAGAGGCTTGGAACCACGAGTGACAATAAATAGGCGAGAATGCGTAGTTTCAGATGTCTGAAGACGATGGATTAGTTTGACGGATTCATCCACTGTAGAGGGGAAAAAAGAGAAGAATTTAGTCCTTTAGATTCGAAATTTTCATTACATAATACATCAATAAAGGAATAAACTCCCTGAAAAGAATATCTGAAAATAAAGCTTAGGCGGTGCCTGAAATATGAGTGTGCTTCAATATACAAGTCTTTTGAGATACGGAAAGAAGACTTTTTTCACAAGATATTTTTTACATTTGTTCATAAAAAGAACATTATAAAAAATTAGTGTTATCAGGTGTTGCCGTGTATTTATATACAATTTTAATTGATTTCAATAGGGATTATTGAGTGGTTATAAGAATTCGGGCTTACGGAAGTTTGATCATTGAACAAATTATACTTATATCTGAAAGTACTGAGCCAGTCTAGTTCTTCACATAAATTGACAATAAACAACATTTACCTGTCATAAATATTTGGCATCTAATATTATTGGGTTTTGTTAATTTTATATTGTAGAAAAGAGGGCATTTTTTTCCTGTTACTTTCATTGCACAAAGTAATGATGAAATTTAATTAATAGTTTTGTAGTGTATTTTCTTAAATAATTGTATTTCATGCCCTAATAAGAGCGAAAAATAAACAATCTAGGAATCCAGGAAAACTAACCTGTTATTTTTTTAAAGCTTCAAGTGGTATCTCATGAATATTTCATTCCACTTGTAATACAATTAAGCAAACATCTCTTCTGTAATTTTAAAATCACGAACTTTCTAATTAGAAATGACAATTTTATATGCTTTATTTGAAAATATTTGGATTATGATCATCCGATTTATGTTCTTATTGTACAAGCCATTCAACACGGGTTTCTTTACAGTTCTAAATTGCATTCAGAAAAGAAAGGGCTAACTCTGAAAGTAAAATTTCTACTAATTAGTTCTCCTCCAGCATTTTATTTCTTTCCCTTTCTTTTTTACTTTTATCTTAATTTTATTTTTCTCGTTTAAATATTTCATTGAATTTTTTATACTCGTGCTCTTTTTTGGCTGAAGTTTTCACGTTCGCATCCATTAATATGAATTCAACTTAATTTACAAGTCTCCTGTTGGACACGAAGAGGTTATTACTTCTCAAATGAAAAAAAAGAAAGAGATTTAATTGAATCATGAAATTATCGTTTTTATATACAAATGCACAAAAAGTACTTCACAATGCTAAGAGTCTTCTGATTGTATTTAATACTTAAGATTCCATCTGATTAGCTGCCAGCGGAATCTCAGTGGGGGGAGGATAGATTAAGATTATCCGATCCTGAAAAGGCCAACTAGTAGTATTCCTTGTATTTATTTTTGCATTGTCTGATATCGTACGTATAAACTCTCATCCCAACTAACGCCTTAGTAATCTGACTGGGGTCTTCCTGTAAGAGACTCTGTTTTGATTCCAGTTATTTCTTTACGTAACGTTTGAATTAGGGGAAAACGCCATCCCTTCTTTATTCACTTACCCTTCTTTGGAATGTTTTTAAAGAATTTATTTACCTCCATCTTGAAAAATAACTTTAAATGAGTGAATGTAATATAAAAAGAAAAGTTAGATCGGTCTTACTTGTGAAATCATCCCTTCCACCCATTGCAGTTGCTAATGTGGTCACTTCAGCCTCATTCCCGAACAGGATGTCCACTTTGGGAATGACCCTCAACAAAGCCTTCCAGTGAGATCTGCAAACGTATTCGGCTGATAAACTCAATGAAAAAATCTGTGATGAAAATAAAATTGAAACTCATATAAGTAAGGATAGATTAAAATACATGCATAGTCGTCAAAATGCAAATTACATGGATTCTGTTTGTTTAACATGTCTGTATCGTCGATTAAATACTCTAACGTGGTTTTATTTTGATTATGAGATGTGTTGTAAAGCTTTGGATTTCGCATTGATTTTAGAATGGGGTATGGAAATGTACATTCGAATGTAGTCTGGAGTATAGCGAGGTATCCAGTGGCGTACATAAGAGAGAAAGTTCTCCCACTCCATAGATCTACCAAAATAATTTAATTTTTAGCCCAGAGATTACCTCCAGAGAAGCAATTTCTATGTATAGATCTGTTATTTTTGAGTGTACATATTATTGTTGTTATGCTTTTAAGATTTAATATTTGTCTTTAATCTCCAGAGAATGTACAACAGATGCATCAGATATAGTTTCTGTCAGCATGCATAAATTATAAAACAGTATTTAAAGCCATACATCAATTTATTAGCTAATTAAGTTCGGTGGTTGTTATCATACAAAGCGTAGCAGTTCAGATACTGTCTTTATCAATCAAGATTACCAAAAAATATTTATACATAACGCCTGTGAGTTTATGAGATTTAACGCGATACACACTCACATACTTCATCATAAGATGCATACTTAGAAGATGAGATGATAAAAAATAAGATGCATACGTTATTATTTTTAGAATACTTACTTTATCTTAAAATATATTGAAAACAAGCAATTATATACATTCATTGCCAGCAATCGGTATAATTTTATAACAAGAAAATAATATCTAAAATATATAACTGCAATCTACAAATCAATGTCCTAACCAGAGTATGGACTTAAATGATAACTTAGATTTCGATGTAAAATATGAATAAATTGATACCTGTGAGGGTAAACGGTTTTCAGCAAAAGTGTAAACCACATTTGGTGAATGAACTATAAAGTATCCTTCAACAAATATGCATTGCGTCCGTTCTAGATTCGAACGGACAAAATCTAGCTTCAAATGGTCAGTTGAGAACAAAGCAGCTGCTCCTTGTCGACAACACATGGACCGTTCACCATCCCTCGAAAGCAGACAAGCACACACACCTGTGGAAGCTTCAGGAATTCTTACGTAAAGAGGCAAAACTCCTTCTGTTTCAAGTTTACTCTTCATCCACGCTTCATATTCATCACAACCTGTACAACCTAATACAAAACAAAATACTTTTATTACTTTAAATGAATCATAATTATGGCACGTTTACTTGAGACAGTGGAAGCCGAGAGTCCTAAGTTCGAATCCTGATGCCCATCGTGCAAAAGGAATGATGTACGTTAAATCAGTTGAGGCCCTAAGTCCTCGTGTTTGCATGTGCGACAGTTTGGAGAAGAGGAGAGGTGTCACATTTCAGACGTCGTCCCTGCTAATTTATCGTGGCTCAAAATTACGAGATTCATTGCCGATAGTTAATTCTTTTGTGAATTCGTAGTGAGAATATCTATAAATAAGCAGGATATTTACCAATTCCTTATTCAGTGTTTCAATTTTTTACCTAATTAAGTTTTAGAGAAGGAGTGCTGTTATAAATTAATAATAATATCAAAATACATGTATTAATTAGATTAATACAGTTTTTAGATTTATAACATAATCTGTTTCATTGTAGCCAACGTAATGAAATATGGTACATTTTTATGTTTTACGAGGGGTGATCCAAAAAAAAGTTTACAAGCAGCTGTAATTGGAAAGTGGTAAACGTGAATGGGAATATGTTTATTCAGAGTGGAGATCGATGATGCTTGTTGTCTTACACTGATTGTGCGTGCGAGCAAATAATGTTAGTACTCAGACCTGTAAGAGTGACAATAATGGCAAGACATCTAGAGAAGTGGTCTCGTACAGAGATGCAAAACGTGATACAATTTCTTTTGCGCAAGAATGCGTACCCATCTGACATTCACAGACAAATCGTGGAAGTGTACGGGGTCGAAACAATGTGTAGACAACAGTTAGCGAAATGATGTCGTTCTTTTGAAGCCGGTAGAGGGCAAATGGAAAACTGCAATATGGAAACAAGCGGCGCCACATATAGCTCACAAGACTCAGGAATTGCTGCGAACGTTTAGGTAGGAGGTCAGGAGTCAACCGCCCATACAGCCCCGATTTGGCTCCCATAGACTATTTCCTTCTCTCTGCATCAAAGAGACACTTATCCAGAACAAGAATTGCAATCGATTTCTCTTAAAGTTTCTTAAGAGCCACAAAATAAGATAATGATGCTAAATAACTCTTGATATAAATTTTATTCTTTTTCATAATTTTATAAATTTTACGGCACTTTAAGTAGAGATTATTCAAATGAATTAATTATGTTTTTTAATATCAATCCACAAGATAATTAAAACAAAAACAATGGATTTTTATTTTAAGATTTAGCTATGCTGACACATACCTGCAAATGCCACTTCTCCTTTGTCCTTTACAACCCATTTGGCAATTCGTGCAGCATTTTGGGCAGACCCTCCAGCTGCTAGTTTTGAATCAGGATTGCGAAAGATCTTTTGGAACAAAGTATCGTGATTTTCGCGGGCGATTATGCAGTCGTCTCGCTTCAGACCATAGTGTCGCAGGGTTTCCTCTTCGGTTTTGATGGAGATATCTAGTAGAGGACTGCCGACAAACAAAAGTCGAACTCTTTCCTTCATGACAATATTACATGGAATAGAAAAGAATATGGTATGTTTCTAAAGTGTGATTCACATTAACTTAAAGGTGTTATTATATTTTACCTATTAAAATACTAATACTTTTATACAAAACGTAAATAATTTATAATTTTTTTATTATGTACAGAAATGGAGTATTCAAAGAATATTAGATTCCATAATAAATTCTTGCGTCAAGTCCTCTTCCTGCTTGTACTCAATTAAAATATTTGTTTTACTTTTGAAAATATAAATTTTCAATTTTCTTATGTATTTTTATATTTTATGCATTATATGGCGTCTATTTAATGCATTTGGAATTTTTTCTCCCCATTTTTGGAATAATATTGGGCAAATTTTGTTGTTATATATACATCGAGAGATTTTAAATTTACGATAAGATATCTAGAATATTGACAAAATTATAGAAAAGGGAAAAGACAAACCAAACTACCAACGTGTTGACAAGAGACGTCAAAACAAAGAGTAAGGCCACAAACGTTTACTTTTTGAATTGAAAACAATCTTATTTGCTTATAAGTACAGTCGGACCTCTATTGAATGAAGTCGCTATATCCCGAAAAAAAGTTCGTTATATGGAAAATTTTTTAAATAGTGATTCATCTTTTTTTTAATATACTTTAAAAACAAATTTAAGTTCATAAACACAATACATCATTTAAAAAGTAATTATTCACAATTTCTTGAAAATCAGTATTTATTCGTTTTATATATTTTAACCACCAAAAAAAAATCTGCAAGGAAAACAAGAACAAAAAAAAAGTCATTGTGTCCTGGAATAGACTGTATATATTTTCTACTTTAAAAAATAACTTTATATTAAAACAAATGAATTCTTTACCGACATTTTAGAATTTTATGCCTACGAGTAATTTTAAAATTGCATTATTTTATAACCGCTAATATTAACCATACACAACCACATGCGTGTCTATAAATTTGATTATTAAAAAAAATCTGTTTTATTTGAGTTTTTTGTTTAAAAAATTATGACCATTTCATTCCTCTGTCTGAGTTAGGCATCTGGTAATACCAGTTCAAGGTCATTGATCGCCATAAAATGTGATAAAAGAGATAATAATTTTAAAAATGTCGTGAAATATTTTTAAAGTAGGGAAAAAAATAGAATTGCAAGAGAAAAAGTTCGTTCTATAGAAAATGCACTTCGCTATTTGGAAGTTATTTTAGAAAAAAAAAGTAGTAAAACGTTCTTGGTTGCAGAACAAGTTCGCAGAATAAAAAAATTCGTTAAATAGAGGTTCATTATATGGGAGGTTCGACTTATTTAATTTAACATCTTAATTATAATAACATTGGTCAGATAATTCTTACACTGTCTCATTTGGAGGATAAAGTTTCAAATTTTTTCAGGGATATTTCGAAAAATTAAATAGCATTTAGTTTAACTTGCTCTTTATTTTTAATGTAATAGGTTTTCTTTTGTAAAAAAAGTGATTTATGATAATATTAATATTACACTCTAATTCGTTTCTGATCAGTCTTTCCATTATTTTATTACATTTTCGATGAATCTTTATTGAAGTTTTCGCTAAGAAATATAATTGTTAGCGAGCGCTCGCCCGTGGAAGTGTTAGAATGCATCAAAGGATGAGACATGTTTATAAAACCAACACTTTTGTTATGACTAAATAATTGCTATCTAAATTTGACCTAAGCTAGGGGCAGACTAATTACTTTTTTTTCCCAATGGGGCTACTGATTGGTATTTTTACCATTGTAGACCTATAACATTCTCCGGGAGCTGGTATCCCTTTTTAGTGCAGCATCGTATAGGACAGTGTTACCCAACATTTTTATCGTCACTGACCGGTCAACGATTCTTAATTTTACTGTGGCCTGCTGAGGGGGAAGATTTGATTGTTTTGATTGTTTATATTTTAGACAAGTGCTTATCAAACATTTTATAAAGAGTGTTTTTTTTTCCAGGTATAGAAGTTTAAGTTGGCATTACTTTCCAAGATGTCGACCGATTTAACAGCTGTCAAGTGATTTATTCTCAGTTTGGTTTGGCAATTCATCAAAACGGCGTAGCATCATCAAGCAAGGCGTAGATTCGCCGAATGGGCCCAAAACGAGATTGCCGTTGTTCCCGATTTTCATCAGCGAATTTTGTTTAGCAATGAAGCGCACTTCTGGTTGAATGGCTACGTCAACAAACAAAACTGCCGCATTTGGAGTGAAGCTAATCCACAAGTGTATGTCGAAACACCGTTACATCCAGAAAAACTGACTGTTTAGTGCGCTTTATGGGCTGGTGGATTCCTTCTTCAAAAAAAAAAGATGAAGGCCTCAACGTTACAGTCAATGGTGATCGGTATAGAGCCATGATTACTAACTTTTTCATTCCTGAATTGAACAATCATGATGTCCAGGAGCTGTGGTTCCAACAAGACGGCGCAACATGTCACACGGCTCGTACCACAATCGATTTATTGAAAGACACGTTTGGTGACCGCCTAATTTCACGTTTTGGACCTGTGAATTGGCCTCCAAGATCTTGGGATTTAACACCGCTAGACTATTTTCTGTGCGGCTATGTAAAGTCATTGGTCTATGCGGATAAGCCACAAACGCTTGACCATTTGGAAGACAACATTCGCCGTGTTATTGACGGCCACAAATGTTGGAAAAAGTCATAGAAAATTGGACGTCCAGATTGGACTACATCCGAGCCAGCCGTGGCAGTCCTATGCCAGAAATCATATTTAAAATGTAATGCCACAATATTATCTTTTGAATAAAAAAATTCATGTCAATGGAATAATACATCGTTGTTTTATTGCAATTTAAAGTTCTATACCTCTAAAAAAACACCCTTTACTTGCGACCCGCGCCCCCTCCACATAATAACAATGCATTGAATTCAATTATATTATACGTTGACGTAAAGCTACAGTGCTACTCTAATTATATAAACCATACAAATTATCAAAATAAATGTTAAATTTTGTATATAGTTTTATGACATGTCCATGGGATCACTGGTAATTATTAAACTTGTTCTAACTTAGTATTGTTAAATTAATTATGAAACACATTGTGCAGTACTGATACATTGATAAGTGTATTATATCAACGTAAATGTGTATTTTATTTTTTATTATGTCAGAACGCATTTTTTTTCTTCCTTTCAGTAAATTAATAATTTTTTTAAATCTTTTATTATTTTGCTTTTTGATAAGCTCCCCCCCCCCTCGCCTTGTAGGTTATCATGCCCTCCTGGGGAAGCACGTCCCATAGTTTGAGAAACACTGTTTTAGACTGTTTTGATTTAATAATTTTAATTTAATTGTATTTTATTGTGACTTCAGAATAAAATATAGCTACACCAAAAAATGAATATAAAATGATTTTCATAAAAAAATAGTCGAAACCCAAGCAAAATATACCACAGTAAATAACAGAGATAAGTAGTATTTGATCCATGGACCGGGGATTGGAGACCACTAGTATAGGAGATACCAATCGCCACAATTAATTTTGACTCCCAGTTTCTTCCACAGAGGGAGGTACTTGAGCTCTCACGATGCGAACTTGTTCTAGGAAGTTAATTTTTCTGAAGCACCGTAGCCAAACAGGTACTCAAGGGATCTTTCATATGCCGCATAACACTTTTACTTTAGCGTGACAACAATCATCAACCCCTCTCTCACTTCCCTCTTCACTTGACTTGAAACAGTACTTTCATTAACATAAATCAAGGTTCCTTCACAAAAAAAAGCGGATTCACAGATAATCATATAAAGTTACGAAAGTATTAACCCTAGATGATTTGTAAGTTTCTCGAATAGAGTCCATTACAACTTTATTTAAATTTTTTTAAAAACTCTTTAATTTTATTCAATTTTATTATTTTTATCCCGAATTTCCACTTCTATTATCGAAGTCAGTTTTGCTGACATCATGCGCAGTTAAAAGTTTAATACATTTATAAAACAGAATCGATGCGGCCATTATTACGTTCAATAATTATTAGTAAAACCGATGCATTTATATTTTCACTTTAATATATTTTTGTGGGATATTTATCAAAATGAAAAAATTGGAATAGAAAAATTCATTCGTGGAAAAGAAAAAAATTAATCGAAGGTTTTGTTAACATTATTATACAGCAAAGCTGTTTTGGATGTATAACTTCATTCTCAGCTTAAGATTTTATATACAATAATCGTTTTGTTAATAGCAGAATTGCTTTAAACAATTTTTTTCTTAGGTTTTAGCTCCTGATTTTGTTGCTTTTTCTTAATTTAAAAGAGATTTAGAACGGTTAATTAATGTTTAATTCTACATTGGTATTGAATTTTAAACCTATTAATTTCACCTTTATTATTATAATATATTTAACAAAATTATTTAGAAAATTATTTATTATGATCATTTACTTAAACAATTGGGATAAAAAAAACAAAAATAAAACCTTTTAAATTTTGGAATTAAAAATAAACATATATATATATAAATGAAAATCTGTGTTGGTTTGATTTAATCCCTACAATCAAGCTCTTTCTTCAGCATGAACATTTTAATTTAAATGCATTCTGTAAATAAAAAAGTTTTTAAAATTTGGTCTGTATATTTTATTGTTATAATGTACTTGATTAAAATTTAAGTAATTATAACGTAATATCTTTTAGGATATATTACAATTAGTAAAATCGTACTGTCACCTGTATGGTGCTCAAAGCTACGACTAATGACAGACGTACAACTAGCCCTTTTACACTATGAATTTCGTGGGCCTCGATCTGATGCTAATGTCGATCGAGTGGGATAAATTACAACAACATAATTAGTAATAATTTAACTGTAGGATATTGTAATTATAGTACATGATAATTATAAGTTAATTAATTATCCACAATGATAATTATTAATGATCACAGAGGGAAAACATAGCGCAATGTAACTTCAAGTATTAATGACAGAAAGATATATAATCGAAAGGATTAAAGTTGCTAAACATATAGAGAATATTAAATTCCGAATGATCATTCAAATTTATTTAGAAATATTAAGATAATTCTGATAGTTCACTTTACGTTATTCAGGTTTTAAATATCTGCGTAACTTAAAATGTTACTTTTTATATGTAAGGAAGACACATTGGAACATAAATGAAGGAAAAACGGAATTTCTGGAAAAATCTGATGAAACAGTGTGCACGAAGCTCATGTTATCCGCAATACTTTTTAGAATGGTAACAGTGAAGCTTTGTTGAGATCTCTAGAAACGATTACGAAGAATATAATTGCAGTTCAGAAGAGGAGAAAAAGTAGAAATATATCAGATGAAGCGAAAATTCCACCTTTTGCAGAATTTCACCAAGTGTTTTAGAATTTTTGTTTAAAATTTCGACATTAATTACTAAAACCTTTTTTCAACAAGAAAGTAGTGTTTTTTCTTTCCTACAAAGCTCTACTATCATTAAATAAATACCAAGAGTTACTCAAGAAAGTAATGAATATGCTGATCGCTCAGCTTTTTCCCAATAGAAAGTTCCAAGAACTTATGCAAGTTACTGAACTTTGAATACATAAGGAACTGAAAATTCCAAATACCCAGCTGTTTCATGGAACACATTTAAATGAATCTTAATTAAAAAAAAAGGAAAGAAAAAAAACGAGGAAGGTCCTCACAAACTTGAGCTAGAAACTTGGAAATTCTGTCTTTGTTTCAATACTTAGAATTGCATCGCAAAGTCTTAGAACCAAAAAGGAAATTCGTTCTTCTGGGGTCACAAGAAGAAAAAGCTCAGTATTTAAAAAAGGGAAAGAAAAGAAAAATTAAATTAGGGAAACTTCGAAATACTTATTGCTTCATTGCATTGCTAATTTTTTTTTTATCAATATCTTATTTCTTATGGATTTATATGCTCAGTTTTTCTTAACTATGGTCCAAATTATAAAATAAAGCAATTTGCTTCGAATTATTAAAGGAGATTATTTCAATCACTTTAAAAAATTTTATTCGATTTTTTTTTGTTGATCAAATTTTTAAGATTAATTTATGACTATATACTGGAACATTATATTTTGATTCAAGCTACAAATCCACCTAGATATATAAAATATATATATATATATACACTAAATTACAATTTTAAATAAGATTGTGATTGATTACAATGAAATAGGATTTTCGTTGACACTTTTAAGTAATATTTAAACTTGTCGAAATGAAAAGAAAAAAAGAACAGCTTTCAAAAAAACTTTTTAAAATTCTTATAACATGTGGATAAAATAGATATCGCCATTAATATTTTGAAGAATGTAGAATTATATCAATAGAATATATAATTAATGAATGCAGCCATTGATTTGGAATTGAATTTCTTCGTAACGGAATGCAACATTTTTGTAAAATTAAGCAGAGAATGATCTAAACAGCTCTATATTCAGAATTTCCTTAGAATTCTATTTATAGTTTTCTAAATATTTTTAAAAGAACATTATACTAAAAAGGGACATATAATAAATTAAAAGTCACGTAAAATTTAAATCATAATTAAATACCGTGCGATAAGTGGTTTCATAATTAAATAATACGTCTCTCAATAATCCTCTCTTTTTTTCGATCGTCTGTTTGACCATTAATATTCTGTGACCCTTTGAATGGAATTGTTTGAAATTTTTAATTTAAGGATTTTTGACACGAGAAAAATAGAAATATATAACAATTTTGTTAATTTTTACATGAATTTTTTGTTAATTTTAGCAAATAAAATTTGTGCTTCTTTTTTTTTAAAAAAAATGTGTATTTGTCAATTTATACAGTGAATAATAATATTTTTTAAAAAATTTTTATGTCTCTAGAATAGAAAACAAAAAATATATCTATTGGTGTAAACATTTTGAATTATATTGAGGAGAAAAAATTTATTCCATCTAAGTCATTTAATTAACATTAGTTGACCTCCTTTTAAAATCTTCATTACTCAGAATTTAAATGCACAAATGTATGATTTTTGAATTTTAGGAGGCTAATGTGAAAAGGAGAAATTGAAATGCGTGTGCACCCCCCACGCACACGCACATACACAATAATAATAATAGTGCAAACATTTTTCAGAAGTTATATAAATAATTATGCATAAAAAGTTTGCAAAAAATGTAAAGGAAAGCCGAAGAGGTGCATGAAAGATAAATTTATATAAAATCATACCTGTATAAACACCATTTGATGAAAGTGAATGTCCTTTAAGCCAGTACACAAGGAATCAACAAGTCACACAAAGTTTTGAGTCAACTAAAGTTTTTTTTGCATAGAGTTATTTTAAAAGTTTCATATAATCTTATCAGTCTTAACAAGGAATGTTACAACAACAATGTACGTGATATAAGCGCAGCGTTCCTCAGAATATGCGACAATGAATGCAGCGTCGCCGCTCTGTGTGGCTAGAGATGACAATAGGTCGAATTCGTGGAAAAATTCTTGGAATTCCAACCCTTTTTACTTGAGGACTTATCAATATAAACATTCTTCCTATATTTCTCGCTTATCATCCTTGTATTGTGGATAAAGCCATGGTAACTCGGAGCTTGACTTAGTAAGCTTGACTGGGACATTAAATCAACAGAGGATCAAAGTTTTAAAATTAAAGCAGTGTGGAACGTTCTTACTTTCACACTGGCTTAAATTTAAGTGAACTTTTGCCAATAGTCCTCATGTCGTCTCTTCTCGCGGAACTTTAAAATAATAAATCAATTTATTGCTTGACTACTAATAAACAAAAAGGTATCGTGTTCAGATAGTGTTAATGTCTATATATTCCTTAAGATTTTTTTTCACTCATCTCATTTTTCCTACGGTTTTATAACGGAATTTAAATTGTAATCCGAACTAATTCGTTAAACCAAACCGTAAAGCAAACAACAAATTCGTTCTTCTATAGTTTTGTCTAGTTTTATGCCATCAGCGCATGCACAAAATAGCTCACTTTTATGTTTTACGGGAAGAAACAAAAAACAGCTTGAAAATGTAATTAAATGTAAAACACACACATACGCAATAATTAATTCAAAAAGTTTTTCTTTTATTTTGATATTAGACTCATTTTTGGATATTAGTATAGTATTACTAATTACTTCTTAAATTTGAAAATATTTCGCTTTATTTTATAAAGCTATTCCCATTCTTGACTCTATTTTCAACTTACTTTTAAATACTTTTAAATATTGTCAAAAGAAAAGTGTCAAATTTAATAAATTACTTACATTGGTCTCATTTGAAGATTTAACTCTTGAAAAATCAGTGCAATTTTGTGGTGTTTGACTATACATTCTAAAGTAATGAAGATAGGATTCAAACCCTTTTTAGAGTCCCGAAAACACAATAAGAGAAAAACAGAGAATTCTAAAAAATGGGTATTTATACAATTTTTGCTATCTCTTTCGTACTATAGGACTCTAAAAACACGATAAGAGGCGGGATAAACATAAAGAAGCAATTGCAGTAATTAGTCAAAGTTTTGAAGATAGCTTTTTAGTCAACATTAAACGTCATTTTTCTAAATGATGACGTTTGTAAATTTGCCGACATCTTTATGATATGCTGGAAGATAACTTTACTTGAGATAATCTACCGATTAGCCCAGTTTGATAGCCCCTTAGAAAATGAAAACAAAGACAAATTTCAAGGATATCTCATAAAATTCAAAAATAATAAAAAAATTGGATAACAAATTTGAAATATTTATAGAAATTTAAGTATAAAATTTCTCAAAATAAAACAGGGAGCAAATGACAAGATAATTTTTAAATCTTACACAGGAAATTGATTTGAAAAATATGAAATTGTTGATTTCATATATACCAAGATTTTAATAATATAGACGTGATTCGTATTCTTTGAACAGAATCTAACGTTACTCAATACTTCAAGCAAAAGAGTAGTACAATAATACCTCGACTTATGCTATCCTGACTTACGCGAATTCGGAATTTCGTGATTTTCAAATCTCTCTCTCGTCCACTCCTTTTTTTAAAGGTATCCGACTACTTTCGGAACCGTGATTTTAAAAAGGCGCACGAATGAAGAATTTTCATGATATTTAGTGTCACTTAGATTAGAGAATACATGTATAAAATTATTTTAAGGACATTTTGACAAAAAAAATTATTTAAATACAATATTTGAGCAAAAAATTAACTTAGAATAACCTTATTTCAAAATGTTCTCCTTTTGTGAAAAATGCTTCTATTATAATATTTGGCCTGTATATAGCTCAGACCTCTGTACAGAGGCTCAACTATGATTCTTGAAAAATTCACATTATTTTCGGAGTTACAACCCATTGAAATAATTATCGCCATTTTTTTCTTAAAATTGCTCCCCTCTGTTATCGTAAAATGTGAATAAACCCACTTGTAATTTATATACTTCAAAAATTCTAGTTGAGCCTCTGTAGAGAGGTATGATCTATATACAGGCAAAATATTATTCTAATAAAAGCATTTTTCACAAAAGAAGAACATTTGGAAAAAAGATTATTCTAAGTTAATTTTTTGCCAAAATATTTTTTTAAATAATTTTTTGTCAAAATGTCCTTAAAATAATTTTATACATGTATTCTAATCTAAGTGACACTAAATATCATGAAAATTATCCATTTATGCGCTTTTGAAAACCACGGTTCCGAACGTAGTCGGATACCTTAAATCACAACTGAAACTCAGACGGAATTTAAGCCCGAGCCAGATGAAGTCGGTGATTTAATTGAAGAAATTGTCGATTTTGATTGGGAAAATAAAGAAAGAAGTGGATAGTGATGTCGTTCAAGAACTGCTGGATTCCCGTGCAGCTGAATAAGCAGCTGACAGTTGATGAACTCATAGAAATGCACGAGATAGAACAAGGCATTGAAGAACTGGAGTCTGTAGACCTAGTTCAATCAAAAGATCGAATGATGGTTGGGAATTGGACAGAAGGCCTCAGTTTAATTGAAAAAGGTTTTAAAAATTTGTTGAAAATTCATACTCTAACGAAGAGCGTATTTTTTCAACAAAACAAGGAATAAAAAATTATTAGCATGCTGCCGGGAAATTTTGTTGGATAAAAGAAAATATTTTAGACTGACTACTGAGACTGACTACTTCTTAGATTTTATGAAATCTTCTACATCAAAATAATTGTAGTTTGCGATTTTGTATTCGGGTTATCTAAGATTTTGTTAAACATTGTTTTTTCTAAATTATTATTTTCTTTCGTCTCCGGCCCCAACTAAAAATGCTTTATTTGTATTTATATACGAAATTATACCTTGACTTACGCGGTTATCTCTTAGCCCCACCTATCGTTTAAGTTCGGGTTTTTAATGTATAGCATGTTTTCGAAATTTATTTTAAAAACTTTATTAAGTTTAAGTAATTTTGAATTCTTATATTGTGTATTGAGATTTTATTAAGTTACAAGAGTACTTAAAAGTACTTAAAATAATACTTTAAAGAGTACTTTTTGGTGTTTAGTATTCCTGTTAGTAAAATTTCACTTTTGCCATTTTATTGTACATTTAGGAAAGTTTGATATTTAGTACTACATTATTGTTCTTTTTTGTGGTAGCAAAGTACAGTGGTGAACATTTTTATTATTCTCTTAAACACGTAGAGATAGAAACTTTTTTTTAATTAAATAAAATAAGAAAGACACTAAACGCTCACCGATGAAGCAATGTAACATTCATTATGGATTAAGTATAAACTGTAATGCTAGGGGAAGTTTGGTCTTCCTTTTCTTCCTAGTAGGAGTATTGTGACTGGAAAGATGGCTTAACCCTCCAACTAGACAGAACGGATTTTTCCGCCCTACTAGAGAGGCTTCGAAAATGGACTGCACGGATTTTTCTGCCTTCAAGTAACGTTTTCAAAAGCGGATTAGCCGCACTTTTCTGAAATCCTTTCTCCCTTTTAAGGTTTAACATCTTGAAAGATAATGAGGGACGGAGGAAGCAACACAGCAGGAGTTTTATGGCTCGCAGGGAACCCCGTGTTTTGACCCCCCAATCATAAAAAAATCGGGAGAAATTTCTTTACAACCCCAGAAGTGTTTCTTTGCTAGCTTGAATTTTAAAAGTTTCCAACAGTCCCAACGCATAAGTAAAATATGTTACAATTCCCTTTTGGTTTCATATTAATTTCAAACTGTAACAAGTTGGGGCGTGTCAGGGCAATCTGCTATTTTATATAGTTAGACAAATTATCTTTTTTAAGTATATTCTCTTTCGCTTCATTTTTCTTATTCAAAGCTTTCAGTTTTGAAACATGATTATTTTATTATAAGATACCGAAAAAATTAATAAAACATCAAACTCTTTAAAATTTGGAACCTTTTCAATTTTACAACCACTAAAAATGAATAAATTTAAACTTTATCAAATCATTTGAAACATTTTCTTACACTTTGATAAAAATAATAACGAAAAAAAAAAACTAATTAAATTTATTAGTTTTTTTTTTTTTTTTTCAAAGCCTAAGTGTTCAGGGAAGTTTAAGTACAGTGCCTGGTTATATATTGTTAAAATACACCGAATTATATTTGAATTTTAAGTGCTTGAACTTCAGTATACATCAAAGACAACATGAATGAAGATTTTCACACATTTTTTTTTTATAACTTGAATGTTTGAATAAATGGTAATCAAAAATATACGGAAACATTTACAGTAGACATTTATGCATATAAATAAACATAAAAATCAATTTTAAATTCGAGCTATTGAAAAACATTCAATTATATATTGTTCAAAAATATCTATTTATACAAAATACCTCAATATTTATCTTTTTTTTTTAAAGGCTAACTGAATAAGTAATTAAAATCTGGATATGTTTTGAAATCTCGACCTTATAAAGCTAGAAATTTTATGTTAGAAATTCCATTTGAAATTTCGAAAAAAAATGCATCGCGCAGTTAAAAATTATTTACCATAAGTTTTAGCAATTGTTTGAGTATAATAAAAATTTCAAATTTTATTATATAGCTTCTTTGGTATCTTTTAATATATTTCGGCCGCGGTAGCCGAGTGGTATAGGTATCGGAACATGGCTTGCTTTGTCACGAGTTCGAGCCCAGTACCACTAAAGACCCGCCGTGTAGGGCAGCGATGCACGTTAAATCTGTCGAGAGCTGAAACGTCCTCCCGTTGGTGTGGTGGGGTAGTTAGGAGAGGGGGGTGCCAGCTCAGGTGTCGTCCACGTCACTTGACCATGGTTCAAAATTACGTGGTCCGTCGCCAAAAGCCCTCGTGTAGCTGAACAGTGCGACGTTAATATTCAATCATTCATTTAATATATTTCGAAGATTTCATACAATTCGGTTGAAAACCGCATGCTAAGAGCAAAAAATATACTAAAAAAATTGATGAATATGCAATTACAATAAATTCTTACATAGAGAAGCAAAACTGAGAAGCTAAAGCGTAGGAATAAAAGATTTTGAGTATATCTGAAGTAGTTTTCGAAATATTTATTTTAAAGTTTAGAAAATTTGTGTGCGTTATGTTATACTTGATATCAATTAAATGGTTAAAATAATGTGTGTTAATATTAGTCATGTAATCGTTTGATGACACTTTTATATACTAATAAAAATTATCATGGTCATTGATGCGAATGTCAAGAATTTTATGTAATTTTAAATTCAGACATTAAGATATTGATGTAGAAAATATAAAACGACCATCTAAAATACATGAAAATGCAGTCTGCTATAAATGATCTTGACAAACAAATTCCGGCATTTTCACTTACTATGGCAGAGCCGGCTTAGTCAGGGGCGATCTGGAAAACAGAGAGAGAACCGCGGTTTTTTGATGGATGCCGCTCTAGCTTTTAAAGCTCCCAGGAAAAATTATATATATATATAAATTACAAATGCAAAAATAAATCTTGTAATTTTCCATACATTTTTATAACAACGAGTTGTGGAATTGGCTTCCAATACATTGTTGTGTTTGACAATATCTAAGGTAACCAACCCTACTTTAGATAGATTTGTACTACTTTTTCGTAACCGTATTCCTTTTGAAATTAATTCGTGCAGCCGAAATACACCTTTTGTACCCTTAAAAATTTATGTTAACTATAACGGTTAATTTTTATTTATGCAACTTGTGAAATGTTCATAATTAAGCATTTCCGTCTAAACAGTTTACATGAAAAAAAAAGTTTGGACTCCCTCATTCATTAGGGATTTATATAAGATTCTAACATTAAATTTTATTTTTCACCGAATAGGATTGAGTGGAAGTGTATAGTGCTTCCACACCACAGGTCTGGAGTTCTATTAACGGGCTGCGCAAGGTCGACTCTGCCTTTCATCCCCGCTACATTGGGTCGATAAATGAATACCAAGCTTGCTTCGGGTCTTAAACACTGAAGGTCTCTCTTCAGACAGACCACCAAATCGGGACATCTGTTCATGCTCCTCAGCGTCCAATGGTCACGTGTATTATGATGGGCACAGTAGTTCCTGGCCCTCATGGATTGTTGTGCTTCTGAGTTTGAGTCTTAAGTTTGAGGATTACCTCACTTTGGGGATACCCCTTAGATAAACATGTATTTCCACTCATTTGCAATTAAACATTTTTCTTTCAATTACGTTTATTTCAGAAGGAAGTTTGATTTTTCAAATGTATTTGCTTAATAACATGTATATTTGTGTATTATATTAAAAATTTGATCAGTCCAAAATTACATGTTTTTAGCTCCTCTAAAAGCTTTTAGGATTTTACAACTGATCTTACAATCCATATACGTTTTATAGTAGTATATTTAAAAATGATAAGGACATTTTTACGACTGTGTGAGCTGTTATGCCTCGTTTATAAATATAAAAAATTGCATTCAGCTACAGTTTTTAAAATGTACAGAAATAAGTGGAGCAACAGGATACTTACATATTATGAATATTTTTGACTGCAGTAAGATATATTTATATTTCAGTTTCTTTACAATTTGAATAGAAGTTGTAAGCCATTTTGCAAATAGTTTGATATTGAGTATAAATCCATAGGCTGTTTAATATTGCAAAGTGTTTTACTTTGATACCAGCACACATTAAAATAAGACTCATTTGCAGTTATATGGTCAGCTTCAGTGATATTTAAATTTTCAAAAATAGTCTACACGTACGAAAACATTCTTTCACAACCGCACACCACATCTCATACTATATCTTCCCTAGAGCAGGAAATATTTGTGTATACTGAAAAATTTAATACAGGATACATTTCCAAGTGTTAAATTTGTTTTTAAAATTTGGTATGAATACATTGTGGAGAACCGTCGGTTAACTTCACTGAACAAAATTGTTTTAAGTGTACTGTTTTGAAAGACAAGATTAATTAGGGAGGACTTTTCTCACAATAGAATTTGTAATGACTGAATTGTGTGAAAATGTAGTTATCGATGTGTGACATTTTTCCTTGTAATAAAAGAAACAGAAAGATAAGAAATTTAACTTGAGTAGAAAATGGTTAGAAGTACTGTCATGCGCATTTGAAGAAGTATATCCCCCATTAAAATTAAAAATTATTGACTGAATGTGTGTTATGTCCATCACAAATGCCTATGTAGAAAAGGAATTTTTATTTAATACAAGAAGTTCGAAAAAGAGAACACTAGGAAGGAAAATTTAATTTTTTTCCGAAAAATATTCAGTTAACATAAAAATATCTTTTATATGATTTTAATTAAAATAAATTAAAAGTATTGAAATCCTTTTTTATGCTATTTTAAATTAAAAATATGACTGAATAGAGAAAGATCGGTTTTATTTCATAAATATAATCATTGTATGTAATATTTTTTGTGTTATTGTTTAAAAATGAGATAGGGCCTTTGCTCTTTTTACCTCATTACTTTTTTAAAAAACAGGAAAGTGAGCGCGTTTTCTTACTCTTATATTCAAAAATGAATACAGGATGCTTTTTTCTGGTTCAAATCGCAATACCAAATATATATATATATATATATATTTTTAAAAAATGACAGAAAAATAAATTTTCTTTGAAGAAAATATAATTATTTTTCAACTTCTAACATACTATTTATTTCATTTTTTCCTCTTTTTTTTTACCTTTCATTTCTGTAACTGAACATATAGGAGAAAGAAACACCGTATGTTTCAAAGAGGGTTGATCAAGAGAGGATATCTACGTTTTCAAAGAAGATTGCCCAAGGCAACTTAACAGCTAGCTGTAAACGATTGATCTCTTGGTTCTTACTTTTCAAAAGGGACCGAACTGGGTCGTAAAATTTTCCCCGTTGGACCTCCCATGTTCTAAAAGGGGGAAAAGAAAAAAGTCTGTTGCATTTTTGAAGGGAATCGCAAAATAAGAGTTAAACGCTTTAGGAATAACTTTTCAGGAGGAAGGTTTCCAGTTAGAGGGTTAAAGCAAGGAGAGAATATTCCTGTCAATAATGCTGATTAGATAAGATAACCTTGACAACCTATTTGGGTACAGATTTTGTTGCCAAATGTCGCCAAATTTGGTCAGTCAAATCTGAAATAATTATTTCATGAAATATCTCTAGAATTCTTATTTAACCTATTGTGACGTCGAGACCCTCTTAAGGTTGCTTAATTCCTGGGTTGCGAGAGGGATCCCACAGCTTTGGTTAAAAATTATTTAATTTACAAATCAAAGAATCTGTACGGTATTTATTGTTGGCAGCTCCACAGCCTTTCGCCTGAGAAAATACCAAATTCAGATCGCAGTTCTATGATCTACCCGCTCTCTAGTCCCGCTGCTACTTCACCTATGACTGGTCTCTTCTTCTTATCGTAGAAGTCCAGTAGCAAGTGCGGCATCCCCATAGTCTCGTCTCATAGAAGTTCTGAATACAGTTCACTGATCTCGCAGAAGATCCCCGTCACTTTCCTATATAACCGACTTTTTAAACTCTCTGGGTGGGCATCTTTCATTCCCCCAATAATTTACAATTGGCGAGATTCACTGGTTGGTACCCGGTCCCCTCTGTCTTGGTCCCAACCACCTTTGGTTCTTCAGGATAAATGTCGCGGCTGAGATGATCTATGTCTCCATACTTCGTAAGCCATACGGAGGGTCTATAAATCGACCTGTCACTTCAGCACAAGGAATACACTATTTAGTGTTCCTTCCTCACAAGAGGAAGACACTCCTTTCCTTACAAGTGCATCCCGGCCAACATGTATGAGGGATCGAATGAATGGACGACAGTCAAAAACAGGTGTGTCCCTTCTAAAGATCAACTGTGAAGGAAAGCCACTTGGTGACTTTGATTACCTCTGGATGTCGGAGAAGAAAAGGAGTGGAGACATCAAACAGTTCAAGAGTCGGCTTAAGATCTGCTTCATCCCAGGGCTTCAACAATGACAATAGGGGTAGTAAACGTACATCACAAGGAGGAGACATTACACTGTATAAAGCTAATGCAATGGAGAAAATGTTAGTGTTTGAGTTTTACAACTACTGTGTGTTTCATTCCTTTCGTGTAAGACCTGAATTTCTCTGTTCTTATTTTGAACGAAGTTTTGATTTGCGTTATTGTGGATTTATATGTGTGTGTGTTAATGGAACGCATATTATTCATAAAAAGTTATTGATTCATGTAGAAGTAAACCATATACCAGAATATAGAAACTCTGACTGTAAATTTAGGAAGTATCATTAATATTAGTGTATCTTTTTTACTCGAAAGAAAAGTTCCGACTTTGGATCATTTATTTATTTTTTTTTAATGTTAGACAAAAAGAATTTTAAATAAAACAGATTATTCATTTTATTGCAATGCATGTTTCTTTGAAATAAATTGATTAATCCATAAATATTCACTATTTTTCTTATAAAAATGCGCTACGTTTTATTGTAGGCACAATAAGTCATTTTGTAAGTTTCATATTCTAATTGAAGTGGGGTCACATCCATGGACTTGAAGAATCTGGACAGCAGCCTGAATACCAGCGCGGACCGACGAATCTAAGTCTCGTGTGGTGATGTAAGCGGCGAGGAATGCTCCGGCCAAAGTGTCCCCACATCCGACACTATCCACTACGTGTACGTCTCTGGGTACTTCGTAATAACCAAGGTCGTCAGAGCCGTTGTCAACAATGACAGAGTTAGAGCCTCGAGTGATTATTAGAACACGAGAAGGAAGCGTAGCTGGTCTTTGTAGCTTACTAACAGTTTTCACGGCTTCTTCAACTGCAAAAAATAAAAATGATGTTAAATATATTAAAATATTGAACTATAATCACAATTTCTTAAATCTTTATGAATGAATTCAATTTTCATAAAATTTATCAACTATATATGCATGTAGACCTCCTATTTATACCCGAGGATAAGTCAAAAAGTGAAGAAGCTTTTGCAATTTCTTTTTCCAAGGTTTGGCAACAGCAGTAGTATCCAGCGCTGAATGAGGGGTATTCGACATCACTTCCATACTACGTGTCACTTGTGTTTTCTCGTAGTCGTTGGAGCGTAGTAGACCATTCAACATGGCAGCTCAATTGTCCATCTGCTCTAAGGAGGAAAGGGTGACAATGATTTGCTTTATGTTTGACGAAGATGTGAACCTGTGGAAAATATTCGTTGCATGCAAGCACAGTATGGTGACTGCTTAATAAATCATCACTCACAATTTATTAGAAAAACTATTACCTGAACAAATAATGCCCAACCTTTCTGATGTTTCTTTGAGCAGAGAGCATACACGGTGTATCCGGTCCTAATATTGCAAAAGAAATACGAAGATCTCTGAATTAACTTTTAATTACAATTATTGTTTAAGAACGTATATACATTATATTTACAAACAAACACACGGCATTAGCAGAAATAAAGGTAAACTTTTTGGGGTGTATCCCCAAATCTTTTGACGAAATCTCTTCCTCTGTTCTGGCGAATCGGCGGACATTTCTTGTTTTTATCCCTGACGCAATTAGCGTCCTCCGGAGGGAGAATGCATGGTTCATAGTTGGTTGGTTTTTAACACTTCTATTAATTTAGATCTATGAATAGATAGAATGCTTTAAACAAGGAAGAACTTTTTTATGTAATGACGAAAGATCGGGCAGTCCATCGATGTCAACCTCTGAGGGCCGTCGTCGTTGTGGGTATAGTAATGGAAGGGATCGCTAGAATACAGGGTAGGTATCACATCTTCCACATACAAAAACGAATCACTACACTTTCTTCATTCTTGGGCCTGATCGGCAATGAAGCTGCTATGTTGAATGGTCTCCTACACTCCAACGACTACGAGGAAAGATTAGTGACACATTGTATAGAAGAGTTGCCGACTACTCCTCATTCAGCGCAGGATACTAGCACTGTTGCCAAACCTTGGAAAGAGGAATTGCAGAAGTCCCTTAGTTTTTGACTTATCTTTGTACATAAATCTCTTGTTTAATAAATATATAATATGAATTAGATACACCAAGAAATTATCTAAATGAGATGAAAATTGGTATGTTAATTTATATGATTTGCAGACGTTTCTCTGACCGTACTGATACCCAGTGGCGTAATGGAGAACACTTGGCCCCCCCTGTAAAGTCAGGTTTTGGGCCCTCCAAGTTGGATTTTACAAAGGGTAGGTACTTGGTGATAGTCAGGCTGTGGGCCCTCTAGAGTCCTGGCCCCCTGCAATGCGGGGGTTGCGGGGGTGTACGTTACGCCACTGCTGGTACCCCTCCAATCACTCACATTTCCATGTTCCAACAATCTACTTAGGTGTGTGTCAGCTGAGACTAGACGTTTGGACCAACCTGCCCTTCTCTCTCTCTCTCTCTCTCTCTCTCTCTGTATCACCATGCTCTCCTCACCAAATCGTCTGTCTTCTAGAACTTCTTCCGTTGGAGTTCGCCTTCGCCTTGCATTCTCTGTTATTACAAGCATCCTCTAAGAAAACTTTCACAATGCAGAAATAACGGTATGGTTTTTGACCATTTTGCAGGTCCCTTCCCTTATATCCCAATCGAGGTGTACCGAAAAGTTGTGCATTTATCATTACATGCATTAACCAGTGAGGTGCACCTCCCTGAAGTGTGCATAATTTTCTGTTCACGCCTTTTTGGCGTTACATTTTCAACGTCATATAATACGTACATTGAACATCAACTCGAAGTATTTTTTGTTTTTTCTGGTTTACATTGTGTGTTAGAATAGTGTCGATATTTGCCTATTGATAGCAATTACAATATGTTGATTGCTAAACAGAATATAAAATAATAAACAGTTTTAGAATCCATAAAAAAATTTATAGTGTAAAATATAAACTTTTTTAAAGCTAGTTAAATGTCTGAATATTGAGTGAATTTATCGTTATTAAACAGATTTAGTTCAAAGAATACTAAATGTGACCAACAGATGGCAGCACAAAATTGGAACATCACGCATGGCTAAGAACAGATTCTGATATCTAATTATTAAATATTGGGGGAATTAACTGAAAGGTAAGTACTCGAAAAATGTTTATCTTTGTTATTCTAACAAATACTCGAATTGAAATCTTTTAAATGAGATTTTCATTTGGTTTTTTCACACTCATTGTCATTCAAAACCATTTGAAGTATAAAAAAAAATCTGGTATTCACAAATAAAAACACAAATAAGTAACTGAATTTCTTAAACTAGGAATTTCAACATACTTCCAACACACCTCAAAATCTATACAGCTGAAAAATCCTTAAAATTTAAAATAAAAAATATGACATCATTTTTCTTTCCTAAATCAAGTTGAAATATTTCTCATGTCAAATACTTCTATCTAAAAAATTCTTTTAAAAGTCCATTACACTCTGTAAGAAAAGCATGTGGTTGCATATAATTTTCATGCAACAAACAACCCATTACTGTTGTAATATATTCATTTGGACTCCATTTCTTCAACGGAAGACCCACCCGAATACAGACCTCATTTTTCGTTCGCATTATTGCCAAATAAAAAAACACTACATCTTTATTCGCTAGAAAAATGCCTCGTATGAAGTAACGATCATTGAGAAAGGCGCAATCACTCACCTGTGATAACGTCTTGCCCACCTATAGCTTTGGCGAAGGCCTTCACCTCGGCCTCGTTTCCGAAGAGGACGTCTACCTTAGGCATCACCTTCAAGAGGGCCTCGGAATAGTCACGGCAAATGTACTCGGCAGAGAGACTCAGCGAAAAGACCTTCAATAATAGTTCGAAAGAGATTAATTGTAATTAATAAAGGATATTTAATAGGGAAATCAAAACTGTTTTTCAAGGAAAAGTACTTTTAATTTCAAAAGACTAAGTTGCTAGTTCACGATATTTTACACCAAATTGAAACTATTTGAATGACGAATTACAATCCTCGGAATCAATTTATGATCTGTGTGTCCAAAATTATGCGTGTTCAAAATTAAGAATGTATTAATTTATTTGAAATTAAATTATTAAAATGGAAATTAATATATAAAATGCTTAACTTTAATAATAGATATTATTTTAGAATGAAATAATTAATTTTCATTTTTAATTTTAATTAATATATATATATATATATATATATATATATATATATATATATATATATATAATCTCTCATTCTTAAATTTATTTATTTTATTAAATATAAGCTTAAAAATTAACTCTCCTTTAAATTTGAATACGTATTGAATTCTTCAAATTAGTTTTTGATGAAACACAGTTAATATATATAACTTTTCTATGATTATACAATATTTTTATAGTAACAATTAAAAGCAGCTCTTTTTAAAATGAGCTTATGTTTGTGATTTAAAACTCATTCATCAATTTGTATTTTTCGTAGGGATTTTATTTAATTCAGTTCTTTGAATCCTTTTTAATGAAAATTATTTCTGCTAGTTCGAGACCTAGTTTTAATCTTTAAAACGTTTTTTAAGGTTCATACAGTGGTCGCTGTAGCAGAGTGATCGTGGTCTCGAACTCGCGTCCGGCGTTGATTCTATCGAATCGTGGGCTCCGTGTGTTGCTTAAGACTCGCTGTGTATAGAGGTTTATGCACGTTAAATGTTTCGAGCTTCAAAGTTCTTACGTTGGTGTGATTTGGAGGCGGAGTGTCAACTTCAGTACAAAAATTGTAAAACCTAAATATTTCATTTTAACTCTTTTTGGATAGTGAGCTGAATATAAACCTTAAATCCTTTTCAAGTATTAGCATTGAAATTAGTCTATTAGCCTTTTAACCTGAGAGTGGTCGCGCGGGGCCCAGAGTGACCCAGGCCCCCGAAATCGTTAATTTTGGGGAAAATGTTTGTTTGTTACCAATGGCATCGACAGTATTCTTCTATATGACAGTCTTCATAGGAACTAAAATGTCACATATCTCCCTTTTTTGGGGGGGGGATCTCCCTCTTTTTTACGAATCTCGAGGTAGTTGTTTTGATTGAATTCCCCACGTCTCACTACTTTAGTTCCAAAATATTTTCTATGAACATGCTACATTTTCCCCCTGTGAACAACTTAGCGGTTTTGATTGCTGTGTTGTACAATTTATAATGGTTTATAAATGTAAATGAGCAGAATATAAAAAAAAAAGAAATGGACATCTATATATATATGATCTCTATTGAAAGAAGTTGAAACTGATAAAGCAAGGGAAGAACTTGCTGAAAGAATGTATATTAATTATGATGGCGAAAATAAATTTGAGAAAAGCGATGAATATGAGACGTTTGAGTTGTAAGGAAATTTTCAAATATACTACATAAAGAACTCCATCAAGAAAAATATAAAGATACACTGTGCCCTGTCAAAAAGGCATAAGCAATAGAAAGTTCAACATGCTATTTGTCGATCAGCAAAGGACAATAAAACTACAATAACTTAAGCAAAATATGACAGTTTTGCCTGAGAATAACATCCTTGTAATGTTAGCAAAAAGTGTCTGTGATTTACGTCTTTTATTAAAGTCACGCACATTTAAAACTTCTTGATTCAGTTTGATTGATATTTTTCTCTCAAATTATGAAAGAAAATTGAAAAGTCCTTAAAAGTAGGAAAGTATACTTTCCTGGAATTACGATTTTCGTCATACACACAAAAAAAATGATTATATATATAAAAAAAGGATAGAGTTGTGATTCAGTCACCCCACGCGACCATTAACGTTAGTATCCAGTGTGCACCTGCTCCCGGGTTAATACTATTTGTCATTTTTGTTCCAATAATTAGCGACGTTTTCGTGGTATGCATGTTTCAAGAGGATTGAAGTGTGTATGTCAGATCAGTTGACGTCCTTGCCACTTTACCAAGGTTCAAACTTACAAGATCTGTTGCCAATAGCCTTCGTCCAGCTTCAGATTAATGTGTAGTATTATTATAAAATCAAATAAATTTAAGATTCATATCTCCACAGATATAACAGTTTTGCTTTGAAGAAAAAATGTTTGGCTTAAATTGGTTAAAATGGACTCTGAAAAAAGATATGTGATACTAGATACTGGTATTGTGTGTGGGTGTTGTTCAGTTCCTACTATTAACTCACACTCTATATATTTATTTGTTTGTTTGTTTGTTTGTTTATTTATATTTATCTTGGTGGAATTTTCAATCGTTAATAAAATACATTTTAAGGTGCTCAATTGAGCTGAAATTTAATATACATGATTATTTTGGATGACAATACAGTAATTTAATTATAGTTAATTATAATTAATTGATTAAAGCTAATTATTCGAAGAATTCCAAATACAGCCATGTTGGCATCATTTCTGGCGACTTGTGTAAAAACTTGAAAAGGTTTTTTTCTCACTTTTCAAAGCATTCACTTCAACTGAAATTTTACAGACACGATTGTTTTGGGTGACAGTACGATACTTTAATGATAATTAATAAAAATTAATTACCACTGAATGTTGTGATTCTGTCATATGTATATACATGTTTATATTAATTGTAACTATTTAATAAAAAGTGGCTAAAATAAAATTTTTCTTTGTTGATCTAAGTAGGAATTGACTTAAAAAAGTTTTTTTACATTAGAGTTGTTCTTGAAATAATACTGGAATCCAAGATTGTCTTTTCCTTGATTTATTGATAACACTCGATAAACTTCAATAGAAAAAACTTAATAACTTAAATTACCAAGTTAAAATATTTGATGAAAATATTCTAGTAAACAACGGCACTTCCAGAACGCCGAAGCCAAGATGAAGATTTTAAACAGAAATTATCGTTAGCTAATTTTGGGTTGTGGAGCATCTAGTCCGTCAGGGCTTTTATCTCCTGTCTGGTCATTTGAGATGAACACTACTTGTCCATTTTTAAAAAGAATTTAAGAATTTAAAATTAAGATAACTAAAAATAAAATTTACAGAAAGGTAAATATAATTTACTTGCTATTAAAATAATTTAAAGAACAACTTTTTTCAAAGCTACTAAAACAAAAAGCATTAAGCTATTGAGTTCAGAAAATTTACAAGTTTACAGCGATTGGTCGAAGTTGTTCTGTACGAGGCAGACATCCAACCTCTTACTATGAGATTCGAAGTCAACTCATATAGGTATTTAAACAAAATTAAAAGCTTTGGATGTTTCAATAGAACCTCTTCTTGCATTTTAAATTGGACAAGTAACCAACGTTTAAAGCGAGACAACCCACTTAATTACATGCGTAAACATGGTTTTATTGATTTCAATGTTGACATATCTACACCTTTTAGCTGCATCACACCTATTGATTCTTTTAATCATGTTGAATTCCGGGAGGAATTATTGACCAGTACTCCCAAGCATAGCAGCCATCCGGCATTACTCTCAGACAACTAGCTCTTGAAGTAATAAATGACATACACGATCAAGCCTTGATTGTTTACACAGATGGTGGTCGTTCGGATTCGGGTAGAGCAGAGAGTGGTATTTTTAGTAACACTCCTGGGAACGATGTTAAAATCAACATCAGGAATCCTGACCACCGTTCCGTCTTTAGATCAGAACTCATTGCTATTAGTGGTGCTCTCGATCATGCTCTCAACTCTTATAAGGATAGTATCTGGATCCTGACAGACACCAGAAGCTCCATCCAATATTTGAAAAATTGGCCAAAAATTATGGACAGTACTGGTCTAGCTATTTTATTCAAATTAGTTAGGCTTGGTCAGAAGAAACAAGTATGTCTCCAGTGGATTCCATCCCATGTGAGCTGGCTGGTAAGGGATGTGATCTCCCTAACCCCAGTTCCACTGTCTTAACACATACGGAAATTCCTTCCTTCCAAAGAAATAAAATGAATTTGACTTGGCGAAACCCTCCTGCTCACCACTGGTACGCAGCTAAGAGTCCTGACCTATCTATACAGTGCAGGAGTTCCAGGGCTCATCAGACGGCCTTGGCGCGCCTTAGAAGCGGTCACCTGCGTAGTATGACTTTTGTGCAGGGGGTAAAGTCTTTCTTTACCTGTCCCTGCTCTCTCCTTGCTTCTCCTGCTCATCTTCTGGACTGCTGGGGCATTTCCCTGCGACAGTTGTATGAAGAGCAAGACCTGGTGTGTGAGACTATTATGCGGAAAGGTCAAATGGACTTGGTGTAGGCTTTCCTGCTACAAGGGGATTGGAAACAACAACAACACAACAACAAGTTTACAGGAACCAAACTCGCTGAAGCCAGTTTCCAGATTTACACACAGGCAGGATTTGCTCTACATATGGTTTTCGTCGAGATACACCCCACGTGGGTCTGAACGCAGTGATAGATACGCTCCGCCCGCGCAGGGTATGATAATTCACAACAGGCTCTTCTACGTCATTAAACCAAACATTAACTCACTTAAACCAGAAAAACTCACAGAAGGAACTGAAGTGAACTAAAACCTTTTAATATTTACAATCGAAATTGATTCATGAAATCTATTTAGTTCAAGATGCATTTAGTGGCTCAATTAATAAAAATATATTTAAGAAAAAAATAAGAGCTTAAATAATTTTAAATTAATTTCAAAATTTAGAATTATAACATGCGTGTGATTAAAAAACATTTTCCATTAATCTTTTCTAAATTTTTAAGCACATTTATAACTTTTAATATATCATCATATTCATTTCTTAAAACGAAACTCAAACCGAAGTATATTATTCAATTAGGAAATTTAAAAATTATATATCATTTTATGTACAAAATAAAAAGATCAAAAAATGGAAAAGAAACCAGTGAAAATTTCAAACACATACATTCAACAGAAAAACAATAAATACAATACATTTAACTTAGAAAGGGATTTAGGTAACAATGTGTATAATTTATTTTAATTATATACGAAAAAGTGTAAATGTGTTATTACTTGAGAAGGGGAAGAAAATTCAGCCAACTTCAAAACGACATCTGGTGAATGACCCAGGAAGTACCCTACTACGAAAATGCAATTCGCCCTTTTCAATTTACTATGGATCGGTTCTACAAATAAATGTTCTTTATCAAACTTAGATGCAGCCCCTTGTCTTGTACACATGGAACGTAAGCCGTTGCATGTTAAGCAAGCGCACACTCCTGTTTTCTCATGAGGAACTGTTACATATAAGGGCAAAACTCCTTCCGACAGAAGCTGATTCTTCATCCATTCCTCATATTCATCACCACCAGTGCAACCTAGAAATGAAATGTTATATATCTTAGGAGAAATTGAAAGTTTTACATTCTTTAGTGAAATAAGCGTAGAGTAGTAACTTAAAGATTGTTAAACGCGATTAAATTTCTTTAGATATTCCTCTATGCTCTCTTTTGGTTTATTATTCTGTACGATTTAATCTTCTCCATAGATTTTGTGGGGGGATTGTAATAGCTACTGGGGTAAGGGACACAATGGTACAAAGCTTGTTTGGCTGAAAAATCAATGGATGATGTATGTAAACTTCTAACTAGCTTTGATGTATTCGTTTAAGTTCCGACGATACATATCCTGCATGTGTACTGTACATGTCCTGCTTTGAATCTGACACACTGTACACTGGCTCAATTTTATTAGAACGATGCATTTAAATGTCCTATTAAAACAGAGCCAGTTTACAGTAAGTCAGGTTGAAAGCAGGACTTTTATGGTATACATGTACATGCACAGAACTCCATATAAATGTCCAGTCTGTATTATTGTTACCAAAGCATTTATTTGAATTCGAAGTTCTGCCATTCCCATTTAAATACCCAAATCTGAAAGTACAAAATACATTAAGGCTCCATATTCGAATAGAGAAATTAAAAAATACACCTGAAATCAGAACGTACATTAGGAAGTACGGTGCATGTTTCTAAAATAATTGTCAAACGCTCATAGCGTCCATCTCGTCGCATATCTACAATCCTTCGCAGCTATGATGAATTTATCCCATTCTTATGGTTAGTCCAATTATAATAATTTTTCTGGCATATAATGTATTTGGAAAAACTATGGTTTAAAATACATGGATCAAATAGTGGTTATTGAACGATATAATTGAGAAAAATAACAGTAACAAAAACCTGAGAAAGCCACTTCCACTTTCACTCCCAGAATGCGCTTAGCAATACGAGCTGCATTCTGAGCCGATCCTCCTGCTGCAAGAATAGAATTTTTGTTGTGGAAGAGTTCTCGAAACAAAGTACTTTGTTTTTCGGTGGCTCTAACACAGTCATCTATCTTCAGATCAAATTTTTCCAACATTTCCTCGTCACATTGAACAGAAATGTCCAAGAGTGGACTTCCAATGAATACTAAAAGTAATGAAGTCTGAAAAATAATAAAAATAATTATTTAATAGTTATTGTTGTAAAAAAACACACACACACACACACAAGTAATATAAAAAACATTTTAAGTCAATTCCTACTTAGATCAAAGAAAATTTTTATTTTAGCTACTTTTTATTTAATAGTTACAGTTAATATAAATATGTATATACATATGACAGAATCACAACATTAAGTGGTAATTAATTTTCATTAATTATCATTTAAGTATCGCATTATCATCCAAAACAATCGTTTATATAAAATTTTAGTTCAACTGAATGCTTTAAAACGTGAGGAAAAAAACCTTTTCAAGTTTTGACACAAGTCACCAAACATGATGCCAATGTGGCTGTATTTGTAATTCTTTAAATAATTAGTTTTAATCAATTAATTTGTATTAATTATAATTAAAAAGTATCGTATTGTCATCCAAAATAGTCATGTATATAACATTTCAGCTCAATTGAGCTCTTTAAAATGTGTTTTATTAACGATTGAAAATTCCACCAAGATAAATTAATAAATAATAATAATAGTGTAGGAAATGAATAAAGAAGCATATACGCACATATAAATTGATTTTATCTTGTTGTTTAATTTTATTGATTTTTAGCAACAATGATAATCAAAAATGCACGTTTTATATTTTTATATGGATTCTTTAAAAAAGAATTCAATAAACTGTATCTCTAACATTCTTTTTAAAATTCAACATAGTATTAAATCAGTTTCTCCTTTTTAAAAATAGAAGTTGTTCGGCTATAATGTTTATGGGAAGAATATAAAGAAAAAATAACTTTAAGAAAATGGGCAAAGACAAGCTTGATTATATCTTTTACTTTTAAACAATTTTAATGAAATAATTTGCTTCTATAAATTATAAGATTCTTCATTTATTTTTCACAAAAAAAAATATTTCGAAGTTATTTTTCAATTTCTACTATAAGCTCACACTCTCTATATATTTACTTATTTATCTTGGGGAAATTTTCAATCGTTAATAAAATACATTTTAAAGCACTCAATTGAGCTGAAATTTTATATACAGGATTATTTTGGATGGCAATACAGTAATTTAATAAAAATTAATTCATTAAAAATAATTATTCAAATAATTAAAAATTCAGCTACGTTGGCATGATTTTTGGCGACTTAGCAACCCTTTTGCGGATTGTGTCAAAACTAAAAGATTTTTTTTCTCATGTTTTAAAGCATTCAGTTGAACTGAAATTTTATATTCGTGATTGTTTTGGATAACAATACGATACTTTAATGATAATTAATAAAAATCAATTACTACTTAATGTTGTGATTCTATCATATGTATATACATATGTATATTAATTGTAACTATTTTAAAAAAAAGTAGCTAATGTAAAGTTTTCTTTGTTGATCTAAGTAGGAATTAATTTAAAATTTTTTTATATTACTTGTTTATAACCATAGCGTTGTTACAACAATGCAGGGGAATGTTGAGTTGTATTTTTTGACTGTTTTTAATTAATATCTTTTTAACTAATTGCGATATCGGACCGAATTGTGAATCTAAACCATTCTCGAATTTACTTGAACCCACACAAAATTTTTTTTATCGAAATCGGTCCAGCCGTTTAGGAGGAGTTCAGTGACAAACACACGCACAGAAGATTTTTATATATAAAGATATACTTAATGATATACGTATGCTTAAATTTTTTTATATTACTTGTTTATTAAATTTAATCCCCAAAAAGATTTAAGATGACTATTATTGTTGTAACGAAAGAGAAAAAAATATCAAGTATGAAATAACAACTTTTGGTTTATTTTGTTAATACTTAACATAATATTTTCTTGGAAAAATCAAAAGTAGATTATATTGAACTATTTCTGAGGGACTTATTTATGATCAGTTATTATTTTGTGAAATTTAATGAATTTGTAAATGTTGTTACTGACATGTTCAAAATGCAATACATATATAATTGAATGCTAATAAATTGAACAATAAGTAGAAATGTATCATCATGACATGCAATCATTATTTCATTTAACAGTTTTAATAACAGAGATAAAATCATTCCTACAACATAAAAAAATCAGTATTAACACACATTTATATTATGTATAGTTTTTACATACTCAGTTTAATTTAATGTATAATCTTTAGATATAAAAATCTTCTGTGCGTGTGTATGTGAATGAACTCCTCCTAAGCGGCTGGATCAATTTTGGTGAAATTTTTTGTGTGGCTTCAAGTGGATTCGAGAATGGTTCAGATTCACAATTCGGTCCTATATCGCAATTAGTTAAAAAGATATTAATTAAAAACATTAAAAATATTCAATTCAATATTCACCTGCATTGTTGTAACAACATTATTGCTATAAAAATGAAGTAAGTTGGCGTCGAAAATCGATTTTCAGCCAAACTGGCCAAACCGGATCTTCAATGCTACAAAATACAGACAAATCATGCTTTATATATATATATATATATATAGTTTTTAATTAATATCTTTTTAAATAATCTTTATATATGTAATTCTTCTGTGCGTGTGTATGTGACTGAACTCCTAAACGCTAGACCGATTTTGAAGACATTTTTTGTGTGGGTTCAAGTGGATTCGAGAATGGTTTAGATTCATAATTCGGTCTAATATCGCAATTAGTTAAAAAGATATTAATTAAAAACCTTAAAACGCATAATTGTTTTACCCATGCGTCATTTTTTTAATCAAAATCAGACAAAAAATAAATACAAAATCGGAAGGATTATTCATTTCGCTTTGATACGGCATATATCTTAATATATGTAATTCTGCGCGTGTGTATGTGACGACTGAACTCCTCCTAAATGGCTGAACCGATTTGGATGATATTATTTGTGTGGGATCAAGTGGATTCGAGAATGATTTAGATTTACAATTCGGGCCAATATCGAAATTAGTTAAAAATGCGCCAAAATTATGTAAGGGAGCATGACTGTTCATAAAAAAAATCATGGACAATATCTTGAGGCCACTATTTTGAGCGGCAAACTTCAAGGTGAAGTCATACTTCTACCACAGATCCCAATGATTCTTTCAGACTTATCTACCACTTCAAACGTTTGCAATTTCCAATTCGCTTTGCATTTGCTATGACTATTAATAAGTCACAAGATAAAACAATGAGAATTTGTGGCTTAAATTTAAAAAACCTTTGCTTTTCACACGGCTAATTATATGTTGCATGTCCGAGGTTTGGCAAACCATCGCATTTGTTTATTTATACCCCTCAAGGATTAACCAAAAACATTGTACATTCAATGGAATCACTATAAATTTATTTTTTGTGCATTAAAAAATATACTTATTATGAAAATAGCTCGAGTTTTATCTTTCTTACCGTTTAATTAAAACACGTTTATATATATATATATATATATATATATATATATATATATATATATATATATATATATATATATATATATATATATATATATATATATATATATATATATATATATATATATATATATATAAGTTTCTAATCAGAATATCTTCCATATTCAACTTAGTTAATACTAAATACATACTCACACGCAATCAATAGGTCGAATAGTGGTAACTTTACATGTGAGAATGTCAGTTATTGTAATAACTTTCTTTATAAAAAAAAATCACCAAAATGGTCCAGATTGTTACAACTTTTTCAAAAAAATTTGTAATTTTCAGATTTAAGACGTGTGTACAGGACAACCTCTGTCGGGACCGCTAGTCTTTAGATATAAAAATCTTCTGTGCGTGTGTATGTGACTAAACTCCTCCTAAACGGCTGGATCAATTTTGATGAAATTTTTTGTGTGGGTTCAAGTGGAATCGAGAATGGTTTAGATTCATAATTCGGTCCGATATCACAATTTGTTAAAAATATATTACTTAAAAAACTTTAAAAATATTCAATTCAATATTCACCTGTATTGTTGTAACAACATTATTGCTATAAAATTACGTAAGTTAGCGTCGAAAATCGATTTTCAGCCAAACTGGTTAAACCGGGTCTTTATTGTTACAAAAATGCAGAGGAATCATGCTTTTTAGCGCGTTTTTAATTAATATCTTTTAAAATAATCTTTATATATGTAATTCTTCTGTGCGCGTGTATGTGACTGACTCCTTCTAGACAGCTGGACAATTTGATGACATTTTTTGTGTGGGTTTAAGTGGATTTGAGAATGATTTAGATTCACAATTTGGTCCAATATCGCAGTTAGTTCAAAAAGGGGCCAAAATTATGTAAGGGCGCGTGATTGTTTATAAAAAAATCGTGAGCAATATTCTTGAGGCCTTTATTTTGAGCGGCAAACTTTAAGGTGAAGTCGTACTTCTACCACAGATCCCAATTGATTCTTTCAGACTCACCTACCCATTCAAATGTTTGCAATTTCCATTTCACTTGGTATTTGATATGACCATTAATATGTCACAAGGTTAAACAATGACAATTTGTGGCTTAGATTTAGAAAACCCTTGCTTTTTACACGGCCAATTATATGTTGTAAGTCTGAGGTTTGGCAAACCATCGCATTTGCTTGTTTAAACCTTCAAAGATTAAGCAGAAAAATTGTACATTCAATGGCATTACCATAAATTTATTTTTCGTGCATTAAAAAAGTATACCTGTTATGAAAATAGCTCGAGTATTATCTTTTTTACCTTTTAATCAAAACAAGTTTAAGTTTCTATTCAGAGTAGGTTCTATATTCAACGTAGTTCTTAGTAAATACATATTCACAATCGATGGGTCGAACTGTGGTAACTGTATATGTGATTATGTCAGGTATTGTAATAACTTTCTTCATAAAATATTTCGTCAAAACAGTTCAGATTGTTACAACTTATAGAAAATTTTGTAATTTTCGGATTTAAGACGTATGTACAGAACAACGTCTGTCGGGACCGCTAGTTTATTATAAAACATGAAAAGATCTATTTTATTTTGTGAAAGCTGCTAAGAGACAGAATTATGGATCAAATTAAAAATTGAAGATAAATACTTAAGGTACTTGAATTTTCAATATAATTATCGATTTTCACTTTTTTATATTTTCTCAAAGTTCAAATGTTTCTGTTTAAAATGGTATATGATATGAGGAAATATGATAATTAGAAGTGTTTTTATTTATTATTTTAATTGAAGCTACTCCTGGACGCGCATCAAATGAGCTGTGCTAAGAGCACCTTTGTTTCCCCTTGCATAGGTTTCTGATGAGCGTGAATCCGTACGTTGTTCAAGTGGAAAAATTAGAGTGTAATGGGCCTATCCAAAAGTGTATGGGTACACATCTTTTGGATCTTAAAAGCGAAACAGAGAAAAAAAAGTGAAGTGATGGAAAAAGCCTAAGTGGTCGTAACTGACTCACCGACATTTTAATATATAAAAAAAGAAAATATTATAGAATAACTATTAGAAATAATATCAATGATCTACACAGCATGAAAACTGCTGTTTGGGCTGTTTATTTTCATCTTCTGTCTTCAAACGAGAGCCCTTAACATGGACTGTGTCCTGGGATTATAAATGGCTGGTGCAAGTTTCAAAAGACAAAAGATGAATGTAACGAAAGTCACTATGATCATAAACACATTCACACGTGCTATATACCATAATGAATTAAACGAAACAAATTTTTAGAGATCTAGGTGACCCTATGTTATTAAGAAAATGTTTACATGGAAAGGCTCAGAACCCAAACTAGTTAATAACCCCATATGGTCAGTGATTCCAAAATCTACATTTGTGGAATTAAAAACTCTAAAATTAAGGGTAAATAAGGCTACTGCAAATTCAAAAATGAATTATGTAGCAAAATTAATGATCTTAAAGGACTATGATACTGAACAAAGTTATAAATGTGTGTGTCAGGCTTCAAACACACATAGGATTCGTGTAGCCCAATGAAAGCAGCTTGAGATACCAAAAAAAGGCAAAATTGTTAAAAATGATGAAAAAGAGAAAACAAGAAGAATCTTTTGTATGAGCAGACAGTAAAAAAATGCTTCATATGATTCTGGAAAGTATTAAAAAAAGTAATTGCTCAAAAAGAGTAACATATGTATACTTTAAAACCTGTTTTCTCAAAATGTAATATATATATATATATATATTTTTCACTTTATGCACCTTTTGATCAAAAACTAGTTAGCATATAATCCTCAAATTATCAATCAGCTGACTTTTAAACATTTTTGCACATTTTAATGGAAGGAATTAGATATATCTAGCAAACATTTTTAGATATGACTTTTTTAAACTAAATTTTAGGGGGGAAAATTGGACAATTTTTTAAAAAATCATAATTAATTTAATTTTGAACAAAAAGACAAAACTCTTCCTTAAAGTGTTATTAATAGTACACATAATCTAATGTAAAAGTTTTATCCATGAGAAATACGTAGTTTCTGAGAAAAAGATTCATAAACTTAAGCAATTTAACATTGGCTCCTATGGACGTGCCGGACTCCCATAATTGGATTATAAGAAAATTAAAATAATAATAAATTAAGTTATTTAACTAAACTATTTCTTAAATTTGATGAATAATTTAATATATGACGGAATTTTTTAAGAACCAAAGCTAAGAATAAACTATGATTGCAAATATAGATACTCTTTCTATCCTTACACTCTCATACGTAGTAAGCACATTTGTATAAAATATGTTTGCACTTTTCCGTTTCGCCGGCGATAAAGTTGCTAAAAATGATACAAATGACACCAAACGGAATATTCCCGCTGTTAAATTTTACCATCACATTTCAAAACAAGTCGCGGTCTTTTCTTATCAGTAATGTCTTTTTTATAATACGTCAAAAATGGATGAAAAAACAATAACTAACATTAGTATTTTTTTATGTGTATATTGTGCGTTGTCTCCAATAAAGCCTGCTTGGTGAGATTTGCGCCGGCGAAACGGAAAAATACCAATATGCTTGATAAATCGCAAAATAAGTACTCCTTTTCAAATGAGTAATAGCATTTTTTGCATTGTTTCATATTGAATTCTATACATAAGAAATTATCTATGCATCATAAAAGTTATCTTTTAAATACAAAAATGAAAAATATGCGCTCGTCTTAACTTCTGCATATTATTTACTTTTTATGTAAATAAATAAGTTCTCTTTTTAAATACATATTCATAGAATTTGATTAAACTAGTCTCATATAAATATTCTTTGAAAGTTCTCCGAATTTACAGATGGAATATTTTCTTCTAAAAGTTAAAAATTGAAATATTGTATACATAACAATTTTGTAATCAACAATTCTGGAGAGAGATATAATACGTATAACACAAAACAAACTGTATCATCACTACATCTTTGCTTATCACAATGTAACAGTGCATCAAGGTCATAACGTTATCCTGTTGCAATACTTACACAAAACGACTACTCATAAAATGGGATTACTATTTGTAATTTTGCGTTGATTTATTACGACAACTCTATGATCTCACTATAATGTTGTGACGTTTCCAAGTAACATTTATTGCATCCTTCTAAAATCTTAGATAACGTTGTAACCCACCAAAAAAAGCAGTGAATTCCATTAACTAGCAGATTACTATGTAGTGAATAGCTAATGATTCAAAAATAAAAATAAATAGGAATGAAAATTAATAGAGAAATTTTTTAATTTATCTGTCTTCTTTGTTGTGATTATTATTTACTCTAAATATTAATATTTAAATATAAACTGTTAAAGGGAACACATTCAATATAGAAAGAGACTACTTACATCTGCCTTGTCCATGATGTTATTTTTCACTATTCTTTAGGATTTTGTTCTTTCATTGATAAGAGGTTCATATCTTATCAGAATAGTCTTATATTTTACCATAGAGAAACAAAACACACACACTCAAAAAGAGTTCAAGTCGTTTTAAAAATAACTTACTGTTAAATCTCACCGTAAGTTCAAAAGCTCCTGAAATGCTTTAAAAAAAACTTTTTTTAAAATTCTTTTTGCGTGTTTTTTGAAATAATACTGCAGTGAAACCTCTTCAGTCCGTAGCCGTTTAAACAAGATATTACTTAAACCGGACAACTAAGAATAAAAAATTCACTTCAAACGCAAAACGATCATATGTTCAAAGTTCACTACTGACAGTTAAAATTTCTACACTAAGAAGGTGATACGCTTAACACTCTGTTTACACGACAGAGGAAGAATATGCCGTGTGTGATATGCGAATGGTCAGATTTTCGACGCATTGATGTAAAGCAGGTACCGGTAGCGACACCTACAATGTATTTAACCCTTTATCTACCGACGGTACTTATAAGTAATACTCACTTTAAAATTACATAGAATAACCATTCTTACGAATATTTTGACGATACTTAGCAGGAATATTCTTTTAAATCCACTCTTTCAAGATATATGGATGAGCTCTGTGATGAGCATTTTAGCAGGGAAGGCGAATAGTTTTATAGCAGAAGTTGCCTTTTCAGAGGATTGCGAAGATTGCCATTTTTGTTCCGAAAAAAATAGTTAAAGTCAAAATTTAAGTGTCTTATTTTATTTGTATGTTAATAAAGACCTTAGAAAACGATTTGACTATTTATTTTAAGTAAACAGTGTATATTATTAATTTTACAGTTAAAAATATTTAATTAATTAATTAGCTCTAACGGATAAAACTTCCCAAAGTGGAGTATTTTGGTTATGTATGTCCCTTAATTTTCAATGTAATGATTCAAAAAAAGAATATTGCATGAAAAAGACTGCAGTAAATCATAATGCGGCAGACAAAGGGTTAAATGAAAAAATTGTACAGTTGGCTTCTAAGAAAACAAATTGCATTTGAACGCTGTTGCCTGGTGAAACGTACTCCTTATTGTAATAATAAGATGTACCAGCACATTTCTGACTTTGAAAGAGGTCAAATTGTTTCCTACAGGGAATGCAGCTTATCATATTGCAGTATTGTTGCTCGAGTCCGTCGCGATCTCATGTCTGTCTGCACAATATAGAAGCAATGGATTCAGGATGGTCATTCGGAAAACCGTGCAGTTCACAATCATTAATTTCTGGGAAGATTGACATGTTACTTACGGATCGTTCAGCGATGTCACGAGGCCTGAGTCAAGAAACGGGATCTTTAGCAAGACAAATGTTTGTACGAACAATTCGACGACATGAAGACACTTGTCAGTACTGCAAAAGTACACACTGACAGCTTTTTGACTTAGTTTGTAATAAATAGAATTAGGGATATTTGCAATCATAATACGCAAGTAGAAGTAATGTATACTTATTCAAATGAAAATAAGTTGTAATGAATCAGTAAAGCTCTTGCATCAAAGGGGTAAACTGCCTCGGGGGGTAACTTGCTCGTTCTGATTGCACCTAAAACAATTTTCATGAACAGCCAACAATGAATACATCAGGAAACTATTGTATTTTCTCTCTTTCCGTTTATTCCTTGATATCTGTGTGTGTGTTCAACCAAACAACTAAACAAACATAATCTATTGGTCCCTCTTTTTATATAATAAATGTTATTTATATATATTTTTTCATTACTTTATGCATTAAAATAAAACATTCCCAAAATTCCATTAAAAAATACTAGTTGTTGCCAGATGCAAAAAATCAAAACGTCTCTGAACAGAAAACACAGGGTCCATCTTGATTCTTCCATAACTTCCATTCTTAAACATGAAATTTTCGCTTCAAAAGGTGCTTCAGACGTAGAGATTTACATGAATTCCCATTAGTAAAAAGTCCTGTGGAGCAAGATTTGGGGACCATGGTTATCCTTTTATAGATTAATTAATTTCGAAAAAACTCAGGTAGAAATTTTACAAAACATTTTAAATGGAACTTTACAGAAAAAAACTTTAATGAGATAAAAGCAAAGTATGTATTTATCATCCACATTTATTTTAAATAGATACAATAAACATTCTAAATGTACTTATTCATTTTTTGTACATTCATTCGTAAGACAATAGGGTCATTTATTAAACGCATGAACAGTTATCTGTATTTAGATAAAATGAAAATCCTTCACTGATCGTACTTCTAGGATCACTCAAGATTCTTTTTCACTCTATTTACGAGTCTGTTTCCGATTGTTAGAAAATCCTGCACTTTCTGCAATTGACAGACAACGCCTTCTGTGGGTTCATCAGGATCCGGCGGTATAATCTCGCTGGTAGTTCGGTACAGCATATTAACCCACCGTCGAATATCGAACCATGTCGTGTCTTCTTTTATTTTGGCAGAGATTTCGTTAGTCAGCTGAAACAAATTTAGGATTTATCAGTGAAATTTTATAAATATTTCATTAACCAATACTACATTAATCTTAAATTTGAAGTAATTTAAAAACTAAAGTTAAATTGCTTAACATATATTTCTAATAATACGCAAATGGAGTGAAGTTTATGGCAATTTTAAAATAAAAGGTCATCAGACGCTTTATGTAAACTTTTCTCGGTACTTACGAATGATGGAAACCGTACTAGCGATATTATATGAAACGAAGTACACATCTGTAAATGAAGTATCCGCAGCTTGTTGTTATGTTTTTGAATATTTGAATTTCTTAAGTATTTGGATATTTATAAGCTAATTTTTGAAAAAGGGATATTTCATTTTAAAAAAGGTTCTGACGTATTATCGCAACCGTATTGGTGACATTACATGAAACGAAGCACATAGTTGCCAATTCAGTGCGTATGACACATGCAAAATCAGAGTTGCCAACTTGGCGAGTTATCCTGAGCGTTGCTATTGTTGCGATAGTACGTAAGTACCCTTTTGGGAGAGTTTAGTCATTCAGTTACATAGCAATTAATCGACAATTATTTCATTTCTCTACGAAAATTTGCTTTCTTTTTTTATTCGTACAATACCTACTCTTAAGCACAAATTTAATTAATAAGTACTTATACGTAGCCTGCGCTCTAGTGACAGTGTAAAAACGTAAGAGTTCGTTCCCTCGTAAAAGATGTTAGTATTCCATAAAAAAATTCCATGTAATAATTCCATAAAAACAGGGTACTTGCATGTTATCGCAGCAATCTATCAATAGCTGGCCAAGTTGACAATCGGAATTTCTATGTGTCGTACGCACTGAATGGGCAACTATGTACTTCGTCCCCAATAGGTTGCGACAATACGTTGTGACGGGCTCATCGTTGTTTTCTTGGGTTTCTTTGGGGTTCTTTCCAACCAACCTGAGAAGAAGAACGTGGGCAAATATTCAAATTAGCAACCTTTTAAAAGTTTAGCGTAAGCACGGTGGCTGCGGGCAGGGATTATACGAGGTCTATGTATTCAAGTGATTAAGCTAAAGTAAAAGAGGCAATCCTGCGTTCAATATTAAATATATCCGGGCCAGAGCGTTCAAGTCAAGGTGAATACCATTCCACACGAGATAAGCTGCCACGTCATTTAGGATTTGAGTGAGTTACTGCTTAACCAGGATATAGAGGTAGGATTGTTCAAATTACTACTAGGAACTGTGTATTTACTGAGATTAGAAGTAGGCGGTAAAGTTAGATATAGTGATCAGGGTCGCGCTTAATTGGTAGTACGTAGTGTGTGTCTCTTCACCTCAGACTCGCTAAGTTAGAATATTAATATCCTTGTTGTATATTGCTTACGATCTTAATAAAGAGATATTAAAATTAGGGCAACGCTTGGTTCTTCATTCACTCCCACTCCTCTAGGTCATGAGGAAAACGTAGAAGTAGGGCACCCTCGGGCAAATGCCTTACAACGTAAGTACCAAAAAAAAACATGGTTCTGCAAGATTTCTCAATATAGAGATAAGGGATGGGTACTCAATTTTCTAACACCTAAAGGTAGTGAGTATATTACTTTCAACTACAAATTTCTACTCTAACTGACTTTACAAGAATTTTCCAATAATCGTTACAATTCATTCCTTAGAAATAACAACATTTACAAAATTACCCGACGGTCTAGTTCAAGATTCTTCGTGCGGATTTCTTTAATTTCGTTTTCGATTTTATGCACGATTTCTTCCTTCTCTAAGATATTCATCGGATGAGTTTTTAATCTTTCAGTTACAGCTTTTCTCTCATCTGTGAACTGCTGCTCTTCACTCACGTTTCTCTGTTCTTTTTCTAGCAAGTCTTTCCGCAGAAGTTTTAAAACTAGATAATACTCCACTAGTTTTTGTGCGGAAGGAAATTTTCGTAGTTCTACAAAAACAAGTAATATTAAAAAAATTTAAGTCAATTTCTTCTTAGATCAACAAAGAAAAATTTTACTTTAGCTACTTTTTATTAAATTGCTACAATTATTATAAATATGTATATAAAGAGTGTTTTTTTCCCAGGTATAGAAGTTTAAGTTGGCATTACTTTCCAAGATGGCGACCGATTTAACAGCTGTCAAGTGCTTATTCTCAGTTTGGTTTGGCAATTCATCAAAACGATCATCAAGCAAGGCGTAGATTCGTCGAATGGGCCCCAAACGAGATTGTCGTTGTTCCCGATTTTCATAAGCGAATTTTGTTTAGCGATAAAGCGCACTTCTGGTTGAATGGCTACGTCAACAAACAAAACTGCCGCATTTGGAGTGAAGCTAATCCACAAGTGTATGTCGAAACGCCGTTACATCCAGAAAAACTGACTGTTTGGTGTGCTTTATGGGCTGGTGGAATCCTTCTTCAAAAACGATGAAGGCCACAACGTTACAGTCAATGGTGATCGGTATAGAGCCATGATTACTAACTTTTTCATTCCTGAGTTGAACAATCATGATGTCTAGGAGCTGTGGTTCCAACAAGACGGCGCAACATGTCACACAGCTCTTGCCACAATCGATTTATTGAAAGATACGTTTGGTGACCGCCTAATTTCCCGTTTTGGACCTGTGAATTGTGACCTGTGACCCTCCAAGATCTTGTGATTTAACACCGCTAGACTATTTTCTGTGGGGCTATGTAAAGTCATTGGTCTATGCGGATAAGCCACAAACGCTTGATCATTTGGAAGACAACATTCGCAGTGTTATTGCCGATATACGGCCACAAATGTTGGAAAAAGTCATCAAAAATTGGACGTCCAGATTGGGCTACATTCGAGCCAGCCGTGGCAATCCTATGCCATAAATCGTATTTAAAATGTAATGCCACAATATTATCTTTAGAATAAAAAAATTCATGTCAATCGAATAGTACATCGTTGTTTTATTACAATTTAAAGTTCTATACCTCTAAAAAAACACCCTTTACATATGACAGAATCACAACATTAAGTGGTAATTAATTTTTATTAATTATCATTTAAGTATCGTATTGTCATTCAAAACAATCATGTCTATAAAATTTCAGTTCAACTGAATGCTTTAAAGCGTGAGAAAAAAACCTATTCAAGTTTTGTTACTAGTCGCCAAAGATGATGCCAACGTGGCTGTATTTGTAATTCCTTAAATAATTAGTTTTAATCAATTAATTATTAATTCTCATGAAATTATTGTATTGCCCTCCAAAATAATCATGTATATAAAATTTCAGCTGAATTGAACGCTTTAAAATGTATTTATTAACAATTGAAAATTCCACCAAGATAAATAAATACATAAATAAATAAACAAACAAATAAATAAATATATAGAGATTGTGAGCTAATAGTAGGAATTGAATGAGTAAACAAGTAAATGAAAGTGTTCCTTTATAGGTACTTTTCCGTTTCCCCGACGCAGGCGATTTATTCGCCAATAACGATACAACCGACGCCAAATGGAATATCCTCACTGGTAACCTTTTACCCGCACAGTTTTAAAACAAGTCGTAGTCTTTTCTTATCAGTAACGTCTTTTTTTTATAATACTTCAAAAATGGAAAGAAAAGCAACGAGAACTAATATTTATTACTATTTTTATGTGTATTGTGTGTTGCTGCAAATAACGCCAACGTGGCGAGGTTTGCTGTGGGGAAACGGAAAAGTAACCATTTATGCTATTATTTCTTTTAATATTTTTATATTTAAATTACGTAAATTAATTTAAGGTATCCGACTACCTTCGGAACTGATTTTGCAAAAGTGTATAAACAGATAATATTTATGATATTTAGTGTCACTTAGATTAGAAAATGTATATAAAATTGTTTAAGAATAGTATTACAATAAAAAATTATTTAAGTACAATATTTTGACAAAAAAATGAACATAGAATGACTCATTTTCAAACTATTCTTCTTTTATGAGAAATGCTTCTATTATAATAATATTTTGCCTGTATATAGCTCAGTCCTCTGTACAGAGGCTCAACTAGAATTTTTGAAATATATAACTTAAAAGTGGGTTTATCCATGTTTTATGACAACAGAGGGGAGCAATTTTAAGGGAAAAACGCCAATAATTATATCAATTGGTTGTAACTCTGAAAATAATGTGAATTTTTCAAAAATCGTAGTTGAGCCTCTGTACAGAGATCTGAGCTATATACTGGCAAAATATTATTATAATAGAACCATTTTTCACAAAAGGAGAACATTTTGAAAAAAGGTTATTCTAAGTTAATTTTTTGCCAAAATATTGTATTTAAATAACTTTTTTTTGTCAAAATGTTCTTAAAGCAATTTTATACATATATTCTAATCTACGTGACACTAAGTATCATGAAAATTGTCAATTTATGCGCTTTTTTAAAATTACTGTTCCGAACGTAGTTGGATACCTTAAGGTACTTACGTATTATAGCAACCTATTGGCGACATTATGTGAAACGAAATACCCGGTTGCCGATTCAGTTCGTACGACATATAGTAAAACGGGTTTGCTAGCTTGGCGAGTTATTAATAGAACTGGAGATTCTTGCAGTAGTACATAAGTACCTAATTTTATTCACATTACATCAGTATTTCATACTTACATTTATATTAAAATTTTTTAGTACTTATGTATTATCGCAAACGTATTGGCGACATTTTATGAAACGAAACAACTATTTGCGAATTCAACTGGTACGACATTTATGAAATCGTGGTAGCCAACTTGACGAGTTATCTTGAAAATTGACATTGTTGCAATAATACCTAAGTACCCATTATATATATATATTATTATCTATGTTGTAAATTAAATGAACAGATGGCGCTGCAAATAGTCTAAGAGTAATGTTCCAATCAGTTACGTAAAGTTCTTTGTGCTGTAAGCATGTCTTCTATGTGTGACGTCTAAAAAACTAAAATTTCTAAAAGGATGGACTGAATCATTGGAATAGGATAAAAATATAATAAAAACATTTTCATCTTACTGACCATGGAATTAAGGAATCAGGCAACAAAAGGCAACGTAGCAACAAGCAATAACATTTCAATTGCTAAATGACGAACATTAAAGCAGGTTAACTTCTTGAACACCGATAAAGGGAAACAAAATTTTTCCGTTAAATAATTGTAAAATTTCGCCAAGTTAGGGTGATAAGATTGCAATGCAATAATATTAGACTGGGTGTCAAAGATCTATTTGGCGTGATTTCGACACGATAAAACAAGTATCGCACTGATATCAACGATAAAAAAAATCATATAAAAATCGTTTAACTGAAACAGTTGATAATGGGGAACGAAGAGATCCTACTTTGGCTCACACCTTTGGCAAAAGAAAAACATGCCAAATTAAAACAGCAGCTCATGTTTCTGTATTGGAATCCAATATGAGGGTAAAACTTTGCCAAGCTGGTGATAAATAAAGGTGTGGGTTTAAATAGGAACTATCTTCCAAAAAAAACCAAACAGAACAGTATAAACTAAAGGACTCGGGTTACCAAAATATATCTCGAATGGCCATTTTAGAGGGAAATTCCCCGTTTGCAGTTTAACCAAGAATAAATTTTAAAAAAATAAAAATAAAAAAAAAATTGGCTTAAATGTAGTATCGGGGGGGGCACTTCGGATTTGGGGATTTTTCTTCGGATTTGGCGATTTTTATCATGGTGAGATATCGAATTCATTCCAAAATAAATAATAAATAATTCCGAAAAAAGTATCTTGGCGATCGCTTTTAGTCGCCAAAAAAAAAAAAAAAGAAAAAGGACTGTGCCAGGTGGACCCCTCCCTATACTACACTTTAACCACAACACCTTTGTATGAAGATGGCTCGGCTGATATCTTTTGGTTCGCATCTTGTGTTTTGGAAATCTTTTTCTCAAAATCTGAAAATTGAAAACAATCTATTCTTGGTAACGGAGAATCTCTGTCTGACTTTTTTTCGTTATCAGATTTCTTCGGGGAACCCCAAATAATTGCATCTAAATGATGCTTAGATGGCATATGGCATTCTAACAGTTGAATTACGGAACCTTTTCTTGTATAGATACCATCGTATTCTTCTGATAAATCAAAGAATTGCTTAGCTAATTCTGCAGCAGTGGCTTTTAAATTTTGGAATATATCATCGGATTCCCGTTTTAAGGAAGAAATATCACGCATGTATTTCTCAATCTTTTGAAGAGATTGAAGTAATTTAGTTTCTCGACGTTTCAATTCTTGTTTCACCTGTTCCACACTTTGAAGTTTGCCATCGAAATCTACACGAATAATTTGGAGTTTATCATCAAGTTCATCTGCTATAGCCTTCTTTTTAACTAACATTTCGTTTAAAGACGCTTCTAATCGAACCACAACACCTTTGTGTGAGGATGGCTCGGCTGATATCTTTTGGTTCGTATCTTGTGTTTTGGAAATAGTTTCCTCAAAATCTGAAAATTGAAAACAGTCTATTCTTGGTAAGGGAGAGTCTCTGTCTGACTTTTCATTATCAGATTTCTTCGTGGAATCCTGCTCAATGTGTTTCTTTTTGGCGTCAATGCTTCTGTGAGCCATTTTGTGTTTTAGAAAATTTACAAATTGTAATAATTGCAGATTTCTATTCTTTAGAAAATATTTAATACTTCTAAAAAATTAAGAAAAATGATATAGAAATTGAATGAATTCGTTTGTGCTCAAAATATAAATAACGCTGTTAAAATTATAGTATTCGATAAACGAAAAAGACAAAAATAAATAAAAAGTAATCTAAATTGCCAACAACATGTTTTTCATGTTGCCACTTTAAATAAAACAATATTTGACGGTTTAATTTAATCATGTACATCCTCGAGTTAAGGCGTTTGAATCAATAAAGCTTTGCTTCTCATTTCTTGTAGCTTATATTTGTTGCTTAGCAACGAAACCATCAGGTTTTGTCAATTTAAGGGTGCAGCCAAGAGTGAAAAACTATTTATATGCGTGTTCGAACACAATTATAATAACGATGACGGTATTTGACGACATTGTTTTGAGTTGGCGACGTCTTTTGATCTGGTGACATTGAACGACAGTATAATACGTAGGTACCAAATATTTGGTACTTAAGTACACTCAGGAACATTGAAAATAGCGACCCAAGAAGAAAGCATCGGATTGAAACGAAATTTAATACACATAATGACACAGATGAGAGATTAACTTGATCTCAAAAACAAGACAATTAAACGAATACAGGGTGTGCAACGACACAAATACTGGGCAACTTCAATAGCATGTTGGACCACCTCCAGCTGCAATACATGCCGCCACACGGTCCGGCATTTAGTTGATTAGACACCGTTTGTTATCCTGAGGCAGATGGGCCCACAAATCTTGAACAGCCAACTCTAAATCATGTACAGAGTGACACGATGGCATCTGCCGTTTTAGCTGATCCCACACGTTCTCTACAGGGGACAAATCGGGGAAGTGGGCCGGCCATGGAAGAGTCTGAAAATGATGTAGGAAGCCTTGCGCAACTCTTGCTGTATGCGGACGAGCATTATCTTGCTGGAAAATTGCCCCAGGGAGACCATTTACGAAAGGTCGTACATGGGGTCGAAGAATATCATCAACGTAACGTTGGCCCGTTAAGGTTCCACGCATCACAATTAAAGTGGACCGGCTATCTTAGACTATGGCCCCCCAGACCATTACACCAGCTGTGCGGGCAGTGTGACGTAGAACAGTGTGGGTGAAATTGTACCGCTCACCAAGGCGCCTCCACACCCGTACACGGTTATCATCTGTCCCCAAAACAAACCGGGATAAATCATTTAACACAACCTTTTGCCAATATGTGACATTCCACATTGATCTGGCTTGGCACCACTGTAGACGGAGTTGCCGATGTTCCGGTGTTAAAGGGAGTGCACGGAAAGGGTGATTGGATTTAAGATTTGCTTCTGCAAGGTATCTGGAAATTGTTTGTGGAACAATTGCTGCGCTTACGTCTGCTTGTATCGTTGAATGAGTCACTGTGGGGTCCACAAGTGCTTGCCGCACGATCCTTCGATCCTTTCTCCTCGTGGTCTTCCTCATCGCACCAGACCCGGTTTTCCGCGCGTGGGTACCTTCTCGTAGCCCCTGCTCCCAACAATTTCTAACGGCACACTCCGAACGATCCACCTGGCCAGCAACACGGAGCGTCGACCAGCCTGCAGTTTTCATCCCGATTATCAAACCTCTCTCAAACTCGCTTAACTGTGAGAAATGTCTTCTAGCACGTTTACCTGGAATGTTTCGCTTACCAAAGTCTTCCTACAATCGGCGGGTAATCGTCACGTTTATGAATCTTCGAATTTGCGCTGGCACCCTCTTCCTGATTGTAGCGCCACTTCGGCGTGTATGAGCATGCGTATTGGCACAAAATTTGGATCGTTTACATATCACATTACGCTGTACTTATTTGCAAAGTTTCGCGATTGTACTTGCCTTCCTTCTTGGTTCGCTATTTTCAATGTTCCTGAGTGTATTATACCATTTACCCAGTGGTTCTTGAATTTCCGATCGCCGATTTATGAATCAGTCTAACATCGCGGACCCAAAAATTTTGAACATACGTCCCTGACTCCCAACACATGACTGAATGATTTGTCAGGAATCGAACCCCGATGTTATGGTTTTGCAATATTTTGTAAGATCCAACTTTTGACCCAAAACCTGATTTTTCAAGGGGCCCTAATATTCTCCGTTACGCCACTGACAGAAAGTAATACTAATGTATTAAACATCTAAATATAAACTATTTTAAGCATTAATTACACATCATTCGTGACAATATGTAAGTATCAATTTAAGCAATATCTTAAATTTATAGAAAATGTCCCTTGCACTAAAATATTTCTTAAAGAAATTTTTTTTTTCCAAAACATCCGACAATCTTCTAATGTTGGAAATTTTCTTTAAAAAAATTATTGTAAGTTTATTAACAATTTTTTTCGTAAATAAATGCTAAATTCATCGACGATTATTACAGTGAAATCAAATAGTTTGTTTTTACAAGTTGTGAATAAAAAGAACTCTCATCTACTTTTCTTTTTGTAATTAAATTATTTTCGAATTTAGACTTCTGCATTGAAATGTGATACATCATTGAAAGATTAGACTATCTAAAGAGTTGATTATCTGAAAATACTTCAGTTCGTTGAGTTTAAAACGAGCTAAAATAACTATTTTAAGACCAGAAAATATATGAGCTGTAACTAATATGTAGCCTAGTGGTTAAGGTCATGGACTAGTGCCCGGCCTGTCATGAGAGTCAGCTCAGGTGTCGTCCACGTCATTTGACCATGATTCAAAATTACGTGGTCCGTCGCCAAAAGCTCTCGTGTAGCTGAACAGTGCGACGTTAATATTCATTCACTAACTGAAATGTCGATGCAACTCAAAATCTTGCATTCGCGAGAATGTATTACTGCCTTAAACATGCTTCAACATTTTGTAAGTGTCCATAGTCCTTTTTTCCAAGCCAGCACAAAATTTTATAATATTCTGTGCTCATTAAACGCATTTTTTTTCAATCGCTGGCTACTAAATGCATCCACCTACAAAATACGACGCCGGGGCAAACCACCAACCACGGGATTTGGAACAACTTTTTTTAGATAAGGGGAAGAATGCATTGACACAGAAATGTTATCTTAGTCGGTCTACAGCAAAAATTTTTCTCGTTACAGGTTCAGTCCGAGAACTTTTGAATCCTACCACGTATTACAAATATTTTGTTTCACTCGTTAACTTAAACTTAGGCTACATATAGGTGTGAAACAATTTTATTTTGTAACTCTTCCGCGTACTTCCCAATCACCCTGATATCAAAGCTCAAAGTCCCCGTTGACATGGTGGGGAAGTTTGGATATGGGGTATCAGTTCAGGTATCACGTCCATGTCTCTTTCAAATTAGGTCAAATGTAAAACATTATTTTTTTGGTCCCTACTATTTAGTTTTACGCTAAAAAAAGGCTAAGAGGTGCATCTCTTCTTAACATTTAGAAGATATAAATGCTTTTGTAATGTTTGGTTGTATTAAAATCAGAACTTTTAACTTATGATTCAATATGAATATCACCAACAATAAAATTCGCAGAACACGACAACTACTCCACAATAATCTTTAATTGTCAAAATGTCCAGTACTCTCATTGAATATTTAGTTATAAAATTAAATGAAGCCATAAAAATTTATTTTAAAAGTATATGTAATAAGTCAAGATGTGTATCTTCCTGGAAAATAAGAAAATACTTCTATTTATTTATAAAACATTAAATAAAAATTCGAACTTAAAAGCAAATTTCAAAAAATGAACAGTATTAATTCAACTACACAATCTCAGAAACATCTAACAAAACTTACAATATAATTTTGTTCATTTTCTTCTATATTTTGCAAGTAATATACGTAAACGTATTGAAAATACTAAGCACCATATTTGTTAAGCAACAATTACTGATTTCTAGTATTTAAAGGTGTATTTTATACGTAAGAATCAATGTCACTTGGAGTATTATCATTTACTAAGACTCTAATGATATTATAGTGATATTGGTTTTCTTTTTTTATAGGCAACAGTTCCATAATCGACGAAAGATAAGATTTTTTTTTTATCTCATCGTCATGAAACTCGAGAAAGATTTGGTGAAACAATGAAAGCTTGAAGATTAAAATGTAAAAGGGAACAGTTGCTTTTTTAATGATTTCATTTTATGGTCTACCTAAAAGAGGTAAGAATAATTTTGATTTAGATTTTTCGAGAATATTAGTTATATATTTTAGTGCTAGTCATACAACAGGAAATACAAAAATATACTGTTGATGCAAAACAATTCTAATAAATTTATTTGTGTTTTTCTATTTGAAACAAGTAATATATATATAAATTTTTTAAGTCAACTCCTACTTGAAGAACAAATTGAGCTTTCCATACCTGGTAGTTGGATCAATAATTTATACTATCACCTTTTGCCTTCATTCGGAAAAAAATTGAATTGTTTTCTTCCATACAAAACTAAAATTAATTAATTTAATTTATTAATGAATTAATATTTGAAAAACATCAAGTGCCATCCACTGCAAGTTTAAGAAAATGTATGTGAGCTTGAGTGGATGAATAAGAAATTTTTTATAAACGATTGAAAATTTGAACAAGATATATATATATATATATATATATATATATATATATATATATATATATATATATATATAGGGAAAGAGTGAAGTAATAGTAGAAATTGAAAAGGTTTACAAGGAAGGAAAAAATAATTTATAGCAGTGTTCTTATTGTGTGCATTTGATATGTTTTTTTAAAAAATTTGTTCAAGTTATTTTAATTTTAGGTTATTGTGTTGTTTTTTTTGCACACATAAGAAAACGTTGTATTTAAATAGAATTTTCATGATTATTGTGTTTACTATTATTCTTAACCAGAAAGCCAAAAGTGTATGCATTCGGAACCTGAACTATTTATTAAGTTTTTTCCCTCATTTTTTTCTTAATATGGGGTTTGTTAAATATTTTATATCATTATATGAAATTAAACGTAACGATTCCATAGTTTTGAAGTTATTTGTATAAAAATCAGTTATACCTTCCATTTTAAGGTCAAATTTCAATAGCAGCACCTATTTTTTCAATTTCTGTATTTTTCTCTCGGCCATTGAAACTTCTAAGGTTTCAATTTGAATTTGTGCAATAATTACTCATTTTTATGAAAAGTAGTGTGAAATTCCAATTTGTGTGTGATTATTATGTACTCAAGTGTTAATATTCAAAATATGTAGTCAAAATGAAATCTAACTTTTTAAAAAATATTTGGCCTTCCTCTTGTAAAAATAATCGAATATATGAATAAATAAATAGTGGATTGTTGTGATTATTAGAACCTTAATTCACATATTGTTGTTTTTACTAACGCCACCTATTCGGCAAAGGCCAGATCACGGCCCACGAAATTCATGACGGCAAAGGTCTAAGTGACGCCTGTCGTTAGCCGGAGTTCTTATTTACAATTTTGAATATTAGATTTAAGGCAACTTTGGATTTAAACTTTTTTTTAGTTTAACTGTTTGTTGACTTCAGTGATTATGCATTGTTTGTTCATTAGTGAGTTTCTGAGATCTGACGAAGCGAGCCTGTGAAAGGAAGGATTAAAATGTTCTAAGAATCAGAGCCCTTGACAACGCTCAAGTAGAGGACATAAACCTGTGTCAGAAAAGGCGATAACGTATGTTGCAACCGTACTCATCGATGGATCCTAAGGAACCTTTTTTAATATACACTAGCTGCATGGCCCGGCGTTGCTTGGGCTTTTTCTACTTTCATACATTTTTCCTTTCCCTTACAAAATCAGTGCTTCTAATACTATTTTTCAAAATGAATCCCCCCTCCTCCTTCGCTTAGCCCGGCGTTGCTCGGGCTTTGACCGAGTGCACAACTTAAAATTCCCTGTTTCGAAATTTTTTCGCTTCTTTTCTTTGGCAGACAGGTTTATTCCCCCTCCCCAGCTTTGCACAAACATTTTTTAAATGCATAACATTTTGTAATAGAAATTCCCCTTTCGCTATCAGCCCTTCCTGGCGTGTGTGATATCCATATTAACGTCATTACAAAATTCTCGTGGTAATTTCCCACAATTAATTATTACTGCCCTTTTAAAATTTTGGCTACTGCTGAAAACCCGCAGTTAAAAGGAGCGACGCACGTTGAATCTGTCGTGAGCTTAAACTCTTAGCGTTGGTGTGTTATAGTATTTAGGAGAGTGGGTACAAGCTCAAGTCTCATCCTCGTCACTTGACCATGGTTCAAAATTTTGAAGTCCGAAGTCAAAAACTCTCGTGTAGGTGAACAGTGCGACTTTAATATTCACTCACTAACTTTGCAAGTGTTTATCCCCAGTAAACAAAAATGTACCTTTTTAAAAATATTTATATGTTGAAAAAAGACAAAAAAAGTAGAAATTTTTATAATGACAAAATTCCACAACTATATATATATATATATATATATATATATATATATATATATATATATATATGTTGAATTAAAATTATGAGCATTTTTGAGATGTTCGAGCTTCCTAGCGTTGGTGTTGAGTGATAGTTAGAAGAGATGGGTGCCAACTCAAGTAACATCCTCGTCCCTTGACAATGGTTCAAAATGTCGAGGTGCGTCGCCAAAAGCTCTCGAGTAGGCGAACAGGGGGAATTTAATATCCATTAACTCAGTTTGCAACTTTTTAGCCCCAGGAAACGAAAATGAGCCTTTTTAAAAGTAGTTGTATGATGATAAAAGAGAAAAAAGTAGATATTTTTATAGTTACAAAATTTTACAACTATATTAAATGTTGAATTAAAATTGTTAGCATTTTTTGAAATGTTCGATACAGGAGAAAAAAGCTGCATGCAATTATTTTTATGAATGAAGTCGTTATGAAAATTTTGAGTTTGATAAGTAGTTAATAAATATTTAAAATTTGAGTATTTTTTTAAATATTCGTAAAAAAAGTTTTTTGCATTTTATTTTTTAAATACCCAACTCTAAAAGATCAAAGTGTGAGTTTTTTAAAAATCATTTTCATTAAGCGCAACTATATTGATTCCTTTAAAAAAAAAATCACAAAACATGAAAAGTATCATTGTTTTGTGAAACAAAAACAAACACATACACACACAAAAAAAACATGCTGTATCACGGTGAAATAAATTATCTTTCCAATTACAAAATTTCTGCTGAAGTTATTAAATGCGCAAATAAAATTTTGAGTATTTTTTGAAAAATCATAAAAATTAAGCGATGATGCTGTTTCGAATCCGGGAACAATCGGCAGGAATGGAACACTGTTGCCGAACGAGCCATGAACTTCACGGAAACAGGAGTGAAAACACGTTTAAAGTAAAAGGAAGAGATTTTTAATTTCGCCAAATCTGGTGATTTTCATTATTTATAGACATCTTCATCCTATTCATAAAAAATCAATACATAACGATTGAAAAATTTTGATTAATGATTTACACAAAGCAATACTGTTTTATTTTTTAAAAAAATATTAATTTAAAGCAATACTTTGTGTTTAAAATAAACTTGTTTAAAATAATGTTAACGGAGTAAAAGCGATTTAGTTTTTCCCAAATATTAGAGAAATTTTTGTTTTATAAACGTATGTTGAAAATGAATTTTTGAATTACGGCATGTACAGAAATGTTTCACTCGCATTTCTTCTAATCGCCAAATCTGGTGATTTTCATTATTTATAGGCATCTTCTTTTCTAGTGTAACCTTTAAGCAAACGTGAACAGTTCACGAGAAAAGACAGTCATTTAGCGCTAAACAGGTTTTCGTAGCCAAATCCTTGCCTATTATAAAACTGCGTCCTTTGTTAAAGTTTTAATTTTTTTACTGTTTTATTTTTAAGTTAATGCCTTCAAACATATATCGTTTGCAAACTATGGTAATTTTTAAACAAAAAATGTAACAAAAATAACGCTTAAATATTTCTCGCAAAAAGGGGAAAAAACGAAAAACACAAATTTTTTTAAAAAAAAATACCGTAATTCTTAAGTAATTTTGTACAGATTACGGATAATATCTCTAAACACAGAAAAAAAGTTTTCTGAGATTATTTTTATAAAGAAAGAAGTTATTATGTATTTATAAATAAAGTTTTGAGTATTTTTTGAAAAATCGTAAAAAAAAAATGTTTTTGATATTTTATTTTTAAATGACTGATTCTCTCTCTCTAAAAGAGAAAAGCATGAACGTTTTAGTGTAGAATATCATTTCATTAACTTGAAAGAAAATGCAATCAGAACGATTTAGAATTTATTTTCATAACAACGTATTGATTTTGACTCATTTTAGAAAAAATCGTACAGAATGGAAATTATCATTATTTTGTCAAATAAATTATACCGTATCGTGGCGAAGTAAATGATCTTTCCGATTCTGCAATTATTTTTTGTCTGAGCCTCATAAAAAAAATTAGATCCTGTTTTAAAAACGTCGGGAATAAAAAAAAAAAAAAAAACTTGGAACTTCGCTACTCTTTTCGAAAAGCCGCTCAGCTGTAAAAAAACCCCCAACAGTGGTGAAATAATTATGTCAAAGCAGTAGATATAAATGAAACTATATTACTGTTGGTATTACTCACTAATAGGAGAAATCTTTAGATATAAAAATAAATGTCTAAAAAGTTAAATTTTACTTAACTTTCCCATTGACTTCCCCCATTCTTTCTACTCGTATTTCCCATTCGAAAGTTCCTTTAGAAGATACACACATGATAATCATAATAATTAATTAAAGTTTGATTTTGATCGTAAAATCTTTGTCACGTACATGATTTATATATATATATATATATATATATATATATATATATATATATATATATATATATATATATATATATATAATCCAAAATATATAGATACACAGATAGTTATCGAACCTAAGATAACTATACTAAATAGGAAGAATAGGCACAGTAGTACAATAACAAACTCCTGGCCTTAGGAACCAGGATTGCAGGTTTAAAAAAGTTGTAGGGCTAGCCAACCTTCACCACCTGTAGTTTGTCATACTACGTACTAAGAGGAAAGGAGAGAATAACATTAGGAGAAATTTAAGTACTATAAATAAAATCACTAAACTAATAAAATATAATTATAAAATTATAGTCTACTAGTATTCACAGTATAGATTTAAATTTGATGCAAAATATAGATAGTAAGACTTACTTCGGGAGTGTAACAACTGGTTATGTTTCCCACCAAATACAAGAGAAGGAAAACAGTTCCGCATAAAGTTAAAACTATGATATAATAATATAAAGTTTATATATTTATGTACTTATAAAAAATCTTAAATATATATTGATATAAATATTAGTGAAAAATAAATGAATCCTAGAAATATTTAAATTATATTATTAATTTATTAAACATGTGGCGCCATCTATTTAATAATTGTATAATTAGTTAAAAATATCAGTAAAAAACATAATGTCAATAAGTTATTAATACAAATTGTAAATCATTGAGAACTATTAGAAATATAATTGTAAAGAAAGTTAGCAGGATAACCATGTTCAATACATTGTTTAATAAAATTATTAATATTTAAATAAATATTAGCTTGATCACTAACTAAAACATTATTACGATAAATATAGTTAAAAATAATATTTCTATATATATATATTGATAAATTTGAATTCCAGTAAGGCACTTTAAAAATGTTAAAATTAAAGGCATCTCTTTTATCATAAATATTACTATGTAATTTCAAATCCTTAATATACAATGTTACATCTAAGTAATTAGTTTTAATTGGATTATTATTAATTTTAACTAAGTTTCAGTAAGCCGGATAAAATTCAATATTTGGATTTAAATTACCATTTTACCAAAAATAGTTAAATCGTCAATATATCTAAAATGTAATAGTCATTGTTAATAATATAATTATATTCATAAAAATGTAAACATAAATTAGCCAAACTATTGCTTGCTGGGCCTCCTTGTGGCAAGCCTTTATTTTGTTTATATAGTGAACCATAAACATTAATGTAATTTTCTTTAAAGACAAAATCTAAGAGAGTTTTAAATTTGTTAACATTAATATTAAGATTATAAGTACTGTGGTTTTCTAAAATTACTTAAATAATATCATTGATATCAATGGAATTGAAAAGATCTTCAAAGTCATAACTATGAACAGAATAAATATTTTTATTTTTAAAAAAATCTATATCTTTTTTTACTATTTTTAGTTATAGCTTTATTACCTTGCTGATTAATAAAGTTTTGTATAATATTATAAGGTAATTTGCCTGCAGTAGTAATATATGTTTTAAAACCATTTGCCACAGTTTTAAATTTAACAGGAGTTTTATGGAATTTTGGTGTTAAAAATATATATGGATACTTAATTTTAGGAACACAAAAATCTAATTTTTTATAAACAGCAATAATACGATTACTAATTTCATTATGTGACAAATCTAATTTTTTAAAAGATTCATTATTTAAAAAGTGTTCACTAAGCATATTATAATAAAAATACTTACAAATCACAGCATATAGTTACCAGGTACTTTATCTATGTAAACTATGATAAAATTCTTTTGTAATTCACAAATTTTTCTGTTTTATATCTTTAAATATATATATATATATATATATATATATATATATATATATATATATATATATATATATATATATATATATATATATATACTTTTTCTTGTAGGGAAATGTCTCATTCAAGGGATACAACACTTGTACCAACAGTATACTTACTATCATCCGATGGTATTGAGCCTCCTAGTTACGAAGAAAGTGAGGCAGGTAGAAAATTATTGAATTTTTATTAAATTTGCCTTGAAAATAATTTAGACAATTATAAATTAATACTTTTTTACTCCTTTATCCTTTGCTATGCTGTTAATATTTCTTTGAAAAGGATGATTTAGTTTTAGGCACTTGAGTATTATACCATCGACCGATCTCGCCAAAAGAAAAGACATTGCCAATTCAAAAAATGTTGCCAGATACTGTCATCGTTACAATAACTGTGTTCAAACGTGAGCGGAAACGGTTTCACCTGTTGATTCTATTTTGTAGCATTTGCCAATGTCTTTTGATTTGATGAAATGGGTCGACGGTATAATATGCAAATACCTGATTTTACACAAAAAATGAATACTGTTTTCTTTTTAATATAAAAATTTAAACAATCAGTTTTATTTAGGAATGAATAACTTATCTCTTTATTTGTTAAAATGTAAAATTGAAATTTTACGCAAAAGCATTAGTATATTATCCATTCTTAAATGTTTTCCGTAAACATTTTATGAAAGTATTAGTGTTCGATTTGAATAATATTTATAGTATATAGCTGCAAAGAACAATTATAATTCATCGTAAAAATGTAAAAGTAACAAGTGGATATTTTCAGAAACTCTCGCTCGTTCATTGAACACATCACCAAACCCTGGTCGACCTCTATTAACGTAAGAAATTTTCCTATTTATATATTGCATTCAATATTTTATACGATTTTTTAATGCAATCTTTATGAAATTTCAAATGCTATTTTTAACTCTATTCAAGGACACTCTTTTTAGAATGTTAGTTTTTAGCTTTACATTTTCTATTGTGAACTTCTGCAAAATTCTCCGTTTTTATATTCAAATTAAAAATTCATAATTTTTTGCTGTGTAAAATAAAAACTGGAAAGTGTTTCATAGTATTTTTCGTATAAGAATATTTTATTACATGGTTTTAATTATGCACTTTTTTTTTCATGATCTCTTGCAAATATGAAAACAGTATGTAAATATTTATATAAAAATTGCTTCGAATTTTTCAAAATCTACAGAGCCATTTCAAGGGAAATTTGGTATGAGAATACTTAAAAAAGCATAATTAAAAGATTGATGCAAAAAAAAAAACTATGCCACTACTCTTTTTCACGATTTATGCTCATGAAAGCATGATAACTCAAAAATGATGCAGCAAGATGAAATATATGGAGGGTTCAGTAAGGGGTAAAATTATCACAGACAAAAAAAAAACAATGCAGTTCTCATGATAAACATTCAAGCTGATTATGAGATATTTAAGCAATATAAATCTCACTTCTCCTCAAAGCTTTTCTTACTTCCAGGAGTGTTTTATGGGGAAGTTGGCGAACTGCAGTTGCTCTTCCAAGATTATCTCAGACATATTCTATGGAATTTAGGTCTGCAGGTGTATCTGGCCATGGCATCCTATCAACATTCTTTTTCTCGGATGATCTTCTATTAGATTCGGGGGCGGATGCTTCTTAAATATGAACTATTAAGTGCCAACTGCTCCTCGTAAAAGCCTCACACTGACTGTAAGATCTCATCCGTAAATCAAAAAGTAATCAACACACCACCCTGAAATTTTGTAACAATGTGCGTTCGTCTAACAGTATACAGATCATACCGCTATTACTTCCATGGTTTTGGAAGAAGAGTGAACATTTCGAACAGTATTCAGACTGAGCCTCGACACCTCAATGGAGAGAAAACAGGTCCACACTACTCTCGTTGACAAGGATGACATTGTTTGCCAAGCATCGCGTGAGCTCCTCAGTCTCCTGGAGTGAGTGAGGTATAGTTCATTGGTCTCTTGGCATGAAATCATGACTCATTAAACCTTAGGTAAACAGTATACTTCAAAATTGATGTACCAGAAGCAGTAGAGAGCTCATTTGTGAGTTAGTTAGCTGTCATCCTCCTATTGCTCCTTGCAATTACAGCAAAGAAGTGGTCAGCCTTACTTGTAATGGCTCTTTTACGCCTCTTGTCTCTGATAGTCCTAATAGTGTGCCAGAGATGAATTGATGTACCCGAGGAATAGAGAGCTCATTTGTGAATTAGTTAGCTGTCATCCTCCTATTGCTCCTTGCAATTACAGCAAAGAAGTGGTCAGCCTTACTTGTAATGGCTCTTTTACGCCTCTTGTGTCTGATAGTCCTAATAGTGTGCCAGAGATGAATTGATGTACCAGAGGAAGTAGAGAGCTCATTTGTGAATTAGTTAGCTGTCATCCTCCTATTGCTCTTTGCAATTGCAGCAAAGAAGTGGTCAGCCTTACTTGTAATGGCGCTCTTACGCCTCTTGTGTCTGATAGTCCTAATAGTGTACCAGAGATTAATTGATCTACCAGAGGCATTAGAGAGCTAATTTGCGAGTTGAGTAGCTATCATTCCCCCACTGCGCCTTGTAGTTAAAACAAAGAAGTGATCCTTTTGGCTTGTAGTGGTTCTTTAACGTCTCCAGTAACTGATCTTCTTAATAGCGTTCCTGTCTCATTGAACCGGTTCCATAATCTGAAAATAACATTTCGAGATGTATTGAGCCATCTCACTACCTCAGCTGAAGATTGATTTGCTCCAAATTTCCTAACTGCTCGCCATCTTAATCCGTCAAAGAAACGTTGTCTCTGTGCCATTGGTTGCATAAGTTTCAAGAAACAGTGGTAAGCTTTCAGAAAAATTAGCAAAACTGAAAACACATAAGTCGCATAAAATAAAAGTAAGAGAGAAAAATTGTAATCGATAGTTAAGAAATTTTTTTTTCTTTGATATCTTGACCAGTTTTTACTAAAAACGATTTTGAAAGTTTTGAAATGTGTTTGTTTCTTAACTTTTCACACCAATGTATCTAAAACAATAAAGAATTAAACAAATTGCCAATAGTTAAAAAATATGATTAACGCAACTAATTATATACCATAGATTTGAAAATAAAAGAAATCATATATATATCCAATATCTTTACTTAAAATACTTAACTCGATTTCTTTAGTATATTTTTTTATCCATTCTACGGAACTGAACACATTTTTTAAAAAAATTAACGGATGACCGAGTACATTAATTATATAACTTAATTGTGACTGTACAATACTTATACAATCTTACTTATAAAGGGTGTTTTTTTTAGAGGTATAGAACTTTAAATTGCAATAAAACAACGATGTATTATTCGATTGACATGAATTTTTTTTAATTCGAAAGATAATCTTGTAGCACTACATTTTAAATATGATTTCTGGAATATGACTGCTACGGCTGGCTCGGATGTAGTCCAATCTGGACGTCCAATTTTCGATGACTTTTTCCAACATTTGTGGCCGTATATCGGCAATAACACGGCTAATGTTGTCTTCCAAATGGTCAAGCGTTTGTGGCTTATGCGCATAGACCAATGACTTTACATAGCCCCACAGAAAATAGTCTAGCGGTGTTAAATCACAAGATCTTGGAGGCCAATTTACAGGTCCAAAACGTGAAATTAGGTGGTCACCAAACGTGTCTTTCAATAAATCGATTATTGCACGAGCTGTGTGACATGTTGCGCCATCTTGTTGGAACCACAGCTCCTGGACATCATGATTGTTCAATTCAGGAATGAAAAAGTTAGTAATCATGGCTCTATACCGATCACCATTGACTGTAACGTTGTGGCCTACATCGTTTTTGAAGAAGTACGGACCAATGATTCCACCAGCCCATAAAGCGCACCAAACAATCAGTTTTTCTGGATGTAACGGTGTTTTGACGAACACTTGTGGATTAGCTTCACTCCAAATGCGGCAGTTTTGTTTGTTGACGTAGCCATTCAACCAGAAGTGCGCTTCATCGCTAAACAAAATTCGCTTATGAAAATCGGGAACAACGGCAATCTCGTTTTGGCCCCATTCGACGAATCTACGCTTTGCTTGATGATCGTTTTGATGAATTGCCAAGCCAAACTGAGAATAAATCACTTGACAGCTGTTAAATCGGTCGCCATCTTGGAAAGTAATGCCAACTTAAACTTCTATACCTCGAATAAAAACACTCTATACTTACTGTAACATACTAAAACTCCGGAACTTTCGGAACTCTTTGTAAAATGAAAAGAAGGGGTCGGCTTTTTTACGGATCCCCTAATCTCCAAATAAAAAAGCACCTTCTTTCCCACATTTTCCTTCTATCCATACAATGGCTATTGTAATCTTAACTTCTTATATTGAATGGAACTTTTATCTTAAAAGAAGGAAAAACTGACAGATTTCTCATACTCAGTAAAAGAATTCGAGTTTCCGAATAATTCGTGAAATTCACGCTTTCTCCTTGGGATGTTTGATTCTATGAGATAATCATGCTGTGAGTATTTCTTACAGGGCATGAAACACAGGTTTACGATCAAGTACAGTGTATGTGAATTTCTTTTCCCTCTAATTTTCCAAACCAACTTATGGTGCAGAAAGTACGTGGAGTGCACAGATATTGTACAAGATAACAAATGAGTATGGGGAGGGGGAATGTGTTAGCTTCTCTCTCAGATATGGTTATCAGAAATAAAACTATTATTGTTGGGTGTTGCACTTAACAGCGATTTGATTGGAAACTATCCCACTCGCTTTATACAGTCGCTTTGCAACATTTTCACTTTCATGGTGACATGTTTGGATGTTATTTGAATTGTTATTTTATTTCGGCTTATAGGCAAGCTTCGAACTCAGGGTAAATTTTTGAAGAAAAAATGCATTCTCGGATTTAAGATGAATTGGATTACATTCAGAAGTATGCGGTGTTAGTGTAAATAGCTCGTGTGTGTTAGTCAGTCGGGGAGATATTTATGAAAAACAATTGAGAATATATAAAAGATTACTTCATGCAAACGATAAAAATCCGCAAAATATTAGCTTACATTTTTATTAATGTCTTTAATAACATTCCCTTTCACAATTTCGTCAAATTTTTAACGAATTTTCAACTTCGATATTGTTATAATTTTAATCCATTTTTGATACAAAATTATATATATATATATATGTGTACATAAAATTTTTTTCGCTGAAAATATTTCTTCAAGATTATTAACTATTAAGTTTATGATGTCGTGGCATACTTGGTACTTTTGAATACACATTTATTTGACATAGAAGGGCATTTCAAACAGCAAACATACAAACGCACAACACAGAACAAAAGACAATAGACAAAAACAAACTGCAGCAGACTACATGACGAAAGACAAAAAGCAAGCGAATTTTCCGGAAGCGAGAACTTTTATATAAAGTGGCAATCGTAAGTTTCAAAATCCACATGACTTCCATGAACAGAGCTTCTGATTGGTGGAAAGATATCGTACGAGGAGGTCTTACTTTATCCAGGCTCAGCTGTTAATTTTTAAGAGGTACAGTCGCAATTAAATCTTATCTGTCGGGCGAGCTAGTTGATTATTTAAACGCGAGTCTTGAAAGGTGAGGACCATTACAAATTAAAAAGTTGTTTAGATAAAGTTAAAGGAAAATATTTCAGACATGTGTATATATAATATATGTAAATATATACATTAAACCCATATTACTTACGAGATTTAACACTCATAAAATTTTTCAGTTTCCGAATATCGCGTAATAAAGTAGATAATTAATCACACTATAAACTTATATACGATTAAACTGACACATGTTTCCCATGTACATTCTTTGGATCTGTGTAATAAATGTCAATTGTTATTTAGGATTTCTTCATTATTTATTCAGATGTAAAAATGTCTAAATTGCTGAATTTTTTAAAATTTATTGTGTATAGTTTATTTTCGCTGAATGATGAGGAACTGAGACGGTTCTGTTACAAATATATTGACATTGACTGCTGCTATGGGTCTCGATTCATCAAAGAAATGATACTAACACAGATATGGAATGACTGCGCATTTCTCGTAAGTGATATTCGCTTAAAGATTTTAAAAATTACAAATACGATAAATTAATTCGTCTTTTGGAAGATACAGTTAATTTTTTTGGGTACTTACGTACTATCGTAACCGTATTGGTGACATTATATGAAGCGAAGCACAGAGGGTTGCCAATTCAGCGAGTAAGACACATGCGAAATCGGGATGGACAACTTGGCGAGTTATCTTAAATATTGGTATTGTTGCGATAGTACGTAAGTACTTTTAAATTCTCATTAATATCAATTTGAGGAAGAAAGTAAAAATTCCAAGGGATGAACACTACTTTACAAATAAATGATTTAAAATAAAGTATGATATTTTTTAATTATTCTTGACCAACAGACATTATTATTCACGTTTAGAGGATCTATCTAACATAATTCACTAATTAATGGTTTGTCAAGATTCCATTGATTTTTTCCAATTTTTTGTTCACCATCGAAGTTATTTTTACACATTATGTATATATTAGCGTATATATATTTGCGTAATATATTTTTAATATATTTCATTATATTTTAGTATACTGTGGAGTCCCTAAGCGAAAAACGAGAAACTTCTCTGGCTCACACACCTTACAGTGGTAAAGTATTTTCTGATATAAATATATATATATATATATATATATATATATATATATATATATATATATATATATATCATGTTAATAAACTTTTACATTTATCTACAATGCAACACAAGTTTAAATTAATCTAGTTTATTATTTTTTTTCGTGTTTTAATCCAGAATATACACTGCTGTTTGTAAAATATGCAACACTATGAAGAGATCATCAGAACTAAATGAACTTTGCAGCAAATATCAATTATAGGATACTACGTAAAATAGCAAAGTTTTAGAGCCACCGCATATGCGTGGCATACGCAGAGCCCTCTGAACTGATGCTGAAACAGTATAAATAGAGGATTGTAGCGAGACGTTGAAAATATTTAATGATTATTCATTAGTGGTGAGCGTCTAGTGAGACCTAAGCAGTCATCCACTACGAAATAAGGAGAAATTCCAACAACTTACGGATTTTGAACAGGGGATCATTATCGACCTTCGAGAAGGAGGATTTTCCTATTGTGCAATCGGAACTCGTGTACAGCGGAACAGTTCCATAGTAATGAGAGTTTGGAAGCTGTGGACCAAAGAGCACCGATTAACTCGAAAAACTGGCAGTGGACGATGGAAAGTGATGTCAGCGTGCGATGATTGACACCTGCTCCACATAGCAGTGAATGACCGTACAGCTTCCTCCAGACAGTTAGCAGCACGTTGGTCTACTGCTACAGGTATACCAATGACGGATTCGTCAATTCGTCGACGTCTGCTGCACCGTGGATTGCGTGCAAGGGTGTCTTTATACAGGATCCCCCTCACGGCAAACAATAGATGGCTGCGTCTGCAATGGGCTAATGAGTACAGAGCCTGGTAAACTGATTGGCACCAAGTTGTCTTTTTGGATGAATGGCACTTCAATTTGTGGGACCATGATAACCGCATTCGTATTAGACGCTATGCCGGCGAACGATGCCTTCTAGAGTGCGTTATCGAGCGACATAGTGGCCTAACACCCGGAGTTATGGTTTGGGGGGCGATTTCGTATCATGGACGATACAATTTGCTACGAATTGAGGGTAATCTCAATAGCAACAGATACGTCCGTGAAGTGCTACAACCGGAAGTCGTCCCCTTCCTTCAAGGAATCCCTTGGGCTAACTTTCAGCAGGATAATGCGCGCCCACATGTTGCAAAAACTGTTCGAGACTTCTGTTTAGCCCAACATATGAAACTTCTTCCTTGGCCTGCTTATTCGCCGGATATTTCGCCTATTGAGCACGTGTGGGATTTGGTTAGTCGGCGTCTCCTTCATGATACACGTCCTGCAGCTTAGACGAACTTTTGCTGTGCATACTAGCAATATGGAATTCTCTTTCTCAAGCAGACTTTCAAAATCTATTTGATTCCATGCCACATCATATAGCAGCACTTATTGCAAAGCATGGTGAATACGCCAAATACTGATTTTGGATACTTAATAATGCTTTTTTTTTTGCTTTGAAAATTTCGTCATTTATTTGTACTAATACAAGTCGTTTGTACATGAAATTTCATTTAATTCTGATGATTCGTTCATGGTGCTGCATTTTTTTACAAATAACATTTTATTAAAGCATAAATATGTTAAGTATACAAAGCTTCAGTTTTAAACGCAAAGATTAAAAACAATTATTCTTAAGAGAGTATGGTTATACAGGGTGGTCCCTAATTCATGGTACGAACTTTAAGTGTAGATACAGGACATTGTAACAATTATTTATTGTACAGGAATGTGTGGGTGCAAGAAACGTGGTGAGGGGCAAACAGAGGAAATAAAAGAAAAGAGAAATAGAGTTATCGGTTGGTTGCGTTGCCGGTAGTGGGCAGTAGATGTCTGACCATCGTTCAAAATGATGCATCTCAGTAGAGAAAATTGCCATTCGCAATTGTGCTGACGTCTACGATGGGAGACTACGTATGCCGAAAATGCAGGAGATATAAATGTGTACAATTTTATTTCATAGTATTCTAAACCACCATCTTACATACAGAGCACGTTCCTACCTTCTGCTTCCAGCCGGGACCCTCAAAACCGGTCCTCGCACTTTCTTTTCTCGACGAGTCTATCTCGAAACATAAGGGAAGTGGATTAAAGGAAACCCTTCTCCTCTACTATCTCAGGCAGTAACACCATTTCGCTTCTGGTCTCAGACGTCATCAACTGGTGCCGGAACAACATTCGCCATAATGTACGGCTATCGTCAGCTATGGGAAATACGTTCGTTCCACGTCACCAGACATGATGCTGGTCGACGAAGATCTGTACCCAGTCCAAGCCTGGACTAAAGCATCTTGAATGTTGTGGCTGATAGGCCCGAGTCAAGTACAAGAGCTGTTGCTTATCCTGTAAGCGTAGTTTGAGCGACTTGAGTGTTGTTATCAGACCGTTTGTAGAATGTTAAATGAAAAAATCGCTTATCCCTCTTCCATTTTCAGCGTGTACAAGTTTTGAATTGTGCAGACTATCTTCGACTGCCTGTGGGTTGTACAGCAATGTGCGCTGCAGCTGGACTTCATAGCTCATGTTCTGAACAGTTACGAACAGTTATAGTAAACATTACACTTGTCAACGACACTTTCAATAAACTCTTTGTCTTTTCTTTTGTGTCTTATTTTTTGTGTTTTTGCCTAATCGCGTCACTTGCGCCCATACATTCCTATACAATAAAATATTGTTAAAATGCCTTGTACTTACCCATAAAGTTTGTACCATGAATTCGAGATCCCCCTGTATGTGTGTGTATGTAAGTTTTATTATATTCATAATATCAGCAATCTGTGAAGTATTGAAGAGTTAAATTTTTGAGGATGCAATAGTAATTTTTACAAAAAAGTGTAGAATTTCTAATTTAGGGGTAATTTCAGTTTCATCAAGAGCAAACCCTTTATATCACGTATTGTTGAACTAATCTGCTATTAAAAGAAAAAAAGTAGGATTAACAATGTGTTGAAAAACAGAGAAAACATTATTTCCTTGAAAAATGGATATCGCATTGCATTTATTATTTTTATTTTATTTACAATGAAAATTTTCGTTCAATGAATTATCTCTGATACAACTCTTTAAAAGAACATCAAAAATCGTTTTGTTTTCATCCCTTAATATTCGGTCATTTTGTTAATCTTTAAATTCACATTCTGTAAAAACTGTTGCGGTACCTCCTCCTCGTGTTGGTTGAAGGGAAGATAGCGCTGATTGTGAAAGTTTCCGGTGGGATCCTAATGCAGTGCGGATTGAGAAGTCATTATATCTGACACGAAATAAGAACCAATAGATATTCACAAGTATTCATTTTCATTAATTTAAGCGTTAGAACTAAGTACGTGATATGCAGACAAGAAAACTAAATTATAAAAAATAATGGTTAGTTAAATGAAATGAGATGCAATCTTTGAAACACACCAAAGAGAGATCTTCCAATATTTTCTAATCGCAACTCACTAACGGAGACATACTGTCTGTATAAAAACTATTCACGGATTATTTACTGTCGAACCTCCATATTACGAACCTCTAACCTTCCTGGAATATAATACATTTCACGATTTTCTTCGTAAGAAAACCTCCCAATAGTGAAGTACATTTTCTATATAACGAACTTTTTCTCAAGTGATTCACAATTTTTCGACTCCCTATTTTTAAAGTATTTCTGAGCATTTCAAGTTGTTCTCTCTTTTAACACATGTTATGGTGGTCGTAAATCTTGAACTGGTCTTATTATGCGTCCAACTCGCCGAATGGAATAGAATTCTGGGCATTTCATCCTAGAAGTGCAACCTTGAACCTCCATTGTCCAGTTCACTGGAAACATCTTCAATATCCCCTTTCACCCTCAGTTGTCTCGTCTCCATGTGTCTTTGAACTAGTTTACGTCTATTTGTAGTGTTGATCAGTCATACAGGTAACTTCGTTTTTTTGTAGCTCGAAAATGTCAAAACGTAAGTGCTTGAGCATCAAAGAAAAAAATTAGCGTCAGTCTGACTACTGACTAAAACATCTGAACATGCATCTCAGCGCCTAAAGACACGTAACTGAGATACGCAAAGTAGGCCTTGGCCCTCATGGGCGTTTGCGCCACTGAGTTCAGTTCAGTGTATATAGAGAGAGACAGAGAAACAGGATAAGAATGCCAAAAAATGAGAATTTTCTTCTATTTGTATATCTCTTGCAATCTCTCGTTCTAATTACAATCTTAAAATTTAAGGTACTTACGTATTATTGTAACCGTATTGGCGACATTACATGAAGCGAAGCCCATGATTTTCAATTCAGCGCGTACGACACATTCGAATTCGGGGTTGCCAACTCGGCGAGTTATCTCAAAAAGTGGCAATGTTGCGATAGTTTGTAAATACTAAATATAATTGCTCTAACCATTAAAATTAAACTCGCTAATTTGTCAACATTTAAGCACCCTAAGAGTTTTGTGTCTATAATGTTTTCGTCCTACTCATGTGAAATGTGATAAAATTTGGTTGAAAATATAAAATGCGGGGTTCATGTTGAGGATTTTAGCAATTTTTGGTAACTTTTAAAACAGATCTATGTATTGTTTTAAGATTATTAAGAATAAATATTGTTAGAGTTACCAAAAAAAGAAGAAGAAAATCATTATCAAAATGTGCAGATCTTGAAATTTGACCCTCCTCTCTTACTTCGTTTAAATCTAAAATTCTAACAGATTTTGATAGTTTCTTGCAACTGCATTTTAAAATTTTTATGATTTCTTTCAAGGTCGACTCGAAGATGGTCCAGAAGAAGAGGGATCTCCTCCAGATCGCTGGTTAGTTCACGTAATCGCACCAAACGTCTTTGTAGATAATAGCACCACTACAGAAATTCCGTTTTCCGCTTATATAAAAAAATGCACCGAATGCAATGGTCAAAAGCAATGGACTTGCTATCTTTGCGACCCAAGAGGCAAGGTAACTTTCGATTTATAAGTGTATTTTTAAAAACAGTCACAAAAATGAAACATAAATTTTCATTAAAATTGTTTGGGTTTACACTAGATGTTCGAGTAACTCATCAAAAAGTGAACAGAATTTATATCAACAATATGACTCTAATATACAGGGTGCCCATAAATAGTGCTCAAAGAACTGTACCGGTACTATTCATAGTTTCTGAGAAAAATACGGTAAATTAGGATGCATAATAGTTCATAATAGGGTTCAGGCGCATTTCTGTGCTTCTGTACATGATTCGCTGGATATGGCATAACCCCGGTGACTGGATCGGACGCAGGTGTCCGGTTCTATGGCCATCACAACCACCAGATCTTATGCCATTGGATTTTATCTTATAGGCCTGCCTCAAGGAATTGGTTTATTGAGATGAAGGGAATACACAAACAGTTCCTGGCATGCAGGCTGCTTGTACTTCAGTGGACACCACGCTGCTGCGACGTGAGCTCTCATCCATTCCATTCTTGCGCCATTAAACCCAAAACTCACTCACTCACTCATCCATTCCATCGAGCGCTCAAGCCTGCCTCAATATCCACGGTGGACACTTTGAACATCTGCGTTTATAAATATTTACAAATATGGCTGTTGATATGTCCAGTACAGTGTTTTCCCCTTGCACCAGCTGTGACGTCATACTTTGATTTTCGAATTTTCTCGAAAACTGTGGGTCGTGCAGTTACAGTACTTTGACCATTTTTTATGTATTCTCAATGAGAAATATGGCCAAGCAGAATTCGGGTGCTACTTTTGAGACACCCTGCAAGAAGGAAAATATTTAAGAGAGTAGAGCAATAAGCACGATCTTCGTTATCATTACGAAGGTCATTATCAAATTCATGACACAGTTTTTGCGACACCAGTATCCGTAATCATTCTGAAATAAAGTTATCACATTTTATAAACTAAAAATACAGTACTATATTTTTTGTAAGGTATTTATTAAAAAAATAAAAGAGTAGATTTTTTTGTGAAAAATAAAAATAAAGCGAGGATAAAAGATAAAATGTCAGAAATACGTGCATCACACGCCCAAACAAATTTCAAATATGATAGTGATCGTAAAAAAACAAAAAATAAAAATAAGGCATCCATTTTTTAAATAATATTTTAACAGAAACACTATAGGCAGTAGAATTGTAAAATTGCAGTTAGTTGTAAATAAATATACACGCACGCTAGGTTGGGTCGTTGTTAAATTACAGAAAAAAGAATATTCTTCATCGGAATCTACTTATGCAAAAAAGATATTCTATGGTACGGAGAGATTAGAAGAAAAATAAAAACACTTCAAAACTTTTGATATTATCATTAAGGGAATGAATTTTCGAAAATATGGAAAAAAGACTTAATTTTAATTAGTTATTTTAGATTCAAAACATTTTTTTTTTTGCAACATACGTAATTAAAAGCAATGAATATTGATAAGTGAGTACTGAGTAGTGAAAAGTACAATGTACATACAACATTTTTCATATAACCTTCTCTCTCTAGCTGTATCCGCATCGTCGAATTAGCCCGATAAGCTTTTTTCCCTCATATGCTTTATCCTTCAATGTAATTTTAACATAGAGAATTTCTTTAAAATTTAATACTAAAGAAACTAGGAGATGTACCCGGGGTTTTTTTCCTTATAACTACTTAGTAGGCAGTATCTCATCGCAATAAATGTTAAAAAATACTAAAATACTTGTTTTTTAATAAAAGTTCCTTTGATTTTTTTTTACCATAAAAATGCTCAAATACCTAAACTCCACTCCCCTTGTGGCCTTCCGGAATTCTGAAAATAAAATGTTCGAACCCCCCAAGTGCACTCATAAGTAGATGTTCCTGAAAAACAAGCTTTATTCATCAGAATTTTCGTAATATAATCCTTTAATCATAGTAAATAAACATTCTGTAATTAGCCTTTTATAAAAACAATATATATATATATATATATATATATATATATATATATATATATGGTATGCCATATTTATTTAAAATTCTTCAATTATATTTAGTACTTCAATTGCTTTTGTCCGTAATTATTTTCTACCAATACAAATGGGTTTTTTTTTTTTCATTCGCAAGTAAAAATCATATCATTTTTTTTTGTTTATATATTATTGATATATTTAGTTTCTTTATATTTATTTTAAAAATCGTCACGCATTCCAAAGAAATTAAGTAAAAAATACATTGCCAAGAACGACTTCTCTGATGTCAAATTTACTTGATGATATTTACTTCCACGCATTGAATAATTTAAATAACAACGAAAAATTTTAAGACGATTTCAAAAATAAAAAATATGCCATATTTTAATTGATTTTGCTACTTTGTTTTAGATACCATCTTCTAAATTATTCCTACATTTTTGTACACTGTTGTCGTAATTCTATCAGTTGACTTTGGGTTTATTTTTGCAGGAAAAGTGCCAGAGGTGCAATGGTATAGGCTGGTTAGGTGAGAACTATCGTTGCCCTACCTGTGTCGGAACTGGAAAAGTATTGTATGTATTCCATTTTTAATACGTTTTTATTAATTTCGCTTGTATGTAATGGAATCTTTGAACTCGATTTTTACCCACTTTAAAAGGTCAGACTAATTCGAAATTTCGTACACATGTCAAGGACCCATGACAATACAATAATTTCATAATTAATTTCATAATTTTGTTTCATTGTCCTGATCAGGATTTTAATAATTAAGGATTTACAAGATTTGGCAACTAAATCATTGTATCGTTTCTAGATTTGGCGACTAATTGCATAAACCATTTTTAGATTTGGCGACTAATTCTATATGCCATTTTTAGATTTGGCGACTAATTCCAGATTTAGCAACTAAAAGATTACGGTGCAACCCTAAAACTGCAAAATAGGCTTCTGGTTAAAAAAAGTAAAACAAAAAAGTGTTCTTTATGTGAAAAAAGTAGGGTGGGTGGATGCGTAGTTTTTCTGAATATGGAAATAAAAAAAAAAAGACTCGTGCATGTGAATAAAAATATTTTACATATTTAAGCGATACTTTTTTTAAAAATGGTATCTAAACATAAGCATGCATTATGAGATCTCAATAATTGTGTCCAACTTTAATTAAACAGAAAAAAAAAATGTTTCTAACTAAAATATTATTTTTGTACTTCTACAGAATGATTAAAATACTTTTTTATTATAAGATCACAAAAAAATCTAAATTCTACTGGAAATTTTCAATCATATATGTTCCATAAACAAAGAACAATTTTGGTATTTTACTCTTTCGAGCATGTCCTGATACCCTTAATATCCAGCGTAAATTTCCTCGTTGTAACGGAAGCAAACCTCCTGGTGAAAAATCAATAAGACGATGATAGGAAATGTTTAAAGAAAAGGCAGTGTTAAGGATTTTCCTAGCAGTGACGGGCCTAAAACTGATGAAGCAACTGTTGAACCTGTTCAGCAATCGTTTCAACGGAGTCCTAAATTAACTTTGAAGCAACATAAGAACTTCAAATATCGCAAAATAGTTTGATAATAATTATTCATAAAATGTTTAGGTTGTATACTCATAAAGTGCAAGAGATTTTAAAGAACACTTGGAGGTAACTGAAATAACGCTTACACATTTTCCGAGTTACCAAGGAGAGATACGCTGAAATTTACTGAGGTAAATGGTCTTATAAAAACATGAAAATAATGCAAACAACATATCGAAAAAAATATACATCTAATTATAACAGTTTGAGTGCAATGGATATTAAAAAATCAGGGCAAGACTTTTGGTTCACCCTGTAATTAAAACTTAAATAAAATGAATAAAAATAAAGTAAAATAAAGAATAAAAGCAAATATATAAAATTTAAATGGTTTTCTCATGACCTTGAAAATTTATTGACTTAGTGCAAATTTATTCATTATTTTTATTTTTTTATTTACAAATGAAATTAAGCAAATTACTATGCAAATGTATATTTTAAAGTGCAAATCTGTCTCTTTTACAAATCAAATCTATCAGAAATGATATATTGAGGTAATCATCCTTGTCACTTAAACAGGATTCAAAATTACTAGGTCTATCACCAATGCCAATACTTTTCGCATTGCTTTAGATGGTGATGTTAATAAAAATCAAATGACATTTGCTAGGTTAAATTATCAGCTATCAGTCGACAATTATGGTAGAAGAATGTGACGTTTTTAACTGTCTCTAAAATTTACTTCCATATTCGTAGGAAGAAATATTAGGTCACATATGAATAATTGATATGCCATCACTTGTGCGCTCTCTTTCTTAGTATTTGGCTGAAATGTTTGATGGAATATTTAACTAATTTTAATTTCGTCATGTGAATACTACTTGGTGGCTTAGAAGTAGCGTGCCCAACTCGTAAGACGGGCACTCGTTGAGGGTTCGATCCCGGCTGTAACCGATAGATTTTCTGGATGTGAAACTCGTAGGCGCATATCTCATATGATTATGAGGCGTGTAAAAGATCCCTTGAGTATCAATTTGGCTCTGGTACTCTCGGAAATGTTAAATCACGAGAGTTTGAATTGATTAGTTTCAAGAAAAAAAATTTAGTAGCGTTAGTCGGCACTAGATGGTACCACAAATGAAATGACCCTCACACTTAGGGACTTGCCATGTCTACAAATGCTTAGCTGACAAAATGTAGCCCATTGGGAAAAGAAAGGGAAGTATTCCAAGAATTTGTTTGCGCTTTCATTCGTTCGTTCCCTTGTGAATGAACACTAAAGGGAAAAAACCCCAACACCAAAAAAAAAGTTATTGTAGAGTAATGAAATTTGGACAATGCAATTGTCTAGTTAACATGTTAATTGATTAAATTTTCAAGATCACAGATTAATTTAAGCTTTAAAAATGCATTTCAAATATGAAATGCTGTTACATAAAATGCCGTTGTAACCTCAAGAATTTTGAATACAAACTGCAAGCCATTGTGTCATACAGGTGCCGAATGTCACTTTGTGGTATGGAGTTCCATGCTTGTTGTACTTGTTGTGTCAATACTGGGACGGTTAGTGCTGGCTACGGATGGATGGTGGAGCTGTCTTTCAATGATATCCCATGCATGCTCAATTGGAGTCAGATCTGGTGGTCTCGCAGGCCAAAGTAACATATCAATACTCTGTAGAGCACGTTGCGTACAATAGCGATGTGATGGCGAGAGTAATCCAGAAAAGAAAACTCCCCCTTGAGGGATGTTCATGAATGGCAGTACTATAGGTTGAATTACCAGACTGAAGTACAAATTTACAGTCAGTGTGCTTAGAATAACAACGAGAGTGCTCCTGGTGTCATAGGAAATTGCTCCGCAGACCATGACTCCAGATTTAGGTCCAGTATATCTAGGTCATTGATATTTTGGTTGAAGGCCTTTCCTGGCTTCCTCCTGATCAACACATGACCATCTCTGGCACCAAGGAAGAACCTGCTTTCATCAGAAATTGCAACAGATCTTCACTCTGTCCTCCAAAGCTCTGGCTTGATACCACTGGCGTCGCAAACGGTAATAGTATGGAGTCAGTGGAATACACGCTACAGGGTGCCTCTCTAGGAGCTGTTCTTGAAGTAACCGATTTCTAACGATTGGTTGCGAGCCTGTGGTACCAACTGCAACTCGAATTTCTGCCACAGACGCAGTACGATGCGCTATAGCCATCCACCAAATGCGACGGTCTTCCCTCTCAGTAGTGCTACGAGGTTCCTTCGGGCAGTACCAGCCCTTGACCACTGTTCACAACAATTATGCACCGTGGATATATTCTGGCCAAGTCTTCCTGAAATATCGCGGAATGAAAATCCACCTTCTCGTAGCCCTATTACACGACTTCGTTCAAACTCGGTGAGCTGTTGATAATGGCTTCTCCATCTTCTTCAAGACATTCTTGGCTAACATCAACTCAATACGTCAAATTTCACAGATAAATAACTCTCACAAGCTTTATATCACGCTTTTTATTTGCAAGTTCTGAAGGGCACACTTAAGCGCGAAATTTGAATCAATGTCATCTTTTAGATGTATAAATACGCCTACCAAATTTTGTTTATCTAGCACAAGTCGTCCTTGCTGTTGGGATTTTTGTCCCCGTTAGTGGTAAAGGGTGTTTTTTTAGAGGTATAGAACTTTAAATTGCAATAAAACAACGATGTATTATTCGATTGACATGAATTTTTTTTATTCGAAAGATAATCTTGTGGAATTACATTTTAAATATGATTTTTGGCATAGGACTGCCACGGCTGGCTCGGCAATAACACGGCGATGTCGTCCAATTTTCGATGACTTTTTCCAACATTTGTGGCCGTATATCGGCAATAACACGGTGAATGTTGTCTTCCAAAGGGTCAAGCGTTTGTGGCTTATCCGCATAGACTCATGACTTTACATAGCCCCACAGAAAATAGTCTAGCGGTGTTAAATCTCAAGATCTTGGAGGCCAATTCACAGGTCCAAAACGTGAAATTAGGCGGTCACCAAACGTGTCTTTCAATAAATAGATTGTGGCACGAGCTGTGTGACATGTTGCGCCGTCTTGTTGGGACCACAGCTCCTGGACATCATGATTGTTCAATTCAGGAATGAAAAAGTTAGTAATCATGGCTCTATACCGATCACCATTGACTGTAACGTTGTGGCCTTCATCGTTTTCGAAGAAGTACGGACCAATGATTCCACCAGCCCATAAAGCGCACCAAACAGTCAGTTTTTCTGGATGTAACGGTGTTTCGACGTACACTTGTGGATTAGCTTCACTCCAAATGCGGCAGTTTTGTTTGTTGACGTAGCCATTCAACCAGAAGTGCGCTTCATCGCTAAACAAAATTCGCTTATGAAAATCGGGAACAACGACAATCTCGTTTTGGGCCGATTCGACGAATCTATGCCTTGCTTGATGATCGTTTTGATGAATTGCCAAACCAAACTGAGAATAAATCACTTGACAGCTGTTAAATCGGTCGCCATCTTGGAAAGTAATGCCAACTTAAACTTCTATACCTGAAAAAAAAACACTCTTTAGTTATCTTAATAAAAAGTCGCGGGTTCGTAGCCTAGTAAGATATCCACCAGACAAAAGTTATCACCTATGTCCGGAGGCTGTTACTGGCTTATTTAGATACCGCTACAAACTGCTTTTATTTGTGACGAAAAAAGAAATGGGATGTACACGAGAAAGATTTGTTTAAACTGCTTTGTGTTATTGATTGTTAATATTTGCTTTAGTATTAGAAAGTCAACTGAAGTTAAATAATAATTACATATCGACGAAACTGATATATATAATTAAACTTTTTTATGATCTTATGATTTTAATTTTTTAGATGCTGTAGGTGCCATGGAACAAAAATAGTTAAGTGCGGAACTTGTAATGCTTACGGTAAATTAAGATTCTATACGAAATTAACTGTCAAATGGTAAGAAAAAATGATATTCTACAATTGTTATTTGGAAGCAATTTTTTTTATCTCTACATTTTTTGCACACAATTTCCACATACATATGTTTAATATGATTTTTTTCCTTTAAATATTACTATGAATTATTAAATCTTCTGATAAATTAAAATATATTCAAATTCTGAAACTATTTTAATTGTATAAATAGATATTTTTATTATGTGTTCAAAGGAATTCATACACATTCTTATAAAACAGATGTTCTTACGGCCCTTATTAAATACAGATCATACATAATGATTTAAACATTTGCATGAAAATATGTGTACTTTATAAGTTGAATTTTAATCAATCACATAACGTTTAACACGTTTAAAATTTAGAATGAACACGCCTAAGACGTAATATTTAATTAAATATTGTTTTTTTTTTTTTTTTTTTTTATTTATGACAATTAACGTAATATTTTTCGGTACTTAGTATCATACTATCTACCTATTTCGCGAGGCGAAAAGATACAGCCAATTCAAAAAATGTCGCTAAATGTCAATATTGTTAATATTGTGTTCGAACGCTCACGAGAACTGATCACGAGATTCAGAGACGTCTTTCGATTTGACGAAATTGGCCGACGGTATAATACGTAAGTACGTATTTTTGAAATGATAATTCACATTGGTTTTATATCCTAAATTGAAGATATGATTAAAGTATACCGAAGAAGGATTTGTTTAACACATGTACATTGTATTCTAACTATAAATCATGTAAAAATTATTTAAATTTTACAGTTTTCAAATGAAAGGAAAATTCTGAAAAAGTGTATCTGAAAGTGAGATACATCTTATGTTGTAAAAGCTGTTCTGTGTTCATGTCCATCATAGATATCTTCTTTTAATAAGAGTCGATAACAAATATAGTACAGTTGAGAATGATAACGCACCCAATAGAAGGTGAAAAAATGACTTTCTAGAAGAAAAATAATTAATAGTAATTATATAGATAATATATGAGACTATATCAGTAGAGCAGAAAAACACATGAATTTTTCAAAGAGGAAGGGGGTTCAGGGTTGAAAGTCCACCATTCTATTAACATGTCCTTTTGATTTTGTCGATTTTGGGGAACAAAAAACAGTAAAAAATTAATTATTAAATAAATTATTAGCATTAATTAATAAAATTAATTATTAATAACAAATACTTAATTAAATTTTACGTACTATATACATAGGGTTATTAACAATTGGGGAAAAAAATCGAGGGCCTTGGGGGTCCGGACCCGAGCCCCTCCCCCCTCTTCCTTGTATGCGCCACTGGACTATATATATAATTTTCTACGTTTTCAGAATAGATAGTTTAGAATAGAATATATAGTTCATTAAACTTTTCAAGACTAGGGAAAATATTTTCCCCATTTAAAAATTATTGATTGTCGCATTTAACTATAGTCTTATCTTTATTTTTTCAATTCCTGCTATTAGTTCCCACTCTCCCTGTATATAAATGCAGTCGGATCTCTACACACCGAAGTCGTTAATCCCGGGAAAAAGTTCGTTGTATGGAAAATTCGTTATATAGAGGTTCATCTTTTAATATACTTTATTAACGACATAAAACAAATTTTAAATTCATCAGCATAAATATATTAAAAAAAGTAATTATGCATACTTTTTTTAAAATTAATATATGTTTATTTTATATATATTACTCATCCAAAAAAAGAAAGAAAACTACAAGAAAAACAAGGAAAAAATAATGTCGAAGAATTCACTGTATTTTCAATACTAAGAAAATAATTTTATGCTAAAATAAATGAATTTTAAGGACGTTTTATAATTTAAAGCATTCAAATAATATTAAACACACATTATTTTATTATTAGAACACGGAGACACCGGACAACTCTACTGAGGGTGAAAGAGGATATCAAAGATGTTTCTAGTGAACTGGGAAAGGGAGGTTAAAGGTTGCACTTCTTGGATGAAACGTGCAGAACTCTATTGCTCTCGGCGAGTTAGGATCTAATAAAACCAGTTCAAGATTTATGACCACCATAATAAGAGAGATAATAACTTGAAATGTTTGGAAATACTTTAAAAATAGGGAGAAAAAAATTGAATCACAAAAGAAAAGTTTGTTATACAGAAAAATGCACTTCGCTACAGAGAGGTTATTTTGTAAAGAAAATTGTGAAATGTTCAAGATTCTAGGAAAAAAATTCGCATTATAGAGGTTCGTTATGTAGAGGTTCGACTGTATATATATATGTGTGTGTGTGTTTGTGTACCTTGTTCAAATTTTCAGTAGTTAGTAAAATACTTTTTATTAATCTATTCAATTTATATTTTACATACTATACATTTTTTAAAACTTGTAGTGGAGGACACTTGATGTTAATACAATTTTTTCAACTAACTCATTAATTAATGAATACATAGTAAAAAACAAAAATACTAGTCCAACACCATCTATTAAAAGGAAAATAGCTCGTTGTGTCCCTGTTACGCAATGGATAGCGCGATGGATTTCTAATTGAAAGCCCGTGGGCTCGAATTCTACCTGGGATTGCCTGATTTCTGAGAATGCGATTTATGAATGAATAAATAGTAACAATCAAAGATAAATAGTCTAGCACCATATATAGAGTGGAAAATTACTTTCTACTTAATATTGTGATTCTGACAAATGTATATACATATTTATACTAATTGTAATTATTGAATAAAAAGTAACTAAAATATAAAATTTTTCTTTGTTGACCTAAGTAGGAGTTGACTTTGAAAATATTTTTTATATTACTTGTTGTATAAAATGTCAGAATAGAATGTATGTTGAACGTAATTACATAAACGGAATTATTTTACTGCAAAAAAGAGCTATCAAATCAATTTGCGCAAATGATAAAACATTCTCGGGCTTTACTCTATCATTATTCTAGTTTTTTATTGTGTGTCATGTAGTAATATATAACTGTGTCTCCTTACAAATTTTATATTATTTGGTAGTATAATTTATGCCTTTTCTAAATGAACAAATGCAATTAAATGCCTGATAATAACAAATAATTCTATTATATCCCCATAAAATCCATCCCCTAACTACGCATTTCTATGCAATGTTTTCGTAATTTTTATTTATTTTATGTATAAATAAACTAAAATAAACAGTTGCATACCATTATTTACTTTTAGAAATCTTATGTCATGTAAGGGTTAATACAATTTACGTCCGAGAAAATAAAATACATGTGCTTATTTCCAAATAAGGCCTAAAATATTCAATATACTGACTAGTTTATTACATTCTATTAATTAAGTTTTTACTGTACCATTTAACTTGAACTATTCTTAAAATACGAAATATTAGAGAAATATTTCAGATAATTTTTTTTTTAATTTTATTCCAGGAAGCGTCACAAACTTGACCACATTTCAAACGCCTC